>OY365807.1:43254092-43978612 GCA_959347315.1 Bimastos eiseni | reverse complement strand
CATCCAAATATTACAAAGTTGTTTCAAATCTTGGCAACATTACACTGCCTGTTTCCATCTGTACAGGTGAGCGTTCTTTTTCACCGTGAAATGACCCCAATAACCGAGGAAATAATCAATGAACTACTAAGGAAGCGAAGATTAGATTTCGTTCTGTGAAGCCAAACAAGTTAAGACCAATATTCATTATGATTAAGGAATGAATAAATAAGATGGGCCCTAATGACATGATAACTTAACTTTTACTGATAATCAGAAGAAGAAATAAGAAGAAGCTAATATATTAGCCTACTAAGATGTCAAGAAAAGAAAATCTGAGACTGACTTGCATAGGCAGGGCTATTTTATAATCATATCAAAGTTAAAGCTTGAGTATATGTTTGTAATTTTTTTGTCCATTGTTATAAAATCATTAGCTATGCGCCTTAGCCGATTTTAATAAAAAGTATTTATATTTTATAATATCGCAGAAAAAACTGTTGCAGTGCAAAAAAGGCTAAAATTTAAAAAATCCTGGCTCATTGTGAGCCCCCTAATTTATTGTAGATATAGTGGGAAAAAGGACTATCCCAAAAGTGCCTCCACTGCTTTGTTGGCAGCGATTCTTACCTCCAAATCTCTTGGGTCTTCTCGGATGGAACATTCAGTCACAGCCAATGTGGAACTGACATAGATCGCCACTCCCCGCCTTTCCGACCTTTCTATCACAACAAAACATCATAGAGCACATCTCTGGTGTGTGGTGTTGCTTGAGATGGGTTTCGGTGATTATTGCCACGTCGATATCGAAGGACATTAATTCTGCTTTCTCTTTCTTGCTCCTCCCTCTGTAGCATGACGGTGTCTGGGGTAAGTCGAGACAGTTATGCTCCGAAGAAGGTAACATTCGATCAATTGTTGATAACCCATACTTCGGTCTATTACGTAGAGTTCCGTACGACTGTATTCACTTCTAATAGCCGGTGCAGCCGTGCACGTTCATCTGTTCGTTCAACCCTAGACCGGTTTTCTTTAGAATCACTCATCCGTAGCCGGTTTTTCAAACATATTCGTATAAAATTCAGTTCTTCTAGACAAATCATGTATAAAGTAATCCACTTGAACCGCTGTTGTGACTCAGTCCTGTCTGAGCTTCATGACAAAACTGGACGCAAAGATCTATTTTTACTTACCTGATATGTGAATGTTATTAATATTGGTACCAATTGCCAGTTTATAATTTCTACATAGGGGCCCCTGGTTATCATGGTCCATGACCTCTTTAGGTTCCTCTGTGTAACCAGAATATTCATTAATGAAAACTTGTCATTTTCTCAAGTATTTTTTGGTTACCAAATAAAATTGAATTGAATATAGAGCTCTTATTTGCTTCTTTACAATAAGGTACGAAAAAATTTGTTTAGTATAGTAAGTGAATATTTCACTTTATAATTATAATTATATAGACTGTTAGCTTACTGTCCAGCCACTGACCAACGAGCCAAAAGGGACGCATTTCCGCTATACAAAAGGAACGGTCACACTATGAAATGTAGGCCTACTAATTAATGCTTTGTAGTGTAGCTTGTAGTTTCCCACAATTCACATTTCATAAAAGAAATTTTTATTTTTAAGATTTAATTTTCAAGACCTTCTTTGGAAAACTGACGATGATGATATCGACGTCTGATCTTGGCTGGCCAACTTCGCCTAGTTCGTGTCCAATTCCGACTCCATGACGTTAACATCTCGGAGCCAGCACCTTCCACCTGATGGCGCTATCGACTCGATTGGGTCTGGCGTCAATACCATCTCTAGGGTTGCGTTCGAATCACTCCACATGATGTTTCTGGAGTGACTTGCGCCGTTCATTGCGCCGTTCATGGCTGAAGTTTTCATCTAAATCGCCTGTCATCTTTTTAAGGTCACCCATTTTTTCTATGTTCATTTCTCATCCCGGCCCCATTCGTGTCATTTTCGTTTCCTCATTATTGCCCACCTGCGTGTGGATTCGATACGATTGGTTGAAATAAACACGTTCTTTACAAATTTATATAACTTTTATATAAATACTGTTTTTGTCATGTATCCGTAGTTTGCAGACGGTATTACATTATGTTGATAGAGAACTTAGAGATTAGTAGGCTACATTATACAGTTTCAATTAATTTGTCACACTCAATAATGGTTGTAGGGCAATGTAGGCCTGCATAAAAAATTTTGCTTTATATAATTATGTCATCGATCTTTAGTCTTTAATTATGTTCTTTAGTTGCGATCATACATCACTCTGTTGTCAGGCTTTTCTGCACTCTGGTATCCTCTTTACCCGCAAGAGCCTACTTTTGATCTTCCACTCAAGTCCTTCTGGTCCTTCTGCATATTATGCGCTGTGCTACGACCCAATTCCAGCAGCTTTGCCTATGTTGGCCTCATCTTGGAACGGTCTTCCATAGTCCCTGCACCTGGAATTACTAAAACTCTTACCTTCCCAGTTCCAGAGAAACCTTAAGACTTTCCTGTTTGCTGACACCAATTGAGAACACTGCAGATATTGAACAGCGCTATTCAAATGTTCAATTACACTACAATGGCTATAATTAAATAATAAGATAATATATAATGCATTTAATAAAATCAGTGTTGTGGGATCAAATAACACTTTACAATTTAATAAACAAATCACATCAAGGCGATAATACACAGTCAAATAAATGATGCCAAAGGTTTGTTACCAAATATGAATTTAAAAATATAAAATTTTCTTTAAATTTATATTAAACACTGCTTGGGTTTCCGTTTCCTAAACATTTCTTATGAAGAACAGAGGTTATCCAGATCTTGGCAAATTTTGTCAGTGTTAACACCAATCTCTAAGCTTCCATCAAGGTAAACTGAAAAGTATAACATAAATAAAAGGATCAATGCCAACTAAGACATTTCATTTTGATGTCAATATATACAAATCTTAAGAAACGCCTGAGTTCGTATTCATGCAGTTAGGTCTTGATGTAAGGCTTGCGCTTTCAGACATGAAATCAAGATCAACCTAGAAAATATGATCTTTTAAATTACATGTAGTGAATTCGAGTAGATCTGGCAATCAATATTCTGAGCATGTCCTATGAAGTCACAAACCAGGACTGTGGTCTTGGTCTTGAGACCGGAAAACTGTGGTCTTGGTCTCGAATGCATCGGTCTTGGTCTTAGAGAATCGGTCTAGGGATTGGTCTACAAAGAGCGATCCTTGTCATTTGCTGCTATAGTGTAATTTTGTCAATATTTTTCGGTTATTTTTAATAATTGAGACACCAAATGTGCATGCACAATTTTTATCGATTTATGGTTTGCTGACAAAAACTTCTGAATCTTTATATTTATTACACTATGTAAAAAATGTTTAATCTTTTTTCCTGACTATTGATTGTTATTCCTTTATTGCTTCTGGCTCAAAAACATATAAAGTGGCCATTATTCACTATAACTCTGCTTTTGTGAACAGGAGATTGATATCATGAAAGTTAACTACTTCTTCAGAAAATTCCATAGGCATCCAAGGCCGAATAAACTAAGCTTGAAGTAGATGCTTAAACTTTCTGGAACTTTCTAGAATAATATAGAATGTGTGCGAACTTTCCAATAAAATACATAGCAGTATAAATACAGGTGCCTTAAGCCCACAAGTTAATTTTTATTCTAGCTCCCTAAGTGGATAGCCTGCATATCTGAGATGGTATCAAGAGGCTGCAAGTATCCAGCAGACGTGTATTGCTATGTCTGTGGCCAATTTATCCAGACAACAGTGAAAAGTACTCTGTGGAAGCATCTGCTAAGTTCATCTAGGAGCCTTAAAGCTGTGCTGCTCCATAACGAGAACAAATATCCGTCCGTTCCTCTGGCTCACTCGGTGCACCTCTTGATGTGCCTGTACCTCTAAGAGGATTACAACAGCATCAAAACCTTGCTGAATGCCTTGAAGTTTCACGAGTAGGCCAACGGCTGGGATGTCATCGGAAACTTCAAAATGGTAACATTCCTGATGGGTCTCCAATCAATTGGACCAAGTATCCTTTCCCTATTTGCCTTTGGGACAGCAGGGACAACACAGCGCAATACCACAGGTGTGACTGGCTCCAGCGGACAGAGTTCTCTGTGAGGAGCAAAACGCCAAGTGGGAGCCACTGGTGGTCCCTCAGACAGTGCTGATGCCACCGCCTTATGAAACAACTAGCTGGGGAACCCGGTGTTGAATGGGTGGAGACAGGTTTTGGTCGTGGAGAGCAGGAAGACGGCGGCCGTGGGTCACCAACCCCTCTACTGGGTGTCCCAGGTGCTCCCTGAGTGAACAGCGAAAGTTTTGAGTGAATAGCTGTAAAAGTGTGGAAATGCATAAACAGAATTGTGTATAGACACTGATGTGTACAAAGTACATACCCACCTGACCAACTGTGCAAACAATGGCCAACTGTATACCTGGCACCTGTACGATATCTCCCAAACCGTCCATTCGTAAAGGAAGAAGGTGTGGCAGACAGATATCAATCAATCAATCAATCAAAAATACTCAGAGGCGCTCTGAGTAGATATCACGTGCACATGTACAGCAGATGTTTCGTCGACACGCTCCTGGCAACTGAAAAGGAAACTTTCATTGGGGGACCTGAGGCAGGTTTTTAGCCAGGAGACAAGAATGAGAGCGGCCGCGGTTTTCACCAACCCCTCGACGACTGCGTGTCTCGGGTGTTCCCGAGCCAACGGTGAAGGTTTCGAGTCAATAGCTCTAAAACTGTGCAAATGCATTGCCGGACAGAGAGAGACACAGACAGAATCTTCTCTGTATTCAAATACAGGGTGGGCCAGCATAAATGGTCGAACTTTGCATGCAAACAACTCTGCCAATATTTGGAAGTTATTTATACTTAATGCATCAAATTAAAGGTATTCACTCTAGTATTAGCTTAGAAAAAGTTGAACTGGTATTAACTTTGATTTTAAGAAATGTTTGGAACAGCACGAGATGCTCTATTTTGTTGTCATCTGTGACGCAAAATGGCGCCGTTTACAGACAATGATCGAGTTTTGATCAAAATTTTGCAAACTGATAACAAAATTAATTCATTTCTAATGATTAAAAAGTTTCCTAACAGAGGCTGGAATATAACTACCCTAAATCGTATGATACGAAAAATTGATGAAACAGGAGCTTCAAGTCATAAACCACACAAATCGGTAAGCACGGCGCGCATACCTGCTAACATTGCTTGTGTGTCCGAGATAATTTGCAGTCAAGACGATGACCCAGGTACAAGTACATCTCTCTGGGAAATTCAGCGCGAAACAGACTTTTCGAGAAGCATTGTAAGACGAATTGCAAAGGATGACCTGCATTTAAAGACCTGCATATTTCGTCGACGTGAAGTCCAACAGCTCTCCTAGTCTAATGCAAAGAAATGATTGGAAGCATGCAAGCGTCTGAAGCAGTGCACAACTGTTGATAAAATTGAAAGGAAATGGTTTAGCAATGAGAAGATATTCACGGTATAAACCATACCACAAACATCCAAAATGATCATGTCTATGCTCATGTTAGCAAAATACTAGATGTAAGCCTAACACAATGACAACAAAATATGGTAGCTCGTGCTGTTCCATACATTTACTTAAAATTACAATTAGTATCAGTTCAACTTTTTCCATGCTAATTCTAGAATGAAATATCTTTAATTTTACATATTAAGTATAGATAACTTACAAATATTGGTGGAGTTATTTGCATGCAAAGTAGGACCATTTATGCTGGCCCAGCCGGCAGCTTTCAAGTACCTTCTTCCCTAAGTTGTCTGAGGCAAAGGTGAAAGCCGGGGCCTTATGAAACAATCTGTCACAGCTCTAGATAAGTCTTCCCTTACCGCCGTAACACATGGCAGCGGAAACCATGACGTGCTTCGCAAACTTGGCTCTCTCATACACCAGGCGACTTATGATCGTTCATAGATCTCTGTAATTGTGAAAATACGGAATATTAAATTTAGACAGCTGTAATATTGGAAGCAATGAAAAGTTTTCAATGAAATTTGGAGGGATTGTTCACTTGAATCGAACCTGGTCAGAAGGAAGACGAGAATGCTTCCACAATCTTCATAGTCTTAATCGGAATTTGCTTATCAAGAAACTCAGTCACAGTAATCTGAAATTGTGCAGCCAACTCATTAGCAGTATTAGCTGTAGATAGCCATAGAGGAGACATCAAAATGTCATGCTTCAGCTTGTCCACATCCAGTTTATGCCATGAGCAAAACTTAACAGTTACATAATTACGAGGTGGCTTGAAGGAAAATTCCAATGTTGAGAGAATAGCAACGTGATCAGAGAGATAGGACTCAACAGGAGTAACTGAGTGCAGTGAATGTGAATCCTGGCATGTTATTAAAACATCCAAGGTATGATCTGTATTGTGCGTTGGAAAGGTGATGTGCTGTATCGTGTCAAACCCATCCAACATATCAATAAATGCAGAAGAGTATTGGGAGGTTTCATCGACATGAATATTAAAATCCCCATAATAAGTATTTCAGAAGGAGATATTACTACATATTCAAGAAGCGACTGAAATTCACTCAGAAAGTCAGTTAGAGAAAGAGACAATGTTCGGTAAATATTTACCAACAAAACCTGCTTGTTGCCAGAACCAAGAGTAGCCACCATGACCTCAAATGACCTACGCACAGGGATAGGGAGTATGAAACCACACAATGGCAGACAAGACTTGAAAAGAAAAGCGAGTCCCCCACCTCTACCATTGTGTCGGGGTTCATTTAAAATAGAAAATGTGGGGGTGTAACATCAGATATGAAAGCTGGTGTATCATCCGGTTGAAGCCAAGTCTCGTTGAGAGCCAGTATGTGCAGGGAATGCTCACATAGAAAGTTGTGTAGAGCAGCAGTCTTACTATGAAGGGAACAAATGTTCAGTTGGCTAACATCACCAGCCAAAATAAGCAACAGAAGGAGATACAAGCACAATCTAGGACGAGCAGTTGAGCAAGTTTTGCATGATTTCCAGCTAAGCCCGGGATGAAATGTGTTATTGTTGTTGTTCATCATCAACAGTATGTATGACTTAAGAAATAGCGTAAACCCAGGATGTAGATAACATGAATGGGCCTGTTTCAAATTCAAGAAAAGACCAGATCTCGGCATAATCAGCAGACAAAAAAAATGATCATTCTCAGCAAAGAACACCAACAGTACAAAATACAGCAACAGCCAAGTAACTGGGAAAGGCATAATCACACAGCAGGTTCAAATAAAATTTAAATTAACCACACGTAATAACGGCACAGTGAGCACGGCGAAAAGGCGTGACCTAGACAGTGAGAAAGAGCAGATCTCCAGTGCATGGGCGACTCATGCACACAGCACATTAAAGAGTGCCAGCCATGTTAGTTTGGAATATAAAACAATAAATTACAGACCAATGGCAAAAAGGATGCTCGCTGTAAGTCCGTTAGATGTGAGACGGCAAGAACATAAAATTAACACAGCGATGGCAGATGGTAGACGACCGCAAACATCACCATTAATTTTCAGAATAGATAATAAATACAATATGTTAGCTTATCTGAGAATGGAGAAAGGCCAACAACGGTCAAACAGACAAAGTATGACACGAAAAATATAAAATAAATAGTTAAAAGAAAGATTTATTCAAAAAGTAATATTTAACTAAAATTCTAAGTACAACACATCCGGTAGATTGCCTCACTCCCTCCATTGGTGGACCAATGCGCCATGTTTGGCAAGGAAACTAAATCAAGCACAAGAAGTGCATCATGGATGAGAAATAATGACAGACTGCATCGTGCCACAGGTTATATCCCAATTCCAATGAACAGCTTCTGACGTAGTAAGAATGAAGACTAGTGTGAAACGCATTTTCAAGGTACAATTCTTTTGACATCTCATTGGACATAGGTCTTCACTTGTATAGTAAGCTTACAGCTCAGCTGGACCAGCTTAGAGAGAAAAATAAGAAACAACAGGCAACGGCCAAGATTACTCCACGAGTAGTCTTGGGCAACTGCTGTATATATAATGGTCCTTGGGCTGATATCCTGTATGCGTCCTATTGCGTTTCGCCTTTCCGCCATGCTCGCTGTGCCGTAGCTCCGTTATTACTTGTGGTTAATTTTAATTATATATATATATATATAATATATATTTATATATCTAGAGAGACAGACAGACAGACAGAGAACGCCCCATTCAGAGGCATGCAGGCATTTCAATTGAAAGGAATTGACCAGCGGAGGACTTGAATATATAGCCCCACTCAATGAGTTCAGGTTTGATTGACAGGACAGTGGTAGCTCGTCATCCAGTTCGCTGGCAAACTGACCGTCCCTAAAACTTGGCCATTAACAGCATTTAAAACACATTTGAACATCTCCTCATTGGATGGATCAAGGAACACATCACTTCATCCCCACATTTCAATCATTGCCAATTTAAACTGTTATCACCTCACACTACTCTCGTCATCTATTGGAAACGGAAGGGCGTGCCTCCCAGTATATGCCTCAACTTCAGTGCTGCTTACGGCACTGTTGAATAATATCTATTATCATCTAGACTTTGTTAACAAGCAATGTAATCAAACATCTATATTGCGTCCCTTCAAGATATCTACTCAGAGGCGCTCTCTGCGCTAGCCCGAATGACGTTAAATGTTATTACTAACGAATATTTTTCAACAGTTAGCAAACAGTGCACAGTACGCAGAAAGAGTCGCCAGTAATGGGCTCATGCACGAGAGTGGAACCAACCAACAGATTCCCATCAACAGATGGCATGAATGCTCAGAGCCAAGTTGCATCAATAGGGTAGAGCGACGACAAGTGACAGCATATGCAACCATGTAGACTAGAGCTGTACCAATTAATCAGCCGACCGATTAATCGGGCCGATTATAGAGATATTGACGGTATAGGATATCGGCAAGATAATCGGCGCCAATATTTAAAAAAATTTTAAATTTTATAATATCATTTTCAGTCTATAAAAGCAAAATGATGACAGCAACACCATTGGGTCTGTGAAGGACAGCATTCCAGTCCTTTCCCACATGTTAACTCGGGCTTCGTCGAGGTTGGCTACTTAAGACCACCCAGTAGGCGTGGGAATGTGTCAACATAGGTGTTGTGCAGAGTGAGTCATAGTAATTACCTTGGGCACACCGGGTGCAGGTCATCACTGCTGACCCAATCTTGCTGTGGGCAGGTACTTTAGGCCAAAGTGGCATGTCGTAAAATTGGGGAGAAATGGCAACATTGGCATGTTTGATAGAAGAAAGCGTCCAGTTACATAGATATCTCTTTTCTCTCCTCCGTCATGCAAGGTCTACGTCTCCTACAGAGCAAGTATTTTGCTTGTATCGCAACAATAGGCAGTAGCAGTAGGTCTATCTTTTGGAACAGGACATATTGGGAAAACATAATGAAATATTCGGTAAAATAATTGGCAAAATAATCGGTATTGGCACAATCAGCAAAAAGTGATATCCGTACAACTCTAATGTAGACGATCTTGATGAGTAGTCCCTCTACGGTGGAAGATGACTCACTTCTGGAAATTCTTTGAGGCACAAGGAGTAAGCAGAAAAGACATTCGTCATGTGTCGTATGATGGCTTGAAGGGCCAACTGCAGTGTGACGGTCAAGATCAATCAAATGGCCACGTTGCTCATTCTTCACCGAGATGAAAGCACTCGGCTACAAGGGGTGCAAATGGTCCACATGCCGAGACGTGACCATAGATATCAGAGGGATGGGTCTGATGTAGGGTTGCCAACTCTGAACAAACCCATTTCAGGACATTTCCCAGTTTTCCACTATCATGAATAGAGTTTCTAACTGTGGTTCTGCATCAACAGTCTGGTCATAAACCCGGATAGGTCTGAGGCAATCGTGTTTGGCTCAACCGCTTGCTCTTTCCCGTTTCATTCTATTTTTGTTCTGTTTACAAACACATATAGCGCCTCTCACAGTGAAACCTAATCAGTGTTGACCTTGCTGCCACAGTTGTTCCACTTTCAAAGACTGCCAAAACACTTGGGGTCACTAGGGACAGTTGGCTCACATTCCAATGTCATATTACAAAAGCTTGTAAGCAATTGAATCAATCCTTTATTTGTAACAGCAGGCAACAATAGCAAATGAAATGAAGTGCAGAATATGAGCTCATCATCTCACTTTGACCTTTGAACCCTTCTGGGCATGCTTAGAAATTACATTACTAGCTCCCAATTGGTCGGAGGGTGGGGCTAGGGTTAGCTAGTTGAGAGTCCTACTTGGCAGCCCAGGATGAACTATAGTCAATTTGAGTGACAGATAGGCTCCTCAGCCCTAGCGCCAGTGAATAAGCTGGTAGCGCCGGTGAATAAGCTGGTCTCCCTGACCTGGCTTTTGTGGGCGCTGAGAAATTTGAGGATTTACATTACATTACATTACATTACTCCTAGGCAATTGGTGAATGTTAATTGGCCAAACCAAATTGACAGGTCTTAGCTTATAGCCTAGTTGGTTTGGCAGCCCATCCGAGAAGAAGAAGGCTTGTGCTCAAGAATCTTGAGGGAGACCTGTCTAATCCACTGCCGCCTAGGGTAAGAGGGTCTGCACAACCCGCCACTTTGGAGTGGGATATCCTGTGCATGCTTGAAGCTGGGGAGCAACAGGATGCCAAGCAGCCTAGACTATAAGTAAAGGGCTGCCAATAGGGTTTGGCAGATTACTGCCAAACTTACCTAATCCTAGTCCCACCAACTGACCAATTGCTGCTGGACAGAGTTGAGCTAGGGTTGAGGGGCCTTACTGTTTCTCAAATGGGTTATAGCCCACCCTGGACTACCAAGTAGGAATTGGCCAGAAAATTGCCATTCGCCTAGCAAACCCTAGCCACACCTGCCGACCAATATGATGTGATGTCATTCCTCGGTATGCCCAGAAGGGTACATAGTGAACCCACGTCACTAATTTGGATCCCAAATTTTGTAACCACAATTCAGGAGTAAGGAAGATTACTTGGCAAGTCCAGATACCAGCAGTTAAACAATTTACATCAATATTAGTGCCTAAGTGTGTAACTCTAGCAGAAGTAAGAAATAAGAACCTATCTATCAGCATATGAATCAATGAAACACCATAGAAATCTACACAGTAAATATATAATTTATTTATAAAAATCATCAAATATTCACAAAAATCCAGAAAATTCAAAACACTTTCTGTAGGTAAATTCTATGATGTCATAATTATATCACACATCTGTGGTACATGTTATTTGTACATCAGAATTAATGAATTAGAAAATTCAACTGTATGCTAAGGCTGTTGCACATGCAGAACATTACTTTATAATGTTAAATAGTCACAGAAATATATTTGTAAAATTACATTTTGTTTGATTTCACTTACTGATGTCATTCAGTTCAGCCAGACTTTCCTTATGCTGGATGTAATAAGGCCAAACAAAGTTTTCAAAATAACCAGCTGGATCTGGAGGGTCATACGATCTCTGTCTTTAAAACATATGAGAGTACACTCAGAAAACCTTCTAAAACAACCTATCTAAAAGCTTGCTTCAAATAAGTAAATAATTCATGCAATCAATCAATCAATCAATGAAACTTGATATAGCGCTTCTTCAAAAAATCTCAGTCCAACCACAGCCACAAAGGACAGATCTAAGAGAAGAGTAGAAAGAAGATGATGAGATCCTAGGTAAAAGCCAGAGGTTCAGAGGAAGCCCATTCCAACTGGTAGGACCCACAACAGAGAAGGAACGATGTTGCAGCAAAGCGGTCCATGAGAATGGAATGCTGAGAAGGCCCTGCACAGCAGAGTGCAACACTCTCCAAGCGCTGGCAGCAGTAGGGCGGCATAGCTCCTAAAGGTAAGCAGTCACAGCCCCAACAAGACAGCGCTATACCAAGGAGGTGATTCCAAATGCTATATTCTGCGGGAAGGGAAGCCAGTGCAACGCATCATGCATATAGGCAGAAACACAAATGATTTAAATTAAGTTCTGTGTGTTTGTATCTGATATTTGAGCCCTAAAGTTAAAGAATCTGACAAGGTCGCTCAACATGGCAATCTCACAGATAAAATCTGATAAAAGGTGCATCTTAAAATGGCTTGAACATTTCTATTTAGTTGCCTGCAATGAATTAGTTCTTAGGTTTAATTGAACCCTCCTCCTGTTTCTGGAGAATGGTCCAATGCATGAGCAAGCACAATGTACCCACAACATTGAACAGAAGCACAATACCAGCAGGACCCAACAGGCCTCTAAACACACCCAAGGCTGATTAGGTTAACATGAAGTAGAGACGTAGACATCTCTGATGTAGGGAGTGATGCAATGCAGCAAGACAATCTCATGCCCATACAGCCATGTAAAACACAAATCTTCTTCATTCCTGCACGCTAATTTCGCCCCTTCCTATCCTGCACAACCATATAACATTTCTGCAAAAACTTGTTACTGATAAAATAAAGAATTTTTGTATCCATACAAATAGAGCTGTACCGATATAACCTTTTGCCGATTATGCCAATACCGATTATTCGTTTGCCGATACCCGATTATTTAGCCGATTATTTTACCAATTATTCCATTGAGTTTCCCAAAAGACAATACTGCTACTGCCTATTCTTGTGATACAAGCAAAACACTTGCTCTGTAGGAGACGTATACATGTAGTTGGGGACTAATCGTAAGCAGTCAATACAGATTAGGCACTCTGTCCGCAGTCGACCTTGCATGGCGGAGGAGAGGAAATATAATCTATGTAACAAGACACCTTCTTCTACCGTGCCAATGATGCCATTTCCTCGCCAGACAGGCCCATTTTACGACTTGCCAATTTGGCCTAAAATGACATGATTGTGCCCAGGGTAATTAAGCAGGCACTATGATTCACTCTGCACAACAGGCTACAGCTGTAGTCACTTTCCCATGGTACTAGCAGTCTAGCACAATGGTTACTGGGTGGTGTGAAGTAAAATCCAGAGTTCCCCACGCTATGGGAAGCGAACAGAATGCTGTCCTTCACAGACCTAATGATGTTGCTGTCATCATTTTGCTCTTAAGGACTGAAAATCATATTATAAAATAAAGAAAAATAATTTTTAATATCAGCGCCGATTATCTTCCCGATATCCGATATCGCCGACATCTCTATAATCATCCCGATTAATCGGCCGGCCGATTAATCGGTACAGTTCTACATACAAAGCTACTTGTATTGTTAACATCTGAAATTTGGGGATATAAGCTACTCTGTCCTCCATCATATTAGGGGATGGAGCCATCCTCCGCTGTCCCCCCCCGGAGTCTCAGTTCCTGGCTGTTTGCAGTCTTGAAACATAAAGTTTTTTGAGAACTAACCGACGTCTTTCTTCTGTCAAGTCTTTTGGCAAAGTAACAAAATATCTCTTTGCAAAATATTCCTGAAGAGGTCTACCAAAGACATTAACACATAAGTAAATCAGTTGACTTAGTTGCTTCCTTTAGTTAAGAGATCATTTACAAGTGTGGGGACAGGTACCAATGATGGCTGTCATTTTGCAAAGTTATAGGCTGTACTGAATAGGTGAATTTCACTATTCGGCTAATACGAATAGTTGGTCCAACTATTCAGCCAAATACGAATAGTGTACAAAACAGTTAACTACATGTAATTTTTCCATCCTTCTGCCAGTTTGTGTAAATTAGGAATGTAACTAACTACATATAGTTAACTGTTTACTTTACTAAACATTTTTGCTTACATTTGAATTTTATCGGTAGATCTATCTGTACACTACTCATATTCAGCCAAATAGTTGGTCCAATTATTTGTATTCAGCCGAATAGTGAAAATCATCTTCAACCTTACAGACCTCAATTTGCTTTTGCCCCAAATGTTTATTTGGGACATAAATAAAACAAGCATCATGCTTGGCGTGTGCTCCATCTAATTAGAGATTTGATGTTTTAGATATCATAGATCAGATTTGTACATGGGTCAAATTTTCATGACCTGACCCAACTTCTGAAGCCAACTATCTGACCTGACTGAACCCATGAAGTCACAACTCGACCCAATTGGACCAGACCTGCCTTTAGTGCCAATTTTACTAATATTACTTATCGCCAAATTCTATTATTGCAAAAATGCAACACTGTCAGACCGCTATATACAATAATAATATTGATATATTTTTAAGATCATAATTATTAAACAAATCAGGAAAGATACCTTTTGTTAGTCTCCTTTAGCCTAAGCTTGCTCTCTCCATAAATTTGTAATGTTGCATGTTGTTGTTCCATTGGTGTAAGTTGCAATGGTGGTTGGCTGCCTCGAATGGGCCCAATACCTGGTGAGGGCTTGTGGTCCTTGACTAAGATCGACCACTAGTGACTGAAGAAGCCTCGGTAGTTAAAGGACATTTATTGTAACCTTACATCAGCACAGAAGATAACTGTACGACTCAATATTTTTGGTCTAGTGACGCCATATCCTGATACATATTCCAAATTCAGTTTCTGCCAACATGGCTGCTCGAAAAACTTTACTATAATTAACTCATTTCTTGTTAAACAAAAGTAGCCTATTTATCGGTTAGAGAAATGTATTTTAGTGATTTGGTATATACCATTTTTGCAGGTAATGATTTTATTGGTAACAGCTGGGTGTCAGTAGCCTAATCCCATTTTTGGGATTGTAGGCACAAAAGCCCGCACCTACTTCCTAGTTTGCAAACCATGCTATTTTGTATGCGCTATTACATTAACATAAGATGCAAAAATGCATCTTATGTTCACGATACTGTTGCAAAGTGAATGAATGATCACACACTTGGAAAACGGTTTTGTGTTTGACGTAGGCACACACCAGGTTGCTGAAGTAGGCTATTACATGAACTCTAATTATCCAATCACTTTACTATGGGTAATATATTCATTGCTCCACCAGATGTTGTAACTGATGAAGACTGTGGTGACAAGAAAGGGCAACATGAACAACATGTCAAAGGGGTAACTCCTAACCGAAGCTGTCGTGACAACACATGATGGAACTGAGAGGCAAGACATAGGGCTAGGCAACGTTAAACTTGAGCTACACAGCGATTCAGACAATGATGAAGTTCCTGAAACCAACAAATGGATGTAAAGCACAGCAGGAGCAACAACAGCCTCAAAGTTGGTGCAAGCATAATCTACCAGCATCATCGCATTTTCTAGAAAGGTCAGCCAGTAAGCTAAAGTTGCTTGAACAGGAATTGTCAGCTGTCAGTTTGTTTCAGCTATTCTTTGATGACATTATTCAGTTTGTGAGTCGACAGCTCTACTAAGTATGCCAGGCCAAAGGGAGCCACACATTTTGTGTCGGCAGCAACAGAATGCGATATTTCTTGCAATCCGGATGATCAGCCAGGTCAGGCACTGTTGTCGATCCTATCAGCACTACATCTGCTACGACATAAAGGCGTCCGTGCGGATCGCAGGATTCAGCGATGAATTTAGTCACACATGCCAAATGTTGATACATGAAAAGATGTTCCTTTTCGAGGAGGGTCTTGATTCCCATCTCAAGATTCCCAAGTCCACAGGAGGATCGCAGGTATCGAGTTTCTCCTCTCTTCCCGGCATATGCATCATCAAAATGCGCATTCCATTGCGAAGTCCAACGCCCTCGACCAGCTTCAGGCTGAACGTATGGGATATCAGCTGGAAATCGCCATCGTTTCTGATACACACCTAAAGTAACATCACCTTCTGATCCGAATCAGGGGATATAGAATATTCAGACGAGATAGCTTGGTCCGACGAGCAGGCGGAGTTGCCATTGTCGCAAGTAATAACTTTCATGCTACGGAACCTCTAATTGACGAAGACGACAGGTCACTAGAACTACAATGGATTCAGATCACAAATGCTGACAAAGTCATATATGTCGGTGCGCTATATCATTCGCCCAACACGGTTTATGAAAAATCTGTCCTGCTGGATCGACTAGGACAAACGATCGATTTCATCACATCAACAGATCCACGAAATACACATGTAAACCCAGGTCCAACAAATAGCCATGCAGCTCCTTGTCCTCCCCTTCCCTGGGCTCCAACCGCTTATACTACGGAAACTCTCCTTCCTCCTTCTCCTTCATATCCTCCAAACAAATTTGTACTTTGTACTTTAAATATACACTCACTGTTACATCCAGTGCACTCAGCCGAAATTAAAGATTTGGCTCAATCATCCCACCCTCCAGATCTTTTTGCACTAATGGAAACCTGGTTCAATTAAAATCCAACTCTTGCCCAGTACCAAGACCGTATACCTCCCGGCTATCATCTCTACAGCACACCTCGCCCCTCTAACTCAGCAAACGTCATGAACGTGGAGGCATCGATTTTTTGACTGGGGAACCATACAGCGTCCTCAACTCACCTGGCTACAGTTTTTGTTTCTTTGAATATACCTCAATCACTCTCAAACTTCCTAACAAAATTCTAACCGTTTTCAATGACTACTGCCCACCTTCCTCCTCCTCATACTACAGTCCTTCATCCGTCTTTTTGCAAGAATTCACAACCCTCCTCTACCAAAGTAGAGGAGGGTTGCTACCACTGCTACCACTGCTACCACTCCTCATGAATTCCTGATCACAGTGGATTTCAACATACATGTCGATAATCCATGTGATTCATTTGCCACTGAATTCCTCACATTCTAGTCATCCACTCATCTGGTCCAACATGTCAACTTTCCCACCCACTGTCACAACCATACACTTGATCTCGTCATTACCTCATCTCTCTCTAAGTTGTCGCCAGATATTTCTTTATTTTTTGATACACCTTCCGATCCTTATCCCATATTCACATGCCTTAATATTCTACATACTCCACATCCTGATCCTGTCTCACATTCTTTTCGCCGCATCAGTTCCATAAACAATGAAGTCTTCACACAAGATCTCTTCATTTCAGACATCATTCTAAATTCTCCATCCTCTCCTGATGATCTCCTGTCTTCCTACAATACCACTCTCTCCATGCTCCTTGACAAACATGCTCCTCCTATCACCAAATCTGAATCTCATGCCAAATATCCTTGATATAATTCTTATCTCCAGGCTTTCATATCTTTCTGTCGACGCCTCGAGCGCACTTACAAACGAACCCGGGATCCTCAAGCGCTTTCTGCCCTAAAATCGGCCACAAATAAATACCACCACCTTCTGACTAAGGCTAAAACGAGATTCTATTCCTCATTGGTCCAATCCCGATCCTCTAATCCTCGCCTTCTCTGGAAAACTATAAATCAACTCCTCCATCGGAACTCCTCCAGCCCACTCTTTTGTTTTGGCGCTCTTTTGTTTTGGCGCTCTTTTGGTGGGTCACGCTCAAAAGACTGTATCGTCGTGTGAGAACAGCTGAAATTCGAGAATCCTGTATTAAGCATCAAGTCAGCCAATAACATCTCTTCCAGGAGAAGTGTATTGATTCCATATGTAGATGTCTTGCTGATGTGAAGGGAGACAAAAACACCAGGAATATCCTGAATTTTCTCTTCCACCCAGCTCCTTCAGACTGCCAAAAGTCAACAATGTTAGAGATACATGTAGCACTGTGAACTCTCCTTCTCCTGAGATACCTATCCTTACTACATTCTCACAGTCAACATTTGACCCTGTCACTTATGACTACATTACTGAACTACAGACTAAATCCACATCCAAACACTGTGAACTTGACCGTGTTCCTATATGGCTTATAAAATCTCAACCTCGCCTCTCTGCCATCGTCATACCATTCCTAATCAACTGTTCTCTTTCTACTGGCCTACTTCCTAACTCTCAGACAGTCATTCGCCTTTGTCTCAAGAAGAGTGGTAATGATCCCACTCTCTATAGGCCATCTCTAATGCAGCGCTTCCCAATCTTTTTTGGCCTCCGAACCCTTTTGATATAAAATTATTTTACGGAACCCCGTAAAAAAACTACGCATATTCCAAGATTAATAACAACACAAATATCGATGACAATGACATATGAATTCTCTTTCAATGTTAAGCCAAAAGCCTCTTACGAAAAATGTGTATATAATCTATTTTAAAATGTTTTATGCTTATTGTTCGCACTAAAAGTTTTCTGCAGAACCCTTGTCTTCACCTCATGCCGCGAGATCATAGTTTGGGAAACGGTGCTCTGTCTCCTACCTGTCTAAAATTATAGAAGAGTTGTCCACACTCGGTTATTCTCTTACCTCTCTGCAAACAACCTGCTTCCACCTCTTCAGTCAGGATTCCGGCAGTTCCATCCACAAAAACAGCCGTCCTGAAAGTCTATAGTCACATGGTCCTTGTTGCAACAAAGGGATATGTGACTACTTTAATACTTCTAGGTTTCACAGCTGCTTTTGACTGCATAGATCATTACATCCTAATCAGAGTAGGCACTAGTCCTCACCGGCGTTGTAGTTTCTGTCCTACCTCTCTAGTCGCACTCAGTACGTTCGCAGATTTTATCGACAATTTGTAAGTTTGCACATGCAAAACTACTTAGAGCAGTCGATGATGAAAAAGAAGTGAAGATACTGCAGGATAATCTTAGAAGAATGCTCAGAAGGTCGCATGACTGTCAGATGCTGTCTGATTTGAAAAAGAGCTCAGTAATTCATCTGGGAAGGGAAACAGTGAGTTTTCATTAAATAGGGTAAGACATTGAAAGTGAACAAGGAAGAAAGGGACTTGGGAGTGATTATGCACAAAAGTACATGCAAGACTGAGGCAGCAAAGAAGGCTAACAAAGCTAGGCATGATTTGAAGGGCAATAAGTCACCAAAGATTGAGATTGTATAAATCACTGAATAGGCCAAAATTTGAATACTCCATATCTGGAGCTAGACATGGCAAAGTAGGAGAAAGTGGATAGAAGAGCTACAAAAATTATATGGAGCTACAAGCCACAAAGAAAGACTGAATAGGTGTGCACTAACAACATTGGAGATGCGATTACGAGGAGCAACAGAGTCTTAACTGAAGTCAACAAGATTGTTACTGGAAAGGGGGCAGTTCAGTCACATAGGTTTTTGGAATTAGGCATCTCTGGAAAACTATAAATCAACTTTAAGAAATTGAAAGGAGCTTAGGCAGACATTCTCAGCTCTAGAGTTGTACAATGGTGGAATAGTTTAGATGATAGTACTGTCACTGGTTTTAAGAGAAAGCTAGGAAAATTGGGCTATTAATCTAAGCATGTCTCAGGTCAAATACTGCGCTGGTTCTAGCACAGACAGTCTTTTGAACCACTTTAAACCCTTAATTGTTGATTTATGCTGAGCCTTTACATAAGCCCTTTTTATAAGCATATGGTTTCTATTGACACTGTTTCCTATTTTAAATTTCTGACATATTTTCAATTCATTCAAGTAGTTTTCCCAGCCTGAGGTTAAATCCTATACATTACGGTGACATTTTTAATTATGTTGAATATAGAAAATTCTATAATGCATCAATGCGCTTATGAGGAAATCTCTATCCCTGACAATTCCATAACAGCTTTGAGCTTTACATTGTTGGCACATGTTACAGGGCATGTGCCATATAGACATGTATATATGGCACATGTCTCACAAGGCACGGGTTAATTTGAGGCTGACTGGCTAAAACAGTTGGAGAAGGAATTAATTAAAGATAATCAATGGTAGGCAGGCCTAACTGCATTATCCATGCTACGCTTATACAGGCGCGACCGTCGAATGCAATATCGTCAGGTACCTTGTAAAATTTTAACATCTTTGATGGCGAAAATGAGGCACAGTATAAATTTCGCCGTCGGTGACGGCGACGGATTAATCATAGAACCTCTTAAACACTTTTTGACATCTAAAACATTGTCCAATGTGACAAATCACAATGGCTGCCATCATTGTTTACATCTCCCATATGCTAGGAGAAGAGGACTTACTCCTACCTCAGAATCAGAGTAGACTTACACATAGCGTAGAGGGCTGCGTTGCTCTTATAATTACCAACATAGCACACTACTCCGGCGTAAGCCATTTTATGCCGGTAGTAGGAGATACGCCAACCGCCATAATTACCGGCCCATGTGTTTAATCTATGAGCAACGAGGTCCTCACAATAATATTACGTTTTTAGACAATAATTGTCAGCCAGCTTTGGCACTTTGCTTGAACTAATACAATCTTAAATTGCCCAGAATGAATGACTCATATATAATGCAAAAATAAAACCAACCTGATCCTAGGAACTACTTTTTAAGATTATTAAAAATAAATCTTTGTGCAGTCATAAATATATATAGCCAGAATAAGCTAAGCCCTGTATTGACATTAGGGCTGTTAATACCGTTTTCTGGGGTAAACCGGTTACCAGATTATAAAAACCGGTTTTAAGCCGGTTACCGGTTTTATTAGTGTTCTTAGAAAAATATTCTAAATTGTCATAAAAGTTTTTTAATACAACTATGGACATTATTTTATGTATTACATGTTGCAAATCGCAATGCAGTGTCAACAAAGTTGTCCCTCACATCAGACCTATTAATGTGACTAGCCATGTTGTAAAGCACCAGCTAAATTTATTTAAATGTTGCTTAAATGCTAATATAAGGTTGTAAGGCCATGTTGTATGCAAGACTTGAAACTTCAAGACCAAGATGACAGTGTGGGGCCGAGACCGAGATAGTGAGGAACCGAGACCGAGAGACTAGGTTCCAGAAAGTACGCGACAGTACAAGACATTTAAAGACAAGTGATCTTGTATAAAAGGCTGCAAAATACTAATGTATCAGTTTTTGGGAATAATGTTCATTTATAATTTCAATTTGAAACTTGTAAGGGATCATTGCATAATTACGTTATGCTGAAAATTGCCGTTTTTTACCCCCACCCCCTCTGTAACGCATCATAACGTTTCCATAGACCCCCACCCACCCCTCTGAGCATTACGTACTTATTTTGAACAAAACTCAGTGTAGTTTTACCTGGGCCTAAATAGTCCCAGGTCTCCAAATTTAACCTACCTAATGGTAGATAATATTTAATATTATGTTTGAACTTCTATTTCACCGCCGAGTGTAGACTACGAGGCTAAACACTAGTTTAGTGTAAATTTATATGCTAGGCCTAGTAGCCTTACAGCCTAGCTTCGCTTGGAACTGAATTTTGAACTCGGCAGGTGTGCCCCGATTGTGTCTTTCTTAACTAACGCAGGTATCACCACATTCACCAGACCTCTTTTGGAAGCGGGTCCGTCATTTCGTGCGGGAGCTCCGTTCGTTTTTGGTGCTCCTAACTAGCACTGCATTTGCATGTTAGTTGTCACGTCACGAGGTGTTTAACTAATGCGCCTTCAGATGATGTGATTAAAAATGGCGGTTGCTTTAATATCGAATCGAAAATTCTTCAAATTTCGGAAGTAAATGTAGACGATCTGTCATGTCATTTGCTCTGACTTGATTTAGCTTGACTTTGATTTGCTTTGAGTTGAAGCCATCAACAATCGTAATATTGATACATAACAAACGGACTTGATTTGCATAGTGAATTCACCCCGCTTTTGTATGACGATTTAAATTAACCCCGCCTTTCTGAAAATATTCAGGTGAGCTGAGAAATTGGGACAAGAACGTTTTGTAGAAATTTCATATCACCAAAGCGTTCACTTCATGAGCCTTCAAGACTAAAGGAAAAATTTAATCTTTGGTTTTTAGCTTAGATTGAGTATTTTTAATCAGTTTAAAAATGAAAGGCGTTACGTAACACTAACGTTACACTAACCCCCACCCATCCCCGTAACGTTTCATAACGTTTTGTAGCACCCCACCCACCCTCCTCGAGCGTTACGTAATTATGCAATGACCCCTAATGTATACAGTACCAATTCCCAAGAACAGCTTTTATGTTGCAGCGTTTTATCTTTTTCGATATCTCTTCATCAGCCTATCTTCTCAATTTTATAAAGAAAGCCTTTTTTAGACACGTCTGAAATATTCTAGACGATTTTAAACAAGCAAATTCGATACTAAATACCATACTAAATTATAAATTTGATCATATCCTAACTCACCCTCGAAGTTGTTCCTATCGTTTCGGTTATGGTGGTTTTACATCAATGACTAACGGCACGCCATAGCTATTGTTTTGTCAATAACTTCAAATTATGTAAATGCAAACTTTACAGTTTCAGGTTCTCTCTAAGACATTTTCCACTTTAAGATAATTGAATTGATTGCAGTATCATGTGATTCGCGCGTTAACCAAAATTACTGTTTCTCGTAGACTCCGGTTTCAGTTTCTGGCGCAAGATTTTAAGTTAACGCAAAACTTATCAAGACCGCTTCTTCGAGACAGAACAAGACTTTCATTTCAAGACAGTTTATAAAAATTTGAGACACTTCTGTGAGACCGAGACAACAGGCTTCCGAGACCGAGACACTAAAAAACTGTCTCGAGAACGAGACACTGTCTCAAGACCATACAACTCTGGGTTGTAGGCCTACTTATTTTGAAAGTTGACCGGCTTGACAACCATTGTTTACACATAATGGTCCAGCCATCTCTACTGCTCATTAATTATTTGGCCCCATTGTGTTCATCATTACTAAGCCTATCACAATCGGGCATCGCTACGATGCCCATTGAGGGCAAGGCTGATAATTAGGCCATGCCCACCTAATGATTGACGAATGGCCTCCTGCTACGTTGAGCGGCTCACCCAACAGACAATCCCTAATCAATCCACGCCTACACCATGCCTACACCCTCCTTCAGCCCAGACCTGACACTCATTATTTGCCACTAATTAAGACTGAACAGCAGGCCATATTGCACCATGCCCGAAAACAACAAAAATACACAAATAAAATAAACAATTCATTTATTTATTTTTATATTTCAATGCAACAATAATAAAGAAAAATAAATAAATTCGAATACTGGTTTGCAAATGTCAGAAATCGGTTACCATTTTAAAAACCGGTAACCGGATATCTGGTTACCGTTTAACATTCATAATTAACATCAATTCACTTATCTGTCAGCTGTCAATTAAACGTTCAGACTTATCTGTGACAATTTACCTATTAAAACAAACTGAAATATTACCTGAAACCAAGTACTAGAATACCCTCTACCAAGACTATAGGATGGCTCTGAAATGTAGAAGATGATCTTTCAATCTCATTTAGTTTGACATCCAAATCCTGTCGAAGTTGATCAAAATGGACTGCTGACTGCACTTAAAACACAGACAAAGTATTGACCGTATTAAATCCATTGCAATCAAAACATTAAGAAAAAAATTTCAAGAGATGTTTAACTGAAAGAAGAGGATCGATCAGTAGTTCAAACATGCTTGGGAGATTTTCAAGCATGACTATTTTGGTGGTGATGGCTAAATTCAGCAGACTGTTTCAAACCAATAGTTTCTGAGTCAGTATTTCAAGAGTTAGTCCCTGATTTTCTATGAAGTTTGTGCGGTTTGGGCAATGATCAGTCTTTCATAATCTTTGTGTTGCTAACCAGAATAATCCATCAGTTATATCAATGCTCATTGAAGTTCTGCAGACCAACAGAGGCAACTCCACCAGGGTGCAGTGGGGTGTGGTGAGTGGTGATATCACCTCCCCAAAAAATGCATATACCCATTGACGGAGTTGTGGCATAGCGAAGATCAGGTCACCATCATAATAAACCTGGTCCCCACTGCACAGGGATCAGAGAAGAAAAACTGATGTCAAACAGCCTTTATATTTATTTCTTCGTCTGACTCAATGTCGCCCATTTTGGGCACCCACAACCCAATCCGGCAGGAATGTGTTAAAGAAAGCTATGTAGATGGTTGAATAAAAAGTCATCGATATATTAAATGTGGCACGTTTGTTCATACGTTTATGCATAAGTAAACTAGTGACTATGTTATAATATTTACATACAGGACAGCGCAAATAGCCTCGTTCCAATCATCGTCCCTTATTTTAAAATGTTTCCACATTGGCCCTTTGGTGAATGTAAATATTTTTTGAACATTGACTTTTTGAACATTTTAATAAAAATCGAATGGGTTTAAGATTTATTTATCTCACATGCATAAAACTGGGATGTAGAGTTTTAGATCACAAGGAAACTACACAGTGAAACACTGTGTTTATATAGCATATATTAAATATGTGCAAACATTTCTGTGGCACTTTTACTATTAGTATTCAGTTCAAAAACACTATTTGGCCAAATACGAATACTAATTGGGGCACTATTCTGCCCAAAGCTAATCAAATACAGCTCTAGTTTTCACATCAAAAATGTTGTTGTATTGCATTTAAGTGTCTGATCAGGTGAGATCCTTCACCACCACTCGTCCATTTGAATGAACACCATGCCATTCAAGGTCTCCGTGCAAAGATCATAATAGCCAGAGATCTAAGTCTCTTAAATAAGCCAGCATCGGGAACTGGACCACAGTGTGCATACTCACTTTCGCAGAGGTGCACAAGACGCATTCTAGGCTATGCTCTTACCATCGAAGCTAGCTGGGTCAGATGCTGGCAATTGAATAATTCCAACATGATTTGCAGTAACTATTGACTATTAACTTGTCTTCTATCAGTACTTCTATCAGTTAAGAGTACTTATTAGATGTGCTTCTATCACCTGCATCACAGTGTTCTGGATACTCACAACTTAAGACAATGCAGCCCAAATGTATAAGTTTATGTTCACCCTGGTTGATTATGGCAAAGCCCCAACTCATTCACCCGTCAAACAACTGAAATCTGTTTCAAAAGCCGTGCTTCACCTTTTGGTATACATTTTATAATATACACATGGATCTCCTATGTCAGCACATCTAATGTAATGTAATCAAGCATTTATATAGTACCCCTTCAAGAAATCTATTCAGAGGCGTTCACATCCAGATATTCGTCGAGGCACAATGAGGATGCAGAAAAAGCATTCGTCGTGTGTTGGTTGTTAGATATAGCCACCTGTGACTATCGGTCAAGGTCATCCCAGTGACCTTGTCAGCCGCCATCCACAAAGACGAAAACACTCAGCCACAGAGGTGTACACAGTTCGTGTGGCAGAGACTCGATCGCATGCATCTGAAGGATGGTCTGATGCAGTCACGTGGAATAGGCAACTTGCGATAAAATGCCTCTTATGCAATATACAAACTTGTTGGCAAGGTTAACGAATAAGTCCAGAATGCAAACCTGGCACTAGAAAACTCCAACATGATCAAAGTCACTGAGCAAAATTCTGCATATAGATGAAATATTTGGCAAAATGATGTAGCAGTCGATCAATAGACCAACGTGGCTGATGACATGTGCAGAATACATATACATGGCCACGGGGAGGAAATGCACCGACAGTCTATATAAAAAAATGCATCTAGTTCAGGGCCCCCTCCCAAAGTTTTGGGTACCAAGGGCCACTATAGAGATACAGTGAGAGCTTGCGGAACTTGCGGGCCACAGGGTACCGTGCGAGCGCCGAAGTCGTGAAGCATTAGCAGGCTTTGCTTATAAATATGAGGCTTATAAGTATAAGGCTTACTTACATGTATTTGCATATAATAAAGTTATATAAATAGTAATGAAGTGCTTGAACTACAAATGTAATGCATGAGATATTTATTCTATATAGGCACCTGTATATTGATTTTATTCTAACCAGGGATGTAGTCTTGAGACCACGGTCTTGGTCTCGAGACGGTCTTGAGACCAGAAAACTGCGGTCTTGGTCTTGAATGCATCGGTCTTGGTCTTGGTCTCGGACCATCGGTCTTGGTCTCGACTGCTTGTATCTTGGTCTTAAAAGAACGGTCTTGGGATTGGTCACTGTCTTAAATTCGCGTTCTTGATCATTTGCTGTATCAGAGAATTTCTTTGGAATTTGTGGGTTATTTTCGATTATTAGAGACACCGGATGTTTAGGCCCTATGCACTTGTTATCAATTTATGATGTGCTGACCATCTATATATACATGTTACTATGGGCAAAAAATGCACTTGCAATGGAACCAGCCATTGCAAAATTTGCCTTCACAAATGTCAAGGTTTTGGAACAATCTAATAATTATGTGGTCGGCCACGTGTAGTCACTGTTAACCTACAATTCCGAGTGCAAGTATAGGCCGACAGCATTCAAACAGAACATTAATCTACTGGTTCATATACTGTAAGTAATTTATAGTACAATATTCTCAGGCCGAAGCCAAGGGCTGAACCCGCAAAGTTCAGACCGGCCGGTAAAACTGTTTTCTGGACCATTATTAACATTAGTATTCTTCAGTGCTCAATAAAATTGATGTTTTAACCGTATTATTCTGTTTTAGTGTCTTAATAAATAGAATTGTTTATAAAAAAGAGCATCGATCTTGGTCTTGATCTCAGACCCTCGGTCTTGGTCTATGACCCCCACCCGGTCTTGGTTTCGGACCACCCGGTCTTGGTCTTGGACCTCTCGGTCTTGGTCTCGAGGTTTTGGTCTTGTGTCCAGCACTGTTCTAAACTAACCAGCTTTTTCATAAGACCAACAAGATGAATTTTATCGCTAGCCATTGACAAAGCACCACATGTAGTTATTCCAGAGAGTGCTGACTAGTGAGAATATTTTATTTCTTGGATTGCTGTGCACATTGTTTCCGATAATTATATCTGTTCTTCTCATTCTTCCTTTCAAACTACACAAATTTAGGACATCTTCAACAACTTCAAATTTTTAGTTAAGCCACGAATAAAAGTTAATACATGTAGCTGGGCAGTGTCCCCAATATTCATACTCTTGTCCATTGCTAGTGAATATGTAACAAACTTTTCAGCTTTAATCTGAAGTTGATCTTCAAAATCTTTAGGTCCTACCAATGTTTTCAACATGGCGTGTCATAGTTTGACTTGACAAACTGACTTCCTTGAATGCACTTCTTTTAGGGGATACATCTATATATTCATATTTCATAAAGCAATCCTTTTTAAAACCACCATCACTGAGCGGCTTACACTTTTTACAATTTCATGAGAGACAATATAGCAGCTGGCCTCAGTACTTGCTTCGTTGATCTTACTAACTTTTTTAAAGATCGTCTGCTAGGCTGAAATGCAGTTTGTAATTTTGCTGCCTTTTGTTTTCTCTGCTAGCCAACATAGGTTTTTTGACATTGTAGGCTATTCTGCTTGAATGCAGTCTTGTGATGTGAAGGTGAGAGCCTCTCTGATGAGTTAAAATGAAGTAATAAAAATCCTTGATTACAATGACATATTCTAAAACTCTTAAATTTTCTGCGTAAATGGTAGAGACAAATGAGTATAAAAACAAAAGAAAATTGTAATCTTCAGCACAAGAAAATTCAGAGAAAATCTACTTACCCTCAAAGTTTGCATAGTTACCATTATATTCCACTGGATACTGAAGTTGCATATCAACATCTGGCTACAATTCAGAAAGACATGGAAATACATATTGTAACTGTAATTGACAGATTTAGAAAGAACCACTCAGAAAAGTTAGAGGTGCTCCCA
Organism: Bimastos eiseni; assembly: GCA_959347315.1. Lineage (NCBI taxonomy): Eukaryota > Metazoa > Annelida > Clitellata > Crassiclitellata > Lumbricidae > Bimastos > Bimastos eiseni. Next base: position 43,951,036 of record OY365807.1, on the reverse strand, counting down.
TCCCAGATCAGGGTCATCACCAACAAACAGGAAAGTGTTCAGGCACTTGCAGAAGGCAGCTCTAGACACACATCCTGAGGAAGATGATAACAGCTGGACAGGCCAACATAAGCAAGCCTCCTTGACTGGGCCATAGTGGTCTGTGGGACACCACCAGTTGGCAAAATGTCCTCATATAGGGCCGAGCAGGACTGACAAGGAGACATGACGAGACGAATCCTAATCTGAATGTTTTGATGTTTTAGGCAGGACAGGTCTAGGCAGCCAGTGATCATACTCAAACCTGTCGTCTCATTAAAAATTTATCACATCTCGTATTTCCCAACTGAAGCATGTATTCAGCTGCTAGTCATATTTTCAGCTGAGCATCAAAGAATAATTAACATTTCTGATTATAAGCTAGCACATAACATTCTGACAAAATGGACTGAATGCACTTCCTAGAAGGCCTATTATTTATTTTATTGGTTAATTTACAAAGTCATATCATATCTGGTCATTTCTAGTTATTTTGTTGGAATGTCCAAGAAAGACTTCAGCTAACAGTCACTTCCAGTAAAATTACAATCAAAACTCAGTCTATTCAAAAAGTTAGATTTAAATCTAATAAATCACAGAAACCAGAAGCAAGGCCAAGGTGGGCAAGAAGTTGACAGAGACAGCCTTAGTAACAGATGTACAAGAATTGGTAGAATGAACTGAGTTGGGCAGAAAAATTTCAAGGCTTCAGATCAGCGACCAAACATTTCAAGAGACCAACACAGTTCAGATGAAAGGAACATCAAAAATCAGAGCAGGCACCAATCAGGTGCAATATCTATTTGTACATAATGTGAGCAGGAAGCAGAACATGTTCAGTTGATTAGGATGTAGTACTTTGTGAACACAAAGCACATAAGGAATAAAATAATTTGCTCAAAAGCAGCCAATTCAATAAAATGGGCATAAAAAAATGCTTATATTTATGGGTCTTTGCTAAGGTTTTGGCAATAAAGTTTTGAACAATTTGTCGTTTGTGCAGATTTAGTTATATATTGATAACTATAAGAAGTCAGTTACAGTAAGCTACTTAGTCAAATCTGCTGGAAACCAAAGCATAACCGGGCACAAGAGATCTAAATACGTGAATTGAAATGGTCTGTAAAAGGCAACACCAAGGATAAAAATGACATGTATGCTAGAATCAAACAAGCCCAAACTGTGTAAACAAAACAGTTGCATGATATGCATAACAAGAAAAAGTCATACAACTGAACAGACTCAACCTAAGCCAGGAAAAGTGTCAAACTTGCTGGCTTTCCCTAAGAAGAAGAAATTCAATTATAAAAGGATGCAGAAGAAGTTTATCATCATATTTCTACAAAGTTTTACATACTTACTAGCTAATATCACGTCAATTGATCCCCGTCAGTTGATCCTCTGTCAGTTGATCCCCGTCAGTTGATCTCCTGTCAATTGGTCCCTTAGTCAATTGATCTCCTCATCAATTCATCCCCTCAACTCTCTAGGCTGTGCATCACAGACTTGTAGTTAATAATGTTAGTTTTGCTTGATTTTACAGATTTACAAATTAACATTACAAAATAACAAACTAATGCCCAAGCTTCGCATCACTCCGCGCTTATGGCCGTTCGGAGAATCTTTTATATCTCAGAGAACTTTTTTAGGATTTCAGTGCGACATATAGAGACAGAAGACCACATATTGTGGGCATGTAGCATCCAGCAAAAAAACTATATCGCTCTTTTGTAGCTCGTGTCAACCGCACTGTAACCGCTTACGGCCGTTCAGAGATTCTTTTATATCTCAGAGCAATGGCTCATTTATCCCATGCATAGATGCTTATGCTTAGGAATTTATGCTGATAAACTAATCATATCATGACTCTCAATTACACTTTTGTATTTTATTTATCATTTTAACATGATCTTTGTGCTTTTACATCAATTGACGAAGGGATCAATGGACTAGGGAACCAACTGACGGAGGATCAACCGACGGGGATCAACTGATGAGGATCAGTGGCGTAGAGAGTGGGCGAGGGGGGCGAACCGCCCCAGGCGGCACTTGTCCTAGAGACAGCATTTCGGTAAAAAAAAACTAAATAAAAATTATTGTTGTATAAGTTGCATTCTACAAGATTCTTGCTGCCTTTGTCTAAACCTGACATACTGCTTTTTAGCTTTTTCTAGACTTAAAACTAACATATACAATGTATCGAAGTACCATCGACATGATCGAATCGCATCTAATGTTTCTACACATCAGAGCAGTCCTCAGGTAATTTGGCCACCCAAGGCAGTCATCTATATAAGAGTGCCTCCACCCCGTTGCATAAGCAGTAAGATGTGAGAAAATATGAAGTCAGGCACACACTGCACAAGGCACATTAAAATGTTTTCGTCAAAATATAGGCCTATAGACGATTCTGGCAAAGGAAAATTACTAGGGAAAGAGCGGGAGATTCAATGATGTGTCAAGAAATTGAATATCGTTGTTGGAATTGGATTGGAATTTGCCTAAAACTAGTTTTTAATAATTAATTTATAAATTTCTTTTTGCATCATCGTAAAATTTTATTCCTGTAAACATTACCGTATTATCCCTAAAGTTTGGTGCCCTAGGCAGCTTCCTGTGTCACCTATGCCAGGAACCAGCCCTGATAGACATGGCAAAAAAGATAATTTAGACATTATTATTACTAATTATATTTAATTCAATAGGTGCAAGAGTAAAGGAAAAAATAAATTAACTAGCGTCCTCTTGCAATTAATATAATACAAATTTACAGCCGACAAGATCATCTGCACTGGTTTTTTATATTTACAATTTTTCCTCTAAACCTGATTTCAACTTACCGGTTAAATATGTTTAGATCTACATAAACTTCATGTAAAAATTTAATAATATTAATTTATTTTGTGATTTTCTTACTTTTGTATGTTTATTGATTTAAATTGACTGCGTTTAGTAGCGGAAGTATCCAGGATGTAGGACAGCCCAGTGCTAAGTGCCTACAGCCTTATATATATCCATGTTGTTTAATAATTGAGTAGGAATGAAAGTATGAAACCATACCTTATCTGTAATTTGTACGATAAGTCACCAGTTACTAGTATATTCCAATTAATATATTTACTATAGTCCCATCATGATTAAATGATATCATTTAGGAATTTTATTTCAATATGTAGAGAGAGAGAGAATAAAATTGTTACTGTTTAATTTTAATTTTATGCGAACTTTATAATTTTCGATCTAGCCTGCAAGACTTAGTAACTTTATTGTGAGGCTTGCTTTGCTGTTTGCCTTATAAGTGGTTTATTTCTTTATTAATACTATCTTATTCTATTTTCTTATTTTCATATCAAATGATAACGCATTTTAATTAGTCAAACAGTTTTAATTTTGACAGTGTATGGTGATGCTGTTACTAACTGTATAACGAATTGAATACTAAATAGAATAATCATAATGCATATAATGAAAACACTCAAAATAGGCATCTAGGCCTATCACCCCCTGTGCATACCACGCGATATGCACAAGAATAAAGCTATGAAAATAGACAGAGGTGGCATTTTGCACCTTCTCCCAAGGCGGCACTTTGCCTCGCTATGCCACTGAGGGGATCAACAGATGTAGAACCTAAAAGTCAAAGTCTTGCACATGAGTTTGAGGGTAGTGACCTATACATCGATTCAAGTATGTCGATTCAAGTATAAGTCAAAGTGTGCACCGAGTACCGAATCCGAGTTTTTGGATGCACCATTTGCCAGATATGGGTACGAACCGAATAGCAGTGGCAACTCTGGCTCGACGTGTACCATCCACAGGTGAAGTTCAACATTTTAGACTTTCATCCCTTTCATCATCTCGTGCAATGATAAATTAGATTTATTAATAGATTTAATAACGACATATTTATTGCCTCACTTTGTATCCGGCTGATTTCAGCATGACATGATAATTAGCTGCCTATTTTCCTGTTTAGCATAATCAAACTCTTTGCGTGCCAGAGGTGCAGAATTGCAACATTTGAAAACATTGCTGTCCGTATCAGAGGTACGGAATTGCGACATAATTATGTTATGATTGAACCCACTACAACAGGCGACGTTTGGGAGCCAGCGGTCTTTGAACGGAAATAATTAAATAGTGATGTCTTAATTAGAGTGATGTGAGTTTCCCATTGCCAGATTTTACATACGTGGGGTGGTTGGGGAAGTAATATACTCAAAAGTCGTGGGATTTCCTCACGGTTAGGCCTATAACTCTTAAGTAGGTCTATTAAGCCTACCGTGATGTCCAACCGCCGTATTCAGTGTATCGGCATATATATATATATACAGTGGCGTGGCGACGGGGAGGGGGCGAACCGCCCCTGGCGGTACTTGTCCTAGGGGCGGCAGGCTGGGCTATAAAAGGCGGTCGTCCGACGACTTTTTTTGGTCGGTGACTCATGTGAGGTCGGTGGTGAAGCGTGTCGATGAGACAAAGCGCACCACGTGATCGCTGAGACAAAGACCTTTTGTTCGCTGAGACAAAGACTTCTTTCGTACGGTGAGCGATATAGTTTCATGTGTTTTACACGTGTCTAGGTTAATTTTCGTAGCTTCTTGCCATTGTGTTTATATTTAACTATGTAGTTTTGTGTGTGCATTTTAGAGTTTTCTAGTTTATAATTAGCTGTTTCTATTTCTAGCAGTAGCACATATTTATGTACATTTAGATACATTAGTCAAATTCTGATTTAACCTTAGATTATATTTCATTGCGTATCTCACGCCTCCTGCTAGACATGAGTTCTAGTGAAGGGGTTTCCTCCTCCGTGTCTGAGTCTTGTGCTCAGTCCAGCGTTGGCGGTACGTACCGATGGACCTGACGGTTATGACTCTGCGTAACAGGATGAACCGCAGTGACGATTCGTTTGAAAACGTCTATCACGGTTCTGAGGCCGATAGTGAATCGGGCGATGATGACGGGAAGGAAAGGAAGGGACTCCCCATATAAGACCATGACCAGTAAGGCAGATCTGCTAAGCGCGAGAAACAGAAAAAGATTTGGCTGTCTGAGGCCAATCTGGACTTTTACAGAAAGGACAATAAGATTGTCCAGCGGCCGATGAGGAAACCTGCCGTCAGGGTTGCGAAAGCCCCTGTACCTGTAGTTTCAAGAAACAAAGGTTCTGCTGCACTGGTTACGGCAGCGAAGGAGGTCGCCCTGTCTGTGTCACAGTGAGCCGCCGGTCAGTTGAGAACCGGTTATTTATTGAATTCTTAGGAGTGCCTTTGTGTAAGGTAAAGGCTGACTTGGTCAGAGCAGAGCTGAATAAGCAGTTTATGCCCTTGACAGCTGATGTGCCAGCCCCGTCGGCGACGTGTGTGCGTGTGCACTTGGGCGGACCAGACAGCAGGGCAAATAGAGCCAAGTTGCTAAGTACCACAGATCTCTGTGGTTACAAGGTCAAAGTGTCCGAGCACGTGAAGTCATTCGGCACAGAGGCAGCTATATCCAGAAGCTAATTAAAGGTGTTTCTGTTGATCTAAATGATGAAGACATTTTCAACAGCCTGCAGAAGCAGGCGAACGTACGTATAATCAAGGTCGAACGGATCCATAAGATCCAGAGTAAGGTCAAGATCCTGACCTTGGCGGTGAAAATTGAACTGGCCCCTGGTTCAGTTGCACCTGCCAGACTGCATGTAGGTTTCCTAAGTTTTAAGGTGCATGATTACATACCACCACCTACTCGCTGCTTCTGTTGCCATTCTCTTGGCCACGTGGCCAAGTATTGTAGGAAGACCCAAAGATGCGGCATCTGCGCCGGTGATCATAAGCATACTGAATGCACATAGCAGAGCCAACCGAAGTGTGCGGCCTGCGGCAGACCACATCCAGCGATGTCCAGCACCTGCCCAAAGTACACCCTCGCCAAGAGCGCCACCACCATCAGCGTCAAGGAGGGCAAAACATATAGCGACACGCTTCGGACGGCTCGAAAGCAACAAGCGACGACAATGACCAAGGCAGCCAAGACGACGGTGACGGATGCGGCCAACAAAACGACGAAGACAAAGAAGATGGCTGGTGTATCAAGCGCCGGGGTGATTGCTACGGCAGTGAGCTCGCACCCCTCTGGTCGCCCCAACCGTGAACCGATGCAAGTCGTCCCACCGACGGCGCAGACTCCTAATGTACCAGAAGGAGGTGGTGACCAGGTGCACCAGAAGAGAATAGTGATCGATAGCGATAGGGCACAGAGGGGGCGCTTGATGCTCTCACTTGTGCCTGCACCCTGCTCGTTAGGGCGTTGGAGGCACCGACGATGGCGAGCTCCCTGCTGAAAAGCTGATTGAGATCCTTGTCAGTACATTCCACGTTGCCTTCGACATCCCTCTCGAACAGGTGTGCGGCGCGGTGACCCCCGCCTACGCAATTTCCGCTGGTGCCTCGAGCGCCGCGTCAGCCACTGCAACCGACATCCTCCTACACGGATCTTCAGAGGAACACATGTAGCCTCAGACCCCGCGTAGGGCAGCTGAGGCACCGCATCTCTGAGATGCGGACACCACCGACGATCATCTGTATCCAGGAAACCTGGCTGAGGCCTACCATCGACCTAGAAATGCCTGGTTACACCTGCGTGCGGCACGACCGAACCACTGAAGAGGCTGGAGGAGGTGTTGCGACGTTCCTAAAGGTCGGCATCGCCTACTCAATGATCAACACTACTGACGTCCCGGAGTCAATCACCATCTCGCCAGACGGACTGCCAGAGAAAACCAAGATCACCAATGTCTACCATCGACCACACCAATCTGGAAACCCATCGCTATGGGATACGTACTCCCATTTCTTTCAACAGAGGACAGCAGTCATTCTGGAAGACTTCAACGCTCACAGCACTCTCTCCGGGTCCAGAACCACCGATGCACGAGGACGCTGGCTAGAGGATGACTTGGAGACCAACGCCTACGTCGCCTTAAACACCTGCACCCCGACCTTCGTCAACAACGCCTCCGGAGCGGCCGGACACCTAGACCTTGCGATGGCCCCAACGCCCTTGGCACGGAAATGCACCTGGATAGTCCTTGACGACTCCATGGGAAGCGACTACTCACTCACTCCCTGTCGAGGAGGCCTTCATCCCTAGGTGGCTTCACCGAAAGGCTGACTGGATGGCCTTCAAGGACGACTGTAGGGAAAAACTCACCGTCGCACACATCACCGACAACGTCGAAACCAGCCACACCAGTTTCTTCGACTCATTGATGGAGATCGCCACACGACATATTCCACGATCGACTCCACCTAGGAAGAAGATCAAGAGCGTGCCATTCTGGACCGATGCATGCACACAACACGTCAAAGAGCGCACTGAGGCTCGCAAGAAGACGCAGAGGACGAGGCTACCGGAGGATGCTGAAGAGTTTCGACGCATCAAGGGAATCACCCAAAGGGTCATCAAGAACGCGCAGAAGACCTCCTGAAGAGACTACTGCACCACTCTGAACGACAAGACAAAGCTAGGAAAAGTCTGGGGAACGATAAGACAGATGTCCGGAACAAGATCAAGACCAGCTATGCCAACACTCAGGAAGGACGGATGCTCCCACACGACAAACCAGGAGAAAGCGAATCACCGTGGAAGATGCTTCTCTGAAGTCAGCAGCAACAGCAACTATACCGCAGAATTCCAAGAGCGTAAATCCGCCTTCGAGGACGAGCACACGGAGGAGCTCCAAGGAGGATAGCTGCCTGCTGACGACCAGCCCTTCAACGAGCCCTTCACCATCCAGACACTGAGAATCGCATTACTGCGCTGTAGGAAGGACACAAGTCCGGGAGAAGACACCATCACCTACGAGATCCTGGTCCAGCTTCCACATCCAAGCCTGGTTGCCTTGCTGAAACTCTACAACACAGTGTGGCAACAAGGACGACTACCATCCTGCTGGAAAAGCTCCATCGTTGTCCCTATCCTAAAGCCACATAACCCAGCACACGACGGAAACTCTTACCGGCCGATTGCACTGATGTCAGTCTTGTGCAAGCTGATGGAGCGACTGGTGACCGATCAGCTGACCTGGCACGTGGAATCCAACCACCCGCTTCAACAGGTTTTAGTCTGGCTTCCAAAAACTGAGGAGTTGCCAGGACCACATCATCCGACTCCAAGACAACATACAATGAGCCATCCAATCTAAATACAGCCTCACTGGAGTCTTCGTGGATCTAGAGAAGGCATTCGATCTGATGTGGACTGATGGACTGCTGTTCAAGCTACAGCAGCACAGTATCACAGGTCAGATGTTCAACTGGATCCGGGACTTCTTGACGGACAGAAACATCCGTGTCTGAATCGGCTCATCACTATCAGAACTATCTTCCACATGGATAACGGATCGCCGCAGGGCAATGTCATCAGCCCTGTGTTATTCATCATCATGATGAACGATATCCCGGAACCAAAGAACGACGTTCGACTTTCACTCTTCGCGGACGACAGCGCCATCTGGAGAGCTGGACCAAATCCCGAAGTGAACAGGCGACATCTTCAGACATATCTTGACCGACTAAAAAGCTTCTTTGAATAATGGGGATTTAAAGTATCAACAACAAAGACCATCGCCGTCGAATTTCACCGAACCGGAACCCATACAGCCCACCGATCGCTGAAGCTCGGGACTTCTCACCTCAACTACAAGAACAACGTCAAGTTTCTGGGGATGATCTTCGACCAACATCTCACCTGGTGCGAACACATCAATTACATCGCCGATCGCTGCAAGAAATGACTCAATCTTATGCGCGCCATCGCAGGATCGCACTGGGGAGCCTCAAGACACCCTCCTGATGATTTACCGAGCCCTCATCTGCTCCGCTCCGTCATCGACTACGGCTGCGTTGCCTACGAGAGCGCATCCAAGAACCAGAAGAAGACTTTCAGTACCATTCAATACAAGGCGCTGATGATAGCCTCTGGAGCGCTCCGAGGAACCAGTCTGGCCGCCCTGCAGGTGGAATGCGGAGAGATGCCACTTCACCTACAACGAAAGCAGCTGATGATGGAGTACATCCTGAAGATCAACACCAAACCAAACCATCCAATGCAGACAATCGTCAACGAACGGAAGACAAAGGCGGCGAAAGACGACATGGACCCTATCCGAGTCAAGGCGCGACAGATCAACAACGAGATCGCAGCGCCTATCATCTCTACGCTCACCTACTGGGGAGGACCGCCGTGGCAACTATGTCCGCCCGTCATCGACACCACTCTGGTCGAGAAGATCCGAGACTCGGAGGATCCTCCGAGGAGAATACTCGTCGAAAACCACATCTGAACCTACGACGGACAAGTGGCTATCTACACAGATGGATCGAGGAGCCCAGCATGCAGGGCATCCTGCTCGTCCTACGTACCCTCCTGTGGTCCCCATGGAAGCTACCGGTTGACTGATGGCATGTCGGTCCTGGCGGCGGAAATGGAGGCCATAGCGAGGGAGGTAGAAAGGGCATCCACATCCAACACAACTAAAATTGTCCTCTTTCAGATAGCCTTGGCGTAATACAGAGCCTGGAGCGCCAACAGTCTGGGGCTCGTCCATGGCAGCTCGCAGACCTCATGTGTGCTCCTGGCGACAAACGGACCGACGTTTCGGGTCCAGTGACGATCGTCTGGATACCTGGTCATCTTGGCATCGAGGGAAACGAGACTGCAGATGCTCTTTGCAAACAGGCTCTACGTCACAGCGAGGTGGACCTTCCCATGATGCTGGAATACCAAGAAGCTCGGAACATCTACAGGGACCACTTCCTTCGCAAATGGCAATCAGAGTGGACCACCTCCGACACTACCGAGCCATCGAACCGAGCGCCAGCCTAACCCGGAAGTACGCCGACCCAACCCGGAAGAAGGAAGTTGCCATCACTACACTCCATCTGGGCCACTGCCTTCTCAACACCAGCTAAAGCAGTGGAACCTCCATCTGACGGGAAGTTGTGACGAGTGCGGTGACGTCCAGGAAACGGTCTGCTGGAGTGCCCTGCGCAGATGGGCCTTCAGGACGAACTCATCCGGAAGTGCGCACGGGAAAACTGGATCTTCGACCTGCGAACCACTCTCACCCGACCCAGCTGCCAGGACATCATCTACAAATGGCTGGAAGTATCCGGAAGAAGGCTGTAGAGAGTACTAAACACAACTACCCCGGCTAACCCACGCGGTCCTTGCGCCTTTAAGCAAGGAAGAATACGTGATAACCCAGGCGGTCCTTGCGCCTCTAAGCAAGGAAGGATACGTGCTAACCCAGGCGGTCCTTGCACCTTTAAGCAAGGAAGGATACCCGGATACCATGGCGGTCCTTGTGCCATAAAACAAGGAAAACTAGCGCAAAAAAGGTACAGCATTCAGCTCTCTCCACCTGCCCTCTAATGGTTGCCATGGAAATTGCCTGATGAGAAATGGCTCGTCAGTCCTGGCAGCAGAAATGGAGACCATGAAGAGGGCGAGACAAACCAGACATCCACGCTAACACCTGTCTTATTGTTGCCTCTCAGATTCCTCCAAGACCTGGACGGCGAAAGACAAACGCCAACACACCAACTAAAGACCGAAGTATCAAACACGAAGTCACAAAGCCAGAAAATAAACATTGAACATTAATGATAAAATTTACCTAAAATGCTAATTAATCTTATAAATCATATTGTATTGTAAATACATAAAACAGAGATTGACGCATATCATCCTCGTTATGGATGCGTCGTTAAAAAAATTTATATAAGTCAGTCAGGGGCTACAAGCATAGAGCGTTTGGGGCTTGGAAAGACCTCACAGAGCGTTTGGAACTTGGAAAGACGTCATAGAGCGTTTTGGACTTGGAAGACGTCGGAAAGCCATCAACAACAGGGTGTAGGACGTGACGATCTTCGAAAACCAAGTCGACTTCTGTCTAGTTAAAATCTAATGCTACGTGTAGATAGTTGTATGTAAGATATTAATACATTCCTTAAACATCAAGGAGCGTCGTTGTTCGTGTTTGGTGGATGAGAAAACGAACCGTCACGGATCAGAAGGATCGTGACAGTTACAGCACGGTATTATTCTAATTATCCTTTCGGAAAGGCAGGAGACAGATCTATTTGGTTCTTCTTTAACAATTTGGTGCGACTTTGTAACAGGTATTTAACGATTGGTGTCATAAAGGGTGGGTCTCTCTCCTTTATCGTAATGCTTTTTACAGGGAAGTAGAGGTCAAAGGCTGCTGTAGTGAATGTGTAGAAGGTTTCAAAAGCTTCAGCAGGAGAAGGGCACTCAGTTATAAATGTCCAGTTATGCTCCATGTGATAGGTCTGGATCGAGGCAAACTGATTAGGTGTCCAAGGACGGAAAACATTTGTCTACCCTCCGTCCACGGTCCACAGTCTACCTCTGCCTCTGAAGAAGAAGGGGTGGCTAAGATAGCTGAATGTTTTGTCTTTATTGTTGATGTGACAGTGATGCAGGATTCAAACAGATGCAATGATGCGTAGATTCGGTCGAGTGAGTGGCCCTCATGTGAGGAGCCCTCGAACTCCACAGATAGGCCCATTTCAATGATTCTGGATGATGGTAGCTGATTTAAATCACCTGCAATGATTATGGCCAGATCATCTGGTTTGGCGTTGATCTCCACAGGGGGAACCCAATGACGTCATAAGCCGCATTTGAACTTTATCGTTTACCTGAATTTTAAAAGATTTGATAACCTCAAAACAGTGAACTAAAGTCTTTCCATAACTCATTTCTCACTAGGTTCTTTGGCTTTAAGTACTAGGCTTCTAAAGAACGTAGTATAACATTGCTCCGAGTAGTTCCTTTACGTTCAGCCGCTGGGAAGTCTTTAGGCCGTAAAAACCGCTTCAGTTTGTGTACAAAACCCACAATAGAATTCTAATAAGACTTTAATTTTCTAAGTAATCATAAATTTCGAGATCAAGAAAACGACCACTAGCGAAAATACTAGTAGAATAATAGTAAAAAATATTCGAAACAACTCTATAAATGTAAAATTAACGGAACAACTTTAATTTGGCAGCCACAACAGCGGCGCCGTAATACAGTCGATATTAAAGGAATTCGCTTTTGATGCATGAAATATATATTTAACTACAGGCCGATAAACATAAAAATTCAAGCACATTAACGATGGTAAGTAAGTAAGCCAGTAAGTATTTTCTTTAATATGAACGCCGGCAATCGCATGGCCTATATAACCAAGCATTTAACAAGCATTGTACAAACAATAAAATAGGTTGTGTGTGGCACGGTGGCCGATTGGTTAGAGCGGTCGACCCGTAACGCTCAGCGTGCGCTGACGCCGCTGAGTGAGCAGGTTCGACCCTCGTGCGAGGTAACACTGTGTAGGGACCTTGAGCAAGTCCTTTGTGCACAATTGCTCTGCAGCACAACTGCAATTGCACCATTCTGAGAAAAAATGTTGGAAGAAGGGCGATATCAAATTTCAGAATAAATAAATTAATTATATATATAAAAGCTAAGTAGTAGAAGAGTTGAGTTAATGACAAGAGATGAATCTTATATATGTAAGCCATACTGTTCCCTATGATAAATCCACAGCGAGTAAAGTCATTCGCCCAAGGGATATTGTGAGTGCATTGGCGCAGATGGTACGCCAAGGCATTAATCGGTGGAAGCAAATCTCCTAGAATGTGATTGGAGTAGCATGTCGACGAAACACCTGCTGTACATTTGCCGACATGTGCACGACATGCATGTGATATCTATCTGCCACACCTCTTCTTCGTTTACACCGTCATGATGAATGGACGAGTGTGAATTACTTTTACTTTAACTTTACGACCAGACAGACATACATTTTATTAGCAGCAGCTACAGATAAAGTGCTAAACTAAGCAAAATCTTAGATTACAATTTATTAGAATTTTAGATCATTAGAAGAAATATTAACAGACTGATAAACAGAAACATTTCCCTTTTTCATTAAAATAGATACATTATATTTTAGCTTAATTCAAATATCATTTTTGTTAATTTTGAATTTGATTTTTTTATTAGCGTCGTGGCACACCTGGCGGTGCCTTATGGCACACCAGTGTGCTGTGGCACACCGGTTGAGAACCACTGAGTTAGGACAACTGCCAGGGCATTCATCTCATCCACCCTGCCTATACCATCCACCAGGGGAGGAAGGCTAACCCCCTACATGTTGGGCCGCTGAACAATAATTTCTTTTGATTTTGAGGCATTTCGTTTAAGGTTGCATAGTCAGGCTCATGACTGGAGATGGGCAAGTTCGAAGCCAGTAGTAGTTGAAGCTGAGATCAGAACATTACAGTCATCAGCATACTTGAGCAGCAAGGCTGTTAACAATACTGGAAAAAAGTTTTGCAATAGCACTACCAATACTTCCTAATTAAAAGTATCGTGATACCAATACCAATACTTTTTCGGAAAAGTATTGCAATACCAATACCAATACTTTTAGCGATACTTTTCAACATGCTTGCTTAATTCGATCTTAGCATAAATTATAATTCATGCACAGAAAATTATAGAAAATTTCTCAAGGAATCGCTTGGGCCAACCACAAGGAATCTAGATAAGAGGAATGGTTACTTGTCAAATTTCCGTGTACACGCTTTTTTCTTAAACACAGATATCGCCCCAATCTACATTTTCTTCAATTTGAAAATATAGTGTTTTGAACCTCTCATGCCATTTTTAAAAATGTTGCTGACATACCAGATAGTAATTCTTAAATTTGGCTTAATTTTAACGACTAAAGGTTGATGAATCAGGTTGAAAGAATCTAAAATTTCTGGCTCCTGAATATCGCCCCAAACCTGTTGACACCAGGGCCGCACTGAGCTATAATTGCGCCCTGTGTCTAGCATCAATCTGGCGCCCCCCCACAATTTGAAAATAGTATTTGCACCCTGTGCCTAGCATCAATCTGGCGCCTCCACAACTTGAGAATAGTGCATTTTATGGAATAATAAGTTATTCTATCCTGAGGAAGCAAATTGAATAGCCTGGATGCATGCGGCTATGATCAATTGAGAGGTATAACTAAATATTCAAGTCTTTAGGCAGACTTCTCCACAAGCAATATTAAAGAATTCATCTTTAATGCATGAAATATATCACAAAAGTCTTTCTTGTCTTAAACCTTCCTTGGTCCGAGGGTTGGCTGCACCAAAGACAACTCTGTGCCAGCTGTTGCTGTTTTCTTCCGTTCGCTAGGTGCGGGCCTGTCTGGTCGCAATTATTTGTCAATATTTGCGGCCGCTCAGTCTAAGTCGGATTTTGACGTCCAAGCGTGGATTTGTACGGCCGACCTTGGTTATGTCAACATTTTCTGTTCCTGGAGTGTGACGGTAAACATTTTTTCCATCTGTATGCATCTTTTGGTGAGAAAACAACATTTTTAGCTCAACTGTCTCCTTCAAACCATGCGTGTTAATCCACGTCGCCATCTTGGATCTTTGGATGATTACGCATCGCCTGTCGGACTTTGGACAGTGTCTTCGTCCGTAGGTCGTCTACCTTACATCTTCAACTGAAATAGATGTACGCTCAGCTTTCCATCAACGCTGCTTGATCTGATGATTTCGACAACTGCGCTTGGCCGGCCAACTTCACTCCGCTAGCATCGTATTCCAACTCCTTGACTTCAACATCTCTGAGCCTGCGCCTTCACTCGATGGCGCTGTCGACCCGATTGGGTCTGGCGCCAACACCATCTATTCAGATTGCGTTCGACTAGCGCTGTTCATGGCTGCATTATTCATCTAAATCGCCTGTCATCTTAAGGGCACCCTTATTGCTTGTGCTCATCTTGCATCCCGGCCCTGTTCGTGTTATTTTTCCTTTCCTCATTATTGCCCACCTGCATGTGGTTTCAATATGAATGGCTGAAAATTAGCACTTTCTTTTTCAAATTTATATATCTTTAAACTTTCATATAAATTGCATGTTTTTTATGTTTTCTCTTGTACTCATAGTGCGTTTGCAGACGGTATTAAAGAATATACTTACTTACTTACTTTTTTTACTTTAGAATTAACATTATAAGAGATTAATATTTGGTTTTGATATATATGTAGTCAGACATTTGTTGAAATTTCACTTTTCTTGAAAATGACATTAAAACAAACACAACTGAGGGTTTAATTACTAAGTCTATTTTCATAATGCTGAATATTTGGTCTGAAAATATAGTGTCGAAGACCTATTTTGTTGTCCTGAAATAGTATTAAATTTCTCGACTTAAAGTCGAGCATATTGTATACGACATGTATTTTCCTGCTTAGGATAACTAATCTGTATTGCCAATTAAATAGACTATTAGAAACCAAAAGTTGTTAATACAATACACAATATCATTAAACTCAGTGGCTTAGCGAGGGGGCAAACCGCCCCAGGCGGCACTTGTCCTAGGGGCGGCATTTTCGGGAAAAAAATAAATTATTGTTGTATTAGTTGCATTCTTTAAGATTCTTGTTGCTCTTGTCTAAACCTGGCACAATGCTTTTTAGCCTTTTTGCAACTTAATACTAACATACACGATATACCAAAGTACCATCGACATGATCGAATGGCACCTAGTGTTTTTAGACATCATAGTGGTCATCGGGCAATTTGGCGCCCTTGGCAGTCATCTATATAAGAGCGCCCCCATAAACAGTAAAATGTGAGAAAATATGGGGTCAAGACACACTGCACGGGGCACACAAAAATGTTTTTTGGCAAAATGTATAGGTGATTCTGGCAAAGGAAAATTAATAGGGGAAGAGCGGGAGATTCAATTGAATATCGTTGTTGGAATTAGCCTAAAACTTGTTTTTAATAACGAATTTATGAGTTTTATTTTGTATCATCATAAAATTTTATTCCTGAAAGCATAACAGTATTATCCCTAAAAATTTTGCACCCCAAAAATTTTGCACCCTAGGCAGCTTCGTGTGTCGCATATAGACATGGCGCAAAAGAGAGTTTAGACATTATCATTATTATTATTACTAAATTTTTATCAATCAATAGGTGCAAAAGTAGTGGAGAAATTAAATTAACTAGCGTCCTCTTTCGTTTAATATAATACAAACTTGAAGCCAACAAAATCATCTGCACTGTTTTTTATATTTATTATTTTAATCTAAATTTGATTTAACTTACCGGCCAAATAAGTTTACACTAACTTTAGTTAGGTCCCTACAACTAAAAAATATTTATTTATTTTGAGTTTTTTTTACTTTGTACATTCAATAAATTGTATTGACTGCATTTAGTAGCGGAAATACCTCGGAAGTAGGATTGCCCAGTGCCAAGTGCCTACAGCCTATTTTAGTTTAGTGGGAATTAAAGTATGAAATCGTACCGTATATATCCGTAATCTGTATAATACATTTCCAGTTACTAGTATATTCTAATTACAAATGCCTTGGTAGAAACATCTCTGCCACTTGTCAGTTGTCATCAGCCGCCAGCATTATTAAATGATATTATGACTTTCTTATGACTTGTGATATGAAATTACTTCCTTTTCAATATGTAGCAAGAAATAATATAGCTTTTTACTGTTTTATTTTAATTTTATGTGAAGTTTATAATTTTCGATCTAGCCTGCAAGATGTTTAGTAACTTTATTGTGAGGTTTGTTTTATTATTTGCCTTATAAATAGTTTATTTCTTAATTAATGTTATCTTATTCTATTTTCCTATTTTTATATCAAATGATAGCGCATTTTTAATTAATCAAACAGTTTTAATTCTGACAGTGCATGCTGTTGCTGATGCTGTTATTAACTGTATATATAATGAATTGAATACTGAATAGAATAATCATGTATATAATGAAAACACTCAAAACTTATGCCTATCTTCCCCTTTGTGCATATCACGGGATATGCACAAGAATAAAGTGATGAAAATATAGACAGGGGCGGCATTTTGTACCTTCGCCCCAGGCGGCCCTTTACCTCGCTACACCACTGATTAAACTGCATTTTTATATTGCCCTTCTTACAAAGTTCACAAATGTACACACACACACACACACACACACACAGACGGCACAGATGCAACTGTGTGCAAGGTATCTACACAGTAGTAACTGCCTTGGACGGAGATCAAACCCCTACTTTCCACAGTTATAGGCCAACAACCCGAACCAATTGGCCACCAGGTTACATAGTGCAAGGCATTTGCAAATCTTAGTGTTGCCAGAAAGCTCAAATACCTGAAGTCTGATGTGAGTGCACTTGAGCTGTAGCCTTTTGCTATAGCATAGTGTCCAATTACTGTATAAGGCAACATGTGATTTCATCCCAGACATTTGTTTATGGCTAAATTATTATATTTCCAGATTGCAGACAAAACTTTTTACTTTAAGTTGTAATATGATAAGCATAACTAGAATACTCCACAGATTAGACTGTCTCAAATCAATATGATGGTTAACTATGAAACATCTAGCATTGAAAGACAAACAGAGCTTACCCAAAAGTAATAACTGTCCATGTTAAATACAGTAACAGATGGATATCTCTCAGCAATTCTCTGACACATTGAAGTCTTTCCTCCACAGCTCACGCTATTCCATGTTCCAAAAACAAAGTACACATTCATTTACATATAAAAAGATCAAACATACAATATTTACATAATACAAATACATAGCAAAGAAAATAGGTAAGTACAGAATGTCTGACACCATGACAAATGCAACATATACTAACAAGCACCTTCGAGGATTGACAGAGGCGATTGAAGCAGTAACTCCTAACTGAAGGTACATGTCCGGGACCTAGGAGGACTTCTGGGTGAAGACCTGTCCTTGGAGGGACATGTCAGTTCCCTGTGCAGATCTTGCTTCTACCAACTATGTCAGATTTGAGTCATACGGCAAAATCTGTCAACTGTGCCACCTGAGTCGTCGCTAAGCTGCCAAAGTTCTTGCATATTTCAAGCTATATGCACAACCCAGTGCACTGGCTCCCAGTCGAGGACAGGATTACATTCAAAATCATCCTCATGGGACGAACATCAATGGTCGGCACGGCCACATCAGAGCTCTGTGTTCCTGTCTCCAGCCAGCCAGGTCGTCGATCCTTGCATCCTGTGGCTCGTCGAGACTTGATAGTCCCATA
This sequence comes from Bimastos eiseni, assembly GCA_959347315.1. Taxonomy (NCBI): domain Eukaryota; kingdom Metazoa; phylum Annelida; class Clitellata; order Crassiclitellata; family Lumbricidae; genus Bimastos; species Bimastos eiseni. Next base: position 43,932,857 of record OY365807.1, on the reverse strand, counting down.
CATCGATGTGGACAAACTGTGCCTTCTCGTGCATTGGACAATCATACTGAAACGCTCTTCAATTACAAATTCGCAACATTGCACCGCTTGCAGCTCAGGAAACATTTTACAAATTACTCAAATCACAAATGTCAAGATCTGCCAGGTAGCTATGTCTAAGCGCCTTCGTGAGGCTCTGATAAGGCGCTATATAAATAGCCAGATACATACATGCATACAAGGTAGCTAACCTGCATATTCTCCTCTTGCCAACAGATTAGTTCAAATCTTTTCTAACAAGCTCTCAGTTTTCGAATGTTCCTTCCCTTATGCCCCGAATACTCTCCACTGGGCATCAGCCAAAACCATCTAACATTATTCCTACTGTCCTTTCGATGACAGGAGTCCTGTCATCACATCCGTCGTCAATGTTCCTCGACTTCAGTGGTTGGCTTGCTCACTAGTTTAGTCCATCTTACTCTTAATAATCCATCTCTTACTCCTGAGAATAACTGCTCTACTCACAATATCATTGTCAAAATCTTTGAAAAAGTAGCTGCTAAATCACCTTAGCGTTTACCTCTTTCTTGTCCCATGGTCTGTTGCATTCTTTCCATCTGCCTACTACAAATATCAATTAGGGATGAACCGAATTTGAATTTCTTGCTGAGTCCGAGGACCGGGCATTGCAACTTCAATTTTGGCAAGTTCGAATTTTTAACATTTAAAAAAATGTCTTTTCATTCATTTCGATAATTTATATAGCGCCTCTTCAAGGGAAACTACTCAGAGGTGCTCCCAGCCAAGCTACGGCCAAAAAGAAATGACTACAGCAGCTTACAAAAGGTAGGTAGATCACTGTAAGGGCGAAGACGGAGGGCAACCGGGAGCCCATTCCAGGTGAATGGACCAACCCCTGAGAAAGCTCGAAGCAGCATCAGTGACGAGTGCGCCCCGGACACCAGAAGCTTGCAATTAGCAGAAGAGCGCAGAGCTCTACGCAAAAGGAGTTCAGACACCGCATGCATCAATGCAGGTTCATGTCAACCAGACAATTACTTGTTTCCAGCTACAAATGGACGAAGTTTCAAAAACGAGTGGTTTCTAAAGAAATTACCAGATATGACAACGTACAGAAGGAAGTGGTTGACTTATAGCGTATCTCTCGACAAGGCCTTTTGCATGCCATGCATGATGTTCTCAGGCCCCACCGATTCTGAGATGTGGACCATAAATGGTTTTCAGGACTGGCATAACGGTTTACGCGGCATACAATGTCATGAATCATCAAAAGAACATAACGAAACCGAAGTTACTCAGATTTGTTGGCTGACAGGCAGTCGGATAGATAAGATACTAGACAAAAACAGAAACGCAAGAGTGGAGGAAAGAGAAAAGTTGTTCAATGTGCCATTGACTGCGTAAGGTTTCTAGCCTCAGAGATGATAGCCTTTCGAGGGAAGACATCTGGCGAAGGCAAGTTTCTCAGTATGTTTCGGGTTCTGGCGAAGCGTGATCCAAGCGCAGCTGCATACTTGTTGAAAATAGAGGAGGCAAAAAAAGCACACAAAAAGATGTCTGTGAATTTAATTAGTCCCAGAAATATTCGCCTCATCTTGATGACAATGAAAGAAATGATTGTTAATTAAATTGTTGAACGCATTAAGAAGCAGGAAAAGGCTTGTATTATATTTGACAGTATTCAAGATTATAGCAAGAGAAGCAAGCGTTCTTCTTGCACGCTACCTGGAGACTGATTTCAATGGCATACTCACTCCTAAAGAAAGGCTTCTGGAAGTGTTTATAACAGGAAAATCGACTGGCATAATTATGAAACAAGAGATGATGAAAGCTTTGGAAAGGATTAAGTTTGACATGAAATGGATTGTGGGGCAATGTTATGACGGGGCTGGAAATATGAGAGGGAAGTTTGCTGGTATGGCAACACTTGTTCAACAACAGTGTAATAAAGCAGAATATATCTGGTGTCATGCACACAGACTGAATTTGGTGATGAATGCAGTAATGGGTTGTTGTCATGATGTGAAAAACACACTTGGTCTTCCTGGAAGAATTACATAACTTCATGAATGGGCACAAAAGGAATGACGTGTTTCAGAGGGCACAATCACACAGCAAACATAAAATGCAATTGAAACGTGTTTCTACAACCAGGTGGAATAGTACTGAGGCAGCAGTTGACACTGTACAGTCCAAGTACGGTGAGATTCTAGATGCGCTTACGCAGATGTCAGATGCGAGCAATGTTGACAATGACAGTGACACTATGACATCTGCAGTTGGACTTAAGAAAAGGTTGAAAGATATACGTGTGATAATACGCATGGAAGTTTTGAAGGTCGTATATCAAATCATTGGACCAGTATCATGCGCACTTCAAGGTTCAACCATTGATCTCGCTGCTGCAGCATCCCTGTTACACAGCTGCAAGGGCGAATTTGAACGCCAGAGACTGAACTTGGACATTATTTGGAATTGAATTTGTGAGGATTCTGTAGCATTTGCTCGAAAATACAATGTCGACACTAATTTCCCAGAAGAAAGACAATGAGGAAAAAAGAAATTTTATGAGGAAAAGACAAAGGATGAATGCCCAACAGGACCAACTTGTTTTAAAGTGGAAACATTCGTCAAAGTTCTTGACGAAGTTTATGGACAATTTATCAGTCGGTTTGATGCACAAAATATTGAATTTCTGCGACAGCTATTGTTCTTCACGCCCTCGGCTTTGCTGAGTACATACTCCGTTAAGAGTGATGACATCCGAGACATCTGCGACAGGTATGGATTAAATTCGGAAAGAGTAGCAAGTGAGATTGCTGACTTCAAGGTCACGTATTCCACCCTTTGCTGTCCAGAGACTTCGGTCTCAAAAAGTGATGTTGCTTATGATGACTTTTCAACTCTTGCAATTGAAACCGAAGGTCAGTCAGCACTCAGCGAGTGAGTGATTATTGCTACTGTCTGCCTTGCTAAATTGCTATACCTCTTATGTAACTTCCAATTCTCACCGATTACACTATCCTGATTAAATTATTTTATTTCGTAATATCTGTAATACTGTTCTTAGAACAATGAAACATAGTGATATTGTTAATTGATAATCACTGATTCACTGTCACACTGACACTATGATGAATTATTTAAAGGACTTAAGTTACATAACTGTCATATGGTAGTACTAGTTTTATTATAAGCAATTAAGGCTTCAGCCAATAAGCTGGTATTTTCTTGCAGTTCGTTATGTCATCTTCAATCTTTCATGAAACTTTTACTGAACATAATTGAACTATTAATCATTATAATGAATACTACTGTTACTGGTAGCAGCCTTCTGCCACATCTGCACTGTGCTCCACTATCTTTATTGTTCTTTTTGACTCACATTGTGAGTTCCACAATGGAAGTGCAGTGCAAATGTGGTGGTAGCACTATTTCATAATACACTTGAAGACCACATGGACTTGTTATGTGAATAATAAACCCCAGGAGATAATGTTTACAACTATGCCTCGCACTGTTTTCAGACACTCACGGATTCTCTTCGCAGTCGCATGAACATGTTGGTATTGCAGCACACTCAACAGATGATGGTGAGAATTCTGATCCTGAATATTACAGTGAAGATGCTGAAGATAGTGACGAGAGTAGCACAGAATTGGAAGACCCAGTTAACACGACCAAAGTGAACAATAACTTCATTGAACCTCTGTATTTGCTTTCACAGCTGTCTGGGTATCCAAACTTGTTTATTCTGTACAGCATTTTCTGTTTGTTGGCAGTTTCTACTTGCTCTGCCGAAAGAGCACTGAGTAAATTGAAAATTGTTAAAAACAGACTCCATTCAAGTTTGTGATGATATGCTGTTGTCACTTGTAGTTTTGGCGAGCGAGAATGACATCTTGCAACTTTTAAAGGACGACGACATTATTGATACAGTTTCACGTGCAAAGAGCTTTCTGAAGTCTGAGTTGCTATATTATTAATTTTCTAGCAATATCATGTTGAATAAAAGATTCTTGTTGGATTTATATATTGGCTAACATGTTGCCATGTTTCGGACTTCTTATCAATTTTAGCATTTACATTAAACAATGACGCGATGAAGACCGTTATAAAAGTGATGCAGTGTTTAATCCACATTTGATCATTAATACAATTAGGAATGTTATAGCAAATTAATAATTTACTAGTACTACATTACAGATAGACTATATGATATAAGGAGTGAGGGAAAATGTAATGCTTGATTTCCTGACTCTTGGGTAGGTTTATTGGCGACCGGGGGGGCAGGAATTGCCTCCATCACTCAGATGGACGCCCCTGCAAGTCAGCAGTTTTGGACACTATTTTTGTAAAAAAATTAAGCCTCAACTTATACTCAAATTGACTTGTACCCGAGTATATAAGATATTATTCCCAATAGAGTGGGAGCAGAATGCCTGTTTTACGGGGTTTGCGCATATGCAGCACGGACACGGACTGGGAAGCATTCTCAGCAGATTTTTCAGAAGCGCTTGGCCTTTAACTCAAACAGGCACTAAAGCTTTCAGAAAACAGTTCTAAGTTATGGATCGGTAGCCAAAAATTCCCAACTCACCTCGGCATTGCATTACAAAGACGTGGCTAAACACATGGAAAACGCTAATCTTTGCGACAATTCCGCTCTCAACACTGGATTTAAGAAATGCAGCGCATTAACCAACGAAGGACATGTTGTGGACATGCTGAGTTGTATTCACAGTGACTTGTTCCTTCCTAACGACGGTAATATAAAGATGAGGTTGGTTAGAAATAAAGACCCATTCGGTCTAATGTCATCTCTTGCAGATGCAGCATTTAAAGTACAAATCTTGGACTGCAAATAATACATTAAAAAAGTGAAACTTAGTCCATCGGTATTTGTCGCGCATGCCAATGCTTTGGAACGAGGAAACGTAAAATTTCCAATTCAAAGAGCCTTCTGTAAAAGATTACGGTGTTTGCCAGTAACTTGGATGTCACTCAAGAAAACCTTTTCTCCAGAGAGAAGCCTACCAGAATAGTTATCGGTTGCATAGACAGTGACGCCTTTAACGAAAACTACAAGAAGAATCCATTCAACTTCAAACATATGACTCTAACCAAGATTAAAGTATATTTGGATGGGCAGCAGCAATCTGTGAAACCGCTCGAAGTCAACTTTGCTATCAATCAGTTTATTAATGCTTATGTCACATTGTTCATGGGAACTGGAAAGCAGATGTAAGACAAGGGAAATTACCAGAGAGGATGCATTCAATCTGACACCAAATCTTTGCGAAGGCGACCATATAAATCTTATCAAGCGCGGAAATATTCGAATAGACATGAAATTTTCTCAAGCTTTGGCCAATACCGTAAACGTGATAGCATTTGCAGAATTTGAAAACATGTTGGAGATTGATAGATCAAGAAACATGGTTTTTGATTACAAAACTGAAAAAGGATGGACCCAGAATAGATAAGGGGTCGTTGCATAATTACGTTACGCTTGAGGGTGGGGTGCTATAAAATGTTACGAAACGTTATGGGGATGGGTTGGTTAGCTGAACATTACATAATGCTTTTTATTTTTTAACTAATTAGTAATTAATTAAAAATACTCAATATAAACCATAAGACAAGCATTAAGTTTTTCTTTGAGTCGCAAAGGCTCATGAACGGAACGCTCTGGTGATATGAAATTTCTACAAAACGTTCTTCTCTCAATTTCTCTGTTCACGTGAATATTTTCAGAAAGGTGGGGTTAGTTTAAAACGTCACACGAAAGCGGGTCAAAATTCAATATGCAAATCAAGTCCGTTTGTTATGCCTCATAATAAACTAGACAGCCATAAAGCGGCTGTCGAGGACCTTCGGCGTCGGGTCTGTGGCACCAACCTGGTTCCTCTCCTACCTGAGCAGGATGAAGTTGGTTCACTTCAATGGCAACATCACCGCCTACCGTCCACTTGCTTTCGGGGTACCTCAGGGGTCAGTCCTTGGACCCTTGTTGTTTATACTCTATACTGCTGACCTCGAAAAGTTGGCGGCTGATCTGGGTGCATCGTCTCATTTTTATGCCGATGACTCCCAGCTCTACACCAGCGACCGTCCGTCCGAGGTCGGCAGCTCAGGTAGGCGCATGGTCCTTGCGATTGAGAGGTTTTCCGCGTGGATGGCTTCAAACCGACTAAGTCTAAATCCCACCAAGACTGAACTTCTGTGCCGCGCGACTCACAGACGATGCTGCAGTAGACTCAATCTCTCTCCTCTGCATGTACTCGGGGCCGTTCTAACACCGGTAGAGTCCGTCCGTGATATGGGCATAATGTTAGTTTGATCTGTCGATGAAACTACATGTTACCACGACTGTCTGCAGATGCTTCCGCCAGCTGCGTCTCATCAAATCCTGCCTGAAGTCGTTGCCCTTCGATGCTGCTCGGACTGCTGTCGCCAGTTTCATGTTGTCCAGGGTAGACTATTGTAATAGTCTCCTTGCAGGAGCACCGAAATGTACATTGGACAGCCTACAGTCCGTTCTGAATGCTGCAGCGAGGCTACTCTTCAGACGACGCCGCTTTGACCACACGACGCCCTTTCTGTGCGACACGCCTAATTGGCTGCCCATACCCCAGTGTGTAGAGTTCAAACTATGTCTACTTGTATACAAAGCGCTCCATGGTGTTGCGCTGGGATACATTGCAGATTTCTGCAGGTCAACGTCGTCGTGTTCAGCTGGTCTCCAGCTGCGTGGAGCTGCGCGTGAAGTCCTTCTTGTCCCCAAGACCAAGACCAAATTCGGTGATCGTGCCTTCTCTGTTGCCGGCCCTCGTTGCTGGAATAGCCTCCCGCCTGAAGTGCGTTCTGCAGCATCGATTGAGATCTTTAGGGCACGACTCAAATCCCACCTGTTCTGGAAGGCATATCCCTGTTGAACTGATGTAGTGACTGTTATAGTACAGTTTTTTCTTGTTGTGGGCTGATCGTGTCATTGTAAAGCACCCTTGTAGCGGCATGGCTGCGTTACGGCGCTTTAGAAATCGTCCGTTTAATAATAATAATAATTACGCTTCAAGTCAAAGCAAATCAAAGTCAAGCTCAATCAAGTCAAGTTTAGCCTCGTAGTCTACACACGGCCGTGAAATCGAAGTTCAAACATAATATTAACTAGTATTTATCATTGATGGAGGTTAAACTTGGAGACCTGGGACTATATAAAACTACACTGAATTTTATAAAAAATAAATACGTAATGCTCAGGGGTGGGTTGGTGTTGGCTGTGGAAATGTAAAAGGGTTACAGGGTGGGTGGGTCAAAAACGGCCATTTTCAGCGTTACGTAATTATGCAATGACCCCTAACTTATTTCGGCAAGATTCAAAATGTGAATCCATGTTTGCTAGCATATTTGCAAGCAATTGTATACCAAAAACTTTATGAGAACCAGCTGTACTCATTTGTAATACGGTAATACCGATCCGCACTATGAAGTTGGATAACATTGGATACTTTTGTACATGGGGAATTCTACGTATGGGGAATATTTAGACTCGTTTGGCAGACCATCTCAAGATATATTTAGAGATTTCCTGAATAGACATTGCAAACATTGGATTTATAATGATAAGCATTTGCAAAGTTCCGCTAGCCATTTTTGCGGACATTAGTGTATTATTTTCTATTGCTTGCATAGATGTAGAAATAAAAACATTAACGCAATTACTAAGATGCTTACTTCAGACACTGGACTTAATGACTATTTGGTTCATAATTACACGTAGGGCCATATTTTAGTATTGATCGCTGTGAACTTGCAGTGCAGGTGACGCACAGTTCGTCGACCGTTTCATTTAATTAATGTGTAGGCCTATTTTAGCTCTGCGTCAAAGTGTCTTCATAACTACTATAGCAATGTTTAAATCAAGTAACAGCTAGAGCAAACAATGCCAGTTGCAGTTGAATTGTGAGCTAAAATATTATGCGACCCATGATTCTTCACGGGTTAACAGCTAGCTTATAAATAATTACGTATGATAAAATAACTTAAATCAGTCGAACGCTCTATCCTGTAAGTTTATTTAAGTGCAGCAATGCCACAGCAATGGAGACTCACTCTATTTTGGCTTTTAAATTTCTTCTCTCATTGTCCACTAAGCAAGTTGTCTGCGGGCGAAGTTTGTCAATTATAAAATATATAGAGAAACTAAATAAAAATGGCGGCTTCATCTAGAAGTATCTATGCATATGTCGTGTGAAAAAGTTGTTTTCTATTAGTCAAGCTCTGAATAAATTACAGACGAAGTTGCAAAAGAGAGCGAACTGCATGCATTTGTAATCATGTTGTGGCTTGTCATTTTGAAATCAAATTAAATATCATCATTATTATTGTTATTATTAATATTATCATCATTCTGATCATTATTAAATTGGATTGTTGTTAAATAAATTTTGAAGTCAACCTCTACATATGAGGGCTTTTGTCCGAGGGAGCAAATGTCCGCTCGTGAATAAGCTGGTGCCCTGTGCTTAGCTTTCAAGTGGTGATTTAGAGGTTTGGAGATTACGATTGGCAAATGTCCTACACTCAACTTTCACAGCCCTCGACAGACCTATATCCTCAATGGCCCGCCAAGATAGCCAATTGCCCGACCTGCAGCGTTCCTCCAGTCCGCCACTGATATAAAAATACCCGATGTTTAAAATGTTTGTCACTTGACGCACATTGATCAGCATTTTACCAAACAACCAATCAGCAAGGCAAATGGTAAAATTCTGATTGTTTAAATTAATAAACAGACAGTGTTTATGAAACATTAATCAGCATACAAATTATACAAATTAAATTAATTTAATCACGGCCGTACCGAGAGCAGTGCAGCGGTGCCGCAGCACATGCGCAAATTTCAGGATGCAGGGTAATCTTATGTTTTAGCGTAACTAATTGCAGCAATATCTTTGTGTTCAAGGGGAAAACTGTACATTATTAGCGTTTATACTTAAATATGCTAAAACCGAAGAAGATGAAATAGAAATGTTTAATTGCGCTAAAAACTAAGATTAACAATTACAGTGAGTCCAAACTAAGGTGTCTTCAATAGTGTTTAAATTGCAAAACAATGTTTATGAAACAGCATAGTAAAAATTGCATTAATCTCAGTAAATCAGGACTTTGTTCAAATCATTGGATTCTTTGTGATACAAGTGGTTCGTGAGCGATGTTTCACAGATGTGAGTCAACGATGAAAATGTTACTATTAGTCATTGTATTCAGTAAAGTAGAAGTTGGATTTATGAAAATAATCTGAAGGAAGCTGGATTGCTGCAATGAATTCTTCCTCATATAGAAAAGACTTCTGCCTGAATGGAAACCATATCGATGAAAAGAATTTCTGTGTAAATAAAAATTGGATTGATGAAAAGTAGGGTTGTTAATATCAGGTTTGGGGCAAACTGATTTTCAGATTTAAAAAACCGATTTAAAACCAGTTATTGGATTTTATTGGTGTTCTTAGAGAAATATTGTAAATTATAATATGACAAGAAAATGCATGTTATTTTATGTAATATGTATCGCAATGCAGCATCAACACTCGGTACCGAAGTGCTTAGGTCACATTGTAATCTGGAAAAAACAGTATCCCACAGCACTTGGCTTACACGCTCTTCCCACGTGCTCTGAAGCTTGCCGCTGTGGTTCTGCACTGGCCGCTAGTAGGTCACATGCTGAGTTCGTTGTCCATTGAAAACCCCCACCGGCAGTTGTCTAGTCCGTTCCCTCTCTCGTCTGTGAAGTCTCCTCTGTACGGATCAAATTTGGGTGCCCTGCAATCAGCTCTTCTGTCTATCGTTGTCGGCTTGGGTTACCCTTTCCCTAGCGCTCCTTCTCCTGCTAGGCTTGTTTGTACTAGAGGACTGTTCACTAACGCGGCTATTACCTTGTTGGAAGACGCGGCCGAGAATATTTCGCTTAGTCGCGTCTGTACCTTTCAACATGAGCCCATTCCTATGGGAACTAATCAGGACAAGTGAGATAAATAATGAGGTGAAACAAATTTGATTATTGATTTGCAAATAACAGGAACAGATTATTGTTTTCAAAACCAATAACTGGATTTCTGGTTATCGCTTAACATCCCTAATGAAAAGAATTCTACCTTAATAGATGCTGGACTGATTAAAAGAATTATTGCATATATAGAAGTTTCAGCGACTGAATTTGGGCAATTTATCGTTTCAGCATCACAAATTCATCCACTATATCGTCTTAGCATCCCAAATTTGTTGCACCTTATTATGGCGGCTTCGTGCAATGTTGCATGTTGTGATATCAATACAATACTTTTCATCGATCCAGCTTCCATTTAAACATGATTCTTTTCGTCACATCCAGCTTCTATTTAAATATAATTCTTTACATCAATCCAGCTCCCATGCATTTAAACAGAATTCTTTTCATCACATCCAGCTTCTACTTAAGCAGGAGTTTTTTCATCACATCTCGCCTCTCTTTATGTATGATTCTTTTCATCAGATCCAGCTTCTACTTCGGCATGAGTCTTTTCATCAATCCGGATTCTGCTAAGTTATGTAACAGTGGTTAGAATTTGGGACACTCGTCAGAATTTGGGACGCTAAAACGATAAATTGCCTGAATTTTACTTAATGGCGACACTAACTCTAAAATCTTTACCATCTGGCAAAAGTATTTTAGCGCATTTTATTAGTAAATTACCTCGCGTGCTTGCGGTGTATTTTAACGTATTTAATTATTTCCTTCATTATAGCATGCATTTTGTAAATAGAAACTCGATTCATGATAATAATTATGCTGAAATGGAAGCTGGATCGACGAAAAGTATTTTAAAAGTGTATTTTAGAGTATTTAATTACACAAAATGGTGATCAGAAATTCCACTATATTTCATCGCGACGCCATTTTGATATCAATCGAACTTCTAATTATGCATGATATTTTCATTGATCCAACTTCCATTCATGCATGTTTCTCTTTGTCAATCCAACTTCCATTTAAGTATATTTCTTTTAATTATTTCAGCTTCCCTTTCGGTAGATTTCTTTTCATCAATCTGGTTTATACGCGCGTACACAGCCTTGCTGACATGGATTCTAAGTCTATCGTAACGACATTCTTGCATCAATCATGATATTTTTAACGATCCAGCTTCCATTTAAGCATAATTTCTTTCATCAATCTAGTCTCCATTTAAGCTACAGTTGGACATCTATTCACATCAAATAATAAAATACGCTCAAATACACTAGAAGCACCATGGTATAATAAAATACGCTATTTTACCCTAAATCTAATTAACTAATTTAATAATGACAATCAGCAAGTCAGCATTTTACCAATCAATCAGCATGACAAATCAGCATTTTGCAATCACATTTTATCCACCTCAAATCAGCAAATCACCATTTTTACCCGTGCCCCGTTGATATACCTACCCACCAATTCCGATGACAATCGACATCATTTACGAGAGATAACTATTCAGCACTTGTAACAAACTCTAATGGACGATAATGTTCGTCTTAAAAAAGTGTCAAATTCCTTTTGGTAATATTTGCCAAATGACCACTACTTCTCGACTTCGAACAATTAAAACGCCGCCGCCGCTGCTACCCAATGGAATTGTGTAGCTATTAATAGTTATGTTCTTAGCTTGGTTGGATCCAGAGTTAAAACGACCGCTTTCGACAACAGAGGCCGTTGCAGTCGCCAGAAATTTGCTTGGGATATTACAGCACTAGCCATAGATGCATGCTTGCTATATACATATACATACATACATATATATATATATATATATATATATATATATATATATATATATATATATAGTGTCAGTAGTGTCAATTCTGGTTCACCTTCCCTTAATCCTCTGGTGCCCTCAGGAGGCCGCAATGTTGTGTTGCCCAGGTCCGACTGTCGGCGGGGTAAGTCTTACAGAAGTAGACTATCGCCAGAAGTTCCTTTCGTCTTACACAATAATTCCTTTCGGCCGGGGACAGCAGTCTGCAACCATACACAATTACCCGTTCCTCACCGTTCGCTCGTTGGGACAACACCACCCTTATGCCTACATCGCAGGCGTCACAGTCCAAAATGTAAGTACCTTCGTCTTTGGGCAAGGTCAAAATCTGCCTGGTGGTCAGGACTAGTTTCAAGTGTTCGAACGCCCTCTGGCAAGCGTCGTCCCAGACAAAAGCTCAGCCCTTCTTAGTGAGCTCAAACAGGGGAGATGCCAGCACCGAGAAATCCTTAATAAACATGCAGTAGTAGGAGTATAGCCCAAGAAAAGATTGCACATCCTTTAAACGTTGCGGGACCGGCCACTCGACTACATCGCGGATCTTTGTCGAATCCACGGCCACTCCTTCCGGAATCACAACATGACCAAGAAAATTTACTGTTCTACGCAATAGGCGACACTTGCTTGGCTTCAGCTTAAAGTTCTGTGGCGAAATCTGGGGGGTCTCTACTACAAGGATGTCACGCGCGAATTTCGGCCTCTCCGGTCCGGCAGAGGACTTAACCACGACAATTCTGCAATATTTCTGTATTTCTTGACAGACGCCAAATCTCGCCCTGGCCGGTCGTCCTCTCAACGAACGAGTGGCCACCTCCTCACAATCTCACTGCCGTACTCTTTTTCAGGTAGCCTACTGTTGACCGGCAGACCCCGTGTCGCTATGTCGGACTTATTCGAACTGTTCCCTCGGCTGGCGGAGATCAGTCTGTTCTCTTCGGTTCGATCAGGCCGTGCTTCGACTGCTCCTTCTGACGCTCTTCCTCGGACTCTCCTTTCGACTAAAACCGGGCCCCCTTTTATAGCGCTGAAACCGCCCTCGACCGTGGGAAAGAGAACACCTGGCGAAGATTTCAGGAAGCAAATTCCCACCAAAAACGGCCACACAAAGGCATCACCGACAGGAGAAGAGCAGGCTGACGACAGAAAGCGAGGGAGGAAAGAGCAAACAAGAGCAGTGCCAACAGATAAAGCGTGAAAAGAGAGAGCATTGAGAAGAGAACTGACGACAGAAAAGCGAGGGGAAGGAGCGAAGCTTGAGTGGGAGGGTGCACGATCGGGGAAACCGAGGAGCGCTGACCGTGGGAACAAGACCGACTAGAAAGGGAGGGGGTCCCCTGGTGCGACAATTTCTCAACAGTTCGCTCCCCGCAGGCGCTCGAACACCAGCCTCAATTGTTCCAAATGTGGATCGGGTGTTCTCCCAAAATTGATAACATCGTCCAAATACACAACACATGCTTCAAAGTTAAGCCCGGACAGGAGGATATCCATAAGCCCCTGGATTGTAGCGGGCGCGTTACATAACCCGAAGGGCCTCACCTTCCATCGGAACGTACTCCTGCGGGTCACGAAAGCCGTTTTATCAGAGTCCACCGGGTCCAAAACCACCTGGAGTACCCACTACGTAGGTCCAGAGTACTGAACCACCCACCATCGGCTGAGGCATCAAAACAATCATCAATCCTGGGAAGTGGATACGAGTCTTACCTCGACCGCTCATTTAACTGTAGGTAATCCAGACAAAACCGCTCCCTTTTACGAGCAAGCACTACGTTGGACGACCACTCACTTAGCAGCATGTTTTATCCGCTCAGGAGCCTGCAAATTACTTAACTGTTTATCGATCGCCACCCGATAGGGAAGCGACTGTCGTCGTAGGGGCTGTCTCACAGGGGGCGCATTCCCTGTGGCAATCCTATATTTTAGGACCGAAGTCCTCCCAAGATCTAATTCACCTTCAGAAAAGACGTTTTGTAATTCTTGCAGCAGCTCGCCTATCCGCGCCCGGACAACAGGCGTCACCTCTCTTGAAGGTCCGATAATATTCCCTCGTAAGATGGCATGGAGCTACCCGAGCCTCGCCCTACATCGGACGCCCGGCTTACCTCTACCTCAACCGAGTGAAGGCCTGCAATGACCTGGTTCTTCCCGAACTGGACAGGGTTGTCGCTCAAATTCACCACTCTCACCCGGGTTGTGTCGGCACTATCCCCAAGCACGACTCGTACGGTGTGGACGCCCGCCCTAATTTCTTGGGCCTCCGTCAATCCAGGCCGGCTCTACAGACCCCATATCCCCGTACATCGTATGCACTGGCACGTCACTCTGACATTTCAGCAGAACGACCATATCTTCGGCGACCGCTACTCGCCTACACCACACTGCCCTTCACCAAGAGGATGCGTTGACCCAAAGCCCAAACGATAGCGATGCTCCCTAAGCCAATCCATGCCCATCATTATCTCAGTTATCTGGTCGGACGCTAGGAGCGCACTCGAAATCTCCAACCCCGGTCGTACCTTAATGGGCAGCCTAACCGCCCCGAGTACATTAATATTGAACCCGTTAGCAGCAATCAGAAAACGATTACAGGGACGGATCTCTACCCCTAGCAAAGCAGAAGCAGGCACGAGGCTCACCTCAGACCCGGTGTCGACCAGGCACAATTGCTGGCGCCCATTGATGATCCCTTGAATGTAGATCGCGTGGGCTCTCGGCCTGGTAGTGTGGTCAACGGCCGCCGACTCCAGAGGCATCGGCGCGGCCTCTTCCGTTTCAGCGTCGTCGTTCTGTCGATCCCGACCTTGCCAGCAGTCGCAGACCAAGTGTCCGGCCTGGCCCGGCCACAGCGAAGGTAGGTCCCCGTCCGTCCCTGACGATGGCCGCCAGCAGGTCGAACGTCCAGACCCTGGTCGTTCGAATTCGTAGGACGGCGAAGTTCAGTCCCCGCCCGTTCCTGCCGATCGTTACCAGCGGGACGAACATTCAGATCCAGCGGCTTATTTCGGATCGTCAGCTCCCGGAGTTTTCGGTCAAACTTAACCTTAAAGTCCCGTTGCCAACGCCTTTGATCCTCCTGTTGCTTGCTCAGGAAGCGTTCCAACCAAGCCTGCATCTGCGGGCTCTTGTCAGTTTCAAGAGTCCCTCGCACACGATTCGGCGACCTCCGCCGACCTTCCTGGTCCGTCGTCGTACGATATGCCTCCAGGCGAAGGGCGGTTCGGTATGCCTCGCCCAGCGTCTTCAGCTCTCGCTTACGTACTTTGAGCGAGAGCTCCCTGTCTCTCATGGCCTCCAGGAAAGCATGCTTGGCGATGATTTCGGTGGTTTCATTGGACGGCACAGGGTAGGCTAGAACGACCCAGTGACGTATCTCGTGCAGCAGTTCGCTTAGGCTCTCTTCAGATCGTTGTCGTCTGTAGTAGAGTTGTGAACGGAAGGTGTCAGCTTGACCCTCCGTCCCTTAGCGTTGGCGCAACCTCTCCACTAGCTCCTAGTAGGCACGTCCTGCCGAGACCGAAAATCCCACAGCAGCTGGGTGGCCTTCAAGAGCGCAGTGCAGGTAGTCGACTCGATCTACGGAGGACCATCGGTTGTGTCTGGCACACACCTCAAACTGGACCAGAAAAGATTCAAGCGATCCAGTCCCGTCGTACTTCCCAGGCTTCATCTGCGCCGGCGGTCCCGGAGCAGACCCTTGACGCCCTCCAGGAGCTTCGGCACCAAAGTTGGTTCATCTGCTTTTTCCGGCGGTCCCGACACCACCACACCACCGGCCTCGGACCATCTAAGTCGATGCTCTCCAACACTTGGCTACGAGTAAAGAGCGTGCTTGTCTGACTTTTCGGCGCGTCTGGCGTCGAACTGTTCATTGGCGGCTCGCCTGGCTTGACGCATATATGAGAAACATTACCAATGTGAACGATCTGAGCTCATTACTAATAACTTCGACTCGATTCCGACTGATTTGCTTTTATTTTTCGATAACATCCAGTCATCGAACAGTTATTGCACAAAATTCCGTCTTTACAACTACTACTACATCGACAACTTCTTTTCCGACCTTCTTAACATTCCAACATACATCTGGACGACTCCTTCTATTCTCATGTCTCTCATATATATATATACCCGAAGCAAACGAGACAGTGTAGCGAGATATTGTAGCGAGACATTGTAGCGAGACATTGTAGCGAGACATTGTACACAATAATCAGCTAGGCAATTCTGCCACATAATTTTTGCCACATATATAATATATATATATAGATATTATGTATATAGCGCGTAGCGTGGCAAAGTGCCGCCTGGGGTGAAGGTACAAAATGCCGCCTCTGTCTGTTATTTCCATCACCAAGGCCAAGACCAAGACCGTGAGATACCACGACCGAGTCGAGATACTAGGTTCTAAACAGTACGAGACAGTAAAAGACAACTGATCTTATATGAAAAGCTGTAAAATACTAATGTATCAGTTTTCGGGAATAATGTTCATTTGTAATTTCAATTTGAAACTTATGATGTATATAGTACCAATTCCCAAGAACAGCTTTTATGTTGCAGCGTTTTATCTTTTTCGATATCTCTTCATCGGCCTATCTTCTCAATATTATAAAGAAAGCCTTTTTTAGACACGTCTGAAATATTCTAGACGATTTTAAACAAGCAAATTCGATACTAAATACCATACTAAATTATAAATTTGCGCATATTCGTACTCACACAAGAGACGTCTAGAGACAGTTTTTTTAGTGTCTCCGTCTCGGTTTCGGAAGCCTCCTGTTTCGGTCTCGAAGTAGTGTCTAGAATTTTTAGAAACTGTCTTGAAGTGAATGTCTTGTTCTGTCTCGAACAAGCGTTCTCGATAAGTTTCGCGTTAACTGTCTTAAAATCTTGCGCGTCAATATAAAAACTTTTCTCAGGAATTTGTACTATATACATTATATGTTTCAAATCGAAATTGCAAATAAACATTATTCCCGAAAACTGATACATTAGCTTTTATAGCATTTTATATATGGTCACTTGTCTTTTACTGTCTCGTACTGTCTTGAACCTAGTGTCTCGGTCTCGGTCTTGGTACCTCACTGTCTCGGTCTCGGTCTCGACACCTCACTGTCTCGGTCTCGTCTTGGTCTTGAAGTTTCAAGTCTTGCATACAACACTGACTCACACTGAGAAACTCGAAGAGATTCTGATCGTTTCGGTTATGGTGGTTTTACAGCAATGACAAACGGCACGCCATAGCTATTGATTTGTCAATAACTTCAAATTGCGTAAAGGCAAACTTCAGAATTCAAGTTCTCTCTCAGACATTTTTCGACTTGATGATAATCGAATTGATTTCAGTATCATGTGACTCGCGCGTTAACCAGAATTACCGTTTCTCGTAGATTCGGGTTTCAGTTTCTAGCGCAAGATTTTAAGACAGTTAACTCGAAACTTATCGAGACCGCTTGTTCGAGACAGAACAAGACTTTCACTTCAAGACAATTTCTTTAAATTCGCGAGACCGAGACGACAGGCTTCCGAAGCCAAGACACTGTCTCGAGACCATACAACTCTGCACTAAACTTAACATTATTAAACAGCATGGCTGTATGTATATGCTGAAGGCACTAGGCACTGCGCAGTCCTACTTCCGGGATACTTCCGCAATAAAACGCCGCCAATTTAATCTAATAAACAGTGACAGGAAACCGCCTAGGGCGCCAAATTTTAGGGGCGCCGAATTTTATAAATAATACGATAACGATTTCATGAATAAAACTTTATGATGATACACAAATAAATTCATGAATTAGTTATTAAAAACTAGTTTTAAGCCAATTCCAATTCCAACAACGATATTCAATCTCTTAACACCTCATTGAATCTCCCGCTCTTGTCCTATTAATTTTTCTATGCCAGAATCGTCTATATATTTTATTTAAAAAAACAGTTTTACGTGCCCCGCGCAGTGTGTGCCTGACCCCATATTTTCTCACATCTTGCTGTTTATGCAGCGGGGTTGGGCGTCAAATTGCATGAGGACTGCTCTAATATCTATAAACACTAGGTGACATTCGATCATTTCGATGGTGCTTTGGTATATCGCAATTATGTTAGTTTTTAGTCGAGAAAAAGCTGAAAGAATTGTGCCAGGCTTAGACAATGGCAACAAGAGTCTTGAAGAATGCAACTTAAATGACACTAATTTTTAAATTTGTTTCTTTACTGAAAATGCCGCCCCTAGGACAAGTACCGCCAGAGGCGGTTCGCCCCCTCGCCCTCCCCCCGTCGCCACGCCACTGTATATATATGCCGATACACTGAATACGGCGGTTAGACATCACGGTAGGCTTAATATTCCTACTTGAGAGTTATAGGCCTAACCGTGAGGAAATCCCAC
Source organism: Bimastos eiseni (assembly GCA_959347315.1). Lineage (NCBI taxonomy): Eukaryota > Metazoa > Annelida > Clitellata > Crassiclitellata > Lumbricidae > Bimastos > Bimastos eiseni. The sequence goes on along the minus strand of OY365807.1, from coordinate 43,914,627 downwards.
GACTTTTGAGTATATTACTTCCCCAACCGCCCCACGTATGTAAAATCTGACCATGGGAAACTCACATCGCTCTAATTAAGACATCACTATTTAATTATTTCCGTTCAAAGACCGCTGGCTCCCAAACGTCACCTGTTGTAGTGTGTGCAATCATAACATAATTATGTCGCAATTCCGTACTTCTGATACGGACAGCAATGTTTTCAAATGTTGCAAGTCTGCACCTCTGGCAAAGAGTTCGATTAGGCTAAACAGGAAAATAGGCAGCTAATTATCATGTCATGCTGGAATCAGCTGGATACAAAGTGAGGCATTAAATATGTCATTATTAAATCTATTAATAAATCTAATTTATTAGTGTCAATTGAATCATTTATCTAAAAAAATAAACATCCTGTCAAAGGACAGAATTTATATTTCTCTTGTTGGATGCACACATACTGAATATAGTCAGTTACACATGTCCCATCTGAACCCCCTAGCTACGCCTCTGTGAAAATAGGATGAGCGCGTGACGGTGTGAGATAAGGGACGTGTTCGACAAAATGTTATGAACGATGACACCAAGCTTACGAACACTTGACGAGAAAGAGAAGAACGGGTACTTTTAAGATAGGAAACCAAATAAAGCTTAAACCGTCTTGAAGCCATTCAGAATTCACTCGCCCGTGATGTCACCAAAACCCCAAAGCACCACCATATCACTCCTGTCCTCAAGTCACTTCACTGGCTCAAAATACCTGAACGGATTGAATAAAAGTCATTTCACTCACTTACAACACACTCCAATCATCAGAACCACCATATATCCGTCCGTCAACCGTTCACAATTCAACCACATCGATCAACTCGTTCCTCTTCCACCCTAACACTGCTTCGCCCTTCCGTCTCCTAATCACTCAAATTTGCAAATCGTTCCACATGTATTACTGTTCCGCCTCTTAGCATCATGACAAATATCAAATCCAGCGTACGAACTCACCATGCAACGCCTCACCTCTTGCCATCTCATCCCAGGTTTTCCACTCAAAAGTGAAAACATTGCTTTTTCACAAATTCTATCCTGAATCATCCCCTTGGCCCTGCGTATATCTTCCTCGCTGTTTCATCTCAAAACACCATCCGCCTTAGCCGTCTGTCTGTCGGCTTGACTCTCTTGATTTTGACCCCTTGCCTATCGATTCTGTTTTGATTAAGCGCCTGTGAATAAGCTGGTTCCCGCGACTTGGCTTTTGTGGGCGCTGTAGAAATGCTGGTATAATGATGGAAGAGGGGACTGCGTTATGAAAAACGGCGATGTCAAGTTTATAACTTTAATGAACAACATAATATAATGTCAAATGCTGTATAAACTAAAATTGCGAACACTATAGCTATAGATATGAACAGTATATATAAAGACAAACATTATAGGCCTATCAACAGTAGTAAATATATATATGTATAGACAGAGACTGACAGACAGTAGGCACAGCCAAGTGAATCAGCGTGGGCGAGTGGGCTGAGACAGTTGGAGAGACGGGCATTATGACCAAATATGGCTGAGGCAAAAGCGATTGCCGGGCTAGGATAGGTTAAAAAAGACCGGGTCCGGAGGAAGAGCGATGGGCTGAGCGCCTGAGAGATTTGATGTAAGATGACCAAATAAGGATACAATCGGAACAAATAACCAAATAAGGATAGACATGAGGTAGAAGGACCATAATGGGAGGATGCAAGAAAGGGTATAAAAGATGGGAGAAATTGAGAGTCGGGATTCACTCTCAGAAGGCGTCAGGTGCACGACAGAGGACGTCATCAACTGCAGGAGGAATCCGCTCTCGAGGAAGCGACTGGAAACGACAGATGACCAAGACGATAGAGATAGGTCTGGTTAAGGTCGACAGTCTGAGAGTGATGAGGAACGTTAGTGAAGTAGCAAGCTAAGTTGTTCTACGTTAATATATTTTGAAGTTAACCTAAATAATAAGAATAATAATCAGAAAGAGACTCTGGTGTCATTTTGTTGAACTATAACGTAAACGCAAACCGAAGAGACTGGAGACACACGGCTACAATCCATCACCGCTACCACCAAGAATTGATGTCCAGATTGTTGTTTGAGAAAGGGCAACAACAATCCTTTCCCTCCATTACAGCTGGGATTACGATTACGAAGCTTCTGACGTTGCTGATAAGCCAGATAAATTGAGTTTCAGAAGTATAAAGGGAGAGGCGATTAGATGATGTTCTTCATTGATTCAAACTGACGGTTGGGAAGCTAATAGACCCAAAAGTCGTGAGATTTCCTCACGGTTAGGTCCATAACTCTCAAGAAGGCCTATTAGGCTTACCGTATTTACCATGTCCAACCGCCGTATTCAGTGTATCGGCACATAGACCCCTAGGAAAAATACCCCCTAGGAATATAACCCCCAGTCAGCATCCCCCATTGTCTCTTCTGCCCTGTAGGCCTACACTACACTGTTAGTGTCATTTACACCAGGCAGGCAGGCAGGCACTGGCAGACAAGCAGGCAGGCAGGCATATCCTACACTCAGCTTTCACAGCCTTCGACGAACCTACATCCTCAATGGCCCGCCAAGATAGCCAATTGTCCGGGCTGCAGCTTTCATCTAGTCCGCCACTGTATCTCCCAGCTGTCAGTCATAAACGTTTTACCAGCCTGTTGTCATCGCCGTTGCAATTTAATTAGTTCTATATCCGATTACGCTTCTTCTATCTATTCTTCGCTCCAAAGTCTAAACCAACGGCCTCGGTCTTCATATATTCCTATATCTAAGCAGAGACATCATTTCCGCTTTTTCCAGAGGAGGCAAGCAAGAATTTTATTCTGGTTCTTCTTCATGTTTTAAATTTGGTTTGGTTTGGTTTTTGCGTTTTCAGTGGTACCAAAAGATTTGATTTGTTAAATCTTGTATCGGCAAAAGCGGAGCTACAGTATCAAAAAAGTGAAATTATTCAATTATAGGAACCTGTGATATGATTTAATGTTAATATATGAACTCCAATGAGATTTATTATTAATATGGCTATATATCTGGAAAAGTTAATCGCTTACCGTTTTTTCCATCCACTCCTGACACAGCCGCAATCCAACCAGGAATTTGGGCTGCCAATTGCAACCTACGACCAAATATAAAAAAGACGCAAGAGATGATTATACGACGTCCTCGGGGCGGGGAGGTTGAGGAGAAGACCCATTGGAGCCGCCAGGACTGCCAAGAGTCAAAAGTATGGTTATCCTGGGGTCACCATGACTGAAAATCTCTGTTTTGAAAATCATATAAATAGAATATGTTGTCAGGCAAGGCTGTCAATGAATGCTTTGCGTATAATGGTGGCGCATGGCCGCTCAGGACTATTGCTTTTTGAAGTGGTGCGTTCGACTACAGTGGCCCGCATGCTGCATGCGGCCTCCGCCTGGTGGGTGAGGCGCTTTCGCCAGTTCGGCTTGGCAATCTGTGCTATCCCTGTAGCACTCAGTGCTACTCCCTGTAGCACTCAGTGCTACTCCCTGTAACAATCTGTGCTACCCCCATGTAGCATTCAGCGCTACCCCTGTAGCGATATAAGGTACTGCAGAGCTCAGTCGAGAGAGATTGATATAGAAAAGATTGTTCAGAGATCTGTTAGAGAATGACTATGTAGAGTCGTTGGCGGTCTGCTGGCGATTATTTGATCGTGACAATTGCTCGTTGGGTATTCGCTAATGTTGAACGTTATAACAAAACAAGTTTGTTCGTCATCGAACTGGTGTAGTATTTGGGCTAAGGACTCTGATTCTACCTTCGGGGCAGTCTTAAATCCTACGCCAGACCGGGTAGGTCTTACCCAGCGGACACTCAAGAAGAAGACGGGGAAAACCTCGGACTCAGCCATCCGATGTACTAGAAAAAGACGGGAAAGATCACATGGTTTCCCCACGGCATTCGCCGATACGCTGAAGTGAGGTGAATCGGGAGGTTTGTCACAACCGGTACCAGAAGTGGGGTGCTAAAAAAGAACGTTGCCGAGAATTAGAATCGAAAGACATCAGTTCTGATTGAAGACGACAGAGCGATCGTTTACACGTTGCTGGACATCCCTGAGCCGCCAATCGACAGTTCGACGCCGGCCGGGCCGGGAAGAAAGCCAAGCACGCTCTACACGCGTAGCCGAGTACTGGAGAGCATCGACTTCGATGGTCTGAGGCCGCTGGAGTCGGGACCGCCAGAAAAAGCGGATGAACCAACTTTGATGCCGAAGATTCTGGAGGGCATCAAGGGTCTGCTCCGGGACCGACCGTCACAGATGAAGCCTGGCAAGTTCGACGGGACTGGGTCGCTCGAATCATTCTTGGCCCAGTTCGAGGTGTGTGCATCACCGTGGACCGAGTCGACTATCTACCCTACGCTCTGTAGAAGGCCGCGACTCAGCTATGGGACTTTGGGGTTCGGTAGAACGTGACCTACGAGGAGCTTGTCGAGAGGTTGCGCCAGCGGTGCGGGACGGAAGGCCAAGCCGAAACCTTCCGTGCCCAACGGTACTACAGACGCCAACGAACGGAAGAAAGCCTGAGCGATCTGCTGCATGAAATTCGTCGCTTGGTCGTTCTCGCCTACCCCGTGCCATCCAATGAGACGACTGAGATTATCGCGAAGGCGCTTTCCTGAAGGCCATGAGACACCGGGAGCTCTCGCTCAAGGTACGCGAGCGAGAACCGAAGACTCTGGTCGAGGCGTATCGCCCTGCGCTTCGCCTGGAAACTTACCGGGCGACGGTGGACTCGGACGACGAGAAGACGGCCGTCGATCCTGGTTCGTGCAACCCAAGAGAACCACGAGAGCCCTCAACTGCAGGCTTGGTTGGAGAGCTTCGTGACCAAGCAACAGGAGGATCAGAGACGCTGGCAGCGCGACTTGGCGGCCAAGTTCGACCGAAAACTCCGGGAGCTGACGAACCGATCCACGCCGCCTGACGACCGGAGTCTGGACGTTCGTTCTACCGGTAACCATCGGCAACGGCGGACGGCGACCGCCGCCAACCGAACTACGCCACCGAACGACCAGGGTCTGGACGTTCGTCCTGCTGGTAACGACCGGCAGAGACGGCCGGGGACCTGCTTCCGCTGTGGCCGGCCCGGAAACTTCGTCCGCGACTGCCGGCAAGGCCGGGATCGACGCGACGGCGACGCTGAGCCGGAGAATGGTGAGCCGACGCCACTGGAATCGGCGATCGTCAATCACATCACCAGACCGGGGGCTTCGAGCCGGGCGACCAGCAACGCGATAAACATTCGGGGGACGCTCAGCGGACATCAGCAGTTGTGCCTGATCGACAATGGGTCTGAGGAGAGCCTTGTGCCTGCATTTGCTTTGGTAGGGGTAGAGATTCATCCTTGTAACCGTTTCTTGATGGCTGCTAACGGGTCCAACATAAATGTTCTCGGGGAGGTTAGGCTGCCCATTAAGGTACGACCGGGGCTAGAAATCTTTAGTGCATTCCTTGTGTCTGACCAGGTAACTGAAATAATGTTGGGCATGGATTGGCTTAGGGAGCATCGCTACCGCTTAAGCTTCGGGCCCGGTGCATTGCTCGTTAGTCGCCACCCGGTGGAGGTCGAGGCGAGTAGGGAGGCCGATGAGATTCGAGCGTCGGAAGGCCAAGCGCAGTCGTACGAGGGCATATTGTCCGACCTTCCAGATGAAGCAACGCCTGATATCCGGGCGCGATTGAGTGAGCTATTGTGGGAGTTTAACAATGTCTTTTCCGAAGGGAATTAGATCTTGGAAGGACGTCGGTCCTGAAGCATAGGATTGTCACGGGGAATGCGCCCCGTGAGGCACCCCCTAGGTAGACAGCCGCTTCCCTACCGAGTGGCGATCGATGAGCAGTTGAATAGTTTGCTGGCGGCCGAGCGAATAGAACCAGCTGCTAGCGAGTGGTTGTCTAATGTGGTGTTAGCCCGTAAGAAGGACAGGTCCCTGCGCTTTTGCATAGACTACCAATTAAACGATCCGACGAGAAATGACTCGTACCCGCTTCCTCGGATAGATGAGTGCCTAGATGCCCTAGCTGATGGTGGGCGGTTCAGCACACTGGACCTTCGAAGTGGTCATCATCAAATGGTTTTGGACCCGGATAACGCCGACAAGACGGCGTTCGTAACTCGCAGGGGTACATTCCGTTGGGGAGTCATGCCCTTTGGACTCTGTAACGCCGTTTAGAGGCTTATGGACATCGTCTTGTCTGGACTTAATTTTGAGGCCTGTCGGGTATATCTGGACGATGCAATTATTTTCGGGATGACTCCCGAGCAACATCTAGAGCGATTGAGATTGGTGCTTGATCGTAGGCGGGGAGCCAATCTTAGGCTGAAGCCGAGCAAGTGCTACCTGCTGCGTAGGACAGTCAATTTCCTTGGCCATGTGGTCACCCAAGATGGAGTTGCTGTGGATAATGCGAAGATTCGCGATGTTGTCGAGTGGCCAGTCCCGCAGCGCTTGAGAGATATACGATCTTTCCTCGGGCTTCGCTCATATTATCGTAGGTTTATTCGGGACTTTTCGGTGCTGGCTTCTCCCATGTTTGAGTTGACTAAGAAGGGGCGAGCACTTGTTTGGGACGATACCTACCAGGAGGCGACCTCTGTCGCCCGAGTTTCAGTCGATAATGTGGTTGTCCGATACGGGGTCCCGCTACAGATACTTTCCGATCAGAGGACGAATTTCGAAGGGAATTTATTCCGGGAGCCTGGCAAACTCTTGGGCATAGACAAGGTCCAGACATCCAGCTATCACCATAGTTGGAATGGTTAATCAAGAGGTTTCACAGGCCCCTCAATGCCATGCTGGGTAAAGTCCTAAGCAGTCATCAGAGAGACTGGGCTAATTTTTTGCCCCATGTCCTGGCCGCCTATAGGGCGTCGCCGCACGAGGTAACTGGCTTTACCCCGAACTTACTCATGTTCGGTCGGGAAGCCAGAACACAGAAAGACCTGGTCTACGGGAGGCCGTCGGATGTGGAGCTCACAGACTCTACTTATCCGAGTTCTGTCCGAGATTTTGCAGATCGGATGGAGGCTGCCTACCGCTTGGTGCGGGAGCAGCTGAAGGTCGCCGCCGAGCGTCGGAAACGGGCGTACGATCTACGCGTCCGTCCTGCGGACTTCTCACCAGGAGATGGTGAGAAGTCCGCCTGTGCGCGGACTATGGTACTTCACACCGCGTCGCTGCCAGGGTCGTAGTCCAAAATGGCAGTACCTGTATACTGGACCTTATTACGTGGAGCGACGGTGCGGGCCAGTCAATTACAGTCTTCGCAAATCGACCAACTCACGCCCATTCATCGGACACGTCGACAAACTAGCCTGTGCGCGGACGATGGAACGATTGGAGTGAGTGGATCGGCGACGGCTCCTCCCGTCGAGACCGAGACGACGGACCGGCGTCCTCAGCGCGTAAGGCGCTGTCCTGCCTGCTTCGAGTATGTGCGCCAGGGGCGTCGCCGCCGCCAGTATGCTGTAATACTGTCTGGCATTGTATTCTTTCAGCGCAATTGTACTGTGAAATTGTGCGTTGATTTTGTTTGATATGAATGCTCGCACTTTAAGTTGATGGGGATAGGTCCGAACGTTTAGTTTTCTGTAACTTTCTGGACATTTGATGTTGAGTTTGATTTTGGGACATTGTGACATTTGTTCGTGATCTGTTGCTTTGTGTTATCGGGGGGGGGGTAGCTTTGTGTTTTGCTCTCTTGTCGGCTGGGATGGGGGCATCCCACTTGCTGCTGGAGGGAGCATTGTGGCGTTTTTCGCCAGTTCGGCTTGGCAATCTGTGCTACCCCTGTAGCACTCAGTGCTACCCCTTGTTGCACTCAGTGCTACCCCCTGCAGAACTCAGTGCTAACCTCTGTAGCTATATGACTGCAGAGCTCAGTCGAGAGAGGTTGGTATAGAAAAGATTGTTCAGAGATCTGTTAGAGAATGACTATGTAGAGTCGTTGGCGGTCGGCTGTCGATTATTTGATCATGACAGTTGTTTGTTGGCTGTTCGCTGCTGTTGAACGTTATAATAAAACAAGTTTGTTCGTCATCGAACTGGTGTAGTCTTTGGGCTAAGGACTCTGATTCTACCTTCGGGGCAGTCTTAAATCCTACGTCAGACTGGGTATGTCTTACCCAGCGGACATTCAAGAAGAAGGCGGGGAAAACCTCAGACTCGGCCTTCCGAGGTACCAGAAAAGACGGGAATTATCCCAAGGTTTTCCCAGGGCGTTCGCCGATACGCTGAAGTGAGGTGAATCGGGGGTTTGCCACATAGGGGTACGTGGCTCAGCAGGTGCGTGCCCGGATACAGTCAGTGATGAACAAACTGATTCGCCAACGCTATCTGCCATATGATGTTCCTCCTTTCGAACATTAGATCCGGTTGGCCGATACAGGTCTATTCAAAGCGACAGAGGAGAACCCAGGTCACGTGCTTCACCGGTTCCTTCCTTCTATAAAGGCGATCTTCCGCTCCCTACGTCCGCGCCCACATGACCGCGAAATCCCACAGCAGACAATCTAGGGCGAAAATCCTTTTTAATGAGAATGTTGTATTATTAAAATTAATGTGTTGCTACTTTTAAGAAGATCTGCTAATCCCTACAGCTGCATGTATTCTTGCAGACAATCTAGAGTGGAAATTAATTGTTTTTCAATGGTTTAATTAGAATGCTGTACTTTAAAATGTTTTGTACACCAGAGTGCGGATTGCTTCAATAAAGAATATACTTACTTACTTACTTTTGCTTTTAAATTATGACCTTGTATGGAAATTTGCACGCACTATAATCTAAATAAGAAAATTCAGGGGTGGGGGCAAACCCTGACCTCCCCCAACTGACGGCCGTCTCTAACCCCACGCTGATCTTTTTTTCTGTAGGCCTACCTACATTGAACCGAATCTATAATCTTATATTAATGCACCTTCCTCATCGTTTTACCCACTTTTTTCTTTAACTTGGCTTACGTAGAGTTTGTCATGAACGTTGGATATTCGGTTCGTCGGAGTTCTTTCAACTTAATGTATCAAATGCTCACGAACATAACTCAAAGACTGAGAAAGAAATTTAAAAATGCATAAAAATAAATATTGTTTACCCACCCGAACGAGTCCTCGCTGACGAGCTCCATTCTGGCAAGTTTACATCATACATGATCTCTTAAGGGAATGGATGGATTGCACCATCTACCAGATTACCAAAAGTCAATAAAAGAGGGTCCCGAAAAACACATGTTTTTACATTCACTTATTTCTATTGACTTGTCACGGTCAGTCCGACATATTTCAACTCTTTTTAAAGTATGTTCCCGTCGACCTACAGAGCTGAAATTTTGCACACATTTCAGGCTTGCATGACAATGCAATGTATCAAATTTGTACGAAAAAAATAAGAAATTGAGAAAAAAATGACAAAATGCAAAAAATTAAATATTGTTTAACCACTCGAACGAGTCCTCCTTGACGAGCTCCACTCTGGCCAGTTTACGTCATCAAATGATTAGTTATCAAAAATCTCTTAAGAAAATGGAACGATTGCGCCATCTACCAGATAAAAGAGGTTCCAGAAAAACCCATGTTTTTACTTTAACTTGTTATTATTAGCTTGAGAAGCTTATTCCTACGACTAACAACACGCATAAGCTAATTAGATTGCAATTACGAAAGGCTTGTACATATGGATTGTCTACATTTGAAGACGATTTTGCAAATATTTCTTGTTTCTCTTCTCTACGATTAGGCTACGGGGGTCATTTGCACAGGGAGGAGGGGTAATTATCCTAGGGGTTGCAGGCCGGGGGTTATTGACCAGTTTTTAAACTAGAACCATGGTGCTTACTGATAATGTACGTACACATAGGAAATAGAAGAGGGGTGAAACCGGGATGATTATTGATTATTTACTTTAAAATTATTATTATTATTATTATTATTATTATTATTACTATTGTTTGGTTAAACTACAGCTGCACAAAAGAGCCCCTGAAGGCAACTGCGTTAAAGCGCTGGATGCAAACTGACAATCGTTGGAACAAGTAGCTTGTCTCTCTAGGTTCTCTGGTGACCCAAGGCAGGACCCAAGACCCAGCAGGCGACCCAAGTCTTTGATGAAGTCTATTCCTTCGTTGTTGACTGGGCCCATGGTCTCAAAGGCCAATGGAATGAAGAGATAGCTGACAGCGAGCAGGCTGTACTTGATGGTCTTCCTGGTGGTAGCCGCCTCCGCTGCAGCTCCCACCCAAGATGACGTCGCTTGGAGATATGATGGAGCCACGGTGTCAATCACTGTCGCATCCCATATAAGTTTTCCTCCTCTTCGCCAGGGATCAGCGTCAGACCATCAGGGCGTTTTCCGTCCGTTCTGGAGGGTCCCGGGGGTTCCTTAATGTTTGGGAAACCAGCGCGTGTGAGGCTACGGCTGATTATGTCGTTTAATGCTGCGTGCCTGGCGAAGCGCCCTGGCCCAAGACCACAAGAAAGCCCGTGTGCTCCTTCCGCATTGACTCGGGACCCGCATGGGCATACGTGTGGCTCACAAATGCGTGTCCCCAGACGGAGACCCACCGCAATTCTGACAGCTTCGTCGTCTAGCCGAAGTCCACATGAAGTGATTGGTAGGGCAAAGAGCCAGTCTCCGGCATGCGGTGCTGCGGCTGCCTTGAATCGCGCCTGATGGTATGGGTCGGTTTGGGCAGTGCTCAGCTTGGCAGCTGTCTTCTGCAATAGCGGCTTGTCCCAGTTTGATTGTTTGTGTGCTGCATCATTGTCCGGACGCATCATTTGGCTCTCGGTGCACCACAGACGTTCCATCTTCTCAAGCAGTACGTCGACGTCGGACCAGGTGCTGCCTAACATGGAGGACTGCAGTGGTCGGGTGCTCGCAGCGGAAGCCAAAAAGGCGGGAAGCGCCAGCGAGGTCACTCGACGAATTTCTAATCCTCCCATCTTTACTGGTAATGATGCTTGAAGCCATTGGTCGTTCGATAGCATGATGTTGAGAACTGCCTCTAAACCGCTTCGAAGAAGGTAGTCGAATTTGTGTAGCAAAGAGTGACCCGTGCATCAGCTGCATCTGAATGTATATATCAGTTTCTGGGAACTGAGCGAATATCTGAGGAGCACCAGAGCGTCGTGCTTGGCTATAGACCCTAGTCTGGTAACTGCCAAGGCCAGTTCCTTGCATCTGCCCTCCAGACATGTCGTCAAGGCCTCGCTGGTGGACAATGGCGCGCCCAGCAAACAGGCTTTTTCCGGTGAAATTGACATATAGTGCTTGAAGACATGGTCGGAAACTAGTCTGTCTTGGCGATGGATGATCTCGCATTTGTCTTGGTTGAGTCGAAGTCCTAGTTCCTCTCCTCGCAGTTCCAGCATTCTCACATCTTCCGCCACCGTCGCTTCCTCTCCTCCTAGGGTTAGATCATCCATGTAGCCCAGTACCAATGGTGACGACATCTCCTGTAAGATTGGCTGCAATGGAAGGCAAAAGAGCAAAGGGCCAAGCGGGTCTCCCTGTTGAGGTCCAACCTGTGACGAAATGGTATGCTGACCAAACCGAAGCTCTGAGGGTTCCGCGTATGCTAGGTGACAGAATGGAGCCAGTTCCGGCAGGACCACATCTATCGAAGACAGCATTCTGTCTCTATAGAGACTGTTGAAGGCATTCTTGAAGTCTAGCTTCACAAGGATTGACCCTGTCGGCAATGCTTCCAGGAAGCGCCTCGCCGCATGGACCGCTGTCTCTCTTCCCCCCGGAATGCCAACCCCAACCTGTCTCGGTGCGAGGTATGCCGTTGCCTTTGGAACCGCGAAGGTGCACGCACATTTGGATGCGAGCCTGCGCCAGTAATAGCCGATTACAATCGGGCGTAGGCCTCCGGAATCCTTGCGAAGTGCCATTAGAGTGCCTCCAAAGAGTATCGGTCTAATCTGTTTAGGGCATTCGCCTGTCAGAAGGAGGTTGACTAGTCCGGAGACGGATGAGATCAGTTCCGATCCAATTTCTGCGCTATTCACCAGGTCCACCAGATGCTGTGGTCGAAGACCATTTGGTCCCCCTGAAGAACCTAACGGGAAGGAGCGGATCCGTGCGAGGACCTGCCTTTCTGTGGCTTGGAAGGGTGTCACTTTAAGTTTTTCCGTACTAATTGGGCGGTCGGGCGGATTCTGAGGGTGTTTTGAGCGTAGTTCCTCCAAGGTTACAGAGTCTGCATTGGCAGGCCTGTCGGTCGAGGTTAGGATTCTGACGGCGGCTCTGATATTGCCATCCTCTAATTTGTAAGCAACTGCTGCGGCCAACGCATGGACTTCGCCTGCTCTAGATCTTACACTGTGGTTGTTGGTTTTTGGGATATCGGAGATTTCGTCCCTCTTAACCTGCCAATACGTGTGAAAGTCTTTCACCCGCTTCTTGATCGTGGTTGATAGCTTGTGGCGTTTACCTCCTTCTTGGTTGTTCTAAAATTGTCGCACCAAAAGTCAAAAGCATCTGCCATGTGGTCGGATTTCCGACGTCGTTCAGTATTTTGTTGATGATGGTAGTGAGAATTCTTCCAGTTTGTGGTCTAGCGGCTTTAGGAATGCGTTTCAACAAACGGTTTGGTAGGGATGGGTGGGAAATTCTGCACACTTGAGCAGCGATGATGTTCTCCGATAGACCGTCCGTCCGTCCGAGTGTCTGATGTGATCGGTTGGTCAGTGTCCGGCGTACAGAAGTTACTGCAGCCCACGCCTTGATTGTCAGTGTGACCGCTTTAAAATTAGTCACTGAACAGCTTATCAGACAATACTGGGTGAAGTAGGAATGCGGGAGAGATGTAACTTTTATCCCATGTGAACTTTGCCATTGGGTGTGTGCTCTATTGGGATGGGTTACAGCGTAAGTAGGCAGTCCCTGGGAGGTAAAGGCACATTGTCATACACGGATGAGGGATGGGAGAATTTTTTAAAATTTCTACATACCTACTGAATGGATGAATGCTCAGCAACCATTCTCTGTAGAAACCATTCTCCTTAGCAACCAGCAATGGCACACTAACAATCACTCCTCTTTGCAGCCATTCTCAATAGCAATGCCTTCCTTCAGCACTCAAAACTGCACTCCAACAAACATTCTCCTTAGTAACCATTCCCCTTAGCAACCAATCATTTTAGCAACAAAGCTCAAGCAGCCATTTTCTCTAGCAACCAATCTCTTTAGGAAAATATCTACTTGACCATAGCAACCAGTTATTCTTAGCAACTGAAATCTTCATCATCTAGCCAATCTGTTGTAGGCCTACATCTGTCATCTTTCTGACTCAGCCTCATGACCCACGGTCAGGTCATTGCGTATCTAAAATTATCCAACTTAGCCATATCCCGCAATGCACCACGCCTCTGGAATGATCTCTCTGTGAATTCAGCTAATCTTTTAATCCTCCTTCATCATTGCCCACCATCATCTGCCCAGGCCACTCTATCACCCCTCTATTCCAGTGTTGGGCACGAGACCAAAACCTCGAGACCGAGACCAAGAGGTCCAAGACCAAGACCGAGACCGGGTTGACCGAGACCAAGACCAGGTTGTCCGAGACCAAGACCGAGACTGATGGTCCGAGACCAAGACCAATACTCTTTTTTATAAACAATTCAATTTATCAACCCCTTTAGCGGCAAACCCGATTATATTTGTCCTTAACAACTAGCCATTAAACGGCAAACCCGATTATAATCGTCGAATTGATTAAACATACATACAGACATACATACATACATACGTACGTACACACATACATACATACATATATACATGCATACATACTTACGTATACATAATTATCCATACATATACATACATACATACAAACATACACACACACATACATATAAATACATACATATATATACAAATACATACATATAGATACATATGCATACATATATATTTACAAATACATACATATACATACACGTGCATGCATATATAAACATATATGTATATACATATACATACATATATTTATATCTATATGTATATATATAGGCCTACATAAATTATATACATATATATATACATAAACTACATATATATATTCTTATATATGTCTACACATGTATACATATATATACATGTGCATATATACATATACATACATATATGCATACATATATACATATCTATATACATACATACATATATATATATATACATACACATATATACATGTATATACATATATATACATATATATGTACATATATACATATCTATACACATATCTATACATATATATATACATATATATATACATATATATATACATATATATATACATATATATATACATATATATATACATATATATATACATATAAATAATCATATATATATATACATATATATATACATACATATATGCATATATACATGGATTTATATATATATATATACATACATACATACACACACATATATACATACATATGTGCATACATACATACATACATATATATAAACATACATATATACATTAATACATACATATATACATACATACATGCATACATATATAGGCATACATTCATACATAGATATCAGACATAAAATTTGCTTGGCATATAAGAGTAGATTTTAAAAATTTTGCACAAGGCAGGACGCTAAAGGGGTTAAGACGCTAAAACGGAATAGCGCGCTTAAAACATTAGTTTTATTGCTGAAGAATATTAATCTTAATAATCGTCCAGAAAACAGTTTTACCACTCAGTCATCTGAACTTTTGCGGGTTCAACGCATTTCTTCAACCTGAGAATATCACATTATAAATTACGTACAGTACACGAGATAAGACATCTGAACAAGTTTGAATGGTGTACTTGTATTCGGAATTGTAGGTTAACAGTGTCTACACGCGGCCGACCACATAATTATTAGATTGTTCCAAAAACGTTGAAATTTGTGAAAGCAAAGTTTGAAATGGCTTGCTTCTTTGCAAATGCATTTTTTTGCCCATAGTAACATATGTATATAGATGGCAAGCAGGACATAGCTCGATAACAATCACATAGGGCCTAAACAGCCGGTGTCTTTAATAATCGAAAATAACCGACAATAATAAAAAAAATTCCTCTGATACGGCAAATGACCAAGAACACTAATCTAAGACGGAGACCAATCCCAAGACCGTTCCTTTAAGACCAAAACCGACGCATTCGAGACCAAGACCGAGACCAAGACCGATGGTCCGAAACCAAGACCAAGACCGATGCATTCAAGACCAGGACCGCAGTTTTCCAGTCTCGAGACCAAGATCGCTGTCTCGAGACCACATCCCTGCTCTATTCACTCAAAACTAAAGTCCTATCAGAGTATGAGCTCCCTTCAAGAACCCATATGTACACTCACTCATCCAATCCTTCCACTTTCAATTTTCCCCATAAACGACACCCGGTTTAACAACTACACTGCTCCCTCTAGAAATCAAACGTTGATCTCCCTTGAACTACTCTTTTGGACAAACACTCTGATCCGATGCAGTGCTCATGAATATGTTGGTGCATTCTTGGCTTTCGAGTGTAATGTAATGTAATGTAAATCTTCAAATATTTCTCAGCACCCACAAAAGCACCACCACGTGGGGCTTTCAGAAGTTTGGATTTTACACTCATGATTATGATTACACACTGATCTTCAGGGTATTGACCTGATTACAGCTTGGTTTTGGTGTGCCATCGGTTGATGCCTGCCTTGTGCAACAGACACCAGTGCAATAGAAGTTAATAATTAAAGTTATATCAATGCATCAAGTAATAAGAAACTGTAAATCACTGCAAAGCATAATACTTCATTTAAAATTACACACTAGCAAGTGGTGATAAAAACAGCCTATAAAATATCGAATTCTCAAAAGTATTTTTAAAAACAAAATATTATTTCATTTAGCATTTTCGAATTACTTTTAACAGTATATTATTTCCTAATTTCAAAATACTTTTTAAAAGTGTTTCGCTCATTGCCACAAGAATTGGTGATTAATTAATCTTTTGCTTGCAAGTAAAAGTGCAACTTAGTATTGATTACAATATAGAGTCTAGTTGTCTGTTGTAATATTTCTAGCTATAGTTGCTATATGAATTGCTGATCAAATCCATAATTCACTTGCTAATAAAAGTACAATTTTGTATTAATTCTTGTGATTCCCAGTAAAAAAACAAATTTGAAAATAAGGTGGTGATTAGAAGTTGTTGTAGCGTGGTCGACGTCGCACTTGTCTTTCTTTTCCAGTTTCCCTGTTCCTCTGGGTTAAATCGGAAAACTTGACACGATATTTTTCCATCTCTCCAACGAAAACTCGTTTCTGGTTAATCATGTATCCTGACTCCAACAGTACTTGATCATCCTGAATATATCAATGTATCAGTTTAAAATCAAGGTGAAGAAGATCAGTTTTAAAATACAGAGCAATTTTGCAAGGACAAAAATTGCACGAGGACAAGTAGGAGTGAAATGGCATGTTCATAATAGCTAGAACCAGAGAGAAGACAAATCTCCATAGTTATTGTTTTGTTTAGAATAAGTAGCTAACTTTGGAGGATATTTAGGGTATGATAGACCTTCACACTAAGAAAGGCTTGAAACCTTGATTTTACAGGATGTGATAATAGTTACATGATAATGCAAGAATTATTTGGCAAAGGATGTAATGTCTAAACCGGGTTAAGATGCTGGGGAAAGAATTGGAGAGGAACAGAAATGTGCAGGCTGTTCATTGGGCAGGACATGGACATTTCACTAACAATCAATCAGAGAAACTTATTCTAGTGCCCCTTCAAGATATCTACTCAGAAGTCTGACTACGGCTAAAAAGTGCAGTTTTTAGTAATGAGTTGAATGCAGATGAGGTTTGGGCAGAAGGTGGGGTAGCCCATTACATGTGGTTGGACCTACCACCGCAAAGGCCTGGTTCTACATCATAAAAGTGCAGGCAAAGGGGACAGTCAATTTCCCCCCAAGTAGCAGATCGGAGAGACCTTCGACCAACATTGGTAGTAACAGGTCAACAGAGCTCCTGGAGGTAAATAAGAGCAGCACCGCAGATGCAGTGCCAAACCATGTCAGAAAAGCCTGTGTGCATGCAATACGCTGTGGGAGGGGTAGCCAGTGAGGGACACCAGGCATATAGATAGAGACACGGCCAGTCCTATGGATACCACCTATCAGTTGTGCAGCCAAACGAAGGACTCACTCCAGCCTCCAAATCCGTGTCCACGAGATGCCAGCATAAATGTAGGAACAGAGATCCAAGCGACTAGTAGCAAAAGCATGTACCAAAGTAACTGCGACTTTTTGAGTATATACTTATTCTGAGCACAATAATTTCTACACATGTAGCAAAGATAGTTGCCTGTTGCATGAGATCCAATGTATAAATTTTGATTAACTACGTGGTCACGTGAGGATTTCCTCGATATTTTATCAAACGTTAAATGCAACCTAGACCATTCTTAAAGTTATTTCTTTTTAACCACTTTGGATGATTTTAGGACATTTGTTATTTGTTATGCATCACCAGTGAACTCTTCAACACTGACGGGCTTCAAATTATTCGTTGGAAAGTGTCAAGCTCCAAAAAAAGACCAAGTGACTATGGGTCACTCTATAAACAATTATTATTGGTCAATGGTCAAGAGCAATATCCTCCACCTGAGACTCTTTAGTCGTGGCTGGGCTGGGGGCGCTCCTGTGTGTGTTTCTTCAAGAGGTGCTATATAATTGCCTAGAATGAATGTTTTCAAATTCACTCATTGCAATTTCAATTATTTCATTAAATTTACTTAAAAATTTAAACAGTTTTTACATATAAATCTAGATGTTAGGACGTTTGAAGACACTTTAAACAATTTATTGAATGTACTAACTCGCTTCATTTTCCATATAAAAAATGCTTTCTTTGGTGGTACTAAATCACTCAAATACCAAAAAACACTAAATTCAACAAAATTCTAAAACCCGTCAATAAAGTTAAGCCTGTCTGCCAATCAATCAATGAAAGTTGAGATACAGCGCCTCTTCAAGAAATCTTTAGACTCTTCGCAAGTTCACGTGCGGTTACGAAGAGTCATAAGATAGTTACAAGTTGTCGTGTGGTTGGAGAACAGTTTCGTCAGAAATTTTTTAAGCAATTTTTTAAGTTAATTTTTTAAGTTCAGTGTTGAGAAACATTTCCTGTTGGGCAAATCTTCGATAACTTAGATGGAATTCGAGCCAAGGATAGAAAGGTGTGGACCGTGTGGTAAAGTCATTCCTAAAGAGTCGCGCTACACAAGAAAAACATCTACGAATGGAGGCCAATCGACAGCACCAAGCAAGATTGGTGAGATCGATGCCAGTTCTCTTCTGATCAACGTGGGACAGTAGATAGATATAGATAAACTAATATCATAAATTAGATGCACACTGGTCTAGGTAGATTTACACAACTATTATCAATTGTAGATTCACAGATTTCATGTAGATTGTGATATGATATATACTATGTAAAAAATTTATAATTTTTTTCCTGGCTATTACTTGTTATTTCCTTGATTGCTCCTGCCTAAAAAACATAAAAAAATGGTCATTATTCTCCTATGGCTTTGCTTTTGTCACCAGGAGATTGATATTATGAAAGTTAACTACTTCTTCAGAAAATTCCATAAGCATTCAATGTTAAGTAAACTTGAAGTATCTGCTTGAACTTTTTAGAATTTTCTCGAATGTGTGCAAACTTTCCAATATATAAATGGCAGTATAAATACAGGTACCTTAGGCCCACAAGTTAATTTTTAATCTAGCTTCCTAAGTGGATAGCCTGCATATCTGAGATGGTATCAAGAGGCTGCAAGTATCCAGCAGACGTGTATTGCTATGTCTGTGGCCAATTTATCCAGACAACAGTGAAAAGTACTCTGTGGAAGCATCTGCTAAGTTCATCTAGGAGCCTTAAAGCTGTGCTGCTCCATAACGAGAACAAATATCCGTCCGTTCCTCTGGCTCACTCGGTGTGCCTCTTGATGATTACAACAGCATCAAAACCTGGCTGAACGGCTTGAAGTTTCATGAGCATGACTGGGATGTCATCGGAGACTTCAAATTCATGTGATAGGTGTCTGGTGTACAACAACTCGTGTTTCTGATGGGTCTCCAATCAGGTTGGACCAAGTTTCCCAGCTATCTTTGCCTTTGGGACAGCAGGGACAAGGCACACTACCACAGGTGGGACTGGCCGCAGTGGACAGAGTTCTTTGTGGGGAGCGAAAACGTCAAGTGGGAGCCACTAGTGGTCCCTCAGACAGTGCTGATGCACATCGAATTGGGCCTTATGAAACAATTCACCACAGTTATAGATAAAGAATCAGCAGCTTTCAAGTTCCTTCAAGACTTCTTCCCTAAATTGTCTGAGGCAAAGGTTAAATTAGCTGAACAGCTTTGTCGCAGTGGTTACAGGCTTCCTGGGTGAAAACTATGTGGAGCTGGTTGAGACTCTAGTGAAGAAACTATGGCAAAATGGGCTACATGATGTCCATCAAAGTTCATATCCTTGATGTCACCTTGATAACTTCAAGGAGAACATGGGAGCATACTCAGAATAACAAGGCGAGTGCTTCCGCTAGGATACACTAGACCTTGCACATCAAGGACAGTATATCGAGAACATAATGGGAGATTACATTTCGGGGCTAATTTGAGAAAGTGATTTACAGTATGTCGGAAAACTAATCATTTCTAAACCTCGTATGGTCGCTTTTGTATCACTCAATGGTTGATGCATGTTCATTTTGATTATAATTAATAATGTGGTTTCTTCTGACTTCTATTGCTTTCTGTCTGACTTAACGCAAACAAAAAGAGGCAAATTCGCTCATTTCTTTTGGAAATAGGTATATTTAAAACTATGATGGTACAGTTGGTACTGGTCAAAAAGCCAAAGTTTAACGCAAATAACAAATGTTTCCTATATATTTTAGGCACAAGTAAGCCGGAAACTACACTTATTGCCCACAAACAAAAATCGTGTTACACAGTATTATATATTCAAAACTCGGTGTTGAACTGATTGGATGAACATTGACTCTACCTAACCAAAGTGATAAACAAGTAACATGATACTAGATCTGGTTAACTTCACGAGTTAATCATGAGTTGACTCGTTACAATTGCCTAGGCAAGTTGCAACACAAAATGCCTCTTAAATACACAAAATCCTTGGCAAAGCCAACAAATAAGTCCAGTAAATAAATCCAGCACCAATATGCTCGAAATAATTATCAAGCAAATTCTGCACAGAGATAAAAACAATTTATTAAAATGATGCGGCTGTCGGTAATCGACCGACATGGCCGATGACATGAGCATAACTGTCATAGACATAGCCAGGTGGCCGAAAAGTACCACATTGTTTTATTGTCTGAAGGATAACCTAATCCATTAAAGTACATCACAATATCAATCGACATCATTCGGATTGGCCATACTCACTACTGAAAGTGGTTAGTATGAATACCTGTACAATATGTTAAAATGTAATCAATGAATACAGTGCCAAGGCTTCATCTGAATATGAGATGCTATAACATAATTATATTTGCATTGACTGTCACTTAGTACATCATTCCTCACACAAAGCATCACTGCCATCCGATCCACATAAACATACACCAGCCTCCGGTCATGCCCTATCACACACTGCCTCTGGACCCTACATCGAAATGCAGACTGGAACCTCACCTTAGGATGGTGTCTTACATCTACTAATCACTGATGAGTGATGACTCACTTTTGAACAAATGGAAACAATCAGAAGCACCATAAAACCAACCTCAGGCATGGAAATATACGGGGTCATCGCATAATCACATAACGCTGAAAACCAATCCGCCCTGTAACGCATCGTAACGTTTACTGCTTTCGTATGACGTTTTAAATTAACCCTGCTTTGCTGAAAATATTCACATTAGCTGAGAAATTGGGAGAAGAACTTTTTGTAGAAATTTCACATCGCCTGAGCGTTCCGTTCATGAGCCTTCACGACTCAAAGAAAAACTTAATCTTTGGTTTATAGCTTAGATTGAGTATTTTTAATTAATTACTAATTAGTTAAAAAATAAAATGCGTTACATAACGTTCAGCCAACCATCCACCCCATAACGTTTCGCAACATTTTGTAGCACTCCACCCACCCACCCTCGAGCTTTACGTAATTATGCAATGACCCCTAACGGCAAACACACGTTCAATCGTCTCAAATATGGGAGCCCCATTAAAAGCAGCTCCATCCCTACACTTAAAATTATGGTGGGAGGCCGTTACCCACTGTGCCTCTAAGTCTCCACTCCTGATCAGATCAATTCCATGCTTCTTAGTTGATGACAAGATTTTAAATGTGTCATTCACTTTTTATTGCAGCACAGCTATTCTTAAATGTGAAGCCAGGGGTCAAAACCCATCACTTGTCGTTTTGACTTTTTTATTAAATCATATTCTACAATGCATGTGCTTCCAAATACTTTTCACAGAATCAAAATAGTTTTTTTCTAACTTAAGTTATACTCGTTTGACTCTTTCATTAGTAAAATCTTGACAACTGAGAAAATCGAAGTCAAAGTTTCAGAAAATCCGTGTCATCAAAGTTCTTAGAAACACAGCAGCCGATCGGCTAGAGCAGTCAGCCCGTAACGTTCAGTGTGCGCTGAGTGAGTGGGTTCGACCCTCGGCCGGGGAGTCACTGTGTAGGGACCTTGAGCAAGTCCTTCGCACACAATTGCTCTGCAGTACAACTGCAATTGTGTTGTCAATTGTGCACTTCTGAGCAAAAGATGTTGGATGAAGGGTGTTATAAAATTTCGGTAACAAATAAATAAATAAATTTCTCGAATGCTCCAGAATTTTGCTGGGCAATAAAGGGCTACATTCTGCTGTATGAAATAAAGCACACAGCATCTACAGTAAGCAGAATAAATCTAGTTGTTCACCTCTGAAAATATGCATATTAGCAATGCATATCTGGACACCACAAACATTAAAAATTAAAAGTCATTTTCTTCAACTAGATTTTTTTAATTCAACATTTTTAATTTCAGATATTGAAAGAATATATTTGTTTGTAACAATAATATGTGATGGCTCAGTACGAAAGCAGTCACATATTTCCATATTTGAAAAATGGGTTTTTGATGCAACATTATAAACCTTCTTATTAGCTTTCCAGAACTGCTTCTGTTTCACTTATATCTTATACTTGCAAAAAGTTATGTCAATTTAAAATCGTACTATGTTCGCATTCTCTTCTGAGTAAATCGCTCCCAAAGTTCGTGGGATTATTTGATTGTTTTTCCGTAACATTGTATTTCTTTGCATATGACCTCTTACTCAAGCTATGATTGGTTTAAATTAAAAGCTAGTCCATTTCGAATACACTAGACAGTTTAGAGGAGATGTTAAGCTTGCAGGCACTATCATTATTGTAGGGGTGCAAGCATGGGAAAATGATGCAACAGACCTAGAAAATCATCATAAATTTCATAAAAATGCAGAAATTATAATTTGAAGTTAGCATAGGTTCCAATAAATATTCATTAAACATGTTTAGCATTATTCTATAACAAAAGCAATTGGCAATAATGTTTATTAATAATTTGTCTAATCATTAGTGTAAAAATGTCAAAAGTGATGAAAAATGGATTTCCCATTAAAAGGCCAAAATGAAGCATTTCATAAAATGCGACTTCTAACTGGTTTTGTGAAAAATGATCACATATACCATAAAACGATTTTCTGCATTTCTGATCCCTCTCACCTATTTCAGCCTATATCTCAATAACTAGGAACTGACAAATGGTGGGTTTTGACCCCCTGTCTCAAATGGTTATAATATAATATAATTGCAATAGCTTATAAAGCACTTTATTTCCATTTAGACTGCTTTCCTACAATCAGTGCTTAAAGTGTAATAAAGGAAGTGCCTGGACGCTAGGGGAGCCGTCCATAAAATATTAATGACATCAATCAATTTTTGGACGATTTTTGACCCCTCCCTCTTTCATTACGCGTCGTCACAAATGCCACGACCCCCTCATATATGACGTCACGTCACAAGGCCCTGACCCCCAAAAAAAATCAAACCAGATGTCCAGAATGTAATGCAAATTTTCTTAAAATTATCAAAAAATTTGATTGTAACTAAAAAATATTTCAAATTATAATAGTAGAACGAAGAAAAATGGAGAAATTAAGTAACCTATAATGATTACAATCTTATGCATTCCCCAGGATGAAAGACTATCATAATCATAATTAGTGTTGTTTAATTGTGGTAACAACTACTACCAATTAATTGGGACTTGTTTAAATGAGTGTAAGTTTTTACTAAAATTACGTATTTTGATGTGATGATGTGATGTCACATTTCGTCGACCCCTCTCCCCCTTGTCACACATCGTCACAAATTTGTGACCCCTCCCCATAGGCGCGTGACGTCATTTATGGACGGCCCCTAGTGTCAAAAAGTTAAGAACTAAAGATTGCAAAGTCATAGCACCAACATATTAAGTCGACAACAAATGGTTCGTGCACTATGATCCACTGTGTTCGTTAAAATAGAATTTGGATTGGTGATATTAATGATGCTGGAATAGAAGTTGGATGGGTGAATGAAATTCTTCCAAAACAGAGGCTATTTAGATGAACATATCCTAATGCCTACTGAAATAAAAGTTAGATCATTGAAAAGAATATTTGCCTAAATAGAAGTTGAATTGACAAAAATGGTTCTTGTTGAACCAGAAGCTGGATTTACAGACATTATTATTATCAAGCCTACTTCTATTTAACCAAATACAATGGGCGAAAAATAGAATTTTTTATCATTCGTTAGGCTTTTTGTCCATCAACCATTATTTAGTCGTCAATTATTTGTTGGTGAAATATTTGTTGTAATTTAAAGCATAGGCCTACAGAGAATTGCTTTCTTTTGTGAAATTGTCTGTCAAGGGGCAGTGGTGTCGGCATCGTTTTGAAAGTTGTGACAAAGTTTGTAAACGCGCAAAGCGCGAAATTTTTCCCCTCCTCTACTTCCTGTTGATAATGATGTACGCATATAGAGTAATTGCACTGCTGCATGGACGCTCATGGACGGCGTCCAGGCTCTGCTGGCCAAATAAGTGGCAGGACGGTATCCAGCCTCGAAAATAAGTGCCTGGACGTCGTCTATGACCGTCCACGCACACTTTAAGCCCTGCCTACAATCACTCATTTATATTCATGGCAATGGCATATTTATTTAATAATTGAATTGACTCATAATATTCATCACAGTGTGGTTTCTCAATGTTTAAAACATGTGAGACCAGGGGTCGAAACTCATCATTTGTCATTTTTGACTTTTCTATTAAATTATATTCTACAATGCATCTGCTTCCAAATACTTTTTACAGAATCAAAATAACTTTTCTAAATTAAGTTATACTCATTTGACTATTTAATTAGTAGAATCACCACAACTGAGAAAATCGATATAAAAGTTTCAGAACATTTATATCGTCAGAAGTAGTGTCACTAGCATTGTCGCTCGATATAAGCCTGCTATCAATTAACACATTCATTGAACAGTGTCTGCAACTTGTCTTTGTCATTTCCTGTTCAGTAAAACAACTTTGTAATTCTAATCTCTGTAATTTAAAGTAATATTTATATCAAATCTTTTCCAAACTAACGCGAGCACAACACAATCTATATGCAGCGACAACAAACATGTGCGGTTCTCAGCGAATTCGAATGTGCAAGATCCAAGGTCAGGCTCACAAGATGCGTCATCAACCAACCAATACGACTCTCAGAAAACTGAGCTATTTTGCAAATATTTTCGCATAATGTGAACTGGCGAACTGCAAAACGGTGATCTGCGAGCCGTTTGTGAACTATGTTCTTGATTGGCCGCCAATATCTCACATGATGGCCAAGGTTCTAACCCTAACCCTTTCGCGCCTATGATTCGCATTTTGGCTCACAGTTCACACTTTACTGACATCCCATTTATATAGCTTACACAGTTTATTAGAATACCAAAGCTATATTTAGAAAGCGGGACACAGGCTCTAAAAGAGATAATGGGTCAGCGTATGACACCATATTGTTCATGGCGAATTTTAAGCTTGAAAAACGCATATTTAGCCATTGCTGCCATCCAAATCTTAACACCACACATGCATTAAAAGTCATTTTCTCCAACTAAATATTTGAATTAGACAGCTTTTATTTAAGATTTTGAAAGAAGACATATTTATTTGCAACAGTCTTATAAATACAGAAGACCTTCTGTGTGTCCCTTTGTCCAGCGATGCATTTCAACAGTTTTACAGCTATTGACTCGAAACCTTCGCCGTTGGCTCTGGAACACCTGGGACATGCAGTAGAGGGATTCCTGAACTCCGCAGCCACCCTCTTCCTGGTCTCCAGGGCCAAAAACCGACGGCACACCTCTCACACACCCATAAAAGCAAAGTTTCCTTCTTATTCGCCAGGATCATGTCACCTGCGACATATCGTACATGTACCAGGTATACAATATCGTTTGCACAGTCGGTTACGTGGGTATGTACTATAAAAAATATTTATTTACATGTATATCTAGATTCTGTGTATGTGTCTGTCTTTCTGTTCATGCATTTGCACACTTTTACAGCCATACACTCGAAACCTTCGCCGTTCACTCAGGGAACACCTCGGACACCCAGTAGAAGGGCGGCCGCCGTCTTCCTTCTTGCCAGGGCCAAAAACCTGTTTTTACCCAGGCACCGGGTGCCCCAGCTAGTATACCATAAAACGATTTTCTGTGTTTTTGACCCGTCTCGCCTATTTCAGCCTCTATCTCAATAACTAGGAGCCGACAAACACCTGGCCTCACAAATGTTCTGTCTGAACATAGAAAAAGTAATCTAAATTCTTAAATTATTTGAGTAATCTGAATTTGAAATATATATGTATATTATATATATTTTATATATATATATACAGGGTTGCTCAATAAAAAATACCCCACCAGAAGAAATGCAATTTCTTAGCAACTGATAGAGATATCTTTGCCAAGCTTTATAAGATTTGCAGAGGAAAGATTTTTGAACAATCCCTGAAAATATAATTGTAAACAATTAATTGCTTAAAGCTGTCTAGCTGTCTAAATTTAATACTCCGCATTTTCACAATAATGCAGAAAAATGGACAGGAACTTGTAATTCTCAATGTCAAATATCACCACCTTTACTTGCAAATTCAAAAATCTGTTAAGCTTTCACACAAGATCAAAGTCATTTTATGAAGCTCAGTGTGGCCTTGTTGATCGTGTCCTGCAGCAGCTGTCCCCATATTAACTGCAAGACTTTCTTCAGCTCTTCAATGTTCGTTGGTTTGGGATGAAATGTCCTGCAGCGCTCAAGCACAGCTCCCCAGACATGATAATCGAGAGGGTTAAGGTGTGGTGAGTTTGGTGACCATTCATCTTTGCCAATGAAGTTACTGGAGTTGGTGGCAACAAAATCTTGAGCCAACTTTACCATGTGAGCTGCTGGAAGATGAAATCAGACTGTAGAACAGACTTGCAGTCTTCAAAAAGTGAGGGTAGCAGTATATCAACGTACAGTTTTGCGTTTACTTCAGCCTTGTCTGGGATGAAATGCAGTCTTCCCTTACCACCATATCACACTCCAGCAGAAACCATGATGTGCTTAGCAAACTTAGCTCTCTCAGTCACCAGGCGACTTTCGTGAACATCGCTTTTTGCCAGCAGACCAAACACAGGTGTTCTGATGGTTAACGGGCGGGTTTAGGTAACAGTTTTTTCATCAGTGAGACCAATCTTTTTACCAGAGTCACTGGTAGAAGCTTAATTAGTTTCTGATAATGCTCACAATGCTTTTGTTTGACAGATTGTGAGATGATTTGAGCTTGAATAAATAATCATTCGGCCGTTCATCTCCGTAATTGTGAAAATAAGGAAAATTAGATTTAGACAGCTGTAATATGTGAAGAAATGAAAAGTCTTCAATGAAAGTTTCAATGATTGTTCGCAAGTCAGTCATTTGTAAATTTTTAAATGTTTGGTAAAGATATCTCTATTGGTTGTTGATAAATTGCATTTCTTTTAGTAGGGTATTTCTTATTGAGCCACCCTGTATATATATATATATGTATATATATACAGCTGTATATATATATATGTATATATATACAGCCACTCTGTATATATGTATATATATACAGAGTGTATATATGGGTATTTTTCACGACGCGCTCAAATTCGAATAATTCGGTCTTTTTGGCCAGCCAACATAAAAGGTAAAATTCTGTTTTTTATTTTTTATATTCTTGAATGGCATACATGACTTGAAAAATGCTAACATTATTATAATATTTATTTTGTGAGTATGAAAAAAAAAAAAAAGTCCTAATAATATAACAAATTTAATTGTCCTTTCCGTGCTGAGTTGATACAACGTTACATTATATTGGTAGTTGAAGTGCTTTAAAGATTTCTAATGACTTTTTATATTTAACCTATATTTGGCCAGTGTTCTATATGGTTTTCATTAACTTGTTAACCTTATAAGTAATTACAAAATAAATTTAACTTCTGTCCTAAAAATTTGTTTACAACACCGTTACTGAGAGTCTGGCCATCTGTGGAATAAATTGACAACTCTCGATTTTCGAATTGACGTCTTCAAAAGCAGAAAACCAGCCTATAATAATTTACCAGCAAGAGACCAATTTAGATGTTCGTTTACGTTGACAATTTTCGGAAATTAATCAGATAACATTATAATATATTAAAGATCCACAACTCCGTTATCATAAGTACCAAATTATGTGTGTATATATTTATGTTTTAAAAAATATGATAATATTGAACTGACAGCCTGACCACTAGAGACTGATTATTACTTTTATCTCAATTTAACTGAGCAGCATGGTGGATTTATTATGAAGAATCTACAACCCATTCTAACAACTCCGATACTTTTCCTGAAGTAACGGTGTTGTAATTTTAGAACGGAGTTGTAGCTATGTGTTGAGTTTCTTGTATATATATATATGTAAATAAACACACACATATATATATATGTTTGTGTGTATGAATGAAAGGGTTGCAGTCCGATATGTTGGAGTCCATAATAGAGAGTTACTGCAGGTTGACTATTAAAGCATTAACCCAGGTAGTAACACAGTTGTAATTATGTGTTGAATTTCTTGTACACATCTATATCTATGTTTGTGTTTGTAAGTGTGTATGTGTTGTGAGTGTGTGTGTGTATTAATGAAAGGGACGCAGTCGGACATGTTGGAGTTCAAGCAGCATGGCACTTTGTGTTCACAATCTTTACCTCAGAGAGGAGGTAAACCAACCAGCAGCTGAGGACAGGGAAGAAACATTAATTGGACTTACGGAAAAAAAACAGAAACAGTTTCTTTTGGAAAGTGTTAAGAGGACGTTTTTTAAATTTTGATTGGAATACCTGTGTCTGTTTTATCACTTACATCATTCTGGCACCTCAATGTAACCAATGAGTTCATGATAAGCTTTGTTGGATAGTTGATCATGGTTTACCACTCTGTGACTTTAAATAAATGAGATTAGTTCATAGTACAAATGAAATAATTTATCATTAGAATAATTGGGGTTGCTGTATCATATTGCTATGCACACATAATAATAATTAATCACTAATTATGAACAGTGACAGTACTTTGAACTGCGTATTGTTAAATAACGTAACGGAGTTGTAAATGTATAAAGATGAAAGTAACAGATCTGTATTTTATTAAAATTATTAAAGATCTAGAATGAAATTTTAGGCCAACTCTGTCAAATTTAAGCATTGCTCAATATTAAGTGTGCTTTGGCAGTTCCATAAAAACTTATCTGTAAATTATGAACAGTGTTTTTTAAAAAAAATGCCGAAGTTGTAAAGGTAAACGAAAGTAATGAAGTTTTATTTTAATTAAAATATTAAAAAATTTTTTTATTAAATTTTAGGCCAACTCTGTCAAATTTGAGCACTGCTCGCTATTAAGTTTGCTTCAGCAACTCCATAAAAATATATCTGTAAATTAAAAAAAAACTGTGCATCATCTTTTTTATTCAATTATTTTTTTTCTTAATTTGAGTGCTGTCGTGAAAAATATACGGTGTGGCACAGTGGCCGATCGGGTAGAGCGGTCAGCCCATAACATTCAGTGTGTGCTGAGCGCGCGGGTTTGAGCCTCTTCTGGGGCGTCAGTCACTGTGTAAGGACCTTGAGCAAGTCCTTCGCGCACCATTGCTCTGCAGTACAACTGCGATTGCGCCGTCGAGGCATGTGTGTGCACTTCTGAGCAAAAAATGTTGGAAGAAGGGCAGTATCAAATTTCAGAAATAATAATAATAAATAATATATACAGGGTGTATAATATATATATATTTATACATATATGTATATATATACTAACCTCTGGATAAGGCTTCCAGCTTTCATCATCTGTTTCAAAATACCATAACCATGAATCGGTGAAACAAGCACATCGTCGTAGCTTCAGCTCATCATTTTCCTTTTGCAAAATTGCAGACATTGTCTTGAAGTCAACTGTAATGATGGTCTCAGATAAGAAGCACTCTTCAACATCTGGAAGCTAAAACACATTATTGAAGTTAGAATGTCTTGATCCTGGAATTAAAAACAGTTCAAAACAAGTTGAAATGTACTATGTCTCTCTTAAATTTAGTGAACCCCAAAAAATGAACAAAGGGCTATGCCCTTCACCAAATTAACAAGGGTGCTCTGGAGTAATGACGTGTCATTAATGCAAGACCAACAGCCTATGTCAGAGGTCTCTAAAGTTTTCCAGTGGGGGGCCACATTGCTGGCTTTTTAAAGCTGTGTGGGCCAAAACTACCAAAAACTGAAACTTAACCAAAAAAATGCGAATGAATAACTGTAAACAGACCATTTATTCATGAAGTCTGATGCAGTGCAGAATTTCATTGCAGAATATCAGTAACAGTCAACATGGTTTTTCATTAGTCCTGATTAGTGTGAGAAACATGAAATTGATGCATTTCTGACATAATTCTATCCAACTGTGGTTCAAAGTGAATGGTTCCAATCATAAGTGAGGCATTCACATGTTCATCAGACAATTGCGATCTGTATCAGGATTTTGTGTACTTCATCTTTGAAAAGTCTTCTCACACAAATACGTGATGCCAAAAAAAAAATGAATCCACGAGCAAACTTTCCTAAGTAAACATATTGGGCCGATGGAAGGCCTTGTTGATAATGACAAAATATTCCACATTCCACTGTTCCTTAAAACCCCTACACTCGAGTAAATTTTTCTTTTTCATCCTTGAAGCGACATTTATGAAATGGAAAAATCCAGAAGATAAAATATTTACTTCTTTTGAAATATGTATCTAATCTTAAACGACAACAACAGCCTTCTAATAACGTAAACACTTTTATTTTATGTGATAGAAAAAAATGACATCACGAAATGACAGAAGTAAAATACGTGCAGTCCCCATTTCTACAAACAGCAAGATGGAATTGAGCAATATCCATGTCAGAGCACATCAGCATTAAAATTATCATAAAAGAAGTACTTTGGCACATATTACTTGTAGAGCTGTACCGATATCACTCTTTGCCGATTATGCCAATACCGATTATTGCCGATTATTGATTTGCCGAAACCCGATTATTTAGTCGATTTTTTCATTGTGTTTCCCAAGATGTCTGGTTCCAAAAGATAGACCTACTACTACTGCCTATTGTGGTGATACAGGCAAAACACTTGCTCCCTAGGAGACGTATACAAGTAGTTAGGGGCTAATCATAGGCAGGCAATACAGATTAGACACACCGCCCACACCGTTGAACTGTGCCCAGGGTAATTAAGGCCAAGGAATGGTTGACCAATTCACAGCCACCCATCTAGCTTCCTGATTGTGAAGTTCATATATTGCTATAGCATGAATGTATAGATCCAATACACCTTGCTCAGGTCTGCCAGGTACCTAATAGACAGGTTGCGGAGTACTCAGACCCAGAAAAATTTGGCACCAAGCTCATTTTTGTTCTTTTTCATGAAAAATTTTATATATAGATTCAATTTATTTGTCCCCAGGGAAATGTAACCAGGGAGGAGAAAGCAATCCATTAGGAAATGGAGCGTCGGGGGCTCGAAACCCCCCTTCAACCTATGTGAAATACGTAAACTGCTATAACTCTGGTTAGGTTGGTCCGATTTGAACATAATTGGTATGTATGGATTCAGAATCAGTATTTGCAGTTGATACATCAAGTTTATTGCCCATAAATTAAAAAAATGGAGCCATTATTGGCGCATCTACACAGAAATACTGCGGGACGGTTTAAGCTAGACATAGAAAATGCTATAACTTTTGATGAGTTGGTCCGATTTGAACATATTTTATATGTATGGATTCAGCATTAGTATTTGCAGGTGATATAACAAGTTTGTGCCATTATTGGCTCATCTACACAGCAAAAAATGGGGGGGAGGGGCGGGCTTAAAAACTAGATATGGAAACTGCTATAACTTTTGACTAGTTGGTCCGATTTGAACATATTTGAATGGATTTAGAACAACATTTGCAGATGATACACCAAGTTGATGCCATTATTGGATTGGTGCATCTTTACAGATATATTGGGGGAGAATGGTTAAGCGAAATATGGAAACCGCTAAAACTGTTGATGTGTTTGTCTGATTTGAATATTTGGCATGAATGGATTCAGAATCAGTATTTGCAGGTAATACAAAAAATTTATTACACATAAAAGCAACGATGGTGCCATTATTAGCATACTCGCTGCTGAAATAAATAAAGGGTCATAAGAAACTAAATTATCAGCTGTAAGAACAAATAGAATGCACATAATATTATAGGTAAGCAATAAGCATTGCAAGTTGCTTTTGTCTTGCTACTTTGCACATGTGCACTTGCAAAGACGTGTGAACTTCAGTTTGGCTTTCATGCACTTCCAGAGACAGCAGGTGCTTGTGCACTTCACATCTAGGTTGAATATATCCGTGGCAAGGGGCAGCGAGATCCAAACGGGAAGCAGCTTCCCTTTCTTCTCCATCCACTCATGTTCAGTGGGATTGTTGGAATACATCATGGACCTATGAGCTGCTGTCCATATGCTCGCTTGGAACACACTCCTCTTGATATGTTGATCTAACGCATCATTTGTTGGGGGAATTCTCTCCATGTCTCTAGTCTTCTGTGAGAACACCTTCACTCGAACAAGGTCAACGTCAGTTTCTTCATTGGAGTCACTGGAATACAGCTTACAAACAAATTTCGCTGCTGCATCTATCAGTTTTGGCGATATCCGAAATGGCATGTCTGTGACATGTTTAAAATTCCTCCATTGTCGTCATAGGGATGGCACTTCATGCATCAATTTGCAGCAATATCGCTGACCTTTGAACTTGAATGAGGACGTTCTGTCTGATACTGCGAATGCATGAAAGAGGGCCATTGCTTTGCACGTTGTCGTTCCCAGGTTTAAAACGACAGTGTTCAAGGAGTTCATTCTAGTACTATTGTCCTTCCCGCTCTGAACGATATCCAGATTTCAGCATCAGGATTCATAGCCTTAATAATTATGATGATACTCAACAAAATTACAACATCAGTATCTCCTGTATGGATCATCCTAATTGACTGTGTTTGCAGTGCATGCAAGAGATGTACTAGAACATGTGTATCAGCTTCTTTATGATTGCATTGCTCCATTGGTGGATTGTTTCCTACACGAAGGACTTCATCACCTGCAGTTATGTATACATCTCTTTCATCAGGCAATGTTTCTTTTGAAATCTTTTCAGACAGGAATGAGAACAGTTCCTTCTTGTTATGAACGTTTGCCATACACTTCTGATAGTTTCCTGGGACCTTGGGAGTAGCAGATATATTCGTAGTTGGATGCCTGTTCCTAGTTTTTCTCTTGTCCCTCCTTTGATTGTCAATGCACGATACTGGTCAAAAACATTGTCTACTCTCGACGATCGTTTCAATTCGTGACGAAACCTTGGGCAGAAGCACCTGTTGAAATAGGCATTAAAGGTTATGCCTTTGATATTTGAACAAGGAACAGAATGTATCAGAACTCCACCATCAATGACTATCTGTCCATGAACTCGAATCAATGGGGAAAAACCAGTACAACAACTACAGGAAGAGTGTGCTTGAGTCAAATCAAAAACTTCTTACGACACCCATTAAGCAAAATAACTTACTATTATTTCACGAGAAGAAAATGCAGAGGAAGACAGCAATAAAGGTGAAAATGCAACACTACAAAGATCACTCAAAGCTTTATAGGTAAGCTTTTCTTGTTTGTACAGCCGTAATGGGTATTTTAGGAATTGTTTTGTCATGAATAGTCTCAATTTCCCTTCACTCCTGTAAAAAATTTGATTTATAGATTTACATCCTGTAAGCCAGTTCAAATAGTGCCTATTCCGTCGACGAGGAGTTAGTTGTGCGAGATGTTCTAGACTTCATAGTTATTGATTCTGAATCCATGCACACCAAATATATTCAAATCGGACAAACACGTCAACAGGTTTAGCGGTTTTCTTATTTCGCCTAACCATTTACCCCAATATTTCTGTGTAGATGTGTCAATAATGGCATAAACTTGTTGTATCACCTGCAAATGCTGATTCGGAATACATAATATCACATACATGTTCAAATCAGACAAAGTCGTCACAAGTTATAGCAGTGCTTAGCCTAAGCCATCTCCCCCCAGTATTTCTGTGTAGATGCGCCAAAATGGCACCATTGTTGATTTTTTGGGCAATATACTAGATTCTCTGAATACACACATACCAAATATGTTCAAATCAGTCAAACATGCCCAGAGTTAAAGCAGTTTACAGATATTGCATACGTTGCGGGAGTAGTTTCGAGCCCCCATGCTCCATTTCCTATTGGATGGATTTCCCCTCGGACGAAATTTAATCTACAGACTTTCAATTTGGTACCAAAACACAAATTTTTGCATCAACTTGAAATGACTGGGTGTCTAGGTCCCTCGCTACGCATGTCCTTCAAGTTGAAACACACATTCCTTTTCACATTCGACGACACATTCGCCAGGAGAGTGATATCCCCAGGCAATAGTCTGCTATTCAAAAGTTATGGCATCAATTCCACAGCTGAATCAACGGTCTTATACGGCACACAGGCCTAAGCCATTCACACCAACATACACGCCAATAACCCCTCTACTCAAGACACCAAACCGCTTTATTGTACAATATATAATGTACCACCGATCAAACTTTGATAATAAATACAATAATGCCTATGCATTGAATAGGGAATAACTTTGACAGCTAAATTAACAGTCTCTGGTGGCATACAGGCCTAAGCCATTCAAACCACATACACACCCTCTACTCAATACACCAAACCGCTTTTTAGTACAATTCATAATGTACCCTGTACCATCAACCAAACTTTGCTATTTAATGCACTATAATGCCTATGCATTGGAATAGGGCCTAAGTTTGACAGCTAAATTGATGGTCTCTGATGGCATACAGGCCTAAGCCATTCACACCACATACACACCAATAACCCCTCTACTCAAAACACCAAACCGCTTTTTTGTGCAATACATAATGTACCCTCTACATTTTTGTGTGTGCGCGCGTGTGTTTGTGTGCAGATGAAACTATATAACTATTTGGGTGAAGCATAATACGTATCATTATATTATAAGACAAGATTATCTCCCGGCCTGCTTGAGTCTATTCGGATAGACTGACCTAATTGCCCGTCTACTGCAGACCTACAACAACAGACATGCTCTCCCACAGCCACCCATCTGGTCTCAGACGACTGAAATGCAGTTTCGGGAAGACCTCATAGGCAGCTAAGAGTTATTCATTAGACATGCCTCCACGATGTATATTCATCCGAATCCCTGTTGAATTGGCCAGCCGTTCCTAGGCCTTTAAGCAGGTACTATGACTCACTCTGCACAACACTTATGTTGACACATTCCCACAGTCTATACTAGCACTGTAGCACACTAGGTTGTCTCACCACTGGTCTGAAGAAGCCATGCTCGACGATACGATACGGGAACCAATGATGGTGCTTTCATCATTTTGCTCTTAAAGACTGAAAATAATATTATAAAATAAAAAGAAATGATTTTTAATTAATATCGGCACTGATTATCTTGTCGATATCTGATACTGTCTATATCTCTATAATCGGCCCGATTTATCGGACAGCTCTACTTACTTAGCCGATTTCAATACGACTTGCACATGTTTCCATTGTTTTAATTTTCCCATGTATTTTGTTTTTTCAAGAAGAGTTCCACGTGCCAGATTAGAGACCTCAGCGGGCCGGATCTGGCCCGTGGGCCGTACTTTGGAGACCCCTGGTCTATGCTAATAGTCTTTTCACAACAGAAATTCTCGAATATAAATGAAAACAAAATGTTAGTCATAATTATGTCCAACTACAACTGCTATGGCCCTGTCGACAAGCTTTGCTCATGTTGGCCCG
Source organism: Bimastos eiseni (assembly GCA_959347315.1). Taxonomy (NCBI): domain Eukaryota; kingdom Metazoa; phylum Annelida; class Clitellata; order Crassiclitellata; family Lumbricidae; genus Bimastos; species Bimastos eiseni. The sequence goes on along the minus strand of OY365807.1, from coordinate 43,878,986 downwards.
TCAGCTTTGAACTGTCTTCCACACTCCCGGTACCTGGAATTGCTGACGCTCTCACCTTGCCAGTATCGGAAATGCCTTCAGACTTTCTGTTCCCTTGTCGAAGCACAGACACCCATTGATAGCGCTACTGATTCGAGGGACGTTATAAATGCTTGATTACATTACATTACTATAGGACAGAATAGGACCCGGTATGAAAAGCAACAGTTATGCAGTTATACACATGTAACTACTTACTTGCGCATATATTCATGTTTATTATTCAAACTGACACACTGCAGTATGATTACAATTTTTAGTATTGTAACAGTTTAGGGGTATGCCTACCTATAGCGTCGGCCTGCTGTAGTGTCTACCTGTTGTGTATGCCTATCTACTGTGTTCTTTCTACTGTGGTATCTACCTACTATATATATATACTGTAGTCTATCTACTATCTACTGTAGTCTATGTATTATCTACCAGAGGTGTAAAAAGGTTTTGAAAAATAAGGGCCTAATAAAAAAATATTGTTTTTTATTGCCCTCCCCCCACTTTCTGAATATGCCCCCCATAAATTGTAAAAATGAGGGGTGGCACAAATTATCTTAACAAAAGTCATCTTAAAAAGCCATTGGAGAAACATTAAAAAGAACCAATTTGGGGGGCACTGAGCACTAAAACTGAGGGGCTTTGCCCCCCTCTCCAGTTTTGAAACTGGGGGGCCGGTGCCTCTGCCCTCCCGCTTGTTGCACCGCTGCTATCTACTGTAGTCTACCGTAGATATCTTCTATCTACTGTATCGTATCTACTGTGTATTATCTACTATCTACTGCATAGTCTCTGCTGTCTACTGTCTCCTATCTATTGTGTATCATCTACTATCTACAGCAAGTCAGTGTACAAAAGAGAGCGAAAGTTCGGATAGAGGTAGGTATGATTGTCGGTTTAATCATCTCCTGGAAAATCGGAATCGAATCATCGTCATTTGGAGATCATTATCCTTGTAGATTCGGCTTCGGCCTTGCAGCCTCGGCTCCTAGGAAGCACGAATAGTCGTCGTGGCTTTGCGATAGTCGTCGTCAGCCATTGACATAGCATAGTAGTCGCCTTCAGCCATTGACGTAGCGTTGCAGATACTCGTTAGTTATTGACGTAAGGTATATTAAGGGAGAGAGATACGGAGTTTTTCCGAATAGGCCCTACATAGTCTAAGTATTGTTTTCCGTTGTACATTAAAAGAGGATTATCGAACAAGCCTGTCTTATTCCTGCGTTACCAAGAGGATTATCGAACAAGCGTGTCTTATTCCAAGTGTCTTATTCCAAGCATTATCCAGAAAGGAGCTATTTAAACCTTAAATGGTTAGTCTTCAGCAAACCACTAAAGCGTTACCAAGAGGATTATCGAACAAGCGTGTCTTATTCCCAGTGTTGTATGCAAGACTTTATTTACTTCAAGACCAAGACGAGTCCGACACAGTGAGGTGCTGAGACCGAGACAGTGAGGTGCTGAGACCGAGACAGTGAGGTACCAAGACCGAGACCGAGACACTAGGTTCAAGACAATACGAGACAGTAAAACACAAGTGATCCTATATAAAATGCTGTAAAATGCTAATGTATTAGTTTTTGGGAATAATGTTTACTTCTAATTTCAATTTGAAACTTATAATGTATATAGTACAAATTCCTGAGAACAGTTTTTATATTGCCGCACAAGATTTTACGACAGTTCACGCGAAACATATCGAGACCGCTTGTTCGAGACAGAATAAGACATTCACTTCAAGACAGTTTCTAAAAATTCGAGACACTAACTCGAGAACGAGACTGAGACAGCAGGCTTCCAAGACCGAGACACTAAAAATCTGTCTCAAGACCCAGACACTGTCTCGAGACCATACAACTCTGCATATTCCAAGCATCATCCAGAAAGGAGCTATTTAAACCTTAAACGGTTAGTCTTCAGCAAACTACAGAAACCTTACTCAGCGGACTGTAACTTGAACTACCCCTATATCGGACGGGGCTGCAAGTCGTCATCTTGGTCACTGTCGAATAGGCCCGTTCCGTTACAAATCTGGTACCAGAAGTGGAGGTGATGAGAGAGGAGGTTAGGGCAGCAATCAAGGACATGAAAAATAACAAAGCAGAAGGCGTTGATATTGAGAAACTTGGGAGAAAAAGCAGAGGAAGAACTAACAACAGTATGCCAGGACATACATGATACGGGAATATGGCCCGAGTACGTTCTGCAGACCATCCTGATACCGATCAAGAACAAGATAAATACAACAACAAGCGAGGAACATCGAACCATAAGCAAGCTCACCCATGCATTCAAGATACTGCTAAGAATAGTCGCAAGGAGACTACAAAACAAAGTGGAAACATACAAATGAATAGGAGAGGATCAATTCGGATTCAGGAAAGAAAGAGGAACAAGGGATGCAATTGCAGCTGTAAGAGTGTTAACAGAAAGAAGCTTACAACATGGATAAGACATATATATATGCTTTGTCGACTATGAAAAGGCATTTGAAAGGGTAGACTGGAAACGATTAATGAGCGCACTTAGAAGAATGGGAGTGGATTGGAAGGAAAAAAGGCTCATTGGAAACCTATATAAAGGACAAAGAGTAAAAGTAAGAATAGATGGAGAATACTCTGAACTGGGAAAAACAGGAAGAGGGGTGAGGCAGGGATGCCCGCTCTCTCCAATACTATTCAACATATATATTGAGGAAATTACAAGAGAGGCGGTGGAGGAGGTGGAGGAGGGAGTAAAGGTAGGAAGAAGACTGATAAAGGGAATAAGATTCGAGGATGATCAAGCGATGATGGCGACTTGTCAGACTGGACTGCAGAGAATAATAGACCAGTTAAGCATGATAGCAACAGAGTATGGAATGAAAATAAATACAAAGACAAAGGTTAAGAAAATAATCAAAGCAGAGAAAACAAGTCAGAATAACAGAGAAGAGATACAGCAATTAGAGAGATTCTGCTATCTGGAAAGTCTGATCACACAAGATGCAAAGTGCCATGTGGAAATAAAGAAGAGAACAGCCATGGGAAAGGAAGCATTCTACAAGAGGAAAGAACTATTGAGGGGAAAATTAAGTAGAAGCCTAAAAAAGCGATCGGTCAAAACTCTGGTGTGGAGTGTGGTCCTGTACGGAGCAGAAACATGGACAATAAGAAAAGAAGACCAGAAAAGATCAGAGGCATTTGAAATGTGGATATGGCAAAGAATGGAAAGAATCAGCTGGACAGAGCACAAGACCAATGAAGAAATATTGAGGAGGGCAAAAGAAAAGAGATCAATGATAAAGACAATTCGAGAACGACAGAGAAGATTTTGGGACACATAATGAGAGGAGATTCACTACTTAAAAACATCATAGAGGAGAGAATGGAAGGGGAAAAAACAAGAGGAAGACCAAGAACAATGCTTTTAGACTGGATGCTGGAGAAAGGTGGATACTGAAAAATGAAAGAAGAAGGTCAACAACGGGAGGAGTGGCGTCATTGGACATATGAACCTGCCTGAAGGCAGAGAACCAAAGAAGAGGGACATTGCGGATTCGCCAATTCTCCAGCCTAGCTGCTCGACACCCGCACCGGGGCGGACGACAAGGGCCGAAGCACGAGGCATGGAGTAGTTTTCTGGAGACTTCGACGGTCCGAGTAAGACGAACGTTCAAGTGAAGAAGACGATTAAGTTCGACGTCGAGAAGCGCAACGATCCTCGGCGGATGGAGAGCTCTGCAGTTCCTCCTCTTGCCAGTCAGGTGATCTCGATGAAACCTGGGAAATTCGATGGCACGGGATCATTGGATTCACTTATAGCTTTGTTTGAAGTTTGCGCTCGGCATAATTGCTGGACTGATAGCGACAAAGCAGATGTTCTGCCTTGTTCTCTGGAAAAAGCGGCCAGGCAGCTGCTACGGAATTTTGGAGCCCACACGGATGTGTGTTACGAACAACTTGTCGAGAGACTGCATCAACGATACGGAACGGAGGGGCAGGCGGAAACGTTTCGCGCCCAACTTTATTATTGTCAACAAAGGGGCGATGAGAGTCTCAGCGATCTGTTACATGATATCCGGAGACTCGGCGTTCTCGCATACCCAGAGTTTATGTGTACAAATCTTTATCCAACTGATGCATTGGCACACTAAGGAAAGAGATGTATGAATAAAGTGAGTAGAATCAAAGATTCTTGCCGTAATGGTTATTGTCTCCTTTCTTGGATTGCAGTATGCTTCCTCCAGTTTCCTGTTCCTTGTCTGATCTAGTGCCACCCAGTTGCCAAAAATTTCAATTTCCCACTTAATAGATGTAGTCAAATCTGTTTCAGCAAGTCTCTTCCTTTGCTCGTTATGACAGCCGATCGGCTTCTTTGTTTCTTCACACGGTTTGATTCTGTTGGTATTTTCTGTGTAAAATCTGATTAAATAAACATATGCAAGAATTTAAGTTTTCATGAAATCAAGCATACAATTCTCTTGCAAAAATTATAAAAACTCATATAAATGAAAAATCAACATTGTCTGGTTTTAAATACATATTAATTCGTGCAGTTTGTGTAAGGACAAGCATTCATAATGTGTCCTGAACAATCGCTGTCGTCCTCCAGTATTTGGTGGCAAGCGTTCGGCAGTTAGATCTTCGGAGGGGGGTACTTTTAGGCAGTGATGTAAAAACCATATAAAAATGGCAGACAAAGTCCAGGGCTTTGAGCTAGGTTACTAGGGTCCCAAGCATAACTAAAGGACTTTTAACTACTTTTTACAAATTGTCTGTTGATTGCATCTGGTTGCATCTGATTGCATCTGGTTGCCTAAATTTCTCAAAAAGTGGGTCATTACTGTCAGTGAGTGACTCATCAATGTGACACAATAGACTCCAGGCTGAAATAAGCTGCCAGCCTACATGTCACAAGCTCTTAAAGGCCTAGCTGCCTGGAGGTGATCAATCCTCTCAGAGGAGCTAACTTATAACACACTTATTAAGAAGGGTGAAAGGATAGACCGTGCGACTCCGTAATAGGCCGAAGGCCAGGACCGTTAGCGCAGACTGGTTGCGTACGTCATTTGACCGGCATACGGAGCATACAGTGATTCATCTGACACAAATTGAGTTTAAAGTTGTTTGCGTTCAAAAAATATAGATTTAAAATTTTGTTTCTTAAATTGGTAAGTAATTCCATTTACGATGAAATGCTGAGACTTATTAATATTTTAATCACAAAACACGCGTCGTTGTCAAGCAGAGAAATAGCGTTGGCTTGCGGCGCAATTTGCTTTCCAAGTGTCGCATTTATTCATAAAAATGTCGATTGTAACTGATCAAATGTCGATTTCGGCCAGCGAGTCTTGTTTAGTTTCCACTCGGCGTTGGCTTTTCTGCTGCTGAGATGAGTTATAATTGATTTCTTGAAGATAAATAAATGCCCGCATTGTTTACAGTGTAACCGCCGCACCCCATGTTTAGAATGTCTGTCAAGTTGAAACATACGTCCCTTTCACATAGGATGACACATTCGGCTGGAGAGTGATATCCCCGAGCAATAGCCTTTGCGTTTCAAAAGTTGTCATCACTTCGACAGCTAAATTATCAGTCTTACACGGCCTACAGGCCTAAGCTATTTACACCACATACACACCACTAACCCCTCTCTTAAATACACCAAACCGCTTTTTTGTACAATACATAATGTACCCTGCACCATCGATCAAACTTTGCTATCAAATACACTAAAGCCAATGCATTGGAATAGGGCCTAACTTTGACAGCTGAATTAACGGTCTCTGACGGCATACAGGCCTAAGCCATTCACACCACATGCAGCATTGTAGTGTCTTTGATAGCCTGTATGCCGTTTGGTGTATTGAAGAGAGGGGTTACAGGTGTGTATGTGGTGTAAATGGCGTACGCCTGTAGACCGTGTAAGATCGTTCATTTAGCTTTGGAAGTGATGACATTACCTTTGAAACGTAAAGGCTATTCCTGGGGATATCACTTTCCAGCCGAATGTGTCATCGTGACGTGAAAGGGAATGTGTGTTTCAACTTGACAGATATGTGTTTAGGAACTTTTGGTCTGTGTAGGCACAGTAATTCTTAACCGAATTTCCTTAATTTTACTGTTTTCGGCCAGAAAAAAGAGTGGTTGACCCTATTTTAACTCTAATTTTGACTAAGAATTGCTCTTTGTTTAAAAACTAAGTTTTAGCTGCGAAACATTAAGGATTGGCCATTTACAGTACTTAGTTAAAATCAGCCCCAAAACTTGCAAGTATTCTACAAGGTCTACTTATCACCTTTGGGTATACACAGAGGCGTTTACACCATGTAAGCCTTTGAGCAAATGCTCCATCCCAGAAATAGGGGGGGAAACAAATTTGACGATCTAGGGGAAAAGACATTTTTTTATATATTATTTCATTTTACTTGTTTATTATTTGGAGCTGAGCTATTCTATTAAATTCTACAGTGTCACTGTGAAGTCTAGGAAATTTCCACCCCGGAAATCCCCCCGTTCCCAAAAACAAGGATTCAATTTAAGTGAAATAGTTGCATTGTGGGGGGAAATTTCAATTGTTCATCATAGCATTTCTTTTTGTGTTTATATATCTGCAGAATAATTTTGCCTTACAACATGGTCAACTGTGCAGGATATGGGTGTCGAAGTGGATACAAATCCCAAAAATCCGCAACGTATGAGGCAAACAAGGGCCATTATATCGTCGACGACACAAAGTTGTCATATCATGCCTTATTCATTTAAGTTTATAAGGATTTATTTGACAAGTGGATAAGAGCAATTTGGAGAGAAGAGTTTGTGGCTCATCCAGTTTGGCTTGTTCTCACTGGTGGCATAGAACTGCAAACCATCACCTGTTGACTCATTGAAGTTGCCAGTTTCACAGAAAGTTACTCAATGTTTGCCTGTTTACGGTGGAGTATTGCAGGACTCAACAGGTATGCTTTTTGAGAAACATAGCAGCAGATGTTTTAAAGATCTACTATGGGATGGAACTATGCTGTTCAACCTTCTGGGGGCAAGTTATAACCCATTGGTGGACACTGGATTATTGTACACATTCTTTAGGTCGTGGCCTGGGTTGAAGATGAGGAAAATTGGCTGGCCAGTGACTGAATCAATGGTGGTTGTCTGTAGCTGGGTGCTGCAGAGGAAAACCATAGGAGTTCTGGTTTGTTGCAGCATCATCCACAGAGATGACAAAAACACTCAGAACTACGCTGACCATTATTTCATTGTAACTTTCGAACTGCTTGCATTCTCGTTGTCTGAGCTAGACGACAACATTCACATGGATGCGCAGGTTTCACTTTCAGTTGAAAACACTTCTGCGGATAAGATGTTGGAAGAACTGACATTGCAATATTCGAATATTCGCCATCTTCCATTGATGTCAACATCATTTTCTGTGTTAGTGGCTATATTGCTTGGTTAGTCTTCAGATCAAACCGCTGTGAACACTGCAAGAAAAGAATGATCAACTCTGTGACCCACAGGAACTACTCACATTGAGTGAAACACTGGAAAGGCTGTGTGTTCTGGTGGTCATGATAGAATTTTGTTGATTGCAAGGCGGATCTTTAACTGCGTGGCTAAGAATTTTGCAAAAGAGTTCACGAAAAAAGCCAGTCAACAGCCTGGACAATCTGGATATTCATTGACAAAGAAGCACAAACTGGTCAAACTCTCTGACACTTCTTCACACAATTAGTAAGCTGTACTGTTCCATTTCCATGTTGATACATTATGGCTAAATATTTCCTTTGACATCTGCTTTAGATAAAACTAGGTCAGTGTGTGTTTATATGTGTGCTGTGCTTTTTGGTCATAGTTACTTGTGATGCAAAATTACTAGGAATTATGAATTTACTAAACAATGTAATACTGTTACGGTTGTCTGAATTATTTCTAAGCAGCTTGATTAACCTATAGTACCAGTGAAATGGCGTGCTAGCTTGTCTGCTCAATTCCAGATTTTCAGCAGTCAGACAGGACAGTTCCATGGATACTATTCTGTTTTATCTCCTTAAGAATGCATTTGTTGCTAATTTAAATTTGAGGATTTATATTGTTGTTTTGTTTGTGCAAAGCATATTATTGTGCATTCCAACTCTGATTATGATCTTTAAATTCTGCTCAGTGATTGCAATGCAACTAGATGTGCACTTTTGCTAGAGTTTGGCTGTTTAAAATCGTATTGCATACAGTTTGGTAAACAGGTCCTTAAAGAAACTGATAGGATGTTATGTGGAAATCCTATTGAATGTGCTTACAGATATGGCGAATGTTGGATATCGCATAAAGCATTCCAGTGGAGCTTGTAACACACTTCTGCCACTGTTCATATGCAATACATCTGAACTTATCTACCATAAGTAGACATTCCTGGGTCACAATATTAATATAACATTAATGTACAGTTGTTTAAATTAGCATCTGTAAATTGATTACTAGCTGCATTTTGACTCATCCTTTGATTTGAAATATATAATTTTGACAAAATGGAGAATTAGTCTTTGTCCAGTTGACTCATGCCTTACTTCTTTGATCCATGTTTAAAATGCTCTGTGTATACTTTCATCAAATGTTGATATTCATAATCTACTCTGAACATAATCGATAATTACAACAGGGATGATTGCGTTACTTGGACATTCATGAATAAACGAGATTCCATTCTTCAACTTTAGCTTTATATAACAATTTTAATTATATGTGCCTATTAATCATAATTGCTAATGATTTCTATTCAGGGTTTGTTAATTTCTGTCTCTTTTTTCCTTTGACTGTATTGCTTTATGTTGTTTTTCTGTCGTACTGGCAGCACACACTTTCCAGAGTTTGGCTGTATTAAATCTTATTGTGTAAAGCTTGGTAAGTAGTTCACGAAAGAAACTGATTGGATGATTTTCAATGTAAATAATTGCACTGTTAATTAGAGCAATAAATGGTCTTTAAGTTTCCTATGGTTGCTAAGGAGTAATTTTGCTAAGGTGTGTGGTTGCTAAGGAGGTTCACTGATAGAAGATTGAGGCTGACCTTGATTTTTGTTGTTGCCAAAGAAGAAGACTGAGGCTGACTTGAGATTTGACTTGTTGTAAGGAAGATATTTGCCTTGAAGACGCTTGCGAAGTAGGATGGTTGTCAAGGAAGCTGGTTGCTAAGTGACTCTAAGGAAGCTGTGGTTACTGGTGACAGTATATGGCATGACAATACCTTTTAAAATGGCAAATATAAACATTACTTGCTGTCTTTAATTCTACACTAATAATGACACATTACTGTATTTTTACAATAGTACATTTTCAGACCACTGTACCTAAATAGAACAAGCCTATACCTAGAAATTCTTGCCACCTATTTGTATAGATTTCAATTCTAACTTAATTCCATGTAGACACTTTAGCTCTATCTTCAGTATTTGATGAGATATCGTGTGAGTAATGACATGGTACTGTAGACCAACTGTGGTACACGATAAATTTCACGTATATGTCCTGGCCTACGGCCTTTATGTGCCGGGTATTAAAAGAACCAAAGAGACCAACCACTTCAAATGAATAGTTATAGCCAGGGCTGTTAACAATACTGGAAAAAAGCAACACCACTACTTCCTAATTAAAAGTATCGCGATACCAATACCAATACTTTTCCTGAAAAGTATTGCAATACCAGTACCAATTGACTTTTACCACAGGGCCATGCAACCCAAAGCATAATCTTCTCTCCTTTACGTGACTCTGCATCATAAGCAATTGCAGTTGACAGTTTGATTTAATTGACAGTTTAATTCAATGAGGTCTAGTCTAGTCAAGTTGGGAGCACATCGCTGAATAGTTTATACTGTAAGAGGCACTTCACAAACATGCAAATATAATACAATAAATCTGAAAAGTTTTCTTGAAGAAACATAATATAAATCAGCACTAGCAAATGGCAATTACATAATATATATATATATATATGATATTATACATACATACATGTATTCATACATGTACATTGCAAGTACATTTCTTGTTATATTGCTTGATAATGATCATTATGAGGGTGTGAGTGTCCTATTGGTGCTCAGATTCCCAGGACAAAGTTCAAACACATCCCAGGTTTACAATGACATTGTGTCAGCCCTGGATTCGGGCTTCATTACGGCGCTCCTGCTTCTGGATCTCGAATGCGCAAAATTCTTGAAATAGCTGGGCCAGCTGAATGGAACATCCTACCAGAGACAGTACGAAGAGCTTCCTCGATAGAAGTTTTTAAGTCTAGTCTCAAAACTCATTTATTTGCTGTTTACTATAATTGATTAACTATTTCTATAACATGTACTTTAAGTAAGAATCTGTTTTATTAAGGCGTGCTATAAATGATAGTTGTATTGTATTGTATATATTATACAATCCAGCACACATGAATTTGCTCTCTTACTATCATTTGATAACAGCCATGTGAACTACATAAAATTGGTAGTCATTCAGAACTTTCAATTTAAGTAACAAACACAGTCAAAAACTAACCTTAGGTAAGGTTTGAGTTGAAGAGCATCTTTATCTTTTTCTGCATCTTCATTCTGCTTTCCAGCAAAATTAAACAAGGCTTCAGCCAATTCTTTAAGTACATCCCGATTGTTTTGTGGTAGATCGAGATTCTTTTTTGCAGGATAACTCACAATAAGCAGTTGGCTCAAGAGATCTGGCATTGGTTGATCATGCAAATCAAAAATTCTGAGGAGGCGACGTGAGTGAAGTGTGTCAAAGTCATGTTTCAATTTCTTAGGACAATGTTCAAAACATGTGCTGCGTATGAAGTCAGCACAAATATGAATTTTGGTACACCTGTCTTCATTATCGCAGGTACCTTTTCTATCATAAAAGTTGCAGACCTGAAGCTGCGATTGTCTGAATATGGTTAGCAAATCATCATCTTTGTACATTTCCAAGTCAAATTGCTTAAGCAGCATACGACTGTGATCACTCTGAAAATGGTGATCAAAGTGGCAACGAGAACCAGTGCAGTCTCCTTCAATGTATTTCTGGCAAATGTGAAACTGCAGGCATTGATCACTTGTGCATGCACAAGGTTCTTTATTGCTTTTCCAACACAGCCTCGCATTTTTCACACGAACTGCTACCATAGCAATGCGACCATTATCACCTTCAAAGATAGCAAATTTATCAGGATGACCACGAAACCATCTGATGATTCTTGTGTGATCATGTTCTGTAAAGTCATCTGGGGACATCTTTGCCATATGAGAAAATAGGACTTTACCTTTGTATGGCGGATCAATCATTTTCTGAAAGACTCGGTTCAAATTGGGTGTAGCTGATGACTGTTTGCCTAACATTTCAAACAGTTTCTCTAAGTTCTGCTTTTCAGTAGATTCTATAAAACAATTTAGTACAAATTGAAGAGCAACAAATATGCTATCTGTAACGATGCCTATACACAGTTCAACTTATTCTGCCTTGGTTTGGCCATCACGCCTCTTCATGTACATATTCATAAGTTCAATTGAATATTAATTAATCAATGACTACTGCAAACTTTCATCGTCAATTATATTGCAAAAACAGTCAAAATCAGCAAAATATTTAAATAGAATTCTAAGATATAGATTGATAATGAACTAATCTAACTTATGACTACCTAGCCAGCCTAGATTATCTAATAGCGCTTCTTAAGTCAGATATCTACCTCCCACGGGAATGGAGCAGATCTGCAGTGTATTTCTGTAGTGTTCATCTGGATTCTTTTTTTGTATAAATTCTGTCGATTGCTTCTTCTCGGATGATTGTTGCCTCTAGCCTCTTCACCTCAAATGTTTCTGTGCCGTCCTCCACTTGCACTCGTCACGTCCGAATGATGAATCGGACTTAATGTGATACTTGCGCAGCCTCGATTCCGTTGACAAGTATGTCAGAAGAGACACACTATAGATGCCGATATTAATCTCTCAGTCCATCTATATTAACGTGAAAAGAGTTTCTGCATTCCACCACTCATGACCGATAGTTCGAGAACGAAAATAACTCCTGATTTCACAAGGAGAATACATCCATCATTACTCGACGATCACAGTACTGTTCGCCACTACACCATTCGCACCCCTCAGCAGTTCTAGACGAACCTGGGTCAAATAACTGTCCGAACTCCTAAAACTTCCTTGAGAGTTCGCAACTTGAGAATTACGTGTTGACTTTTTCTCAGCACCAGCAATACTGAACATCTTATTGCAAACTCTTGCAGCCCGGATAACGCATTTCCGCCGTACAATCCCCAGCAGACGACCGATGACAAAAATCAGATCTTTTAACATTGCCTCCTGAATGTCAAATTGCAAACGACCAGTTCTCCCCAACAACACTGTTACTAAGGGCTCTAATTTAATCTTATAGCGCCTTTACATTATCTTTATAGGCTGGCATTAATTAACTCTGAATTAATTTAACTAATTAACATTGACTGCATAGTATAATGTTAATCATACATAAGAAATGCGGGTTTTAATAGGAACATCGCTACAACATTCCCCCACAAAATAAAGTTTACCAAAACTTTCTAATAACATAGATGTCCATAACAAACACACATTCTTATCTATACTCTAACTATTACTTACTATACTACTCTTCCTTAACTACCTCCCTCATCACTTACTTCTCACTCTCAATTAGTCTAATCAAGTCCCCGACTTAAATAATCGGCCACTACATTCTCATCTCCACGGATGTAGTTTACCCTGAACTTATAATTTTGTAAGGCCAAATACCACCGCATTACCCTGGCATTTCTAATGCTTCCCGATTTAAGGTATTGGAGCCCACAGTGGTCAGTTTCCATCACGAACTCCTTACCATAAAGATATCTGTTAAATTTCTGAAGCCCCCAGATTAATGCCAAACATTCCTTCTCTTCCACCGCATATTTTCTCTCTCTCGCTTAATTTCTTACTAGCATATGCGATCGGGTGTAAAACCCCTTCATGCTTCTGCATTAACACACAGCCCATCGCCTCATTCGATGCATCAGTTCTTACCACAAACTCCTTCTCTACATCAGGCAATCTTAGCACTGGTGCTTTGGCCAAACAATCCTTCAGCTCACAGAATGCACTTTCTAATTCTTCATTCCACTCCACCAACACCCTAGCATTCTTCTTAGTAAGTTCTGTGAATGGCTTCATTAGTGTAGCACATTGGGGTATAAATTTTCTATAGTAATTCACTGCCCCTAAGAAACTTCTTATTTGTTTCTTATTTATCGGTCGTGGCATCTCCACAATCTTATCAATGGATTTCTCCTTAGGCTGGATCATGTTTCCACCTATTGTGTGTCCTAGGAAGTCAATTCTTCCGTATCCTACTTGACACTTTCTTGGCTTAAGAGTTAGCTTTGCCCTCCTCACTCGTTCAAAGAATCTCCTTAGTACCACTAGATGTTCTTCCCACTCTGGTGTGTGGGCCAACACATCATCGACATAACTCTCTAGATTTTCCAACCCTTCTAGTAATATTCTCGTCATTCGATTGTAGCTAGAGGCACTGTTTACTAAGCCAAAAGGTAGTACCTTGAATTTATATAACCCCTTGGCGCATATAAATGTGGTTTTGTCGCTATCGATTGGGGACATTGGGATCTGCCAATAGCCTTTGCAGAAATCAAATTTGCTGTAAACCCTGTCACCACTGAGCTTGTTAAAGACATCTTCATTATTCATCATCGGCTCAGGGTCAAACACCGTTATCTTATTTATTCCTTTATAATTGCAACAAATACGATTTGTCCCATCAGCCTTTTTCACTACTACTAGTGGAGCAGCATAAGCAGCTGACGACCTTTCTATTATTCCACATGTTATCATATTATCAACTTCCTTATCAATCTCTTTCTGTAGATTGTAAGGTGTGGGATATGCTTTTGACCTGACAGGCTCCTCACTGGTTAATTTAATCTCATGTTCCACTAAGTCTGTTCGTCCTGGCACATCTGAGAATATGTCACTGTATTCTTCCAATAACCTCACTAGCTGTTCTTTTTGCTCTGTCTCTAATTGTGGACAAATCTCTACATCCTTGTATGTTTCCTTTTGAACACTATTATACAGTTCCAACAACTCATCTTCTTCACTAGGGCATCCATCGTTGACTACTGTTACCACAGTCTGGATGTATTCTGACTTCTCTTTCTCAATTTCAACCTCATCACGCTCATGATACTTCTTTAGCATGTTTATATGATAGGTTTTGACTTTGTCAGGACTAACTTCTATTCTATAGTCGTATTCTCCCACTCTGTCCCTCACATAGTAAGGACCAGTCCAGTGAAACATCATTTTATTTGTTTTGCTGGGAAGAAACAAAAGTACCTTCTCACCTATCTCTATCTTCCTATACTTTGCCTTCTTGTTATAGTATACCTCATTTTTGATCTGTATCTTTCCAATCTCTTCCTTTGCAATCTTACATGTGGACTCAATTTTCTCTTGTAATTCCAGCATGTAATTATATGCATCTCTTACTTCACTCTCTATTTCTCCCTTGGTCCACAACTCCTTCAATATCCTCATCGGTCCCCTTGTGCTCCTCCCATACACCAACTCAAATGGGGTAAAACCATGTCCATCGTACACACTATCTCTTAAGGCAAAAAGCAATGGCGCTAGATACCTATCCCATTCTTTAGGCTGCTCGACTATGAGTTTCTTGAGGGTATTCTTTATCGTCTGGTTCAGACGTTCTATCGCACCACAACCCATTGCGTGATATGGAGCAGCCAGTGTATGCCTAATTTGTAACAACTTATTCACTTCTCTCATCAATTCAGAAGTCAATTGGCTACCCCTATCCGTATGAATTCTCTGTGGAATTCCCATCCGGCTATAGAACTCAAACAGCTTATCTGCTATCTCTTCGGCACTGATTCCTTTGAGAGGAATTGCTTCGGGAAATCTGGTTGCCATGTCCACTATCGTCAAGATAAACCTATGCCCCCTACTTGATCGAGGTTCTATGGCACCATACAAATCCATGGATAAGAATTGAAAAGGAATATCTACCAATGGTAGATGTCCAAGCGGTACCTTCATTACTCCCATTTTGCCTAAGGCCCTCTGACATACATCGCAACTAAACACGTATCTCTTTATTTCGTCATGCATTCCAGGCCAGTAAAATGCATCACTAATCTTTACCTGCGTGCGCTTAACCCCTTGATGTGAAGATAATAGCGCTTCATGAGCAACTATCATCACTTTCCGTCTAAGCATCTTAGGCACCACTAGTTGCAACTTCACAGCATCACCTAAATTTTCTTTGTATCGCCTATACAGTATGTCATTCTTAATGATTTCACTTCTTCTGATTCTGTTTCACACAGCACAGCTATCCTATTACCCCTGTCAGTTTTGTTCTCTCCCATCTTCCACTTATGATCCTCTCTCCTTCCTTGGAAATTCCACCCTGTTTTAAATTGATTCTTGTAATTTCCATCTTTATATTCTCCACTTCTATCAGACCCAGTCAAATTCCTATTCTTGTATTTATTCTCCGAATCTCTCCGACTGTCTCTTGAATTATTGTCGGTTTTCTTACTGTTTGCGCTCTCTCTGCGTTCATCAATCTCTTGGGCCTCAATATAGTTCTGGGCCTGTTCTGCCATCTCATCCAGGCTCAGTTTCCCTTCTAATTTAAGTTGAACACGTAACTCATTCGTTAATTTTAAGAAAAACTGGTCCCTGATGACCAATGATTCTATTCCCTCATAATCGTTCTCAAATCCAGCCATCTTGAGCCACTGCTGGAAGTATCGCCTCAAACGATCCACGTATTGTTTCATAGTTTCACCTGTCTCTCTTTCCGCTGTCTTAAATTTGGTTCTATATCCACCTTCCGTCAGCTTGAATCTCCTCAGTAATTCTTCCTTTAACTTTGGATAGTTTTCTGAGTCCCTGACTGGCATACGACTATGTACTTCCAAGGCTTTTCCATCTAGGAATCTGGCTAATGTAATAGCCCACATGTTCTCAGGAACCTCATATGATGTGCACATCCGCTCGTACCGATTAAGATACGAATCCAAACAATCTATACCTTCCCGAAACACTGGTAACTTAATGTGCTTAGCACTTGTACTAGCAACATTGCTCCTCTGACTTTCATGTCTGATTCTTCTCTCCTCTTGATGCGTATCTTCAAATTGTTCCCTCATCTGAAGTTCTCTTAATCTTATTTCTTTCTCGTCAGCCATCTGAATTAATTTAATCCGTTCGGCACTCTCCATTTTTAACCTCTCGTCATCAGCCTTCCGTCTTTCCCTCTCGTCATCAGCCTTCCGTCTTTCTCTCTCATCCTCTGCTTTTAATCTCTCAGTTTCAACTGCTGCCTTCTCTCTTTCAGAATTAAGTTCTGCTATCCTGACACGTCTTTTCTTTCCTCTGCCCTTTCATTTCTTTCCATGGTATGTGTCTCCAAAACAAAGGTTTTTAAATCCTGATCCACATATCCTAACTCTCTTCCTACCCTCGTAATTCGATCAATTGCCGTATCCATCGTGGAAAACTACCAGCGCTATATAAATCTCTATATACACAAAATTCACTAACGTCACTCGTGACGTATCTATTGAATAATTAATCAGTTATACTCTCGTCCCACAATGCAATGCAATGTAATATCTCTATCTAGCTCGTGTTTCTTTAAGTCTAGAGTTGTCCTTCTGCTAATAAATAATAGTAATTAATTTAACCGATGTTTATCCTACGGACGAGCATCCCAATTTCGGGTGTAACGATGCATATACACCGTTCAACTTATTCTGCCTTGGTTTGGCCATCACGTCTCTTCATGTACATATTCATAAGTTCAATTGAATATTAATTAATCAATGACTACTGCAAACTTTCATCGTCAATTATATTGCAAAAACAGTCAAAATCAGCAAAATATTTAAATAGAATTCTAAGATATAGATTGATAATGAACTAATCTAACTTATGACTACCTAGCCAGCCTAGATTAGCTAATAGCGCTTCTTAGGTCAGATATCTACCTCCCACGGGAATGGAGCAGATCTGCAGTGTATTTCTGTAGTGTTCATTTGGATTCTTTTTTTGTATAAATTCTGTCGATTGCTTCTTCTCGGATGATTGTTGCCTCTAGCCTCTTCACCTCAAATGTTTCTGTGCCGTCCTCCACTTGCACTCGTCACGTCCGAATGATGAATCGGACTTAATGTGATACTTGCGTAGCCTCGATTCCGTTGACAAGTATGTCAGAAGAGACACACTATAGATGCCGATATTAATCTCTCAGTCCATCTATATTAACGTGAAAAGAGTTTCTGCATTCCACCGCTCATGACCGATAGTTCGAGAACGAAAATAACTCCTGATTTCACACGGAGAATACATCCATCATTACTCGACGATCACAGTACTGTTCGCCACTACACCATTCGCACCCCTCAGCAGTTCTAGACGAACCTGGGTCAAATAACTGTCCGAACTCCTAAAACTTCCTTGAGAGTTCGCAACTTGAGAATTACGTGTTGACTTTTTCTCAGCACCAGCAATACTGAACATCTTATTGCAAACTCTCGCAGCCCGGATAACGCATTTCCGCCGTACAATCCCCAGCAGACGACCGATGACAAAAATCAGATCTTTTAACATTGCCTCCTGAATGTCAAATTGCAAACGACCAGTTCTCCCCAACAACACTGTTACTAAGGGCTCTAATTTAATCTTATAGCGCCTTTACATTATCTTTATAGGCTGGCATTAATTAACTCTGAATTAATTTAACTAATTAACATTGACTGCATATTATAATGTTAATCATACATAAGAAATGTGGGTTTTAATAGGAACATCGCTACACTATCTTCACACATCTTTCACTCAAAACTGAAAACACAGTTATTTCAGAAGTCTTAACCTGATACCTCTCCCCATCCTCCTACTCCATCGCCGCTTAAGTCATAAACACCACTCATTGTAGTCGTCTTATTGTTTGCATGTCTGACTGTCTAGATTGACACCTACCCAACGATTTTTGTAATAAGCACATGTGAATTTCACTTTCTTGAGCATTGTAAAAATCTTGAGTTTACAGTTACATAACATCACATTGAAAACACTAACACTGCTCACAGGTGCTTAGACTGTTTATAAACTCTGAATTGTGCTGACTACCAGGTCGGACCAAGAGGGGGCCAGCAGGGCCGTGGCCCAGGGCTCAAATGTGGAAAGGGGGCAAATTTCAGGATGGAATAACTTATTATTCCATAAAATGCACTATTTTCAAAATGTGGGGGCGCCAGACTGATGCTAGACACATGGCGCAATTATAGCTCAGTACAGCCCTGCTGACTACTAGTATAAAACAAGCCTAATGTCCATAATTTAATTACACATCTAAATTCTTCAATGCAGAAAAATGACTACAATTTGATCTCCCCTGCCACTTGAGTCACGTTATATGTAAGATTAAAGATGGAAATAAACTGTCATTAATAATTATCGCAGAACAAAGTAATGAATTGCTTCAAAATTTCAATCTGAACCAATGATAATAATAATTTCCGTTTATCTTCAAACTGACAACAATGCAGTACAATTACAGACACAGTATGAATAGGGTTGCCAACCGTCTGGGAATGGCCAGGACAACCTCTGAATCGACCCAGGCCGTCCCATGTCACCAGCTAATTTTTGTCCAAGAATAGGGATGCCTCCTCAATTGCTAATGGTCGTGCATAGGATAACCTACAGTCCTAGCCTACAGTGGCCTCTTGTGAGTTTAGGCCCAATAACACATGTGCATTGCTATTTCGGTTAATTTTATGTTTAACGTCGGTACCTTTATTTTATGAATGTATGTGAACAGTGAACTGCCTAAATCATTCATCATAATGGGAACTGGAAAATGTCCAGGAATGGGCCTGTTCAGAGTTGGCAACACTAAGTATGAACAAATGATGTTGGCAGCTATGCAAGGCGCCCATGGGGGTTATACATATAATTTAACCAAAGCCGCCTAGCAAAAGAAGGCCAAGTCAACCTTATGGGGGATACGGGCAGCAAACTCGGTTCCTCAGCTCTGCACTCCAGTGTGTTATCCATAACTCTATGCTTTGTTAAGTTTGAAGTTTCTTCAGTTTGAACAAAGTTGTAGACATTACCAGACCCCGTCATAGAACCGGACCCGGGGCAGCCACCCCACGTAATCTCACACTCATTGGCTTTGTGTGCTCCAACTTGCCAAACATTCGGTCGGCTGGTTGGACGTATTCTCGGTTTATGGAAACACATTACTAGCGTTGATGTCAACAGGCACACAACGTATGCATAGGAACACAAATTTGATTAAATTCGAATGACTATTATACCTGTCATGATGTGATGCAGGTCAAACGGAGTCTACGCTGTGTCTTCTTTTTTCTTTTCTCTCTTCCGTCTACACAGCATAAGTTATAACAATCGAAACAGGTGGAATTACAGTCAGTTTTTAAACAAGCACTTTCGGTTTCACAGTTCCAACCAAAGATTTTGACAGGGAGGAAGATGGCCACTTAAAGAATAATTTTATTGGTTTTTATTGAATCTAGGTCGCTGATGCATGCTGGTCTATTGACGAGCAATACAAAGAAATTTTCTTATCTCTGCTGGGTTAAAATCGACAAGTTTAAAGTCGTTTTAATCTACATGTCATTATAATGTTAAAATTCTGTCCCACTAGAAAGTTAGGTAACTATCTCTAGCGTCATTGCTCAAATATAAGTAATAGGAACTAATTTCATAATACAGAATATCATTGTAAATAAATTACGAGTGTCATACTCGCTTTTTTGCCCTACACGATCGACTTACAAATGCGCGACCTGAATGAAGAAAACTAGGTCAAATGACGCGTCGAAGAAGCCCACGCTAAATAGGCTGTCACGGGCCCACTCACGGCAAGCGAAATTTCAAGAACCGATGTCCGTCGAATGGCGTACTGCAAGTTTTTGACTTAATCTTATGCCAATTCCTGGCCATAGATCGATAGTTAGAATAATGTACTACCAATGAAAGAATTTACGATTTTTATATCATGACAATTTTCTCAGACTTTAAATGACTTTAAACTTGTCGATTTTAACCCAGCAGAGATAGGAAAATTTCGTTGTATTGCTTGTCAATAGGCCAGATCAGCGACCTAGATTCCCAGTTTTGATGTCAGTAGTTCATCTTCTTCCCTGTTAAAATCTTTGGTTCGAACTTCGGACCTGCAATCACAGATGCTCTGATTATTTTTACTATCGTGCTGAGAATGAGATCAAGGCCTACTAATTAAGCACATTCATAATAAGTAAGTAAGTAAGTGAGAACATTCTTTATAAGACTACCAGCAAACGCACAATAGCTCAATACGGGTATAAATAATAACATCACTTTTCGAACAAAGTCATCCATTCAATAAATAAAAGATATCCATTCAAAGGCATCAACTCAATGTATGATGAGGTCATGTGACCTGGATCGCATATTGTAACGGGTGATCTTATATGTACGAGGATGTTGTAGGTCTAGCAGAGGCGTAGCTAGGGGCAGAGGGAACACGTGTCCCCGGGCGCCTAGTTGGTGAGGCGCCAAAATGAGGATCAAAACTATAATTTTTGTATTTCGAAACAAACTAATTCATCCCAAAAAAGTTAGTAAGATTACATTTTGACGCCCCCAAAATCCTCATTACAAACAGGTTGTCGTACATGATTTTGGCGCCCCTAAAATCCTCATTACAAGCAGGTTGTCACACATGATTTTGGCGCCCTCTGGCCCCACTGATCTGTCATCACTAAGGACCCGTAAGAGGCGACATAATATCATGTCGTAGTTCCAAATCAATTGCAAGCTGTGATCTGTCCTACAGCAAATTGAAGCTATTTTTATCATATTTCACTGCAAATACTTCAAACTAGGATAGTAGAACGATGACGAAATGGAGAAAGTTGAATTGCTACACTCATTATGCATTCCACAAGATCAGAAGCTCTGGTAGAATCATTGCATTTAAAAAATTGATAATAACAACTTGCAATAAACCTAACTTTATGCTTCTCCATTCTCGCAAAGAGAAGCAAACTGCTCCTTCATATAATAAATGCAAGAGCTTGGACCTCATCTTCCCGTTCAATTCTTCGTCGATCAAATCCTCTCTCCATTTTCGTCGTTTGCGATCGAGACCATTAGTCCCGATGTGCAGCGTCTCTCTATCTGTGGCCTGTGCGTTTTGGCGGTATAATTGATTTCTACTTGTGTGTTACAGAATGGCAGCCTGACGTCCAAAATCCCAAAATTGTAGTTTGTCCCCGGGCGCAAAATACCCTGGCTACGCCTCTGATGTCTAGGCCTAATGTGATGTAATGTAACTCTTCGAAAATTTCTCAGCGTCCACAAAAAGCCAGGTCAGGGAGATTAGCTTGTTCACCGGCGCTATGCCAAATCAAGTCCGCAGTAGCCAAGATTCTCGTTTCTTACGGTTTCTTTCCGGGACGACAAGGGTCGAAATCCGGGGTGAAGTCGAGGAGAAGGTCGTTAAGGATATAGTTTGGGTGAGGCTGTCAGCGGGTATCCGGATGCCCGTCCGATGCTGACTGTTCCGGGCAATGAAACCGTTTCTCGACTGCCCGACATACCGCAAAAATGCGCCATTCTCTACATTTCCTATAAAATCCGCGTGGTCGCGGGTGATCGACGGGTACCCGGGTAGTAATTTCAAAATTTTTGCGAGCCTTAGGTATGGGTTCAAAAGAACTGAGCGGAAAAGATCAAATAAGGGCAGTGCTCTTCAGAAGAAGGATGCTAAAACACGAAGAGCGGACGTGGATTTTCGGACTTTACAGCAAATTGTGTCAATGTGTGCCTCAAAGCCAACTCGATCAGATAATCCATGATATAGCCTATCTTGGACCATATTGTTCTCCCTCGTCACATACCTGGTAATAGGCTGGTATTGATGAGAGGAGGGAGAACAATAGATTTGGACATTGACCGCGTAAAGACCATTTCTCTAGAAATGACAACAACCAAAAAGTGCATGCATATGGGGCCTATTCCCTAATCCAGAGTCTTGTAAGTTGTAGGCCTACTATGCTTGCATTAGGCCTACCGGTACAGAGGAGAGAGATTTCAAAACCATATTTGGTACTTTGTCGAGTGCTGACGCTCTTGCAAGAGAACAAGGACCAAGTTATACAAAAACAAAAATAAAATAATGCTTTGTATAAATAGGCTAATGCACACATAACGTGAGGAAATATTGAAGAGTAATAATAATAATAATAATAATAATAATAATGTGACGGTATGGCGCCGCCCATCTTTTCCATGGCCTACTAGGGCTTGCGGCTTGGCCGTGCGTCACTTGGGACGTTTGCCGTAGAGGTCCCCGGGGACTCGCTACCTACGTCCCGGGACCGTCCCCTATCCCCCCGCCTTGGCTGTCTAGCCGACGTCCCGGGACGTCGGCTAGACAGCCTACGTCCCCTCTCCCCCACCATGGTCTCGAGAAAACAGTATATATAGCAGTGCCTGTGTGTCACAGTTAAGTTGATTCACAGTGAAGTTCGAAATTTGAGGTGTTAAGTGCTGTTCTGTGAGTTAGTTCAGTTCGTTGACAATTCGGTTCGACGGTCGCGTTGTGCTTAGTCAAAGCCATTGTATTAAGACATTCAGTAAGAGATCAGTCGTTCTGAGTGTTAGAGAACTAAACATTGGCGAACTTGCCGAAATATTATCTCCTGCTGCTGAACTGACAGTTTATCGCATTGTGTTGAACTATCTTCGACGTTGTTGAAAAGAATAATATAAGACAGTGTTCGAATTGTGAGTTGGTTTCTTCTGCAAAGAATAGTGACTTTCACCTGCGGACCAGTTTCGAAGTCCTGCACCAAATAGCCAGGCCTTACCTTGCGGGCATCGACGACTAGGGGAAGATCTCAGGGATCGGCCTCCTGAGGGTACCAGAATAAGAAGGAGGAATCTAGGTTTGCCCTGGACGCTTGTTGAATCCTGCCTACGCCTGAGAAGCGTCCGGTGCCGACTCGAGAGGGAGTGCACCACAACTGTGGTACGCAGAAGTGGAGTGAATTGACATGCGCGACAACTCGACACCTGATAAGTTGGATGTATAAAAATACTGTTTCCGAGAGTGAAAGACATTGCAGCAGAAGGAAGAAGGAGCCAACTGGGGGTGCGATCCTGGACGTTGCCTTGCCACCGAATTTCCCGATGGTCGTAACGCCCGTTGGAAATTAATCACCAACGAGAGTTTCGGAGCGCATCGCGACGCCTTCCGATTGAGTTGGGAGCGCCGGAAAAAGCGGATGAACCAACTTTGATGCCGAAGCTGCTGGAAGGCGTCAATGGTCTGCTCCGGGACCGACCGTCTCAAATGAAATCTGGCAAATTCAATGAAACTGGGTCGCTTGAATCATTCTTGGCCCAGTTCGAGGTGTGTGCCAGACACAACCGATGGACCGCCATGAACCCAGTCGACTATTTGCGCTGCGCTCTGGAGAAGGCCGCGACTCAGCTGTTGTGGGACTTTGGAGCACGTCAGGACGTGACTTACGAGGAACTGGTGGAGCGCTTGCGTCAGCGTTATGGGACCGAAGGCCAAGCTGAAACCTTCCGTGCCCAACTCTACTACCGATGCCAACGAATGGAAGAAAGCCTTAGCGACATGCTGCACGAAATACGTCTCTTGGTCGTCCTCGCGTATCCAGTGCCGTCCAACGAGACCACCGAAATCATCGCGAAGGACTCTTTCTTGGAAGCCACGAGGGACTGGGAGCTCTAGCACAAGGTACGCAAGCGAGAGCCGAAGACTCTGGACGAGGCGTATCGCACTGCGCTTCGCCTGGAGGCCTATCGGGTGACGATGGCGGCCGTCGAACCTGGTCCGTGGGACTCAAGAGACTGACGAGAGTCCGCGGCTGCAGGTCTGGTTAGAGCAATTCCTGACCAAGCAACAAGAGGCCAAGTTCGATCGCAAAACTCTGGGAGCTGTCGGGCCGAACTACGCCACCGGGCCTGGACGTTCGTCCCGCTGGTGACAACCTGTCAGGAAGGACGGGGACCGACTCACGCCGAACCACGCCGACGGCGAACCAGGCTCTGGACGTTCGTCCTGCTGGGGCAACCGCATAGACGAACGAGGACCTGCTTTCGATGATTCAGGGCCGGTCACTTCGTGCGAAAATGCCAGCAGAGACGGAAGCGCAGGAGCGACGACGCTGATTCGGAAAACGCCGAGACGATGCCTCTGGACTCAGCGGCCGTCAACCACACTGCGTGGCCGAGAACACCGAATCGAGCGACCAGCAACGCCGTCTATGTCCGAGCAACACTCAACAGACGCCAACAGTAGTGTCTGGCCGACATCGGGTCTGAGGTAAGCCTCGTGTCGGCTTCTGCCGTGGAAGAGATTGATATTCGTCCCTGTAATCGTTTTCTGATGGCTGCTAACGAGTCCAACATTAATGTCCTCGGGGAGGTTAGGCTGCCCCTTGGAGAACGACCAGGGTTCGCAATATCCAGTGTCTTTCTCGTATCGGACCGGATAACCGAGATAATGTTGGGTATGGACTGGCTGAGGGAGCACCGCTGTCGCTTGGGCTTCGGGTCCGGGGCGTTATTTGTTGGGCGCCAATGCTCCCCTTGGTGAAGGGTAATGGGTCTGTGTGGTGTAGGCGAGTAGCAGTCGCCGAGGATGTAGTCGTTTTGGCAAAATTCCAGGGCGACGTGCCCGTGCGAACGATCTACGGGGATTTGGCTTCTGTAGTGCCGGCTTGGATAACAGAGGCCCAGGAAATTAGGCCAGGCGTTCATCTCGCTCGGGTCGTGCTGGGCAATAGCACTGACACAACTCGAGTGAGAGCAGTAAATTTAAGCAACGAGCCTCTCCAGTTCGGTAAGAATCAGGTAATTGCAGAGCTTCACCCGGTGGAGGTTGAAGTGTGTCGTGCGGCCGATGTGTATCCCGCGCCGGGCGGCCAAGTGTCGTCGCACGAAGCGATAATGTCCGACCTCCCGGAGGAGGTGACGGCTTATGTCCGGGCGCGATTGGGGAAAATGCTGCGGCAATTTTAAGATGTATTTTCCGAAGGAGAATTAGATCTGGGAACGTCGGTCCTGAAGCCTAGCATTTTCACGGGGAATGCGCCTCCCCCGTGCAGCCCCTAAGGCGACAGCCGCCGCTTCCCCATCGAGTGGCGATCGATGAGCAGCTGAATGGCCTGCTGGCGGACGAACGGATATAACCTGCAGCGAGCGAATGGTTATCTAACGTTATGTTGTCCCGTAAGAAAGGCGGGACCTTACGGTTCTGTGTAGACTATCGACAACTAAATGAGCGGACGAGAAAGGACTCGTACCCGCCTCCCCGGATATACGAGTGCCTGGATGCTCTAGCTGATGGTGGGTGGTTCAGCACTCTGGACCTACGAAGCGGTAACCATCCGGTGGCCTTGGGTCCGGAAGATGCCGATGAAACGGCGTCCATGACTCGTAGGGGTACCTTCCGTTGGAAGGTGATGTCCTTTGGGCTCTGTAACGCGCCTGCTACGTTTCAGAGGCTCATGGACATCGTCTTGTCAGGGCTTAACTTCGAAGCCTGTCTGGCGTACCTGGACGATGTGATTATTTTTGGAAGGACGCCCGAGCAACACCTTGAGCGGCTGAGACTGGTGTTTGAGCGCCTGCGGGGAGCTAACCCATAGTTGAAGCCAAGCAAGTGTCGCCTGTTGCGACGGACGGTGAATTTTCTTGGCCATGTGATGATCCCAGAGGGAGTAGCGGTGGATTCCGCGAAGATCTGTGACGTGGTTGAGTGGCCGGTCGCGCAACGTTTGAGGGACGTGCGATCATTTCTTGGGCTGTGCTCCTATTATCGCAGGTTTATTCGGGTTTATAAAGGAACGGTCTTGAGATTGTTCGAGCTCACCAAGAAGGTCTATTCTCAGTGCCTCGTGCGTGCTTTGCGTTTATGGTGAAGTTCGTTCACATTTGAATTGGATACTGCAAGCGAGAGTTCGTTCGATCGTGTTTTAAAATAGTTTTGTTAAGCGAGATAAACTGTGTTGCAATTTAAAAGAATTCTGTTATTTTTAGCTATATATTTAGTAAAAAATCTGCACTTTTCTTCAAAATTAAACCACAAAACAATCACAGAATAAGAAACAAACATTCGTTAGCATTGAAACCACCATCACTGATGCTTACTATTTTGTGCACACGCTCACACACACACACACACACACACACACACACACACACACACACACACACACACACACACACACACACACACACACACAGGCCTGGATCTAGGCGTAGGCGAAGTAGGCGACGGGCCAACGCCTGTGGCGGTAAATTTCGCTATTTTTCAGGGGCGACACTTTTTTCAATTCAATGAAATAACTATGTATAGCGTAGGAAAGTAATATTCTCTTATACCACAATATTCCAAATTATTTTCAAATATAGATATATTTTGTCAATGAAATATATTTTCTCTTTCAATAAATTATTATAGTTCATCTGTTTCTTCTCCTTAACATGCTAAAAAAATCTTTATGTTCAATATCGATTCATTTATTTCAATTAAGTTCAACTTCCGGTTATGAGCGCCAGTGTTGGGCACGAGACCATAAACTCGAGACCGAGACCAAGACCGAGAGGTCCAAGACAAAGACCGAGATCGATGTTCCGAGACCAAAACCTATACACGATACACTTTTTTTAAACAGTTCAATTATTAAGACGCTAAAACGGAATAACATGCTTAAAACATTAATTTTAGTGCAAAAGAATACTAATCTTAATAATGATCCAGGAAACAGTTTTACCGGCCACTCTGAACTTTTGCGGGTTCAGCCCTTGGCTTCGGCCTGAGAATATCGCACTAAGGCCTATAAATTACTTACGGCAGGCCCATGGGCATCCGCAGGAATTTTTACAGGGGGGCGCAAAATTACAAATAGTTATCTTATCATTGGGCCTAAATAGGATGTCGTGGGCAGCCGAACACTCCACCTTCGATGTTCGCTCCCTCGCTCCCTTATATAAGTACCGTAAGCAACCAGCTGCCACTATACGCCTACAGCTGACATTTCAGCAGTTGTAATGATTATGCGCGTGCACGCATTATGTCGCGCACACATAAACCTCGTGGTGACGCGCAAGTCATGTATTACATTTACTATATTTTTTTCCTTGCATTCAAAATTAAAAGTTGACGCCTGTGACATAGGCCTACACAGCCAACACAAAGAGAAAAAACGTTAATTGATAATTAGTTTATTATATTTAACTTAATTGTCACGAAACTGAGAGTAGAGGCTAAACATCGGCACACTGTCAATTTTACTAAAGGTCATACTCATCAAGCTCGTTTTCATATAAAGATGCTGCGGCTGTCATAATTTGATAAGATTAAGGCCTATTACACCCAGCCTCAGAATTGGAGTAGAGTTTGGCGCAAATATGAACCTAGGCCTATGTAACGATGCATATACACAGTTCAACTTATTCTGCCTTGGTTTGGCCATTGCAAAAACAGTCAAAATCAGCAAAATATTTAAATAGAATTCTAAGATATAGATTGATAATGAACTAATCTAACTTATGACTACCTAGCCAGCCTAGATTATCTAATAGCGCTTCTTAAGTCAGATATCTACCTCCCACGGGAATGGAGCAGATCTGCAGTGTATTTCTGTAGTGTTCATTTGGATTCTTTCTTTGTATAAATTCTGTCGATTGCTTCTTCTCGGATGATTGTTGCCTCTAGCCTCTTCACCTCAAATGTTTCTGTGCCGTCCTCCACTTGCACTCGTCACGTCCGAATGATGAATCGGACTTAATGTGATACTTGCGTAGCCTCGATTCCGTTGACAAGTATGTCAGAAGAGACACACTATAGATGCCGATATTAATCTCTCAGTCCATCTATATTAACGTGAAAAGAGTTTCTGCATTCCACCGCTCATGACCGATAGTTCGAGAACGAAAATAACTCCTGATTTCACACGGAGAATACATCCATCATTACTCGACGATCACAGTACTGTTCGCCACTACACCATTCGCACCCCTCAGCAGTTCTAGACGAACCTGGGTCAAATAACTGTCCGAACTCCTAAAACTTCCTTGAGAGTTCGCAACTTGAGAATTACGTGTTGACTTTTTCTCAGCACCAGCAATACTGAACATCTTATTGCAAACTCTCGCAGCCCGGATAACGCATTTCCGCCGTACAATCCCCAGCAGACGACCGATGACAAAAATCAGATCTTTTAACATTGCCTCCTGAATGTCAAATTGCAAACGACCAGTTCTCCCCAACAACACTGTTACTAAGGGCTCTAATTTAATCTTATAGCGCCTTTACATTATCTTTATAGGCTGGCATTAATTAACTCTGAATTAATTTAACTAATTAACATTGACTGCATATTATAATGTTAATCATACATAAGAAATGTGGGTTTTAATAGGAACATCGCTACAACATTCCCCCACAAAATAAAGTTTACCAAAACTTTCTAATAACATAGATGTCCATAACAAACACACATTCTTATCTATACTCTAACTATTACTTACTATACTACTCTTCCTTAACTACCTCCCTCATCACTTACTTCTCACTCTCAATTAGTCTAATCAAGTCCCCGACTTAAATAATCGGCCACTACATTCTCATCTCCACGGATGTAGTTTACCCTGAACTTATAATTTTGTAAGGCCAAATACCACCGCATTACCCTGGCATTTCTAATGCTTCCCGATTTAAGGTATTGGAGCCCACAGTGGTCAGTTTCCATCACGAACTCCTTACCATAAAGATATCTGTTAAATTTCTGAAGCCCCCAGATTAATGCCAAACATTCCTTCTCTTCCACCGCATATTTTCTCTCTCTCGCTTAATTTCTTACTAGCATATGCGATCGGGTGTAAAACCCCTTCATGCTTCTGCATTAACACACAGCCCATCGCCTCATTCGATGCATCAGTTCTTACCACAAACTCCTTCTCTACATCAGGCAATCTTAGCACTGGTGCTTTGGCCAAACAATCCTTCAGCTCACAGAATGCACTTTCTAATTCTTCATTCCACTCCACCAACACCCTAGCATTCTTCTTAGTAAGTTCTGTGAATGGCTTCATTAGTGTAGCACATTGGGGTATAAATTTTCTATAGTAATTCACTGCCCCTAAGAAACTTCTTATTTGTTTCTTATTTATCGGTCGTGGCATCTCCACAATCTTATCAATGGATTTCTCCTTAGGCTGGATCATGTTTCCACCTATTGTGTGTCCTAGGAAGTCAATTCTTCCGTATCCTACTTGACACTTTCTTGGCTTAAGAGTTAGCTTTGCCCTCCTCACTCGTTCAAAGAATCTCCTTAGTACCACTAGATGTTCTTCCCACTCTGGTGTGTGGGCCAACACATCATCGACATAACTCTCTAGATTTTCCAACCCTTCTAGTAATATTCTCGTCATTCGATTGTAGCTAGAGGCACTGTTTACTAAGCCAAAAGGTAGTACCTTGAATTTATATAACCCCTTGGCGCATATAAATGTGGTTTTGTCGCTATCGATTGGGGACATTGGGATCTGCCAATAGCCTTTGCAGAAATCAAATTTGCTGTAAACCCTGTCACCACTGAGCTTGTTAAAGACATCTTCATTATTCATCATCGGCTCAGGGTCAAACACCGTTATCTTATTTATTCCTTTATAATTGCAACAAATACGATTTGTCCCATCAGCCTTTTTCACTACTACTAGTGGAGCAGCATAAGCAGCTGACGACCTTTCTATTATTCCACATGTTATCATATTATCAACTTCCTTATCAATCTCTTTCTGTAGATTGTAAGGTGTGGGATATGCTTTTGACCTGACAGGCTCCTCACTGGTTAATTTAATCTCATGTTCCACTAAGTCTGTTCGTCCTGGCACATCTGAGAATATGTCACTGTATTCTTCCAATAACCTCACTAGCTGTTCTTTTTGCTCTGTCTCTAATTGTGGACAAATCTCTACATCCTTGTATGTTTCCTTTTGAACACTATTATACAGTTCCAACAACTCATCTTCTTCACTAGGGCATCCATCGTTGACTACTGTTACCACAGTCTGGATGTATTCTGACTTCTCTTTCTCAATTTCAACCTCATCACGCTCATGATACTTCTTTAGCATGTTTATATGATAGGTTTTGACTTTGTCAGGACTAACTTCTATTCTATAGTCGTATTCTCCCACTCTGTCCCTCACATAGTAAGGACCAGTCCAGTGAAACATCATTTTATTTGTTTTGCTGGGAAGAAACAAAAGTACCTTCTCACCTATCTCTATCTTCCTATACTTTGCCTTCTTGTTATAGTATACCTCATTTTTGATCTGTATCTTTCCAATCTCTTCCTTTGCAATCTTACATGTGGACTCAATTTTCTCTTGTAATTCCAGCATGTAATTATATGCATCTCTTACTTCACTCTCTATTTCTCCCTTGGTCCACAACTCCTTCAATATCCTCATCGGTCCCCTTGTGCTCCTCCCATACACCAACTCAAATGGGGTAAAACCATGTCCATCGTACACACTATCTCTTAAGGCAAAAAGCAATGGCGCTAGATACCTATCCCATTCTTTAGGCTGCTCGACTATGAGTTTCTTGAGGGTATTCTTTATCGTCTGGTTCAGACGTTCTATCGCACCACAACCCATTGCGTGATATGGAGCAGCCAGTGTATGCCTAATTTGTAACAACTTATTCACTTCTCTCATCAATTCAGAAGTCAATTGGCTACCCCTATCCGTATGAATTCTCTGTGGAATTCCCATCCGGCTATAGAACTCAAACAGCTTATCTGCTATCTCTTCGGCACTGATTCCTTTGAGAGGAATTGCTTCGGGAAATCTGGTTGCCATGTCCACTATCGTCAAGATAAACCTATGCCCCCTACTTGATCGAGGTTCTATGGCACCATACAAATCCATGGATAAGAATTGAAAAGGAATATCTACCAATGGTAGATGTCCAAGCGGTACCTTCATTACTCCCATTTTGCCTAAGGCCCTCTGACATACATCGCAACTAAACACGTATCTCTTTATTTCGTCATGCATTCCAGGCCAGTAAAATGCATCACTAATCTTTACCTGCGTGCGCTTAACCCCTTGATGTGAAGATAATAGCGCTTCATGAGCAACTATCATCACTTTCCGTCTAAGCATCTTAGGCACCACTAGTTGCAACTTCACAGCATCACCTAAATTTTCTTTGTATCGCCTATACAGTATGTCATTCTTAATGATTTCACTTCTTCTGATTCTGTTTCACACAGCACAGCTATCCTATTACCCCTGTCAGTTTTGTTCTCTCCCATCTTCCACTTATGATCCTCTCTCCTTCCTTGGAAATTCCACCCTGTTTTAAATTGATTCTTGTAATTTCCATCTTTATATTCTCCACTTCTATCAGACCCAGTCAAATTCCTATTCTTGTATTTATTCTCCGAATCTCTCCGACTGTCTCTTGAATTATTGTCGGTTTTCTTACTGTTTGCGCTCTCTCTGCGTTCATCAATCTCTTGGGCCTCAATATAGTTCTGGGCCTGTTCTGCCATCTCATCCAGGCTCAGTTTCCCTTCTAATTTAAGTTGAACACGTAACTCATTCGTTAATTTTAAGAAAAACTGGTCCCTGATGACCAATGATTCTATTCCCTCATAATCGTTCTCAAATCCAGCCATCTTGAGCCACTGCTGGAAGTATCGCCTCAAACGATCCACGTATTGTTTCATAGTTTCACCTGTCTCTCTTTCCGCTGTCTTAAATTTGGTTCTATATCCACCTTCCGTCAGCTTGAATCTCCTCAGTAATTCTTCCTTTAACTTTGGGTAGTTTTCTGAGTCCCTGACTGGCATACGACTATGTACTTCCAAGGCTTTTCCATCTAGGAATCTGGCTAATGTAATAGCCCACATGTTCTCAGGAACCTCATATGATGTGCACATCCGCTCGTACCGATTAAGATACGAATCCAAACAATCTATACCTTCCCGAAACACTGGTAACTTAATGTGCTTAGCACTTGTACTAGCAACATTGCTCCTCTGACTTTCATGTCTGATTCTTCTCTCCTCTTGATGCGTATCTTCAAATTGTTCCCTCATCTGAAGTTCTCTTAATCTTATTTCTTTCTCGTCAGCCATCTGAATTAATTTAATCCGTTCGGCACTCTCCATTTTTAACCTCTCGTCATCAGCCTTCCGTCTTTCCCTCTCGTCATCAGCCTTCCGTCTTTCTCTCTCATCCTCTGCTTTTAATCTCTCAGTTTCAACTGCTGCCTTCTCTCTTTCAGAATTAAGTTCTGCTATCCTGACACGTCTTTTCTTTCCTCTGCCCTTTCATTTCTTTCCATGGTATGTGTCTCCAAAACAAAGGTTTTTAAATCCTGATCCACATATCCTAACTCTCTTCCTACCCTCGTAATTCGATCAATTGCCGTATCCATCGTGGAAAACTACCAGCGCTATATAAATCTCTATATACACAAAATTCACTAACGTCACTCGTGACGTATCTATTGAATAATTAATCAGTTATACTCTCGTCCCACAATGCAATGCAATGTAATATCTCTATCTAGCTCGTGTTTCTTTAAGTCTAGAGTTGTCCTTCTGCTAATAAATAATAGTAATTAATTTAACCGATGTTTATCCTACGGACGAGCATCCCAATTTCGGGTGTAACGATGCATATACACCGTTCAACTTATTCTGCCTTGGTTTGGCCATCACGTCTCTTCATGTACATATTCATAAGTTCAATTGAATATTAATTAATCAATGACTACTGCAAACTTTCATCGTCAATTATATTGCAAAAACAGTCAAAATCAGCAAAATATTTAAATAGAATTCTAAGATATAGATTGATAATGAACTAATCTAACTTATGACTACCTAGCCAGCCTAGATTAGCTAATAGCGCTTCTTAGGTCAGATATCTACCTCCCACGGGAATGGAGCAGATCTGCAGTGTATTTCTGTAGTGTTCATTTGGATTCTTTTTTTGTATAAATTCTGTCGATTGCTTCTTCTCGGATGATTGTTGCCTCTAGCCTCTTCACCTCAAATGTTTCTGTGCCGTCCTCCACTTGCACTCGTCACGTCCGAATGATGAATCGGACTTAATGTGATACTTGCGTAGCCTCGATTCCGTTGACAAGTATGTCAGAAGAGACACACTATAGATGCCGATATTAATCTCTCAGTCCATCTATATTAACGTGAAAAGAGTTTCTGCATTCCACCGCTCATGACCGATAGTTCGAGAACGAAAATAACTCCTGATTTCACACGGAGAATACATCCATCATTACTCGACGATCACAGTACTGTTCGCCACTACACCATTCGCACCCCTCAGCAGTTCTAGACGAACCTGGGTCAAATAACTGTCCGAACTCCTAAAACTTCCTTGAGAGTTCGCAACTTGAGAATTACGTGTTGACTTTTTCTCAGCACCAGCAATACTGAACATCTTATTGCAAACTCTCGCAGCCCGGATAACGCATTTCCGCCGTACAATCCCCAGCAGACGACCGATGACAAAAATCAGATCTTTTAACATTGCCTCCTGAATGTCAAATTGCAAACGACCAGTTCTCCCCAACAACACTGTTACTAAGGGCTCTAATTTAATCTTATAGCGCCTTTACATTATCTTTATAGGCTGGCATTAATTAACTCTGAATTAATTTAACTAATTAACATTGACTGCATATTATAATGTTAATCATACATAAGAAATGTGGGTTTTAATAGGAACATCGCTACAAGCATCACGTTAAAAAATGTGAAAAATTTATCATTATAACCAAACTGTCAAATTTCTTTGCAATCTCTGCAAATATGCGCAAAATCCAGGGGGGGCGCACATGCGTCCCCTTGCGCCCCCTGCGGACGCCCATGTTTGATACTTGATGCAAACTGCAGCTAGATGGATTCTAAACGTTCCTTCCTTCGAAGAACTCTTCAATTTTTCGTGGGTTGTTCGTTGAATTCGCAGGATTCTTCCAGGATGACGTTGATAATCCACGCAGACACACAATGAGATAAATCCGCTTCGAATCATGAACTTCAAACCAACGTTGTGAATTCCCTTTACGAGTACTTTGTAGCCGACATTACCCAGTCAACGTAATCCAAAAGTAAAACGTGGAATATTCAGTTCACTAAAGATAAACTCCGGTTCGAACTTCGCTATCGTAAGAGTTAATTTTAAACCGCAATGTCCATCACTGACATTTCAAACGCTACAATCGACGCGTTGCACTTCTCATCAATTTTACGATCAAACTGCATCATCGTGTAATCCAAGAAAGTTCTCGAAACTCTTTACACTATTCGACTAAGAACGTACGATAATCCTGGCGATCTATCGGCTACTTATTAATATCGAAACTTGAGTTAGCATCCGATTTACGACAGAGTACGATCTTATCGCTTTACAACGTTTTGCTCAATTATTAATTAATCAACAGTTTAACGACATCTTATAGCAACACAGGCTGTTGACGTCTTCAGAAGTTGTTACATTTCAGTTCAATTTCATATATAGTTTTAATCCTTTATCTTTATGTTGTCTTTCTTTCTTTGGTCTTTCTGCTTTCTTTCTTTCTTTTGTGTTGTTATTGATTCCATTTCTGCATGACTGGTAGCTGAGACAGCAATATTCGACATATGGTTGTTGTAGATATTTCGTAACATATAAGTGATTATTATATTTTATTCCTACATATATGAACATACATATTGTATATATATATATATACATATATATATATACATATGCAAAATTTATTAGTGTGGCCATATAGCTTCTTATTTTGTTCATGAAGGCTCTTTTTTGACCGTATCGGTTCTTTTCTTTGTTCGTTTTTTTTTCCATGAAGGGTTTTCCCATCTTATTTACAGAGCATCGAAACAATTTCATAACATCAATGTCAAAACATTATATAATGTTAACAAGTAATATTCAATATTAACATTACATCATTTTCAGTATAGGATTATAGACAATATTCATTAATCCAAAAGCAACATAACCAAAGGAATAATAATAAATCTAGACATTCATGATTGCAAAATAAACGAATTAATATCGACTTAACAACTAAAGTATCAATAATAAAGCAATACATTCATCACTACAAAACAATCCAATTAATATGTTGTGTCCAATTGTTGGTGTTTAAAAATAGTTTATGAAATGGTTTTCCAATATCCAGTATGCAACTGCAATAACCATATTTAGTTCCCTAAACGAAGCTACAAGTTTGGACATTGAACTTGCATAATGTATTATTGAACATTATTTCACTATTTAATTGTACTCATTAATTTTAAATAATCTTTCCATTATTTATTATCATTAGTATGTTATATACCTCAATATAGATATCTCGAATAGATAATATATTTATAACAGTATAGTCCACCTTTTTTTCTGCACATAATTTAATTAGTAAATTTGATATGTTATTTTTCTTGCTAGCAAGTAGTATATGATCAATTGTTTTAGTCATCTGACATTGAGAGCATAAATCAATTGGGCTCTTACCTATAGTTTTCAACCATTTATTAGTTAGTATATGGCCAAATCGAAGTCTGGTAATTTGAACTTCACGCTTCCTTATAAAATCCATAAATTTTTTATTCGTGGATACTAAAGGCTGGATAGATTTATAGAATTTTATACTGGATTGTATCAAGCACCTTTTTCGACATCACTGGTCCTCATCCTCGGAGTAGCAGGGGGCATACCTATATCCTGACTGTAATTGTCAACTTTACGAAGTTTGTTGAGACTGTTGCTATGACTAACCAGGAAGCTATCTCAGTCGCCCGGGCTGTGGTCGACAATGTAATAGTCTGGTACGGGGTACCCCTGCTGATACTCACGGACCAGGGGATCAACTCTGAGAGGTATTTATTTCAAGTGTTGTGTAGGCTGCTGGGGATAGACAAGATCAGGACCTCCAGTTATCACCCTAGTGGAAACGGTTTAATCGAACGATTCCATCGAACGCTCAATGCCATGCTAGGTAAGGTCATAAGCAGCCATCAGAGGAATTGGGACGACAATCTGCCGCTAGTCATGGCTGCCTATAGGGCGTCGCCGCACGAGGTGACTGGTTTTACCCCGAACTATCTGACGTTCAGTCGGGAAGCCTGGGCACCGATAAATCTGGTCTATGGGAGACCGCGGGACGTGGAGCGTGACGACTCCATGTACTCAATTTACGTTCGAGATTTCGCAGACCGCATGGAGGGCGCCAATCGTCTGGTGCGTGATCAGTTTAAGGTCGCTGCTGAGCGACAAAAATGGGCGTATGACCTACGCGTCCGTCCTGCGGACTTCGCACCAGGAGACCGCGTGTGGTATTTTTCTCGACGGCGTTACCAGGGATCCAGTGCTAAATGGCAACAAATGTACAGTGGGCTATTCCTGGTGGACGTCGTCGTGTACCTGTGAACTACCTTCTGCGTAAGTTGACAAACATCTCGGGCGTTCATAGCACATGTCGAAAAGCTGCGCTTGTGTGCCGACGTCGATGCTGGGTCCTTCGAGTCGTCGAACTGCCAGCCTTCACGGGCGTCAGAGCTGCCTCTGCCTCTGTTCGGGCTTCGACTTCCTCGTCTGAAGGGCGCCTGCGACAGGCGGGTGGCGCGCCTGGACGTAGTCCTAGCCCGGTCTCTGCCGACTGGGGAATGATCCCACTGGAAACGTCGTCGGTATTCTTCGGTCCGTCCGACGAGACTGAGCTACAACAGGTGCTCGACGAATATCTCAGGGGTGACATAGGACAGTGGCCCTTCGTCGATGACTTGGACCCAGTCTCGCCTGCCTGGCTAGACGAGGGCCTACATGTGGAGGTCGCTGCAGAGACGGAAAGGACTGTGGTGGCTCTCTCATCAGACCTTCGCGACATTGAGGGCTGCCTCCTCGAATACCGGGACCCGTCGTCTTCGTCGGCTGCGTGCGGCAGCGCCCCGGGTGCATCCGTTGCCTCGAGCATGAAGATGATTGATTCTTTCCTTCGGCGTTAGCTCTGTCGGTTGAAGAATTGGGCCGGGCTTTCCATTGGGCGTATATGGGCCAAGCCCCTGCTGATATATTGTTGTTTGCGGAGGAACTTGCCATTCGAATTCCAAGTTGCCCAGATTTGTTCGCGCGTCAAATATTCAACGCATCTTATTCCGGACGCATAGGAGACTCGGACGGGCCTGCAGAGGCCCCTCCGGGGGTCATGATCGATGCTGACGTTGGCAATGCCTCACCCTCGACAACGAAACTATCAGTTCCCCTTTCGCCCTCTGTGTCATTTGATCGTCTGTCCGACCCGGACTACCTTCCCTCCGGATCTGAAGTGGAGTGGCTGGCGTTTCCGCCTGACCGTAATGGAGCGGACTCAGACTGAGTCGTGGACGGCGCCTTAGATCGGTAAAGTAGACAAAAATATTGTCTATACCCGCATACTGTACAATGCTTAGTTTGAGAAGGATTTCTCTTTGTTTTCTGTATGGTATTTCAGTAACTATTGCTTTTAATTTTGATTTTGATTTTGGGCGCAAAGCCCTATTTTTTCTTGCAATAAGTAACCCAGGGGTTTAATGTTCTCTCGTAAGGTGTTTATTTTGCATAATGGGATAGAGTTTAACCTCTTGTCGATTTTAGGCATAATCCATAACTGTGGATTTTATCGAAGAAATGAAGATAAATCAGTCGGAATCGAGTGGAAGTTATTTGTAATGAGCTCAGATCGTTGACATTGGTAATATTCCTCATATCTTCGCCAAAAGCCAGACCTACCTCGCGGATAGTCGGACCTGGGAAAAACAACATTTCGGCCTCCTGAGGGTACGAGAGAATTAAGGGGAGGCGAACCAGAATTGCCACAACAGACACCAAAGTAGGGTAGAATCGAGGTAAGCAACAAATTGGATTCGCCACAAATTGATACCCCAGAAGTGGAGTGTAACCCTATTTCGCTACACTACCAAACCATAAAAATTGAGATTTAGAAACATTAAGAAAGAGGCGATCAGATGACATCCAGAAGTGAAGAAGATTATGGAAAGATTTAATATTCTCAGGTCTCAACTAGTAGCAACTATAGGACGATGTAGTTCTATAGTGAGTATAGCCGACTGAATCGTTATAATCATTGTATGCATTGGTGTCAACAAAAGAACTAAAACGGTGATTTTTCGGTCAAATTTCGAGTGGCAAATTCCAGTTGCCCCAAATTATGTCTTTGGCGGGTTCCACCAGAGGCACAATAATCTATAGGCCTACATTGGCTCCATGCGGGGCAAAGAATGTTAACGATTTAGAAAGATTAACTTACCGGCTAGCAGGGATGCAGTCTCGAGACGGTTTCGAGACCGGAAAACTGCGGTCTTTGTGTTGGTCTCGAATGCATCGGTTTTGGTCTTGATCTCGGACCATCGGTCTGGGTCTCGGTCTTGGTCTCGAATGCGTCGATCTTGGTCTTGGTTTTGAAGGAACGATCTGGGATTGGTCTCCGTCTCAAATTAGCGTTCCTGGTCATTAGCCGTATCAGATCAATTTTTTCATATTTTTCGGTTATTTTCGATTATTAGAGACACCGGATGTTTAGGACCTACGCTATTATCGATTTATGGCGTGCTGACCAAACTAATAGATCTTTATTTACGTATTAATATGGGGTCTTTGCACAGGAATAAATGCATATGCAACGGAGCCAGCCATTTCAAAATTTGCTTTCGCAGATTTCAACGTATTGGAATGTGACGGAACACCCCCTTTATAAACTGCCTAGGGACGTCCTCCTCACTCTTGGGGTATTGGCGCTGAGCTAGGTGTCCTCGAACAACGACCGGGGTGACGACAACACCTAGTTTTGGCGAACGGGTCCGGCTACTGGAGTATGACAGTAGACTTCATCCGTTTAACGGATTCTTTATTGCAAATCAAACAACCGACTACCCATCGGTAATTATAACTGGAGTTCGAGTTCAGTGTTAGACGATCACAACACGGCTACCGTCCCAGTCCTTTATTCTGAAATTTTCCACGGAGCTCTGAGGCGACGACGACGACTGACGAGGACTGCGGCCAACAATTCACAGTCGTAGGCGACGTACGACGACTAAGACCACGCCAGCGACACGCAGTCAACTGACGACCACGCAGAATGCTCGACGACAGCGGCCAACACCCATGGTGTGGCGACGACGATGACGACGACGACGACAGCTGCGCCAGCGACACGCAGTCCACTGGCGACCATGACGAAGGCCCAACGACAGACGAAGGCGGCGGCCAACACCCCTGGTGTGGCGACGACGATGACGTCAGCTACGCTAGCGACACACAGTCAACTAGCGACCACGGCGAAGGCCCAACAATAGACGAGAGCGGCGGCCAACACCCCTGGTGTGGCGACGACGATGACGACGACGACCACCGACGACAGGCGACAGATGTCTATGACGGGAGAGGTAGACAGAGCAGCGGTAAATGACACCCAGTCTCGGGCAACGACGACGATGACAGCCGAACTTCTGAGACGGAAGAGGCAGGCAGAGCAGCGGCTAACGACACCCAATCGCTGACAACGACGATGACGACCGACGAACTTCTGTGACGGGAGAGGCAGGCAGAGCAGCGGCCAACGACACCTCTGCTCCTCGGCTGAACTGCACTCTCAACGACTGTCTGACGATTACCTCTGCTGACTGCTCCGGACTGACTCTGCGTGACTCTCAAACTTCTTGCTGCGTCCGACTCCGACTGACTCTGGACTGGTCTGCTCTCGACTGACTCTGGACTAACTCTGCGTGACTCTCAAACTTCTTGCTGCGTCAGTCGACTCCGACTGATTCTGGACTGCTCTGCTCTCGACTGACTCTGACTGTTGATTTGGGCTTCGCAATTTATACAGATTGGCCCGAGCCAGCCAACTTTTCGACTCTGGGCCAACCAACTTCGCGCCAATTATTGGCCCAGTCAGCCAATTCCCGCCAATTGGGCCACCTGTTGGGCCAACTCTGTTGGGCCAACTCTGTTGGGCCAACTGCAAAACCTGCTGGGCCAACTGCCAAAACCTTTGGCCAACTAAGTCAATTCCCGTTGGGCCAACTATAATTCCTGTTGGGCCAACTACATTGGGCCAACTGAAACAAGTTACGTTTGGCCAACGTAACTTGTTTCAGACTGGGCCCTCTCTCCCAATGCTTTGAGCGGCCAATAGCACCTTGATCAGATAATTAGAAAAAAATAAAATAATCAAAAATGAGGCAGGCCAGGTTTGCTACAGGAACAATCTATTAATTATGTCATCGGCCACATGTAGACGCTGTTAACCTACAATTCCGAGGTCCGCACACGTGGTACGAGTAGGCCTACAACATTCAAACGGAACGATAATCTACTTGTTCGTATACTGTAAGTAATTTAGAATGTATTACTCCTAGGCCGAAGCCATGGGCTGAACCCACAAAAGTTCAGAGAGGACGGTAAAACTGTTTTCTGGACCATTATTAAGATTAGTATTTGTAATGGAGGGAAAGATCGTTGCTGCCCTTTCTCAACCAACAATCTGGACATCAATTCTTGGTGGTAGCGGTGATGGATTGTAGCCGTGTGTCTCCAGTCTCTTCGGTTTGCGTTTACGTTAGAGTTCAACAAAAAGACACCAGGGGCTCTTTCTGATTATAATTCTTATTATTTAGGTTAACTTCAAAATATATTAACGTAGAACAACTTAGCTTGTTACTTCACTAACGTTCCTCATCACTCTCAGACTGTCGACCTTAACCAGACCTATCTCTATCGTCTTGGTCATCTGTCGTTTCCAGTCGCTTCCTCGAGAGCGGATTCCTCCTGCAGTCGATGACGTCCTCTGTCGTGCACCTGACACCTTCTGAGAGTAAATCCAGACTCTCAGTTTCTTTCTCCCATCTTTTATACCCTTTCTTGCATCCTCCCATTATGGTCCTTCTACCTCATGTCTATCCTTATTTGGTTATTTGTCCCGATTGTATCCTTATTTGGTCATCTTACATCAAATCTCTCAGGCGCTCAGCCCATCGCTCTTCCTCCGGACCCTGTCTTTTTAACCTATCCTAGCCCGGCATTCGCTCTTGCCTCAGCCATATTTGGTCATAATGCCAGTCTCTCCATCTGTCTCAGCCCACTCGCCCACGCTGATTCACTTGGCTATGCCTACTGTCTGTCAGTCTCTGTCTATACATATATATATATATATATATATATATTTACTACTGTTGATAGGCCTATAATGTTTGTCTTTATATATACCGTTCATATCTATAGCTATAGTGTTCACAATTTTAGTTCATACAGTACTTGACATTATATTATATTGTTCATTAAAGTTATAAACTTGACATCATCGCCGTTTTTCATAACGCATTTCCCTCTTCCATCATTACAGTATTTTTCAGCAATAAAATTAATGTTTTAAGCGTGTTATTCCGTTAGAGCGTCGTAATAAATTGAATTGTTTATAGCGAAAGAGTATTGGTCTTGGTCTTGGTCTCGGACCATCGGCCTCGGTCCACTCGGTCTTGGTCTCGGAACTCTCGGTCTTGGTCTTAAGTTTTTGGTCTCGTGCCCAACACTGCTGGCTAGCCGAGAGCGGATCTATATCGAGAATCACAATATAGGCCTAGTCCCCTACTCATACTAGGCATCCGATACCTAACAAAATGATGGACGAGTAGTTGTACATTACCATTGCCGCGTGTCTAGGAAATAAACGTATGCATGCTTCTCCCGACATTGAGCCACTGTTCCGGTTTACAACTCACACAACTAGCTCTCTTACAGAGAAGGCATAGGCGTACTGGTTGGTTCTAGAACTGGAACGTCACGTTTATCTAATTGCAAGTGCTCTGGTTAGTGAAATAGTTATCTTTCTAATGTTAGATTTGAGCCACCGATTTGTTGCGTACGATAAACGCCGAGCAACGTTGCAGGCAGACCACAATTCTTTTGTGATAATTATGGAGCTTTGGTTTAAGGTTCTCTTCATATGTTCATCAGCAACGATTCTAACCAGTGAGACTACACTAACACAAATACATAATGAGACAGGTAAGACCAAACCTTAGTTAGTATTATTATGATTAACGTAATTTTAATAATAATTATTATTAATTAGTTGAATGATTCGGGCTCTTTATTTAGGAAAAAGGACAAGAGGAAGACCAAGACAGATAGATGATGCTTGACTGGATATGGAAAGCTGAAAAAAGATGGCGACGTCGGACATTTGAACCTGCCGAAGAGCAGTGTTGGGCACGAGACCAAAACCTCGAGACCAAGACCGAGACTAAGACCGAGAGGTCCAAGACCAAGACCAAGACTGGGTGGTCCAAGACCAAGACCAAGACCTGGGTGGTCCAAGACCAAGACCGAGGGTCCGAGACCAAGACCAAAACCAAAACTCTTGTTTATAAACAATTCAATGCATTAAGACGCTAAAACTGAACAACATGCTTAAAATATTAATTTTATTGCTAAAGAATACTAATCTTAATAGACCAAGACAGATAGATGATGATTAACTGGATTTATTGCTGAAAACAGTTTTACCGGCCAGTCTGAACTTTTGCGGGTTCAGCCCTTTGCTTCGGCTTGGGAATATCACACTAAAAATCACTTACAGTATATGATAGGTAAATACTTTAAGACATCTGAACAAGTGGCTTAACATTCC
Organism: Bimastos eiseni; assembly: GCA_959347315.1. Lineage (NCBI taxonomy): Eukaryota > Metazoa > Annelida > Clitellata > Crassiclitellata > Lumbricidae > Bimastos > Bimastos eiseni. The sequence goes on along the minus strand of OY365807.1, from coordinate 43,836,088 downwards.
GTTTGAACGGTCTACTTGTAATCGGAATTGTAGGTTAACAGTGGCTACACGTGGCCGACCCCATAATTATTAGATTGTTCCAAAACCTTGAAATTTGTGAAAGCAAATTTTGAAAAAGCTGGTTCCGTTGCAATTGCATTTCTTTGCCCATAGTAACATGTATATATATATATATAGATGGTCAGCACGTCATAAATCGATAATAATCGCCTAGGACCTAACCCTTCGGTGTATCTAATAATCGAAAATAACCGACAGAGAAATTGCTTTGATGCGGCAAATGACCAAGAGCGCTAACCTAAGACGGAGACCAATCCCAAGACCGTTTCATTAAGACCAAGACCAAGACCGACGCATTCGAGACCAAGACCAAGACCAAGACCGATGGTCCGAGACCAAGACCGAGGCACTCGAGACCAAGACCACGACCACAGTTTTCCGGTCTCGAGACCGCCTTGAGACCAAGACCGCGGTCTCGAGACCACATCCCTGGATGATATGAGTCATGCGACTTGGTAAACGCCGACAGCTCCAGAACACAAACTTTAATAGGACTACTTTTAGCATCCTCCTTTTCTACTTCAGTGCATGACTGTTACTATATCCTAGCATGTGATTTTTATGATGATTTTTATGATGATGATTTTGATGATTTTGATGATTTTGATGATTTTGATGATTTTGGTGATTTTGGTGATTTTGGTGATTTTGGTGATGGTGATGGTGATGGTGATGATGATGATGATGATGATGATGATGATGAGTCAGATGGTGGAGATGATGATGAGTCAGATGTCACATGGTGATATTCGTTTATTGGGGTAAAATACCTGCGAGACGACAAACTGAATCGTGGCTTACAGAGTAACTTTAATCGACTGAATAGAAATAGAAGTGTTTCCTTAAAGAGTTAAAGTTCAGATTATTGGACCGTCAGCTTTCCCTTTTCGGAAGATTCTTGACAGAACTCTAGATATAAAGTTCCTGTCGTCCTTGACAGACAGTTTATATCCATGCGCATGCGGGCGAAGGGCGTAATGGTGTTGGGTTGACTGCGGGAACAGACGGCTCAGTAGGCCTACGTTGAACAAGCTGACATCATCATACACAGTACAAACCACTTGCCATTTGTCAGCGCAGTCATTCGTATGCAATAGGATGGATTATTGTAATTCCAGTTGTGCCACCGCCTTCCTCTCTGATTGATAAATAACAATCCGTTTCAACTTTGACTTATTAGTGCTATTCTGAAGCATTGTCATAATATCTAATTTTCCTATCCAAAGTGCGACGATGCATTCACTTTCAGATATTTTGTAATCGCAATCGTAATCTCCAAACTTCTAAAGCGTCACTTGAAAGCCAAGCGAAGGGCACCAGCTTATTCACGTGCACTACATCAAATCATATGGGTTGTTCGTGGGAAGTCAGATCTCGGGTCCGGTTTCCAGAGCAATAGGGCTTTGAAATGGACGCACTCTATGATTTTTAGCCATTGGAGTGATCATTTTAGTGACGTGATGATGGTTGGGTGACGGCTCTGGCTAGTGAGTTTTGGACGAGTAGTTGCGTGGCTTCAAGGTTAAGGAAAAGGGAGTTGCAGCTTGGAGTGGACAATGGAGGTGACAATGGTAGAGGCAGTTTTTACAAGTCGAGCATGATCAGATGCGGCGAAGGTCTCGAATGCGCGAGAGGTTTGAAATGTGGTTGCAGAAAGAGAGATGAGGATCGAAGGTGACGCCAAGATTGCGAACCTCATCTTTATAATGACGTAGAGGGAAGGGATGAAGAGTTGGTAGGTGAATTGAAGGGTCAAGGATTTTCTTGATTGGTCAGGGAGGCCTATGAGGATAAATTATGTTTTGGAAGGGTTGAGGCAGAGGAGGTTAGATATGACATCCATTGGGAGACTCAGAGAGTGGGAGCGGTTGTGAACCGTGGCTAGAGGCTTTGACAGCGAAGGATCTGGAAGACAAGTAGGACTCGAACCAAAGTAGGGCAGGGCAAGTAATATACTTGTGACTAGCTGGTTCTATCGTCGTCTTATCGTAAAACAGCATAAGGCAGCACCAACAATCACAACATGCACATTCACAAAATGATTGTAGGCCAGGCCTAAGTAATGCGTAATTACAGAACCTAACCGTCGCCCTCAGAGTTGTGAGAGAGTAACTAGCCGGGACGTCATTTCAGCCTTCTTCAGAGGGGGCAAGTAAGAATTTTTCTGGCGAAGGGGCGTCTCTCCTTGTTTTAAATTTGTTTAAATTTCGTTTTTTGCGTTTTCAGTGGTACCAAAAAGATTTGATTTGTTAAATCTTGTATCGGTACAAACGCTGATACAGTTTTGAAACAGTGAAATTATTCAATTATAAGCACGTGATATGATACAATGTTAATATATGAAATTCAATTAGATTTATTATTAATAATTATGGCTATATGACCTTGTATTGAAATTTTCACGCGCTATAATCTAAATCAGGAAATTCTCTCTTCTCTATCTCTCACTCTCTCTCTCTCTTTCAGAGTCGGATTACTTGTCTTCTGAGTGTTCGATTCCTTGTCTCAGAAGCCTTCAAACGATTGTGCGATGCACCCTATAAGGGCCGCTTGTTGTTCCCTCGATCAGACAAATCCTAGGCATGCCTCTTCTGAACAGAATTTGTAGCTCCAAACTGAGTCGGAAAATCAAATTGAAGCCCAGGTCCACCTAAGATCTGTATTGAGTAGTAGCTCAATGAAGGCAGAATGCGCAGCAAATGTGCAGTACTGCACTGCGCCGTGAGAAATGAACTTGAGGGTGTCAAGCCGACCCCCTCGGGGTCGGCCAGAGGCTGGGAGCATGGGGGTGAAGAAAAGAAGCATGGGGGTTCAACCCCCCCAGACAAATCAGACACTGTGTGAACCAGGAAACTCAGGGTAATGCTAATGTGTGCTGCAGCTGCTTTTGCCACTCGACCTGGGGAATACCGGATCGGCTCGTCACACCAGTTTGCAACCTTGCTTCGTCTCATAGCTTATTCTGCTCATTTAAGCAACCTATACTGGAGTACACAGGTTTTAGGCAACACAAAGTTAGGAGGTCCAAGTCCAGAGTCATGTGTGATATTAGCATAGATCTGACATTAAAGAACGATTTAGTTTAAGATCGTTTATAGTTCTACTTAAAGCACATAGAGAGAAGTTAATCCCAGTTAATCCAAGAAACTAAAGGACCCACAAGCAAGACAGAGTAAAAGTCAAACCTAAGGGCAAAATGATCCTACCATTAGCTACCAAAATTTCTCAAAACTGGATGAGTATTGACAATAGATAATACACAGGTATTAGATAAATAAGTATAAATAAAGCTGACTGTTTTCCACTGTCAGTAGGCCTAGTAGCAGGATCATAAAAAGAGAATTATTGTCTCCATGTGATACAGGCTCTCGTTTTTATTATCCCTAAGTCAAAATTCCTCTCTTCTGCACAGCAGGTGAAATCTCTAAATCACTATATGTATACAGAAAGCAGACGGACCTTGCAACAACTAACCATCCAGTCTTTACCATCAGCTACAGCAACTGATGGTAATGACTGGATGGTTAGTTATTGCAAGGTCCGTCTGCTTTCTACATAATATTATGGGCAACAGCCCAGCAACTGTCGGCTTCTTGAATGTCAAATGGCGCTAGCTCTTCTATAGTTTAAGACACCTTTAGGTTCAAAGTTTTTGATTCTTTAGGTTTGCTCAGTATTTGATTACTTGTAGACAAACCAACTTACAGATATAGTTGCAGATGTGTATTTCAGTAGGAGCACCCAATAAATTCACAAAATTAAGTTACTTTCAAACGTGGGCAATAATTCTAAAGGTCCAAGAAGATGATTGTTGTTTGTTAAGACTTATTGCAGATAAGGCTAATGCATTATAGTTATAATTAAATTCAGAACTCACTTCAAAATTCATCTTAATACAATAATATAACCTACATTTTTAGACTTTTAAAGTTCATTGGACTCCATCAAAAATCTCTCGAAAGCATCAGCTTGTTTTAGAGCAATATGCTTAATAATATTTCTTCTGGTGTGGTGTCAGAAAATACGTTTATCCAGACAAATATCATGAAACTGGCATATTTTCCACAAGTTTTAGCCATGTGATGGAAATTGTAGTACGATATCTCAAATGGTAATGTCCTTGTCCAACATTTTATACACCTAAGGTCATCGGATGAATTATTCTTGAAGCCAAGGGCCACAACAGTGAATTCAAAGCAACATCTAAATTCAATGAAAAATATTAACTGTATAGACTAATCATAATTGATATTTGCATGAAATTGGTTAAATGGATTTTTTCATGCTGTTAAATGACAGGCCAAGTAACGAATGAATAGCTAAGAAAGTAGACCAGTGATATTATATTTTATTTTAAATTAAAACAATTTTAAATCAGCACACAGCCTGCGTGTTGCACAGTAAAGCTTAACACGATCTTATATTATCGATGAATGCATATAATAAATAAGACCTCGTTTCTCCACAACTCTGTTTCAAATATTAATTAGGCTACATGTATACAGTCCTAAAGCATGGAAAGTTTTGCCAAATTTACTCTCTATGGTAGTTTGGAGTAGAAAGACACCAGCATTCTAGTATTAATCACTGGTAGACTTTGGTCAGAGGCTGAGGATAATAATAATTATTATAATTATTATTATTATTACACTACCTGAAGTACCCGGCTTTGCCCGGGTTGAACCAGATTGTTTTATTTTCCTCCCGGAGCTATTACTTAAAATTTTCTTGAAGTTCCTATTTTTGATCATGCCACATACTATTGGCAATGAGAGAAGCACTTTCCAATTTCTTTTGGCACATACTGTAAATGCCTTATTGAAGGCGATGATGGGGAATGGGTAACATTTTGGAGATCGTGAACCCCCCCCTCTATGTTTTATGTCGGCGGCTAAAAAGCTTTAGTGCAAAATTTGGCACGAGTTGATCAACAGTTTTAGTTAAACACTTTTCGTCTCTATATGTATAAGATAAAGATATCTCGGCCCTCTAGCGAAGGTGGTTGTTACTAGCTGCTATGGCGAATCGTCTGTGTGAAATGTTTGTTGCCTCTAACAATAATGATATTCGTTTACTTTCAACTTTACAAACTGCAGTATGATTACATGTACAGTCTGGACAGGAGACGAATTTAACCGTGTTATGTAACTGCACCACTGTTTGCACTTTGACAATGGCAGTCCCAAGCCTGGATAAAGGAAAAAGGGCAATGCTACCACACATGCTATCACGATCTCTGCTATCACACAGCGACATTAAACTGAATCTAACCTAACCTTGTGTCATGATATCAAATGCTGTGCGAATTCAGGAGAGCAAGTGGAGTGTCGATGTCGATGGCGTTACACACGTCAAAAGCAGAATAGAAAGAGCAGACCCTTAAGCTTTAGTTTAAGCTTTAAGGTAGTCATGAGTATGAAGTTTTTGCAACTGAATTGACCAAGTTATAATTGTGATATTGCTCTCCACTGTCTCCAGAGTAACTTAAGTGTTTTGACAGTTCTGAGTGGCAGCAGCAGTGCTAGCAAGGTCAATGATGGAATGAGAAGGGCAAGAATGCAGGCGAAGAAGTCGAGCAAGAATGCGTTGCTTGAAGAAGCTTGTTTAGATTTTTTATTGTTTAGACCGTTAGAAGAAGCATCCTAAACTCGACGGCTAGAAATGCGGCAAAGCCAGATGTCAGTGGCTTTGATGGAAAGCTTCTCTACTCAAAGACTTCCATCTTCAATAATTTACTTACTAGTGGAGTTAAATATAGACACAGTTTGCTATAAATCAGAGAGTGATTGACTGATCCGGGGTTACATAGGATTCCCCTTTTGGGCCCGAGTCCTATATACTGATAATTTCAATTTAGGTCAGCCTTTGGGAGTCACAACTCACCAATGTGCTGACGATACATAGGCATACATGTATATGTAAAGTTAGCAAATTGATATAACAAGACTGTCGCTTTATCGAGATCACGTAGATAGAGATTTATGACTAGTCTGCTCCTAAGCAGCACATAGAGTGGTCAGTGCTCTGTGGGCGCCGCTACCGTGACCTAAGCGGCGCTGGGCGTAGCCTATATCGGTGTAGCGATTTCAAATTACCCCCCATTCACCTCCTCCCCGGTAACTTGAAAATTATTTCAAGTTACCCCCTCCCGGTAACTAACTACTCCACTGCTTTGCAGTTCAGCAGTGCCAGTCCCAAGTCTGGAACCACATCTTGCAACAGAAATGACACATGTAAAGCTCAAAATCATTGTCGTGGCAGGCCGGTCGGGAGATGAGAGGGTCATGAACCCATCTGTGAAGGGTCGTGGGGAAAGCCCAAAGGAAGCCAAGACTTAGAAGTCTCAAATCTTAACGACCAAAGCCAAGGCAAAATTTGAATACTGGAATGTAAGAACAGAACAAGAACAGAACAGAACAAGAATGTAAGATACAGGGAAGTTGGCGCATGTGGTGAGAGAGATGTAAGAATACAAACTTGAAATATTGGGGCAGAGTGAGATGCAATGGACCTACAGTGGAAATATTGTATCTCAAGGAATAAGCATCTACTACTCATGTGGAGCCAAGAATAAAAGAGAAGTGGGCATAATGGTTGGCCAAAAGTGATATCAGCTAATTGGATGGGAACTAGTAAGTGAAAGAATAATTACCATCAGACCACAAACAGGGCATACTGCCACTTTGAATTTGCAGCATTTGCTAAGTCTTCTTGTTACTTTTGATGAGTTAAGTAGAGGATTGAATTAGGGGCCGTCCATAAAGTACGTCACGCTCAAGGGCGGAGGAAGTGTAAGAAAGTGTGACAGTTTGTCACACGGGGAGGGGGGGTCAGGCCATGTGTGACGTCACACATTTCTTTTTTAAAATATTATTTATAATTTATTTTTTTAGTATAATTTAATAGCTTTAAAAATAATTTTCAAAACTTTTGTGAAACATTTGAATTTGGACTGTTCCATTTTTTAGTTAGTAAAGGGGTGAAAGAAAATCTAAATTATAATTTCGTTTTTATTAGAGGTTAACACATGGATAAATATTACAGCCCGCTGTAACAACCCTAGGGTCATAAAAGCCTGTTTTGTTTCCTTTTTATTATTTAATCACTGGGTGAGGTCAAGTTTTGCTAATATCCTTTGTAATTATCTAATTATCCTGTGTAAAAAGATTGCATAATCGGAAGATTATCTAAAACTTGACCTCACCTATTGTAAATGAAAAAGCAGCAGATAAATGATGTGTATTATATAATTGTCTAGTCTAATTTTTGCAATTTTTGTTTTCAAATTCAATCTAGATTTTAATACAGTTTAATAGTGAAGTGTGTTTTAAAATAAATTTTAATTAGGTGTTAATTTAAAAAAAATTTTTTTCGAAAGTGTGACGTACTTTAGGGGGGGTTTGAGATTTGTGACAGTTTGTGACAGAGGGGAGGGTGGGGGGTTAAAAATGGTCAAAAATAGCGTGACGTATTTTATGGATGGCCTCTTATCAAGCAAAAGTTACATAGCTAGTTGATGTATATTTATGTTGTAATTAGACTACTTTCTTCACCATTTTGGCTAAATCTTTATTATCTTATGTTTGTGTGTTACAATGTGATGCACTTTGATCTCGTGTAGCCTATTACTGATTTCACACATTTTACTTTTCTTTGACTTTTATATATTATTTTTTACACATTAAAACTAGCCTTCTATCTTTATGTGCTACGTGTTTTATTAAACAGCCTGGTTATCATTAGTTGAAAGCATAACGATTTAACATTTTGACTCATTTAGAGAGGGAATGTGAACACGGAGGGGGTAATCCGAAATCGATTTCAGATTACCGGGGGAGGGGGGTAACCTGAAATGGGAGGAAGTCTTTACACCGACCAATCAGATCCCTTCACAACCCTCTTCCTTTAATTGTCTTTCACCTCTGGGATAAGCTAAATAAAAGTTCTGCGGTTCTAAAGGACTACTTTACTACATTACGGCTATATATGACTACTTTACTACATTACTACTGTTCTTTCTTTTTGTTTTGTGTTTAGCACTGAATTACCTGTGCACTGTTTCACTTTAGTCCTTGCAGTATCTGGGCGGTGTTGAATGAGCCGCCCCAACCGAGTTCTATATTTGCCTTCGACTGTCAGTGGTTGCTGAGTGTTGGAGTGCCTGTGCCATCTGGTGGTTGAGGGACGAGGATGGCGGGAGTGGCAGAGGCACGTTTACAGAACGCAAGGCCCTAGGCGCAAATATTTTTGGGACCCTTCTGAATTTGTACACTGAATCGGAAGGGCCGTCTATAAATGACGTCACGCACCTATTGGAGGGGTCATACATCTGTGACGATTTGTGACGAAGAGGAGGGGAGTCTGATATGTGACGTCACGTCATCATATTAAATATCGAAATACGCAACTTTATTTTAAAATTTCATTCAATTAAACAGTGAGCCAACTTCTGGAATCGAAGAGGCTCACAACGCACAGCTTTCGCTCTTACCGACACAGCTAACGGAGCTGATATGGATATACAGTAATAAAGCAATTATTAATTACCACACTAGATCTTGTCATGTGAATGCTTTGCTGCAAAAATATAGAATTTGTTATATTTACAATATTTCAAACGTGTTTTCATTCATTTGGAGTCCATGAGATGTACAGCTAGTATGAGAGTGAACGAAAAGACTATGGGTGAATTTAAACGAATGTGAAATCCCGGAGCTAAGTTCTCGATCGATGACAAAGTTAGAAGTACAAAGAAAAAGAATATCCTTGGCAAAGGTTATACGCCAAAATGGAAGGAAGAAATCTGTCAATGTTGATTTAGACACTTGGGGCGCAAGTGGGTGGTGGTGTTTGGAAGGGTTGTTAGGGGCGAATGAGGTGGCGGGTAGAAGGTATTGATAAGACGTTTGATTGCTTGTATTAAGACAGTTGCTGCTATGACTTCCGAAGGATACGGACGGTCGTTTTATGTTTTAATTTCTGTACACCAGTTTAGGCACTGTATTTTATGTTGTGAATAAAGAAAATTGAGAAAACAAGAGGACGTGTCTCAATCCTTGAGTTTGGTAAGCTTAACTTCAGGAAAAGAAAGTTGAAGTTTACATTTTGGTGGCAGCGGTGAGATACGAAAAGAAAGTATCAAGGATCAAGATACGAAAAAAGTATCACGGATTAAAGAATCAAGGATCAAAAGGATTAAAAGAATCAACGATCAAGATACGAAAAGAAAGTATTAAGGATTAAAGAATCAAGGATCAAAAGGATTAAAAGATTCAAGGATCAGGATACGAAAAGAAAGTATCAAGGATTAAAGAATCAAGGATCAAGATACGAAAAGAAAGTATCAAGGATTAAAGAATCAAGGATCAAAAGGATTAAAAGAATCAAGGATCAGGATACGAAAAGAAAGTATCAAGGATTAAAGAATCAAGGATCAAGATACGAAAAGAAAGTATCAAGGATTAAAGAATCAAAGATCAGGATACGAAAAGAAAGTATCAAGGATTAAAGAATCAAGGATCAAGATACGAAAAGAAAGTATCAAGGATTAAAGAATCAAGGATCAAGATACGAAAAGAAAGTATCAAGGATTAAAGAATCAAGGATCAAGATACGAAAAGAAAGTATCAAGGATTAAAGAATCAAGGATCAAGATACGAAAAGAAAGTATCAAGGATTAAAGAATCAAGGATCAAGATACGAAAAGAAAGTATCAAGGATTAAAGAATCAAGGATCAAGATACGAAAAGAAAGTATCATGGATTAAAGAATCAAAGATCAGGATACGAAAAGAAAGTATCAAGGATTAAAGAATCAAGGATCAAGATACGAAAAGAAAGTATCAAGGATTAAAGAATCAAGGATCAAGATACGAAAAGAAAGTATCAAGGATTAAAGAATCAAGGATCAAGATACGAAAAGAAAGTATCAAGGATTAAAGAATCAAGGATCAAGATACGAAAAGAAAGTATCAAGGATTAAAGAATCAAGGATCAAGATACGAAAAGAAAGTATCAAGGATTAAAGAATCAAGGATCAAGATACGAAAAGAAAGTATCAAGGATTAAAGAATCAAGGATCAAGATACGAAAAGAAAGTATCAAGGATTAAAGAATCAAGGATCAAGATACGAAAAGAAAGTATCAAGGATTAAAGAATCAAAGATCAGGATACGAAAAGAAAGTATCAAGGATTAAAGAATCAAGGATCAAGATACGAAAAGAAAGTATCAAGGATTAAAGAATCAAGGATCAAGATACGCATAGGCTTAAAGAAGCGTTTGGATGTGAAAAGGATTAAAGAAGGGCTTGGATGTGAAATAGATTAAAGAATCGTTTAGGATTACTGATAAGTGGACTATACGGATTATACGAGTCAATTGGAGTACTTAAGTTTCTATGTACTGAAAGCCAGGAAAGTGAAGATTATTTTATGGTGGATTACTGACAAGGTATATTTTGTTTGTTTTGGCACGAAACACAACCACGTCCAATTGGATAATTGTGAATTTGTTAGTATTAGGCAAACAACACCATGGTTAGTTTAAAAGAATATGAGCTCGTTAATATTGGCCTAGACAAACCAAGTCGCATTTAATCGATTTAATGAAAACTCGGTAATATTAAACAAACAAAAACATTTATAATTGGTAATTTGCGAAGTCATTGATAACAAACATTCGAAATGAAGAAATTAAGTAGTGAAAGACGGGAAGAGATTAAGAAAATGTCGTCAGAAAGAATACAAAAGCAGTTAATAAAGGAAAGTTTAATGGAAAGTACGGTTAAAGCTATGTCTCGTACTGAGGTAATGCAAACTTTAGCAGAGACGGAAATAGAAAAAGTAGGATTTACAGCTGAAATAGAAGGAGCTGTAGGAGGTGTACAGGGACAGGTTGTAGAAAAAAGTTCTGATATACCTATAGAAAAATCGACTATGGAAATGATGATGCAAATGGTAATGATGATGAATCAACAAGCAGAACAAGTTAGGAAGGAAGAAAGTAACAGAATTAAGAAAGAAGAGTTAGAATTAAAACGAAAACAAGAGGAAGAAAGTAACAGAATTAAGAAAGAAGAATTAGAATTACAAAGAAAACAATTTGAATTACAAATAGAATCACTCAAGCGAGATTGAGACGAAGCGGAGAAAAGAAGGTTGGAACACGCAATAGCAGTAGAGGAAGCTAGGAAAAGTGAGGAACTGATGCGTCGAGAGTCATTACTAGAACAATCTAAGAGATAAGAGGAAAAGGCGATAACACGAACCAGGGAAGTTGAGTTAGCTAATCAAGTTAGGGCGGAAAAAGCTCAAAAGCAACAAGAAGATATTGATCGTACTTTTGAAATAGAGAAAGCCAAAATAAAAATAAAAGAAGAGGAAGTACAAATTGCAAAACAACAATTAGAATTCGAGCAAACGAGACGCAAAGAAGAAAATGAGAGAGAAGGAGAATCTTTAATAGCTAAGATTAAGTAGATTGGGGACGCCATGAAGCATGTTCTACCGAAGATGCCAGATGATATTATGGAAATACCATTGTATTTTGAGACAGTGGAGAATGCTTTTTGTAGTTTTGAGGTTGGAAGGAATTTTTGGGTAAAATTGTTATTACCTTTGATGACACCTAGGGCTCACACTGTGCTAAACAGATTATCCTTGATTGAATTAGAAGACTACGAGATAGTAAAGCGACATTTACTCAAAGAATTTAAACTTACTCCTCAGGAATACAGATCAAAATTCATGGAAACTAAGAAAACCAATGAGGAAACTTATATCATGTTTACTGCAAGATTGAGAAATTTACTTAATTATTACGTCAGAAGTCGATACATCGAAAAAAACTATGATAAACTATTTGATTTGTTAATTGCGGATAGACTAAAAGAATCATTACCTACAGGACCATTGAATTTTGTTTTGTCGAAAGAGGGAAACGAGTGCTTTGAGTCAAGCCTGATTGCGGATCTTGCTGATATACATGTGAATAATCGAATTGGTGGGTTGGTACACAGAATAAAATGAGTACAAATTATATGGGAGCAAGAAATGAAGGGTACCAAAGTGGAAAAGGGAAATGGTATCAGGAAACCAGAAATAGGAATCAAAATACGGAACTTTTTAATAAGTTTCCATGTTGGTGTGCCAAAGTCACTTAAGTGGAAGGAGGGCGAGTTTACAAAAGGTAATCAGTTAACCAGTCATAAAAATACAACCACAACTTTTGTAAACAAGAAATTCGATAAGAGTTATGATCCCAAATATCAAGTGAGAGATCAGAAAGGTTCGGCAAGTTATATGAAACAGTGTTACAATTGTGGAACAACAGGGCATATCGCTAAATTTTGCCATTATCCAGCCAAGACTTCTGAGATGAGTAAGTATCATGATAAAGCAAATGTAAATAGAATACAAGTTAGTGAACAGAATATGGAAAGTCAAGAGAATGAAAGTACGGATATAGAGGTAAAAACAGTAATGAAATGTAAGATAGAGAGAGAACGTTTAATTTTCAGTAAATACTACAGAACAAGAAACGAAAGCAGGAGGAGGATTATTTAAGAAAGTTAGTATGAAGCATATTCAAGTTGAAATTAGAGCTCATGAGGGTCAAGAACCAATGATAATTAAAGCGTTGTATGACTCAGGTGCAGAAATTCCTGTAATAAATGCAAAGTTATTACAGGGAATGAAAATTGAAGAAGTAGGACATTAAAATTTACAATGTATGGTGGGCGAACCAATATCTGCTCGTTTAGTGAAAATAGAAGTTAGAGTTGCTGAAGAGGAAAATGAGATAAAATATGAAAGAGTGGAAACGACGGAATATTTGACTCCTTACATGCAATTGTTATGTGCGGCAATAGAGAATGTAAGCAGCAGTGAACAGTTTTTGATACATCCAGAAATTATTGAAGAACTAAGAAATATACCACAAATCAATGTGATGACAAGATCACAGTATTGGTGTAATGAAGGCAGAAATGAGGAAGAAGACCAGATAAGGGATGAAAGGAGAAACAAGGGTGAAGACACAGACAATGAAGAATCTGATTATGTAGAAATCGAATTGGGAGAAGGAATATTAAGTAATTTATTTCCAGAGCAAGAAGATGTAAGGCGAAACCGATATGCTGATGTCGAATTGTTTGAAAAGCAACAGAAAGAGGACGAATCTTTAGGAAGATGGTGGAAATTAGCTGAAGAAAACGAAAAGAATTTATATGTACTCAATGGGTTGTTACATCGAAAAGAGAAAATCTTAGGTCATGAAATTGAACAACTTGTATTACCTAAGAGTCGAAGATTACAGATTATGAAATTGGCTCACAAATCTGTAATGGGTGGTCATTTAGGAGAGGAATAAACCAGAGAAAGGATCAGATTATCCTTTACATGGCCAAAGATGCGTAGAGAAATAGAAGAGTTTTGTAAATCTCGTGTAAATTGTCAACTGAAAGCAAGGAGTGTGATTATGGATAGAGTTCCAATTAGAGCTATTGTTAAAGAAGAGGTGGCATTCCAAAGAATGACAATGGATGTAGTGGGACCAATTGAACCTATGTCAGCGGCAGGACATAAATATTGCTTGTGTGTAGTGGATTCATGTACAAGATGGCCAACGGTATTCTTATTAAAGTCGTTAACAGCAAAAGCAGTGTGTGATGCATTGAAGGACTTGTTTACGAATGTGGGAGTTCCTGCAGTGATGACTAGTGATAAGGGAACTAATTTCACAGCTGAATTGACCAGAGAATTTATGAGAGCAACGGGGTGTACTCCAAGATTTGATACACCAGGACATCCAGAAGCAGCAGGACTAGTAGAAGGATGGAACCAAACTTTTTAAAAGATGGTTCATCATGTTATTTTGGAAAATCCAAAGCAATGGCATAAAATCGTTCCATTTACAGTTTGGGCATTACGAGAAGTGCCTAATGCAACCACAGGGGTATCTCCTTATATGCTCGTATATGGAAAAGTTCCTAGAGGACCGTTGACGATTTAAAAAGAAGTTTGGACAAAAGAAATTGAGTCACCGCCAAATTTGAAAGTGAAAACAGAAAGATACTTACGAAAGATAATCTCAAAATTGCAATGACATATGCAGAAGAACATACTCGTGAAAAACAATTACAATATACTAATCAATACAATAAAAAGGCAAAACATAAGAAATTTTCAGTAGGAGATAAAGTAATTGTACTTTATCCAACATCTACCGATAAGTTGTTATCAAGATGGCATGGTCCTGGTTCGATAATACAAAAGAGATCAACGTATTCTTATTTAGTTGATATGGGAGATGGAAATCGGAAAATAATACATGCAAATAAGATACGAAAGTTTATTGCTAGATCACTGAGTTGTGGTTTAATTGTGGACGAAGATCAGGAATTTGGAAAGATTGTGGAGTTATCAACAATTATGGAAAAAACAGAAGATGTGGGAATTATTCATATGAAACAGGATCAAATATCTCATTTAGATAATTTGCAGAAGACGGAATTACTCGAATTATTAAACCGCTTTGCAGATCAATTTTCAGAGTAACCAGGATTGTGTACGTTGGTGGAACACGAAATTAATTTGAAACCAGAATTTCGTGTAAAGGAATTTAAGGCGTATCGGATACCTTTTATTTATCGAGAGGAAGTGGATCGACAGATACAACAGATGTTGCAACATGGAATCATCAAGCATTCGTCTAGTCCCATGGCCAGTCCCTTGGTTGTGGTTAAAAAGAAAGATGGTTCTTTACGATTAGCCTGTGATTACCGTTATTTGAATGCATGTACTGTTGAATGTAGATATTCAATGCCAAATGTAAAAGATGTACTGAATCGAGTTGGTAAGGCTAAGGTCATTTCAGTATTAGATTGTCGGAGTGCACACTGGACCTGTCCGGTCAAAACCGGAGATCAGTGGAAGACAGCATTTGTAACTCATAGTGGTTTAAATGAATTCACTAGAGTTCCATTTGGTTTGATTAACTCGGGAAAAACTGTTGTCAAGGCTATAAATTTAGTTTTAAAACCAATTAATGAATTTACAGAACCATATGTGGATGATATTGCGGTATTGTCAAACGAATGGAAGCATCATTTAAAGAATTTAGAATTAGTGTTGATGGAATTGCGTAAACAAAATGTAACATTGCATTTAAACAAATGTTTATTTGGCAAGTATGAAGTACAATTCATAGGCCATATTGTTGGATCTAGTCATATACGCATGAATCCAAAAAGAATGGAGATCTTGATTAATATTCCAATACCAAAATCTAGAAAGCAGGTTAAATAACTGTTAGGTTTTTTAAATTTCTACCGTGGATTAATAAAAGACTTTGCTAATATTGCTAAACCGCTGACAGATCTGACTAACCAACCAACAAAAGATCCGATTTCTTGGAACAAGACATTACAGCAAGCATTAGAAGACATACGTTGAAGAAGGCTGTAAGAAAGGATGTTATGCTATATGTGTTTGAAGTGGGAAGACCATTTTCCTTATATTGTGACAGTGGCGACTATGCTGCAGGGGCTGTATTAAGTCAAAAGGATGATCAATAAATAGAGTGACCCTTGTCATTTATTAGTAAAAAATTGACGGATACGCAGACTAGATGGGCTACAATAGAAAAAGAGGCTTATGCAATAATTTGGTCTTTGGATAAATTTAAAGAAATTGTATTTGGGTGAAAAATTATTATTTTTACGGATCATAATCCATTGACATATATTACCGAGACTATGCCAAAGTCAGCTAAGTTAGTTCGATGGTCTTTAGCACTTCAAATGTTTGATATTGAAATTAAGTACAAAAAAGGGAGTTTGAATATAATAGCAGATTATATGTCAAGAATGTAGATAAGTATGATTTTGTCAAATTTCGTTTATCCCAAAATCCAGAAGAAGGGGAAAGATAAATGTCAGCCAATGTTGATTTAGACTCTTGGGGCGGAAGTGGGTGGTGGTGTTTGGAAGGGCTGTTAGGGGCGAATGAGGTGGCGGATAGAAGGTATTGATAAGACGTTTGATTGCTTGTATTAAGTTATTTGCTGCTTTGACTTCCGAAGGATACGGACGGTCGTTTTATGTTTTAATTTGTGTACACCAGTTTAGGCACTGTATTTTATGTTGTGAATAAAGAAAATTGAGAAAACAAGAGGACGTGTCTCGATCCTTGTAGTTTGGTAAGCTTAATTTAAAGAAAGTTGAAGTTTACAAAATCTTTACAATTACTCAAATTCAACACACAGAATCACCAACTTAGGGGGCGTTCACATATTATATAACGCTCAAGGGGTAGGTGGGTGGGTTTCCGGTTTTGTTGGCGTTATATTGTGTAGGGTGGGGTAGGTTGAAGGTTTCGTTATATAACCAACTTATTCAGCTTATACTATTTTGCCTGTTTGCCTGCCAATTGGAAATTCCGTGTACCACGGACCTTCATTGTTTAATCGAAATTCACAATACGTTGTGAACCAAAACTAGCACCATTAGCACCTGGCGAATTGATTTGACGTTCTTGCTTATTATTTATAAATCTACTTTTAACAATTTTCAGTTTACAATTTTAACAATTTCCTGTGCATAGCTTTAAACACTCTAAAATTCAATTCTGTGTGCTTTGTTTTGATTCTGGTTTAAATTAAAATTAATTCACTTGAAATACATATTTTGGTAGGTATTATCATAATGTTTGATTTCATTTTTTATGGTATGTGTTAATAGTTTATGTTTGCTTAAATACCCAATTGCAGTTGTAATATATACTCTGTATACATCATACGCTATTAAATACGTAGAGTTGTACCATGAACCTATCGATAAATACCTGATAGTGTAATATTAAACCAATCCATTCTGTGTGATACTGTAATCCTCACTTCTAGTGCAAAACAGGAGTGAAACTAAAATGGTGCTTTTAAATAGGATGTACGTCACTGTGTACTGATGTACTGTGTATTATCATGCTGTATTAGTAGGCCTACATGTTTTTAAACTCATGGTGATAATCGTCGACTATCCAATTAGTTACCGTAATTAATAGGCCTACAAGTGAATTTAGCGCCATTAAATGTCCGATTAAGTGCAGAGGAGCTCCATACATCCGGTCTAATCATCATTGGCACGAGAGAGCACACCATTTTGAGATAACTTTTGTTACATGGCTAATTGTATCATGATTTTTTACTGCAGTTCTTGAAATGGATAAAGGCAATTATCAGCTGCATCACTATTATTAAAGTGCTAACTAACATTGTATTTTTATAAAGCTTCAAATTGCGCAAAACAATTATGTCGATTGTATGTCTTTTAATGTGGTTATAGACTGTGGTGGGGTAGGGGTAGGTAGCATATCTGTTATATAATATAGTGGTGGGAGGGTCACAGCTGTTGTTATATAACGTTATTAAGGGTAGGATTTTATGCGTTTTACAATATGTGAACGACCCCTTTTAAGATAACTGATTATAATGGTGAGGGAATACAGGGCTCATTTTACGAACAGGAGCTACAGAAGACTACTGAAGAAATATTTAGAATAGAAAAGATAATCAGGAAACGAGGCAAGAAATCTTACGTCAAATGATTGGGATACCCTGAGTCATTTAATTCGTGGGTTGTTAATGAAGACTTGGAGGTCATGTGATGAGTCATCATCGAAACTGCTGGATCGGGAAATTTTTGGAAATTCCCAATATCGAAACTATTGGAAATTCCCGGCGTTTGGACCTATAGGTTGCGGTTTGACCTAGGCCTTAGATTTGTGCATGAATTATGACTCATTGACGATAGTTTGGTGTTTGACCTAGAGTTTTGGTTGTTGTTGTTTTTGTAATTCTGTGACCTATGGCACGTTGCTATTATGCATGGTAACCTATTAGGTGAACGATTTGACCAATACACGGTCGAAGGCGCAAGCGGAATTGACGCCACATCTTTTCTTAACACCATTGGAACACAGGCGGTAGACTTGTTGACAAAAAATCGTCAGACTAAGGTCAATTTTGTCCTTACCTGCACAATGGAGCGTGTAGATATGAAAAGCGAACAAGTAGATTCCACAGATTTTTCTTTCGTCTCTAGGACCGAAGTTGTTTTAAACTCTACCAACCCGAGCGAAATATTTAACAATGCGAGGGATAAAATCTTAGAATCAATGGCCGCCTTCCAGATGCGTGGTAGTAACTGGAGACTTAGAGCGGTTACAAAATTAGATATCAATACGATTGCATATAAACCGCTAAAAGGTAGTTCATACATTCCACTACCGAAATGTCTAGCTAGTAAAAAGGGTATTGTCAATATGAAGAACGAAGACAAAGAATGCTTCAAGTGGTGCGTAACGAGAGCCTTAAACCCGGCTGATAAGAATTCAGACAGAATAACGAAAGAATTAAAAACACATTCTGAGGAACTTGATTGATCTGGCATCGAATTCCCAGTAGCTGTAGATGATGATGTTATAAATAAGTTTGAGAGAAATAATAATATTAGTATTAATGTCTTTGGTTTCGAGAAAGATGTCCGTCTATTCCCTCTATATTTATCAAAGCATGAGAACGATAAATGTGTAGATCTGCTACTCATTTCTGATGGAGAAACGAAGCATTATTGTTGGATAAAGAACTTTAACAGACTGATGGCGGTACAAACAGAAAACACCAGCACTTCGATGTACCATTGTAAAAGATGCTTAATCGGTTTTAGTAGAAAAGATTCGCTACACAAACACACCGAGTACTGCTCCAAAAACGCCGCTCAAAAGATAGAACTTCCAGAACCAGGAACTATGTTGAGTTTTAAAAATTATTATAGAAAGATGAGAGTCCCCTTTGTCGTATTTGCCGATTTTGAAAGTCTAATTAAACCTATAGACACTTGTCAACCAGACCCCAGCATGTCTTACTCCAACAAATATCAAAAACACATCCCAAGTTCTTTCTGATATTATATAAAATGTTTTGACGATGATCTATATTCGCAAGCTCCCGTAACGTTCACAGCAGAGAGCGAAGATGATGATGTGGTTCAGATATTTATAGACACTCTTATAGATAATAAAAAAATTATTTATAATCGATTTAAATTTCCAAAGAAAATGATATTCGGAAAAAAAGATCAGCCTCTGTACAACTCGGCTACAGTTCGTCACATATGCGAAGGCGACCTTGGTAAAGATCGAGTTAGAGATCGTTGTCACCTCAACGGTAAATTTAAAGGCGCCGCTCATACTAACTGTAATCTAAAATATAAAGTCCCCAAGTTTTTCCCACTATTGTTCCATATTCTATCAGGTTATGACAGCCATCTATTCGTAAAGAAATTACGAGGTGATGATAACGAAAAGATTAACTGCATCCCTAGCAACGAAGAAAAGTACATCTCATTTAGCAGAGAAGTTGAAGTTGATAAGTTTGTAAATAAAGAAAATAAGGAAGTACAGGTTAAACGAGAATTACGTTTCATCGATAGTTTTAGATTTATAGCATCGAGTCTTGACGCTTTATCGAGGAACCTGAGCAAAGACCAGTGTAAGAATCTAAGCAAGCACCATTCTGGTAATCAGCTCGACCTCCTACTTAGAAAAGGTGTCTATCCTTACGACTATGTTGATTCCGTCGATCGACTGAACGAAACAGAACTACCACCAAAGTCAGCATTCTATTCAAGACATAACGACTCTGGCATCAGTGACGAAGACTACAACCATGCACAGATAGTATGGAATGAATTCGGATTCAAAACGTTTAGAGAATACCACGACTTATATAACGTGAGCGATGTTCTCCTGCTTGCTGATGTATTTCAGAATTTTAGAGATGTGTGTTGTGAGAACTATGGTCTAGACCCCGCCTGGTATTATACTTCACCAGGTCTTGCTTGGGACGCTACATTGAAGTTGACAGGAGTAAAGTTGGAGTTGTTGAGCGACTATGATATGATACTAATGGTTAAGCATGGGATAAGGGGAGGTGTTAGCACCATTTCGCACCGTTATGGACAGGTAAACAATAAGTACATACCATCGTTTGACGATAGCAAGCCTTCAACATTTATAACCTATTTAGACGCGAACAACCTGTACGGGTGGGCAATGTGTAAGAATCTACCAACTCATGGGTTCCAGTGGATGGGTAATGATGAGCTAAACGATTGGAGATCAACACTATGTATATTAAAAGTGGACTTGGAATATCCGAGAGATTTGCATGATCTTCACAACGACTATCCTCTTGCTCCAGAGAGTGTTAAGGTTAAAGAATCGGATGTTCCAAAACTTATACCAAACCTGTGTGATAAATTAAAGTACATAGCACACTACGAAAATTTAAAACTGTATGAGAGCCTAGGCTTGAAGATAGCGAAAATTGGAATAAAATTTGAAGAAATTGCTTGGCTGAAAAAGTATATCGATTTAAATACCAATGATTTCGAGAAAGACTTTTTCAAACTAATGAACAATAGTGTGTTTGGCAAGACATGTGAAAACATAGAGGCTCGCGTAGACATAAAACTGGTTTCCAGCGAGAAGCAAGCCCTAAAACTAGCAGCAAGAACCAATTACGACACTCGAACTATTTTTGATGAAAACCTAATTGCCATTCATATGAAACGAACGAAGCTATGTTACAACAAGCCTATATATCTTGATATGTGTATTTTAGACTTGAGTAAAACTATAATGTACGATTTTCATTATAATTACATCAAGAAAAAGTTCGAAGATAGAGCAAAGTTACATTTTGCAGATACGGATTCTTTAGCCTATGAAATTAAGACCGAAGACTTCTACGCCGATATAGCTCCATTAGAAGTAGGTTCGACACTAGCGACTATCCTAAAGACCACCCCTCTGGTATAGAAACTGGCATCAGTAAAAAGGTCATTGGCATGTTCAAAGATGAAGCAGCTGGTAAACAGATCGAAGAGTTTGTAGGTTTAAGATCAAAGTTGTATTCGTACAAGATGGCTGGTGGAAACCACAAGAAATGTAAAGGTGTGAAGAAGAATGTCGTCAAGAAATCTATCACTCACAAAGACTACAAGGACTGCTTATTCACCAAGAGAGAACAATTGAGAAAGATGAATGTCATTCGGTCGCATCTTCACGATATCTACCCCGAAGAAATCAACAAAGTAGCCCTCTCAGCGGAGGATCACAAACGAGTGATTCAGCCAGATGGCATCCACACTTTAGCATATGGACATTATTCTCTAAATATAAAATGAGTGATAAACAAATCGATGTCGAAGGCGTAACGCTACCTAATATTGCTTTGTCGAACGTTGATCTAATCGAAGCGGCGAGACAACTAAATATAAATAATTTCAGAGGAGTTTTTCTAAGAGACGAGTTGCCAAAGAGGCCGAGACCGAACGAATGCGGCATCCTTATTCTCGATGATTCTGACGGTAAAGGAACGCATTGGACGTGTTGGATCAAGCGCGCTAACGACAAAATTTATTTCGACAGCTATGGACTGCCTCCCCCTACAGAATTGATAAAATATCTACAAAGACCGCTGTTTTACAACAGTGAGCGAATACAACCCAACGGTCAAGTGTATTGCAGTCATTTATGTTTGTACGTACTGAAGAAGACGATCAAAGATGGTTGTAAATTTCAAGAAGTCATAAACGAATTGCATTAAATAGTATCACCTATTTCAAAACATGCCTGTCGATAAATTTGGACGAACTGATACTGGATCAACTCAAAGAATAGTGTCTGGAGGGGTTACTCTATCCCAAGCGAATAATACCTTTCTAAAACGAGATGGAACGAACGAAATGGATGGTGATTTAAACATGAATGGTAATATGATAAAAGGTCTACCGACTGACATTCATCCACCAGTCTTAGCCAGCTAGGCCGCGAGTTTTGGTCAAGTCGAAACTCTAGTCATATAAATGAAAACGAATAACACTGATAACGCGAGACTATACGTGCAGCAAATACCATGACTTCGAATGTAACGACGATAAACGGTTTTACTTACGAAGCTAGTGCTAGCGAATGTCGCATAGCGGCTGGGTATAACTTTGAACCGTGGAAAGCGCTTCAAAATGCTTGTCAAGCCCCCGAATGTTGGATAGCCGATACAGAAACTGATGTTTGGTTACAGATTAAATATCCCGTTCCTTAATCTATGTCGGGTTTCTACATCATTGCTAGCGCAGTATTGAACACACGTATTACTAGATGGAAAGTTCAAGCGAGTAATGATGGAATAATATTTACAGATATTCTAAGTCCTAAAACGGATGTCCTCGATGCAGGAGTTTTGAACAAATTTACATTTCCTGCACCGTCTAATTACGTTTACTGGCGATTTCATATTATATCCACGAGCGATGGGGCGGAATGGACAGGTATTGGGTTGTTACAGTGGATTCCTACTCTTACTGATAACACACGCGGAAGAAAATGTCATGTCAGTTACATTCCTAGATTAACTTCGAATACCAGTAATTATGGTTTTGAAGCGAGCGCCACTTCTGAATTTCAAAGTAACAAAGCCTTCACTGCGTTCAAAGATGAAGGTGAATGGGTGTCTAACGTCAACAGTCAATTCTTTTTAACTATCAAGTGTCCAACAGCTTTAAGAATCTGTAAGATTGGATTAAAAGAAAGGAATAAATCCTACGAAAGGATTTATGATTGGAGGATAGAAGGAGCCAACCACTCGGGAAGTTGGAATATTTTATACACTGCACCTAATCCTACTTACTTAGGAAATACTTATCAATAATTTTAATCGATTTCGTAGGAAAATACACATCTTACATGTTGTACTGTAAACAAGCTGAACCGGGCAAATCTGGATTAAGCGTGATGCAGTTATTAGTGTACGATGACTAAGATTTTCAATGACCATTCTCATTGAAAATTTAAACTACAAGTTCAACAACTTCGTTATTTCCAGATACCACGATATAGGTATGATGTATTCTGGTTCCGTTTCTATCCTCGTTTTCATGAAAGTAAATGTCTTGTAGTAGGATATTCTTTTCCACATTGTCATGCAATGGCCCCTCGAATACGCTCATGTAATACTCTGTCCCGTCCGGTGCCTCTACTGTAATTAGGAAGAAATAACCTACCGTGCCGTATAGATACTGCTTCGTTTTGACTGTGTAAACAACATCTTCTAAAGTTTCGAAATCTAAAAATTTACGAGTTCCCATTTTAAATA
The DNA here is from genome assembly GCA_959347315.1 of Bimastos eiseni. Classification (NCBI taxonomy): domain Eukaryota; kingdom Metazoa; phylum Annelida; class Clitellata; order Crassiclitellata; family Lumbricidae; genus Bimastos; species Bimastos eiseni. The sequence goes on along the minus strand of OY365807.1, from coordinate 43,812,816 downwards.
CTATTTATTGTATTTAGATCGGATCTTAATCTCGTATTTTTTTCTCCATACTCTTCCATCAAAGTTCTTTATAATTTTACCGATTGTCTTATGTGCGCTTGCCGCTTTGAACAATGATGGATACTCTACAACTTCACCCGTTTCCAAGTCTTAGATATCAACAGTTATTGGATTCTTCTTATTTCTCTAAGATACATGTACCTAGGATCGATCTCCTTTTGCTCCTTCTCTGGTTTCTTCATCTCTGGAATTCTTTCTTTCTCGACGAGTACACTTATAATTTCAGCTTTTTTCATATAACTCGAGCCTACTAGCCCATGTTCCTTCATTAGCGATTTCAGTTCTGAGAGTTTCATGTTCTTTTTATAATAGAAAATATTTTCTTTAATATTCTACATTCATCTTCTGACCGTCTGATTGAAAGTTTAACAATTTATCTGAAATGACGACTGCATCAGCTTCAGTTCCAGCAGGGATCGCAGCATTGAAAGTAGCCTTGATCTGGATATCGACAACTGATGACTTTAGCCGTTCAGATTGCTTACTCACACCGAAAACGAATAGCGGGTATAAGTCTTTGTAGTCAGCCGGAGTGATGTTGCTCTGAGTTACCAAAATTTTTCGCTAAAGGTCGCCGCCTCTATGTAAGCTCTAGGAAATTGCTGATTCGGGAATGAGAGGTAGTCGACAGCTGAATATCTGTCCTGGTTCATCATCACACACATGTTCTTGATATCGCAATGATCGAAAATTGAGGGATTAGCCTCTTGATTGCCGCTTCGATTCGTTTTAAATCCAACTATGATGTACCTGGGTTTTTCTGGCGCTGTCTTTACACTAAGTCGCCAACTAAACGTGGTAGATACAAGAACCGTTATAGTATCGCAAAGATGGGCTCGATAGGCTACTGGTAACGTTGCCTTTTCTTCGATCGTTTTATACAGCTGCACTCTTTCCATGTCAGACGCTTGAACGTGCGGCATAAACCATGAAATTTTACTGAGGTTGACTTTGCCGGCCACTACCGCATTTGCCCTAAAAATAGCATCGCTGTCAGGTTTGCGAACGAGAGTTAAAGTCTGCTTCATACCTCACAGAATCCAAAAATGTGCTTCAGAGGCGCGATGAAGCTAAATGTAACCTTTGCAGTTGGTTTCCTAATGAGATACGCATGTCTTATCGCGAAACCCGTGTTATCGCTTATAGCAGCAGTTGCGGCTGTGTCTTTAGTCCATAATTGTTTAAGTCCTTGAGCAAGAGCAAAGTCGTTGGGATATTTCAGCAAGCCCAGCATAGTTGTGGCTTGCCCGGGATGAAACACGCTTTCTATTTCTTGATTCGATAAGGAATACGACATTTGACTGAAGAGATGCCATGAGGCTGTTGTTGCCTAAAGCTGCAGCGTCGACATCAACGTAAAAGGTTCCATCTGCTTTAGTCAGTTTACCATCAAATGGCAGGTATGACTCGAAGGGATGGCTGAAGATATCTTGAAGTTCGATATTTATGCGAATTTCCCCAGTGTTAAGATTCGCCCCCGCCACTGGTTCATATTCATGAAATTCATATCTTTCAATTCCCTCGTCTATAATAGTATTTTCAGTAAATCTTAGAATATCTGACTGCATTTTTTAATATAACAAGATTTAATTCTAAGCAAATTTCATTCCAGATCCACGCACCACCTCTCGGATCGATATGGCACCGCCGTTACCAGACAGTAAATTATTTATATTCGCCGAAGGGTGGGGATATATTAAATTCTGTAACGTTTCCTTACTCTATTGACTAAGCGTCGTATTTCCATGGGGAGCTATTAACCCCTTTAACAAATCCTCGTTCCGTTGGCTAAGTACAGGCGGTTGTGGTGTAAATATTTTTGCCGCTGCTTTATCAACCAATCGCTTTCCAGCATTAATAGCAACTGTCTTTCCAACATCTATGGCCTTTTCCCCAATCTCCGTCGCAGCTTCTTTCCCGGCACTTAATGCAGTTGATGCTACCTGTCTTGCAGCATTCGAGGATAACATTCTTTTGAAAAATCCTGATATCGTGTCAAATATTCCAGCGCCTCCTACGACGTATCTTTTAGCAAATCTTTTAGTTATGACAATCATTTTATAATTGCATCATTAAATTTTTATAGCATAACACATTTCTCACATTTTGCCTAAGTAACTCATCGCAGATACCGACTATCTCGTTTCTTAATCCAGTATTTCCCGCTATGAAGCCAGCCATTCGTAGTTCCAACATATCCATTAGCGCATCGGGGTCTTGTGGAAGAACTACGACCCCTTCGCCCGTTGAGAACCTCCCTTTCCGCATCGAGAGCAATGGCTTAATAATTTTATTATATTTTAGGGCTTTAGACGATTTGGGCTTATTCGGATTATTTGGTACACACAAGGCGCCCGTCGATTCAAGAATTTTCAAGTACACGTCCAGATCGTTTTGACTGTATATCGACTCGTTTGGTTCCTTCATCGTCATCAATTCCCATAGCCCTTGGGTTCCCTTGTAGATGTTATTACCAATAAATATATCGTCTCCTTCGATTGAAATTGGATAGTTTCCGATGAAAAAAACCCCATCTCTAGAGTGTATTCCGAAGGTCGTGTCCGTCAACTTTTTATTCGCAGCGTATTCTTTTAAATATTTTTTGGCAATATCACCTAACTCCAAGGTTCTAATATCTGAAACGGGATCGTCCGCAAACACGTCTATTGAGGGATATTGTGGGAATTGAATCGCTTTCAACGATGTCGATAGCGATGCCGGCAATGCTCGAAGAGCTGTCGAAGTCGCCGTAGTGCTTTCCTCAATCGCGCCTAATTTTTTTAGATAGTCCAGACTGCGAGTTGATTATGGGTTTGTACGCCTTTATCAATTCCCGCTGAAGTCCAATGTCCCCTCATTTCTCAGATAACGAGTCTTGTCTAATATTTTGCTTCCTCTTGAGAAACTTCTCAACGATAGAGTCTCGTTTGGCTGGGTCCTGAATTTTAAGAAACGACATTTTAAAGTTGGAAATATAATATTTAAACGTAAAAACGTAAAACGCAAATAAACGTTCACTTTGTATTCAATTCGTTTTGCCTAAGTGTTTCGTCGCTTCATCTATGTTGATATTCGTTTTACTCCTAACCTCTTCTTTCATCTGATTAAATTTCTCGAATTCGCTTAGAATAACAGAATATTCCGAGTGTGAGATATTATTATCATCTAAAGCTTTCGAAACAAGGTCGCTGATCGAATTGAGTTTCCCTTCGGCTATAGTCCTGATCTTTGCATGTTTTTCTTGCCGCAGCGATAATATTCGGTGGACTTGGGTGGATATCAGAGATAGTGCTCTAGCTCCAGCGGATGAAGATACCACGATAGTAGCGGCGGGTGCGGCTACGACGGAACTTAGAAAAGTTACACCTAATACGCTGAGTCCCGAAGACGTAAGGGTTAACAAACCTTCCAACGCTTCAACAATTTTAACACCCTTTTGATATTTTTACAGATTATTTCTCTCTTTTCACGTTCTCGTAAGATTTCCTGTTGAATTTCAGATATTTTCTGAAGGCGATAAGTGTCTGCTTTGTTCAATTCCATTTTATAATATCAAAGAATATTTTTTAAATGGAATTCAATTTTATTCATTGACGCGGTAATCGACATAACATAACGAGTCTCCTTCGTTTATGGTGACAGTCCCAAGATCTCTAAAATTCTTAATATCCAGTAAAATTTCGAGTAACGGTATCGCTTAGCAGGCGACACCCCGCTTCTATAAATTCCGGATGGAGCGAAATTTTACACGATCCTTTCGTCATTCGGACACCCAAGCCTAACGGTAAAACAACCGTCTCTTGTGAATGAATAGTTATCGCTTCTTGAGGGAAAAATTCCCACCTTAGACCGCCCATTTGTCTTTTCGGTCTATACTTGACATCCCACATGTCTTCACACACCTTCCACCTGACGGATCTCGGTTGAGTTCTTACTTCTGGAACAATTTTTGGTTTCGTCCACCCCATTTTATGAATTGGAAATAGAGACATTTTATATATATTTTTTAAAGTAACAATCCGAGAAGCGGAATGTTTTTAAACGGTCAATCTGGTCCTAAGATAAGTCCTTCCCCATTTATAAACCCATTTCCTCTTATCAGATACAGACCTTCTCCTACGCCGTTTAATCCAGATCCTTGGTATGGCTTCACGTATAGACCCTGCCCTTGTTGCACTATCTTGTAGTTTTTACCTCGACTATTGACGTATATAGCCCCACCTGTTCCGCTGACTTTATCAATGACTTTAGAACCAGCCGCCGCACCTATTCCAGTTAATGCACCCGTTGCTAAGCTCGGTAATACGCTAGATAGTAGGAATTTGCCAGCAGTTGCAAGAAAAGGTAAAATTGCGCCGATAAAGCCGCCTTCGACTTTAGCGTTATGTATCAGTTGTGTTTTACTCATTTTTATAGTCACGCCTTTCCCATCCTGATACGCATTAGCTAGTTTATTGAGTTGTGCTTGGGTAAGAGCTAACACATGCTCTCCGTTTAAATAGCCGTGCATTAATCCAATACTAACACCTGTTCCCGCTTGTAGCGATCTTCCAATTTTATCTTTTTGTCCTTCTGAAATACTGACTTTGATGTTCGTGTATCGACTCATTTTATATAAAACTACAAAAACTTTTAAGCTTCTCTAATATGAAACCGTATCGATAATTCCTCACCTCGCCGATTAATTAGTTTACCATTCTGATCGGTGAGAGACGTTTCAATTATCGAAATCGTGGATAGAGTGATTGGAAGATATATCAAATTCCTAGGCGTTTCGATAATCTTATAGCCGGGCCCTACATTCGGGAAAAAGGAATAAATTATAATATCAGTCGTGCCGTTGCTATAGGAAGCCCCGATGATATCGCTCGTTACTCTCAGATTACTGACACTCATTATGTCCACTATATTCTCCGATTCTTGGTACCCTGCTGAATAACGACGCCTGTCGAAACCGAGGGCTTTTCCGATAGAGTCCAACGCCAAAAATCAACCATGTAATTATCCGCTAGATGTACAACATTCTTTAACGTATTGCTGTTTGATGCTATTCTTAATATTGTATTCTTCGTTAACCATATTATAATGCTTGTTTTCTTTCATGATTCTCTGGACGTATTCGTTAATATCTGTAATTTCATAGCAGCCTTCGGGGATGGTTATAGTAACCCACATACCTCCACCATTCGGCGAATACGAAAAGTTGTTGTTAGTCTCATCGATGTTTGGGTATGAAAAATATGTTTCCAGATTGACAAGAGCCATCTCATACTTTTATCTTTATCGAACTGAATCAACGGATCCCTTATTTGGGGATCTTTTATCACTCAATAATATGTAAAACGATGACTTTGGCTCTGTGTAACGAGCGATCCTTTCAGTGTAGTCTGCAATCTTCTGTAGAAGCAATTCCAATTTTATAATATAAAAGATTCTTTATAATGAAATGTAGAATTCATCGAAACCGCATCTATGCTTGCCGTTATTCTTATTACAAGAGTGATCTATCACTACAAAGCCGTGAGGTTGCTTCCAGGCTGTTTGACATAGTTTCTTAAACTCATCCTTAGACATGTCTGTGCTGACGTAGTCATTTTAGATGTGATCAATATTTTTCAAGTCTTGGGGAAACAAACAGATAAAGTTTGCATTCTCTCTAATTGTCTGTCTCGGTAGTTTGAAATAATTCTGTGCTAGATAGAAACAGTCAACGTTGCTATGCCTCCCTCGGATGTAATAAGTCTCGCATTTGTTCTGCTTTTCTAACTGTAAGTCGTCGAAAATCATCAGGTTCTTCGTGTCACGGTTCAAGTCACTCGGGTCTGGCACGTCTTCTGCGGATTCAAAGAACTGGGAAGAAATATCAGATTTTTTAACCAATTGTTTTGCCATTTCCTCAACGACAAATGCTGGTGAAAGATTTTTGCTCATTATCTCGTCTTGAATATAAAATAACCAGACGATGGATTCTTTAGACATTTTTTCCTCAAATGCTTTTTCAGAATTTTATACTCTGTTGAAGGAGAGACCTTCCGAATACTTGGAGATTGTCGTAATCTAACCATCCGGGTCTTAGAAGCAGGTTCAACAATGAAGTCGTCTTACCGCATCCAGACTTTCCTACGATTAACCCTCTTATACTTCTAGGTAAAAGAGGGTAATTGAATCTCTTGGAAATATCGTTCCACGATAAAATATTTTTTACTTCCATTTTAAATATATCTAATTGTATTTAAAATGTATTGCGTAAATTGTAAAACTCATACTGAAACCAAAAATATTCAAAATGTTATAACGAAGAATGGAAGGTCAATGATTAGAGGCACGTGTGATGTTTGTGGGAAAACAAAGACTCAATTCGTAAAAGCTGTAGAAGGTGGGGATCTAGTTGGGTCTCTAAATTCAGTAACTAGCGGTATTAAATTACCGTGGGCTAAATTTCCAGGTGAGATGCACTTGCCGGACATCAGTTTACATGACCAGGAACTAGACTAGATTTGAGATTGAATCCTGATGGAACTCCTAAAGATTGGTCGAAACCCGTTGATAGAGTCGATAACGCTGCATATTATCATGATTTAGCTTACAACCAGCACGCGGATACGGCTTCTAGGAATATGATTAATGAATTGAATAATATACCTAATCCTAGCTTACGGCAGAGAATAGAGAGGGCTATAGTCTAGCCTATATTATCTACTAAAGCTAGTCTCGGGTTAGGTTTAAAAAAAGCTTAAAATTACAACCCGATCTGAAATGGACCAATCAATTAGCGAATGAATTGCATAAACCTGTAGTAAGGCATTTTAGAAAAAGGAAGGTGTTTGCTGGTGGAATAGATGAAATTTGGGCTGCTGATTTAGTCGATATGCAGGCATTCGCTAAAGATAACGATGGCGTGAAATATCTATTAACCGTCATAGATGTGTTTTCCAAGTACGGTTGGATCGGGCCGTTATATGATAAGAGTGGAAAATCTACAGCTTTCGGTTTCTTGAAAATATTAGAGAGCGGAAGAAAACCGGGTAAGGTGTGGGTGGAAAAAGGAAAAGAATTTTATAATAAAGACGTAAAGAATTTGGTTGAGTTGTACTCTACTGAGAATGAAGAAAAATCCTGCGTAGTTGAGAGATGGAACCGGACTATGCGAGAGAAAATGTTTAAGTACTTTACAGCTAATTCAACAAGGAGATATATCGAAGTGTTAGGCGATATGCTTCGTAATTATAATGAAACAAGACATAATTCTATTAAAATGACGCCCGCTAAAGCTAGTATGAAAGTGAACGAGAAGGTTGTTTTTATGAATTTGTACGGTGATGAGATTTCGGAACCTATTGTGCCTAGGTTTTCAATCGGTGATAAAGTTAGAATAACTAAGAAAAAGAACATATTTGAAAAAGGGTACACACCTAGATGAACGGAAAAAGTTTTTACAGTATCCCAGATTCAATACACGGATCCTCAAACTTATAAGATTACTGATTATAATGGAGAAGAAATACAGGGCTCATTTTACGAGCAGGAGCTACAAAAAAGTACTCAAGAAATATTTAGAATCGAAAAGATTGTTAGGAAACATGGGAAGAAATCGCTAATGAAGTTGTTGGGTTACCCTGAATCCTTTCATTCTTGGATTAATAATGAAGATTTAGTGATCACGTGATGACTCATCATCGAAACTGCTGACTCATCGAAAACTTTGGAAATTCCCTTGGCTTTTGACTTATAGGGAGTATAGGTGGTGGTTTTAACCAAGGTTATAGGTTACAACGAAACTGCTGACTCATCGAAAACTTTTGGAAATTCCTAGGGATTTAACCTAGAGCTTAGGTTTGTGCATGAATTGTGACGGATTTGCAATATTGTGGTAACCTATATGTCGGTGTTTTAACCATGAACCTAGGTTTGTGTATATTTTAGACATTTTGTAACCTAGGGTGGGTTAAAAAATGAAATGGTAACCTATGGGTCAGCGTTTGACCTAGATTTAAGGTTTGTGCAAATTTTTTGGGCCAAACTGCTACACTTTCAACTACTGTAGTGCAATGCTATGCAACGAACATTTATAGGCCTAATGCAGGAAATTCGAGCATATTGATTACGGCAAGCGGTCAACAGCCTCTGCGGTTACGCTGTAAATGCCGGGCGGCTCAGGTTATTTTTCAATGGAAAAAATTCTTCAATAAAAAAACTAATTAACATAATCACAGGGGAGGCTCGCGCCTCTGCGCCTTAATGGTAGCGACGCCACTAGCTGTTGGACACAATAATAATAATTTATAGTCTACACTTACTTATAAATTTCAGAATATAAAAATTGAAATTGTGAAGTATTATATAAAATTTCCGGGGTTCTGCACAATCACAATTTTTATTTTTTAGTAATTGAAAAAAGGCGCCGGAACGCCTAAGCACAAGAACACGGCAGTGTCATGCAATATGACGTCTTGAGAAATTATGAATCTGTAAGCTTGAGAAAAATAATTTTGCAGACATCATTTTGCTCTTGAAAACTGAAAATATTCTAAAATAAAAAATATAGTTTTTAATATCGGCCGATTGTAACATTGGCCAACAGATTTTTACTTTTTTTGCTACTGAAGGAAACTCAGCCGTTTCTTATAGACATGTGGTGTCCCTCAAAAATCCGTCATAAGACCACTCCTCTTCATCCTCTATACCTTTGGCGGACAGGCCACAAGGCTTGAATGAATGATTTATTTAAATAATCGGCTCGCCATAGTGTTATTTTACGTCTATTTTTTTACAGTGTTGCGTATAGGAAGGAAGACCGATCGGCGGTTTTTAATTGAGTGCATAGCTTGCAGACGCATGAATTGGCTTGAGTATAGCCTGACATGCGGTGCATCGCTATATATGTGGAGCAGTGGTTCGTACTGCTTCATACGTAGAGTGGTTCTCGTACCGCTCCAGGAATCGTTGAGTGTTGCCATATAAATACGACCTCTAGTGACAGCCGCTCTCGCGGTCAGGCTGGTGCTGCTTTTCGCTTATCTGGTGGGGTGGGCCCCTCTGCCGTCGATCGCAAGACGGACCGTGCCCTGATCGTAAGAGTCAACAGGCTGACAGAGAAAGTCCGATCGTGAGAAATAAATGAATGAATGACAGTTCTGTTCGGAAATACGGGGAAGATGGTGACCCCGTTGGTGGCCGTGAGTGATACAGACTGGGTGAGTCCCAGAAGGGACTCACATATATCGAGAGAGGCCTCGGCGGCCGACAGAGAGATAGACTGGGAAAAATCACTAACCGTGCAGACCGTGGGAGTTCTGGTGGCCGAGAAATATTCTGGCTGGCTACCTAGATCGGTCATAGTTACTCCTCGTGAATACCAGCAGGTTGTCGGATACGTGACCCCGTCGGTGGCCATGAGAAATAGAGATCGGGTAAAGCCCGAGCAACCGCACGCTACACCGAGACAGATTATGGCGACCGTTGAAACAATTTACGGGAAGAATTCCCCAGTGTACACATTGGTTAAAAGACGGGGAGGGCGGACCCGTGAAGCCGTTGGAAACAGACTGAGAGCTACCGGAGTCAACGGCTTGTTGACAAATACTGGAAAACATGAATACATTCGATAAATACGGAGAGGGTGACCCCATTGGTGCGTTCGATACAGGGAAAGTTCCCTTTGGTGCCAAAAACCTGATCAATTGTGGGCGTCTCCGCATATTCTTTTCTATTTACGGTTTTCCGTAAACATCTATACTTGGCTACCTAGCGTGGTCATACTTACTCCTCCCGTTTACCAGCAATCTGTTGATTTGCGTGTCTGATCGCAATGTCTTAGGTCGCGGTTTCCCCGCGTATCTTTACTTGAGTTACTAAACGTAATATCTGTACTTGCGGTGTCCCCGCAGTATGTCTTCTTGATTGTCTTGCGGTCTTTCGGTAAATATTCTTACTATTCTAAATATTCTTCCTACCTATGTTGGTCACAGTTACTCCTCTCGGTTTTCCAGAAATCTATTCACTTGTCTGTCTGGTTGCAATATCTTGGCTCGCGGTTTCCCCGCGAGGTGTCTACTAATTTCTTCTTGTAGATCTAACTACATAATCTCTTTTCGAGGACTTCCTCGAAAGATTTGCCAGTGGTTCGTTCCAGTGTATAAGAGACAGGGTACAATTGCTTCAGAGAAAGTGATTATAATAATACAGGTCTGTGTGAAACATAGAGGTAACGTGGTGACACTTACCTCAGGTGCCTGTGAGAGAATTGATTCTGAGAAACGAGAGTTGGTGCATTACCGTTGGTCAGAGCTCTAGGTGACGAGTATCTAGATGATCCTACGATGAGAGGAATAAGTGCAGTCCAAGGAAGTTACAGACATGCGAGAGTCTGGGTGATCGGATACTAAAGTATATGACAGATGCAAGCAGGCCGAGAAAGATACTTGTTGGCTACCTAGTTCGGTCATAGTTACCCCTCACGAATACCAGTAGGTTGTCGGAGACGTGCAAATTCGGGTGGCCGCAAAAGATACAAGCTGAGTAGATTCCCGCAGTAGCAGCCGTACAAACCGAGAGAGCTGCCGGTGGAGCGTTGGCACATACGGGGAAAGTGCCCCATTGAATACGTTCGATAGAAATATCGGGGAAATTCCCGAAGGACCCGCTAGAATTACACGTGGAGGGTGATCACTTTAGAAGAGCAAACAAGAGAAAACACTGGTGCCGATTGATACCTTCAGGTTACAAGTCAAGTAACTCTTCTTGATGGCTTTATGCTCGTTCGATAGGTACTCTTGTTTGTTACCTACGTTGGTCACAGTTACTCCTCCTGGTTTCCCGAGTATCAGAATATATTACGGTGTTGGCGGACAATTGCCAAAGCAGAGGACGGTCAATCGTGTGCATGATAACTTATGCGTGAGAGGCCGGTATACCGCACACGGAAATTGACCAAGAAGCCCGTTAAAGTCTGGGCAGTCGAAAACCCAGGTTAGAGATAACAAGTAGACCAGTAGACAAAGTATTGATCGATGCGTAAATATTACTGTTGGCTACCTACGTTGGTCATAGTTACTCCTCCGGTTTTCCCGAAGTGTATCTACTTGCGTGTCTGATCGAAGTGATCGATACGAGTACGTTTGGGTAATCGGGTACCCAGGTGAATACATGGTTGCTTGTCGTTACACACAGTTCTGAGAACTGACTAAAGTGCGAGGTCGGGCCCCCTCGTGCGTAGGTCGGATCGAAGATCTGCGTGCAGATAGCGAAGTTTATAGACCTTTACTATCAGTGTCCGTGAATACCATGCCAGTGTCATTTTTATCGAAGCAGAATATATCAGTGTTGGTGGGTAACTGCTAACACAGAGGACGGGAACTTAGTCCGTCAATTGTGCATGACAAAATATACGTGTGCGGCCATTTATGCCATATACGGAAATAGACCGAGAGAGATACGTGTTGAGCAGAAGGTGTGATAGCTAAATGTCTAGCCATGATATGACTAAGAGCTGTGCGACTTGTAGTGTCTAGGACGACAGAGTTTAGAGAGTTGCGAACAGTACTGTCTAGGAGTATAAGACGTTGAATTTAGCTACTGATAAATGTCTAGGCCGATATGACATAAGGGACTTGTTTCAAGTATGTCTGAACCTCGTAACTTAATAGAACGTTTGGTGTCCCTATTTGGCGATAGTTTCAGAGTCACAAGATGCTGAACGGTACGACATCAGGTAGAGGAAAACGAGGCTAGTAGCTTGGAAGGTAGGCAAGTCGAGTAAGACTCCTGCCGGTATGATTACGAACCCTGTTTTGAGTACGGCCATCCTCAGAACGTTGCCCATCCGGCGACCGCGGAATAGGCAGAGTCAGACCTCGTGACTCATTTGAACAGTGTTACCTTTCTTGGAGAAGAGGCCCATCTTTAATCTTTACTGGTGAGAGCGAACATCCTGGTAGATATAGAGAGTAACCATTTGGCATTGAGATTTGGTAAGAAAGTGACTCGGGCGACTCCAGGCGTGTCAGCGAGCTGGGGTCGACACCGTCCGTTAGCGCTAGGCAGGCGCTCGGGTGGCAGAACGCCACATACCACACCCTTAAGTCGTCTCATACAATCCTCCTCTGTCGACCACCACCTGCATGCAGAGGACACTCAACTCTACATATCCTTCTCCCCAATTTTTCCCCACCTCCATTGCACAACTACTGAATGTAGTAAACTTAGTCTCCGAATTAATGGCATCTAACCTCCTCGGCTCAACCCTTCCAAGACCGAATTTATCCTCATAGGTCTCCCTGACCAAATCAAGAAAATACTCGACCCTGCAATTCACTTACCCACTAGCTCTTCTTCCCTTCCCTTCACCTCGGATGCCACAGTCCGAAATCTTGGCGTCACTTTCGATCCTCATCTCTCTTTCTCCAATCACATCTCAAACCTCGATCGCTCCTGTTTCATGCACATTTGCGACCTCCGCCGCATCCGACCCATGCTCGACTTCAAAACTGCTTCTACCATTGCTACCTCCATCGTCCACTCCAAAGTCGACTACTGCAACACCCCTTCCTCAACCTTGAAGCCACACAAATCAAACGTTTTTACAATTAATCCAAAACTCATTAGCCAGAGCCGTCACCAGAACACCCAAGCATCATCACATCACCCCAATCCTCAAATCACTTCACTAGCTAAAAATCCCAGAGCGCATTCAATTCAAAATCTTATCATTAACTTACAACTCCATACAATATTCACAGCCCAAATATCTTCGCAAACTCTTCACCATCCAGCCAACCCACTCTACCCGATCGTCCTCTTGCCTCACCCTCACTCGACCTCCCATTACATCTCATCTCAAGTTCTCCAACCGTGCAATATCAAACGCCGCACCACGTCTCTGGAACGACTTACCTCCTGAATTTCGTGCCTTCTCGGTTCCTTCACCATCATTTCCCGTCATGCAGCATCATCTGTCCATAGCGCCTCTGTCCATCACACCCCGGGCTTTCCATTCTAAACTTAAGTCCCACCTTTTCAAGAACTCTTACCCAGGCTCGTTAGGCTACTTGACATCCCACTTGTCAATCCTCGACCAAAGCGACACCCTCCTTAACAGCTACTCTGCCTCCCTGCTGACCTCCTGGAAACCGAACTCTGACCGCCCACGGACTAGCCTTTGGACAACCCTTTTGATTTGACGCAGCGCTCATGAATAAGCTGGTGCCTGCGCTTAGCTTTAAAGTGGCACTTTAGAAATTTTGAGATTACGAATACGATTTCGATTATAGAATTTGGCATGTTGAATCCAGTCTTGTTCTTGTTTTTTTCTATCACGTCACGTTTTAGAGAAAATCGGCATGCAAGGTTTCGAAGAGGACACCTAAATATTTAGTTATGCATACATTCACAATGTACATGCAATTAAATTTATGGACACTTTGCAACAAAACTGTGACTGATTTGTGTGTGTATATAAAGTCAAGAGAGTCTCTGATCAATGTATTTACTATTAAAACCCCTTAAAATGATTACAAGACACATGTTAACATGAGCTTATGTCTTTCTAATCTCAACTTCTATATTAGAACAAACAAAGTATTAAAAAATGTTTCTGACATTTGTTTTTGTGCTTGTAAGACACATCCATCTGTCGTTGCAAGAACCAACAATAGTCTCCTCTCATACTGGGATTTTATTTCCTTTAATATCTGCTTTCCAGCCCTTTATATCTTGATGGAATCTTTCCCCATGCTTAACACTGACATCGCCCAGATCGGGTTTAAAGAAATCGAGATGAGAATGTAGAAAGACCATCTTCAGTGACATTCTAGCGTAGACTGATATGATGTCAGCATTTTCTCTACAATTTCAACAATAATTCGCTGCTTCAAAAGTCCCAAGAAAGCCCTTGACAACGAGCACGAATGCTTCCCAGGCTGCTAACTCAACTGGCTTCAGCTTAGCTGTAAACTCATCGGCCGGCATCAGTCCACGGATTTCGATACCGACAAATACACCCTGTTAAAAGTTTGACTTCACTTTTCTTAATGCCAAACTTGCTTCTGAGATGCTGTTCCATTGTTCTATTGCCTTCACATAATTTTTATGAGTCCCATGGTGGAAGAAAGACTTTCTGACTGTCGGCATGTGCCTCACGTTGTATCTACCTGGTGTAGTATCGTCTCGTTTAGGCCAATTTTTTTTACCATGATGGTTGGCATCATCACGACTGTTCCCAAGATGCAGGAAGAACCTGCATTTGGTATATCAAAACTGTAAGCCAAGAAGGACTGAGACAACTTTGTTATTCGTTAGTCACGCTACACAATATATCTTCTTCAATTTGCCATTCAACCACTGTGCTAGTCTTGAATAGCAAATAGCATAGCACGTAATTGGCAATTGATTGCCAAAGTAATGCTTCTATGCAGTTTTAAGCCCTTGGGAAAGACTCTTTCGCTGGTCGTGCGGATTGAATTGACCACAGTGATAACAGCAACAGTAGGCCTACTGTCAGTACAGATTAACCCAACTTCTTCTGTTCATAATATAATTGTTGAGGGCTAAGAAGTGGATATGATGTTCTTTTCCATGTACGGTTTCGTTAATTTATATACTTGGCTACCTAACGTGGTCATAGTTACTCTCGCGGGTTTTCAGCAGCACTTAATTGAGTTGTCGGACACGTGGAAGTTCGTGTGACCAAGACCGTGGAAGTTCGGGTGGCCGTGATAGATACAGACTGGCTAAGTTCTAGGATTAGCAATCGCATATAGTCAGAGAGGCCCCGGTGGCCGAGAGTGGTACAAACAGTGACAAAGTTCGGGTGGCCGTTCGATAGAAATATCGGGGAAATTCTCGAAGGACCCGCTGAAAATACACGTGGAGAGTGACCACATTAGAACAGCACGTTACTAACAAGACAAAACACTGGTGCCGATTGATACCTTCAGGTTACCATCCAAATATCTCTTCTTGATGGTCTTATGGTCTTTCGATAATTATCCCTGTTGGCTACCTACGTTGGCCATAGTTACTCCTCTCGTTTTCCCGAAGTCTCAGAATATATTACGGTGTTGGCGGACAATTGCCAACGTAGAGAACGGTCAATCGTGTGCATGATATGCGTGTGAGGCTGGTATGCCACACACGAAAGTGGACCAAGAGGCACGTGAAAGTCTGGGTTGTCCCTTGTCGTCCGCTACCCAAGTATGAAACAGATGAACGCAGACGTGAAAGTCTGTTCAGTCGGAAATGGACCAAGAGGCACGCGAAAGCCTAGGCAGTCGGAAACCCAGGGTAAAGATAACAAGTAGACCAAAAATTGATCGACACGTAAATATTCCTGTTGGCTACCTATGTCGGTCATACTTGTATCTACTTGCTTGTCTGATCGAATTGATCGATACGAGTACGTTTCACTAACAGAGAGTCTGTGAATACCACGCCAGTGTCATTTTTATTGAAGCAGAATATTTAAGTGTTGGTGGGTAACTGCTAATACAGGGGACCGGAACTTACTCCGTCAATTGTGGTGCATGACAAAATATACGTGCGGGGCCGTTATGCCATACACGGAATTAGATCGAGAGATACGTGTTGAGCAGAAGGTGTGATAGCTAAATGTCTAGCCATGATATGACTAAGAGCTGTGCGACTTGTAGTGTCTAGGACGACAGAGTTTAGAGAGTTGCGAACAGTACTGTCTAGGAGTATAAGACGTTGAATTTAGCTACTGATAAATGTCTAGGCCGATATGACATAAGGGACTTGTTTCAAGTATGTCTGAACCTCGTAACTTAATAGAACGTTTGGTGTCCCTATTTGGCGATAGTTTCAGAGTCACAAGATGCTGAACGGTACGACATCAGGTAGAGGAAAACGAGGCTAGTAGCCTGGAAGGTAGGCAAGTCGAGTAAGACTCCTGCCGGTATGATTACGAACCCTGTTTTGAGTACGGCCATCCTCAGAACGTTGCCCATCCGGCGACCGCGGAATAGGCAGAGTCAGACCTCGTGACTCATTTGAACAGTGTTACCTTTCTTGGAGAAGAGGCCCATTCTTAATATTTCCTGGTGAGAGCGATCATCCTAATCGATATAAAGGGCAACCATTGGGCATTCAGATTTGATAAGAAAGTGCGACTCCAGATGTGCCAGCGAGCTGGGGTCGACACCAATGAGGTTATAAATGGCACTAGAGGGAGTATGCAGGCCAATGTGAAGTCACAATCGCAAAGCGACCTTGACCCTAACTTTAGACGGCTAGCACGTGTATGCATGATCAGATGCTGGGTCAGCACCATTAAAGTGATTTTTGTCATTCCTACTTCTTTATGTTCCTTCGCCACCGGACGTCCGTCCATTGCGCATTTGGGTATTGATCCAGCCAGCGCCAGTCCCAAGCCTGAATAAAGAGGAGGGTGACGCTAATGGTCTTTGTTATCACAGTAACCACACAGCTAGTCGTTAAAAGCAATCAACACTTATTTATGTACCTCCGCCATCGGACATCAATGCATTGCCCATATTGGCACAGTTCAAGCCAGTGCCAGTCTCAAGCCTGAATAAAGAGGAGGGTGACGCTAATGGTCTTTGTTATCACAGTAACCACACAGCTAGTCGCTAAAAGAAATCAACACTTATTTATGTACCTCCGCCATCAGACATCAATGCATTGCCCATATTGGCACAGTTCAAGCCAGTGCCAGTCTCAAGCCAGTGCCAGTCTCAAGCCTGAATAAAGAGGAGGGTGACGCTAATGGTCTTTGTTATCACAGTAACCACACAGCTAGTCGTTAAATAGAAATCAACACTTATTTATGTACCTCTGCCATCGGACATCAATGCATTGCCCATATGGGCACAGTTCAAGCCAGTGCCAGTCCGACGGCTGAATAAAGAGGAGGGCGACGCTAATGGTCTTTGTTAACACAGTAACCACACAGCTAGTCGTTAAATAGAAATCAACACTTATTTATGTACCTCCGCCATCGGACATCAATGCATTGCCCATTTTGGCACAGTTCAATCCAGTGCCAGTCTCAAGCCTGTTTTTGGATGCGGAAGACAGTTTCCAAACTGGCTTCGAACAAAGTCATATGCTTTAGCAGAATAAAAGTGTAGTGATAGAGCAAAATTTCGTAGCCCATGAGGATACTTAGTTTTGATCTTCCCAGAAGCTGCACTTCTCATCCGTTTAGTTATATGAGCAAAAGCAGAATCATCAAACGAAGAAATTCTGCTCAGCATGTTCTGTTATCAACTGCTTTTTTTAGCATATCTGCTAGAAGATCTTTAAAATTTGTTATTTTCTTTTGCTACCATCGGTTGCACTGCTGTGCAAGTTTAAGTTTTTTCCGACCAGCAACCAGAGCACTTAGTGCTATATGCAGCTTACGTTTGATCCGTTTTGGTGACTGCAAAACGTATAAATGGTCACCTGTTATTAGAGCTTTGCTGCTAGTAGACGGTGATTGTTCAATAGAATTTGTTCCAGGCATCTCAAGAGCAACAGGAACATGAGCCCAATATCCAAGTATCACAGTATTCAACATCATGTGACGAGTGTTCTAGAACCGGTCGAAATGGACGTTTCTTTGTCTGCAAATGACTTGGAAAGTTGAATAGTGTCGGTTCAGCCCCTAAAAAATAAATACAGGAAAAATGCAGAAATCAACTAAAATGCATTTTTAAAGCACTACACTTTTGCATCACTGAAATCATCATTGGTACACTATTCTACATCATGTAATCAGATAGCTGATGTCATCTCCATGAATGACAGCTTAAATCGTTATACCACCAGAAATAAAAACCTGAATGCACGATTTGAATTTCAACCGGTGCAACCATTTACATATGACAAAAGCAAACTCCATTTGTGCTATGTTTATTTTGGCAAGCTTTAGTTGGAACCACCTTTCATGAGCATGGCAGTTTTGGCTACTGAGTATTTCTCTTCCCCATTCCAAAAATGCCTGAAGTCCATATTATTTGTTGGTCTGTCATATGATTTTAGGAAAAGTAAACAAACCAAAGCTCAACAAACTGCAGTGGTCAATTCAACAGGATGCATTCAGGTTCCAGATCTGGCACCTCTAATTTGAGACCAGCAACTTAACCCAATCTAACCAATGCAATAGAAAGACCATACTATACAGGGGATACTGGAAACGCATTCGGTTACTCAGTTCTGCGTGCCAATGTGTTATCTATTACTCTATGCCCCAACTATAAATTGGATATTAATTAGTTATTAGCTCAGTAATTACATATTTTCTTTGGTTTTACAATTGGAGATCCTATGCCTTAATGAACACTGACAAAATGCAATTATATGTCTTTAATTCACCTATTACTGCAATCAAAACCAGTTTCACATACCTGGCAACAGTCTCTTGCGCATGCCACTGTCGTAGAAACACCCATCTTCTAAATGAACTGAACAGATATGCGAGTAGTCTGTCGGTGACCAATTGTCACGGTGCACCCGGACTGCCCATTTCTTCTACGGTCAGGATATTTGTAAAACTGTAATAAACATGAAAACCCTATTCGCTTGGAGTGTGACCACAATGAAAATCAGACTCAAAACTTACTATTCAAGCTGCTACCAGAAAGCCGGAGCATCATCATGCAACTCCAATCCTCAAATCAGAGTGATTTGAGCCATATCTGTTCAGTTTGCTCTACAAATTCTTTGAATTAAATGAGTTTGCAGTTACCATTCAACTAAAAAAAAACAAGCGGCCGACAGACATTCAGGCTTAAACGCGACAGTTTCATTTCCGTCCGGGACTTATGCATTGAAAATTTAGAAAAAAACACAAAATAGCAACTTACAAATGAAATGATATTCCAGCAGCCTTGTTCTCTGACGTGAACAAATTGTTACATCCATACTTTACACAGTTTAAAGTTGATCTTTTCGACATTTTGAGAAACTGTATTGCCGGCGAACGTTGCGGTCAAGGTCGTTTTTATGCGGTGACTTCACCATAGATACTCGATACTCCCTCTAGTGTATATAATATATCTCATTGGTCGACACCGCATGCGCTCGGGCGGCAGAACGCCACAGTTAGACTCATTAAAAGTGATATAACTTTTGTTCTGTTTGAAATATTTCAGTAACTTTTGGTCGTTATATGTAAATATGAATTAGCTTAGCGCCTGTACGCGCTAGGCTAATTTACTGATCTCTACTTTTGGCCGAAATATTAGCAAAACACGTGAGGGTTACTATTTATTGGCCCGCCCTGTAGTATAAAATGAATTATTATATAAAATATACCGAGGCAAAACCACATTCTTGCCCTGGTGCCTTCCAAAGTACAGAGGAAAATATCCCGGTGCCTCTGGGGAGTCGGCGCCTATGAGTAGATTAGGCCTAAGAATGCATCACTGTTCGTGAAGCTAGTCTGTCTGCCTTACTCAATTTTCAACCGTTGTAATAATTATGTCAAGTCATGGCTTACTAGCAGACACTCACTCTGTTGATGAAGTGCAGAGCAAGGCTAAACCGTTAGCATCATCCAAACTTCGATGTTGTGGCAAATAGCCCTAACGACTGGGAAGCATCATAAGCTCCCAATAGCGTTGTCTAGCTTGGATCCCTAGGAGCCTGCACAATTTTTAGCATTTCTTATGCCAAATATAGAGTACATTCTGGACTCTTGTTCAGAGGTGTCAATCCCCTCTAGGTGATGGAAGCAAACCCAGTTCCAAGTGTAAGGAATGTAAGATATTTTCACCTAAGACTGATAAATTATCCCCTATCTGAAATTGGAGGCATTTGCCTCCGGACCCCAATCCAGTGTTGGGCACGAGACCAAAAACACAAGACCAAGACCAAGACCGAGAGGTCTAAGACCGAGACTGAGACCGAGTGGTCCGAGACCAAGACCGATGGTCCAAGACCAAGACCGATTCTCTTTTCTAAACAAATTCAATTTATTAAGACGCTAAAACGGAATAACACGCTTAAAACATTAATTTTATTGCTGAAGAATACTAATCTTAATAATTGTCCAGAAAACAGTTTTACTGGCCACTCTGAACTTTTTCGGGTTCAGCCCATGGCATTGGCATGAGAAAATAGCTTATAGTGTGATATTCTCATGCCGATTATTACTTACAGTAAAGGTAAATATTTTAAGACATCTGAACAAGTAGATTAACGTTGTGTTTGAATGGTGTACTTGTACCACGGACCTCGGAATTGTAGGTTGACAGTACGTGTCTACAGTACTCTACACGTGGCTGACAACATAAATAGTAGATTGTTCCAAAACCTTGAAATTTGGGAAAGCAAATATTGAAATGGCTGGTTCTGTTGCAAATGCATTTTTTCTATCCACAGTATGCATATAAAAATCTATCAGTTTGGTCAGCAAGCCATAAATTGATAACAATTGCTTAAAGCCTAAACATCTGGTGTCTCTAATAATCGAAAAATGACCGGCAAATATCGAAAAAATTGCTCTGATAAGGCAAATGATCAAGAATGCTAATTTAAGACGGAAACCAATCCCAAGATCGTTCCTTTAATACCAAGATCGATGGTCCAAGACTGAAGCATTCGAGACCAAGACAAAGACCACAGTTTTCCAGTCTCGAGACCGTCTCAAGACCAAGACCGCGGTCTCGAGACCACATCCCTGCTCCTATCTGGACTTGTCTGCTCTTATTTAGCTCAAATTTGTCAACTATGATTAGAAAAAGGGAACTAAATCATCTGGATGTGCCAAAAAATGTACCTATATGCAAGGGATAAAGTGTGTTTCTAGGATTCAACTGAGAGCCATAAAAATGTTGTGGATTGTGTGCAATTTTGTTGTCTTAAGTTTTAGTTCGATGCACATGTTAACTGCGACTGTTATGTGTTTGTGTGCAACTGCAACCTAGTTCTATATAGGCCTACATAACATTTTCAGTGCAATTTTATCCACATTCTATTGCAGCTTACAAATATAGGCTACATCAGTGATTCCCAAACTATGGGTCGCGACCCAAAAGTGGGTCGTGGTGTCTTGTCAAGTGGGTCGCCATGCTTCAGGTTCGCTTTAAAATAGTTCCAATAAATTCAGAAAAACAAAATGACAAATTGTTCTCTTGGCCTTTTTTGTTGCATTGTCACTACAGTACACTCCAATGAGTAGAGCCTAGTTTAGAGTGACATCATTGTATCGAACATATAATATTCAATGCATGCATTGAAATTTGACGTTTAAATGCTAATTAAATTTTAACACAATATTGTTAGCCTTTGTGAGATGGGTCGCGAGCATTCAAAGATTTTCGGAAGTGGGTCCCAAGACCTATAAGTTTGGGAAACACTGGGCTACATGACGCTTTTATGCTATAAATTTCTATAGGACTACATTTGTTCAACGTGACTGTCACATTTTCTGTGCAATTTAGTGTCAGATAAATCAAGTCATTAAGTTTTATGCTTAAAATGATTTAACATTGTCATTTTTTTCATGAACCAGGTTAGCTCAACTCTTCCATCCAATTCCAACATTTTTTTTATCCCATTAAGAATTTACATATATTGAATTTTGACATCTGTCTTGTTATCACCAGCCAACTGATTGTGCTTGACCATCATAAAGCAACATCATAGTTAATTCGAGCCTATCCAGCTTATGCCCTGTTGATCCGACTCAAAGGGGCTTCATAATGGTGGAAGAGATAAATTCGCATAAAATTTTACTGTTTATTGTACAAAATATTGCTATACCGTGTACTGTATACTGAAAAAGTCTTCTTGTACACCTTAAAAGTATCCTGCAACTTTTATTTCTAGAGAATAATTATGATCAATTTCCCCCATTTGTTAATTTGGGGTGGGACAAAATTAATAAAGAGAAAATATTTCTTCGTTGCTCGCAATGTTTTTCAGATTGTGCCCACCAACTTTTCAAAACCTTGTTACACCTCTGATGAGCAGGGATGTGGTCTCGAGACCGCGGTCTTGGTCTCGAGACCGGAAAACTGCGGTCTTGGTCTTGGTCTCGAATGCATTGGTCTTGGTCTTGGGCCATCGGTTTTGGTCTCAACTGTGTCGGTCTTGGTCTTGGTCTAAAAGGAACGGTCCTGGAATTGGTCTCCGTCTTAGGTTAGTGTTCTTGGTCATTTGCTGTAATACGCAATTTCTTTGATATTTTCCGGTTATTTTCGATTATGAGAGACACTGGATGTTTAGGCCCTACACGCATGTTATCGATTTATGATGCGATGACCATCTATATATAGACCTACCTGCTTCTATGGGCAAAAAATGCATTTGCAACGGGACCAGCCATTTCAAAATTTGCCTTCACAAATTCCAAGGTTTTGGAACAATCTAATGATTATGTGGTTGTTACGTGTAGTCACTGTTATCCTACAATTCGGAGTCCAAATAGGCCTATATCATTCAAACGGAACGTGAATCTACTTGTCTTAAAGTATTTAGTATTTAAATCGTATACTGTAACTTCTGTAAGTAATTTATAGTGTGATAATCTCCGACCAAAGCCAAGGGCTGAACCCGCAAAAGTTCAGACCGGCCGGTGAAACTGTTTCTGGACCATTATTAAGTTTAGTATTCTTCAGCAATAAAATTAATGTTTTATGCGTGTTATTCCGGTTTAGCGTCTAAATAGATTGAATTGTTTATAAAAAAGTATCGGTCTTGGTCTTGGACCTCATGGTCTAGGTCTCGGTCTTGGTCTCGAGGACTTGGTCTCGAGGTTTTGGTCTCGTGTCCAACACTGCTGATGAGCACAGATCCTCGAAGCTGCAAATTGTAATGTTGACAAGGAGGGAGTGGCTGCGACAATTTTTAGCGAAGTGAATGTTTGGTGCAGCCCAAATCCATAGAATTAAAATAAAAAATTAACTTTTTTAGTAATATTAATGCACTGTAAGAGTAATACATCCTTGTAAAATTTTATATTCACTTGAGTGAGTCATTAAAGAGGGCATTTCAAACTATGACTTGCAAAACATCTATGGACAATATGTTTAGAAAGCATTTAAAATACATTTATGTTGCTTTTACAGTGCACAAGGTCATGAAAATGTGTGACCTTTTAGTGACTGAAGGTGGTCATAGTGTCATTACTAGTGCCAACATTAATGTCAATATCAGTCATGAAGAATTTGGAGCAAGAGATTCCTTAGTCTTGTTTCGGATAGTTAAACCAGCTCAGCATGGGAAATTGATTGTGATTGGGGAACACACCTTGCAATCATCTGTTATGGACTTCACAGCAGCAGATCTGATTAACAACAGAATTGTTTATGTTCACGATTCTTCAGAGGACTCATTCGATTCTGTCGACATGGAATTACGCATTGCACATGTATCTGCTTTAAATGTGACAAAAAGACTTTTTCACATCAATCTGGCCATCCAGATTGTTCCAAGAAATGATGTTCCTGAATTGATGATTCCAAACGGTGGAATTAAAGTAATTGCCAACACCCGACTCAGAATGAGTGGAATGTTTTTAAATGCTTCTGATGCAGATAATACACTTTCTGATCTGTTATATTATGTCCATTATCAAAATGGATTTGATGGTGGATATTTCGAGATGTTTGATTCTTTGAAGGTCAGGTCTAAAGTCATGCATTTCACTCAGTTGGATGTTGATAGTGGAAAATTATATTACGTAAATAGGGGCAGATCATTTCAACAAGTAAGCTTGCAGGTATCAGATGGAACAGACGTCAGTAATTCCCAGACTTTAAATATAGAAGCAGTCGAACTGAAAGTTAGCACGGTTATCAGTCAGACACTAGTACTTCCATATTACTCTAGTGGCTTAATTACAACTGATAGCCTTCATTGTAATACAAATGCCCAATTTCAAGATATTGAATTAAGATTTGAAATAACACATTTTGCAAGATGGGGAAGAATTCAACGTCGACGTTATGCAGACAACATGTGGGTAGACACTTCTACCTTCACTCAGCAAAACCTGTATGAACATCGACTGCGGTACCTCCATCACAACACATCTTCTCCAACTGTAACTGAAGACAGCTTTCGTTATCAGATTATTGCACTTGGATTGAAGGTGAAGGATGCAGAATTCAACATAAATTTTGTGGAATTGAAAGTGGAGCTAGTTAAAAACTCTGGCTTGCATCTACAAGGTTTAAATGAGGGTGTCATGTCAACTGATGTACTACAAGCACAGTGTTCAATTTCTTTGTACAATAATCCAGATAATATCATTTACCACATAACAGCATTGCCAAGCAAAGGCCACTTGATAAGCAAAAGTCTAACTAAACAGAAACTGCACTATGTTAGAAAGAAACTTTCTCTTGGCCAGAACTTCACACAGGCTGATATAAATGCTCAGGTTATCACATATAAGATGGCAAAGACACCACGTGCGTCTGATACAGATGTCTTTGAATTTGAAATTGTTGCTTCAGGATTCACACTTGAACCTTTCTTGTTCCACATTACATTTGAGCCCTCACAAAATGGCCTGCATATGGTTAACAGTGGCCTTACTGATGTTGTTGAAGGTCAGAGCAAACCAATAACATCTCTTGAACTCTATGTTGAAGGGCCTTTTCATGTTAACACTACATACTTTGTGACAGATGGCCCTTATCATGGTGTCCTGCAGATGCTACATGGAGCAAGAGGCCTGGTTGAATTAAACGGCAACCATTCATTCAATACTGATGATATACTTGGCCATAGGGTTCATTATTTTCATGACAACTCAGAAAACGTTGCAGATTCCTTCAGTTTCAGATCTGTTTCCATATTTAACCAAACAGAAAGTGATCACAAAACTATAATAGAATTGTATGGCATATTTGATATCAGTATTACAATGACAAATGATAATCCACCCAAAAAATGGGCAAGTATAATGTTTTGTGTTCTTTTCGATGAAGGCAGCATCATAACGCCCAGTGACTTATGGTTTATTGACCCAGACATCAACTTTGACAGTTCACTGTTGCAGTATGACTGGTTGAAGAACAACAGCAGAGAAGTAGTTCTTGCCAGTAATCATGAAATTAGGGTGAATAATTTCACACAGAAAGACATAGAATGTGGAAGGCTGTTTCTAAAGAATTCATGTTCCGGTCATGACACCTCTCCTTCAGCATTCACTGTGACAGATGGACATTTCCTGGTGAAGGATCTGTTTGAAATAAAGGTTTTAGAACCATTTGTTCGATTGGCAAATATGACTCACCTTTTGATCAGGGAATCCCAGAGAATTATTATGTTTCCACGTTATCTAAAAATTGAGACCAATACAGAAACCAATGACAGCAACGTCTTGATCTCAATAATCAATCAAACTCCCTGTGGAGTCTTTAAAAAAATGGATGATGTTAGAACATGGTTCACTTTGGCAGATTTAAAGAGTCTGGCAATTTCTTATGAATTTGACTACACAAATATATCATGCAATGAATTTAAATTTGTAGTAACTATCAATGACTTGAATTCCCAGGGTTGGGCTAGAATAGAATATATTACTGATGATAGTCATTTAGATTTTATGAAAGCTTATAATAACAGAGCTAATGTAGAAGAATTTGGTGTTTTAACACTAACATCACAATTTTTAAATTTCCAAAATTCTTTGGTGAATGCCCACGAAGTGTATTACACTATGACTTCTCCACCATCAAATGGAAAACTCTGGTTAACTGGAGAGCAGAATACAAGTAAACTGTATGCTTTTACTCAAACTGAGATTGACAATGAAAATCTTCATTATGAACATCAACTGTATGGTCATGAGACGGATGTATTTCACTTTGATGTTCAGTGTGGTTCATTTTTTCTTATTGGACTCAAATTTTTCATTGACGTTATACCACTGAAGATACCTCTAACTGTACAAAATTTAACAGTCAGAGAAGGAAGTGCAACGTTTGTTACTCAACACAGTCTAAGCATTGAAAGTCGTTTTTTTCATGGTGATGATATCGAATTTCAAATTGTCTCTTGGCCACAAAATGGCAACATTTGGAACAAAGATCTATCTGAAACCCGGATTTCTCAATTTTCTGCTGACGAGGTCCTTATGCTAAAGATTCTGTATGCCAGTGATGGTTCTGACGTGACATCAGATGCATTTGACATTTTTGCAAGATCAAGACTGCACAGCAAACGGAGTAATGTTATGACGGTACATGTCAGAATTTTACCTATTAATGATCAACCTCCAATCTTGGTTATTAACAAGAAGCTGAAGGTGTTTGCAGGTATAGTAGCACACAGTTTCTCATGTACATACTGCTTGGTTTTATTAATACTCAACGTTTTACACGTTCTTGACCTGTTATTCACAGTAGGCTGCACAACATGAGTTTGACTTTGCACAAGTTTGTAAATCTATAAATATACTCAAATCAGCAAACTACATGCAAGATGGACTAGTGTAAAGTGACAAATTATATAGTACCACTTCAAGGAAGACTTCTGAAAGGTTGCTTTTGATATGATTACATAAGACCATAATTGAAAATTTGAAACCCGGACAGCCTTAACTAGGTGAGCCTTAATTTAACCCATTAATGCATGAATTTTTCAACGGTGCTATTTATTATCATATGTCTTTAGACTAAAAATTAGAGATCAAGTGCAAAAAAATTTTTTTTTGACAAAAATGAACCATAAAAGTGTCCTTAAAAAGGATGCTATGCGTTACAGGGCACAGGTAAATTCCATTTTAATATTGTGAAAAGTGGGGTGTCCTTAAAAATGGATGCTATGCATTAATGGGTTTTAATATTAACTGCTACTCAGGAAAGAAGGTAACAGTGAACAGCTTCAGAAGTGACCAGAGATTTTAGCTAAGCAAGGTGAATAGCCTCAGAAAAACTGTAGCTGTGCATCCCTGGGGGCTGAGTAGTTAGTTGGTCAATGAGCCAAATTAGGGTCAATTCATTAAGTAAATAAAAGATTGGAGATGAGACGGTTCCTATATAGGTTTTCCTTATAAAAAATTGCTTTTTGGAATAGGGGAGAGACGAAAGCGAGGGCTTGGCGATTACAGGTAACCGCGGTCTTGGTCTCGAGACGAATCTCGAAACCGGAAAACTGCAGTCTTGGTCTTGGTCTCAAAGGCTTCGGTCCTGGTCTTGGTCTCAGACCATCGGTCTTGGTTTCGGATGCGTCGGTCTTGGTCTTCGTGTTAAGGGAATGGTCTTGGGATTGGTCTTCGTCTTAGGTTAGCGTTCTTGGTCAATTTCCGCATCAGAGCAATTTCTTTTATATTTGTGCGGTGTTTAGACCATATATATTTATATACCATATATATATATATAAATAAATAAATATATATATATATTTATATACCATATATATATATATTTATATACATATATACATGTTACTGTGGCTAAAAAAATGCATTTGCAACAGAACCAGCCATTTCAAATTTGCTTTCACAAATTTCAAGGTTCTGGAACAATCTAATGATTATGTGGTTGTTACGTGTAGTCACTATTAACCTACAATTCCAAGTACAAGTAGGCCTACATCATTCAAACCGAACGTCAATCTACTTGTCTTAAAGTATTTAGTATTTAAATCGTATACTGTAACTTCTGTAAGTAATTTATAGTGTGATAATCTCCGGCCAAAGCCAAGGGCTGAACCCGGGAAAGTTCAGACTGGCCGGTAAAACTGTTTCTGTACCATTATTAAGTTTAGTATTCTTCAGCAAAAAAATTAATGTTTTAAGTGTGGTATTCTGTGTTAGCGTCTTAATGGATTGAATTGTTTATAAAAAGAGCATCGGTCTTGGTCTTGGTCTCGGACCCTTGGTCTTGGTCTTGGACTATCCGGTCTTGGTCTTGGTCTTGGACCACCTGGTCTTGGTCTTGGACCTCTCGGTCTTGGTCTCGAGGTTTTGGTCTCGTGCCCAACACTGTCAGCCCCTACAAATTTGACTTCAATAAGGACTGCTCCACAGAAACTTTACTTAATTCTCTGTACAATAAACTGGTCTCCTGCCTTCAGCCACCTGCAAATCTTCTGCCTCTGATTCCTTGACATCTCTGCTTATTCGACATCACTGACCACAACCTCCTTCAATGACTATCTTCTTGGTTTAACATCTCTGGCACTGCTCTGCTATGGTTCCAGTCATACTTATCTTACAAATCATTTTCTGTTATAGCCTCTTGCACCTCCAGTTTGCAACACTTCTCAATCTACTATTACTAGTTTGTCTTACTCTGAAGATTTCGTTCTGGGCCCACTCCTCTTCATCCTGTATACCACACCATTAAGCCATCTCATTGATTCCTTCTCTATTGACCACCATCTGTACATAAAATGACATCCAACTCTTTATATCCCTTTCCCCAAACGTTTTGTCCCCCATTGTGCAAATTACTTAAAGTGGTTTACCTAATCTCTCAATGGATGTCATCCAACATCCTTTGCATCAACCCTTCCAAAACTGAATTCATCATCATTGCCAATCACCCATCCTCCTATTTCGGTCTTTCTCGACTCGGTCAATTCTCATCTCAAGTGCTCCAAACGAGCCGTCTCCAACACGTACTGCACTGTCTTTCAGGAATGAACTACCTTCTTAATTCCGCACTTTTCAATCCTCCGCCATCATTGCCAAGCACCCAACATCATCTGCCTTCGGCACTTCTACCCATCACCCCTCGGGCTTTCCACTAAAAACTAAAGTCTCACATATCAAGAACTCTTACCGCAATTAACTTGATCATCCAATTTCCCATTCTTGACCTAAATGACACCTGCTTCAGCTATCGCTACTCTGCCTTTTCCGCCAATTTATAACTTGGTTATTCTTCAGAGTTAATTTGGATTGTTATCACTCTAGAATTGCTGTCATCTTAAGTAGTTCCCATACATGTAGGGTTGACAATCATCCCGGAATCGCTGGAACAGTCCTGGAATTGTTCAAGGCCATTCCGTGTCCAGGGCAATACTTATTTTGTCTCAGAATCCAGGAATAGGTAAGTCATAACAAAAGTTTATGCTATTCAATGACATTTTCCGTATCCAACCAACACAAGTAGGCCCTAATACTGTAATACGACATCATAATTCTCAATGTACATAATCATAATTTAATCATAAGTGTGTCGACTAACTGACTTTCGATTAAGGACACGAAAGTCTAGAAGTCTTTAACCCTTTAACGACCAGCTACATATGTTTTCCCATACATTTTAGTACACGCTGGTCGTTAAAGGGTTAACATCCTTCAAAATTTATAACTTCATATGCCTTTTAAAATGTGGAAAACTTTTATGAATTTATGTATTTTAAATTTTTTGATACATGTATGCATTTTATGCTAAAACAGCCGGAAAATCACCATTGGGCAAAGTCTCATTCACTCATAAGTGAGCCCATAATTATTAAGAATTCAATTCATGGTTCTTGTTGAATTTAAGATATAGAGTGATCACAGCCAAATGAAGCACACAGTCACACTTAGACTAGCATTCAGGGTCAGACTGGCTTGAAAAAGCGGCCCGGGAAATTTGGTCATGGCGGCCCACTTCATTATTCGTTTCATATGGATTTTTGTAATTATTTAATTTGTTTACGGATTTTTAAATTTAATTTTAAATTTATATATATATTTTTGGTATTTATTATTATTTTATATATAAAAAAGAAATTTTAAACTTACCAACTAAAATATTGATAAAAATAAATATTTCAAAAACACGCCTGTAAGTTTTAAGTGCCTTTTAATTCCTGCAAATAGAGGGGTAAATGCTGGGATTTGCTTTTTCGAACCACTTCCTCGATATGTGCTTCCAACAACGGATCAAATTTGCTAACAAGCAAAAGAATCTCCAAAAAATTCCCATGATCCATACTGTCATCGAGCAACGTGTACCCAGACTCTTCTGCACCCCTGTAGCTAAGTCCACGCTTACCAATAACTTTTGAAGTTTCTATGATTCTTTCTAAAATTAAATGATTCTTTTTAATCTCTTCAGCATTTCGACACGTATAAATGCTTACAATATCTTTGGAATTGATTTTTAAAACATATGACTCTGTGCAGGCTGCATGTAGTGCACTGCTTTCATGTTCTGATATTCTTTGATAGATATGCTTGGAATTTGTAATGTTATAATGAATGTGAATGAATGTTGATTGATCTGATCTAATGAATGTTGATTGATCTGTGGCTTTGCTAAATGCCAGACAAAATGAACAAAACAATTTTTGTGTGTTGTTGTCGTAGGTCAGCCATTGACGAGGCTTATTTTTTCTGAAATAAACATTCTGGTAATTGAGTTTAACGTTGAGATCAAAATTTTTTTGTTTCGGATGAAATTAAAAAAAAGTTCTCAAACAATCTGCTGGTGGTTTCAAAAAATAATTATAATTGTTTTGAGTTTCTTCACTTGGCTCACACTGACTAATGTTCAAATTATATTGAACGTCAGAGTTGGGGTAAGCAGTTGGGCTTGCATTGACACCATTGGCATCGAAAGATTCATAACTATCTGCCGCTTTAATTTTAGAATCATGTGCCTCATTGGGTGGTAATAATGATACCGCATCAGCGGCATCACAAATTGAATGAGGATCCGTAATTATTTCCGCTGTTGCTATATCAGCCGTACTGATATTAACAGTTGAGTTGTGACTGGAAGATGTTGCAAACATGTTCGTTAACTTTTGATATTTATGGGCATGGTTCTTTAAACTTGTTTTATTTCTTATTCGTTCTTTCTCAGCACCTCCTTTTCGTTTATTCATTTTTCTTTGGGGTAGAGTACGTATACCAGAAATAAAAATTAAAATTTTTTTAATTAAAACCAAATTTGTTTAAACACGTCAAAATCATTCTATTATTACTTAAAAGTAGACTAAATGTTGCTACGCTGCCGCCAACTCTTCAAAAGTCAAAACGGAAACAGAATTTAAAAGAGTGAATAACCAACCAAAAGTAAAATATACAATGAGCTTGTTTTCAATTGCCATCTGGGCACGTTCGGACCGCCCTTCCCTTTAACAATTAGATAAAAACTTCCGCCCTCCGACGGCAATTGAAAACAATCTCATTACAATTGAGCAACTGAACTATAAATAGACGGAAGGCCGATAGGCTCACCAAGTTCCAGGCTATTTATAGTTCAGTAGATTGAACGTGTGACTACGTTTTTTGAGTACTAATGCGCCGCTCAATGAGGGCGGCGCGAAATCAAGTTTATTAAACGATTTCTGCGCGGCTGCCATCAGATACGCTAGCCTATAATCAACGGTAAATTAAAATGTAATTAAAAATATAATGACTTTTTTCTGGCAGTCCGTGGCCGCCGGCCCACCGGGAATCTCTCGGTATCCCGCCGGCCCAGTCCAAGCCTGCTAGCATTTCCTAGGCTGACGGAGAAGTACAATGCAGCTAAACAAGTGCAGGGCATTAACCAACTGCTGCAAAGCCTCTATACTTTGTCTTCATTAAATAATGCCTAACTGAATTATATTTTGTGTTACTTTTAGGCACTGCGATGTCAATCACCAGAGATCACTTGTATGCTATTGATAATGATACTCAACCTGATGACATTGTTTTCCATATAACTGAGGTTGTAAATGGTGAAGTTAGGAAGATTAGCAACTCATATGAAAAAGTGTGGAACTTCACTCAGGCAGATATTTACAGCAAGAAAATCACTGTGAATGTAGACGAGGGTATGGGCTTCTCTAAGCACTGATTCTGCTACTAAATTTGCTATATTTTCAGTCATAAAATGTAGAGCATAAAGCCCTACCCAAGCCTCAACGTGGTGAGCAGGTGAAACAGTGGAGTAGGGGAGTGTTTGTTGAGTCTATGCCATCAGTGGTGAAGGCTTTGACCGAAGTACCACCTAGGGAAAATGGAAAACGTGAAATGGACTCAGCAGGAACCGTGAAAAAGCTGGCTTCGGATACCGAGTTGTATCAGAGCCAATCCAAGCCTTGGAGAAGTGCAGGTGTCGAACGGATGGGTGCAAAAGAGTTTTTACGATGAAACAGATGAAACAAATTCAATGCTAGGACAATAATAGATAAAGGATCCCAGCTCGGACATAGCCCAGTTAAACAAGGTCCGTGTCCCCAATCGAGTGACTGGGGTTGGGTCGACGACCCAGATGGATTTACAGGTGGAACATAGGACATGAGAACATAATTGGCAACAGGGCAATTAGAGCTGTTAAGGAACTAAATGAGAGCAAATAGATGGGACATACTTGGACTGTTGAAAATTAGATGGGCAGGAACCGGAGAGCTGAAAAACGGTGAACTGGCGTGGTTGGCAGAAGAAAGTAATCACCAGTAGGATTTCTACTGAGCTCAAAGACAAGAGCTGCATTATTAGGATATAATTGGTCCAGACACTCTGATCATCCATCAGCTGTCACCGGGAATGCATTGGTTATTCCCACGCTTGTGAGTGGGCCCACCACTGATGACTCTTTTCAGCTTACTGTGGATAGTTTTGCCAACAGATATATTTTACTAATTCACTAACTTCATTTAGGGCCAGTGCCTCTGAGTAGATATCTTGAAGGCGTTACATAGATGCACGATTACATTATAAACCATAATTATAAACCAGTAAACTCAAGGATTATTGTAGCTAGATTCAGCGGAAAACCAGTGAACCTATCAGTCATCCAAATCTACGCACCAACAGTGGATAATACAGAAGAGGACATCACAGAGTTTTATGAGAAGCTATAGTGCAATAGAAGATTTGCCAAGAATGGACCTCAAAATCTTCCCTGGAGATTGGAACAAAAAGATCAGGGAAGACATCACAGAATGGGAGCAAATAATGTTAAAGCGTGGATATGGAACAAGAAATGAAAGAGGAGAAAGATTACTAGAATTTGCAGCCAAACATGAATTGATGATACGTAATACCAAATTAAAAAAATGTAGGAAATATACATGGACAGTACCTAACGGGTAGGATATTCTTAATCTCAATTGATAGATGACGGCAAACTTCAGTTCAGCTATGAATATAATTGGTGGCATCCCTAAATTTTCACACATCTCATCTTTCATCTTCTTTCTACAGATACCGTGACTGCCTGGATGTCATCAAATCGAATGCGGCTTAGACTCAATTTAGTTGGCTTAGTACCTGCTAGCAGCTGAATAAGCTTGGTGTCTCTGTCTTCTGAATTCCCTAACTTTGTATTCTCCACCTGTGTCAGGGATCTGGGGGTAGTTTTAGATCAAGAACTGTCTTTTGTGAAACATATTTCGGCATTGATTCATTCCTGCTATTATTTCTTGCACCAGTTGTTGGTTGTTTCCGACTCTCTCTCCTCATCTTCTGCTCCCATTCTGGTTCATGCCTTTATTGTTAATCGATTAGATTACTGTTCCTCTCTCTTCTGTGGGCTCCTGCAGGTCCGATTGCAACCCTTAAGGGGTTCAAAGGACTGCAGCTCGTTTGATTGGTTGTGTTCCTAAATTTGGCCACATCTCTATGTACATGTGGGATGTCCTTCACTGGCTTATGGTTAGGCAGCGCATTCAATATAGGATCTCCTCTATTGTCTGGCACTGTGTTTTGGGCAATGCACCTGTCTATCTTATGAATCTACTCACCTTAACTTCGACAACCTCTGGTCGCCGATCTCTTCACTCGGCCTCTAGAGGCGACTTTGTGGTTCCACATGCTCGTACCGCCACCAGGCAAAATGGAGCTTTCGCTTTGGGCTTCTCTCTGTTTATCTGCCCGTGGATTATTGCTGGTCCCCCGTATGCACACTGCTACGGCCCAAACAAGGAGCTTTTCTTATG
This sequence comes from Bimastos eiseni, assembly GCA_959347315.1. NCBI lineage: Eukaryota > Metazoa > Annelida > Clitellata > Crassiclitellata > Lumbricidae > Bimastos > Bimastos eiseni. The sequence continues at coordinate 43,778,961 of OY365807.1, read as the reverse complement.
TTGGCCCCTCCAGTTGGAATAGTTATCCCCTTCCTTGCTATGGCCCAAACAAGGAGCTTTGCTTATGTTGTGAAGAAGCACACTTCTTGTTTACCACCTAGTCGCCGACTTGGATCGAGAGCGTCGCTGATTTGAGCGGCGCTTTAAAAATTTTCATTTACAATTACAATTATGCAGATCATTCCGAGGAGCTCATTATTGTCTCAGATCAATATTTTGTGCTGTGTAACATGAAGATAAAACTACGACGCATATCACACAAGCTATGCAAAAATAAAAGGAGCATCCAAGCACTTGATAATTGGAAGATAAAAGCAAGGTATGAAGTGGAGGTATCAAAAAGAATACAAAGTTCTGAATTAGGGCAACTAGACATGGATGGGACGTGGCTGCACTATACGAAATCATAAACCGGGCAATGGAAGTAATTGTACCAAAAAACAGAACAACCAAAGAAATAAATGGATAGTGAAGAAACACTGGAACTGGCCTGAGTAAAGAGGAAAATGAGACCAAAGAATCTGAAAGGCAATATTAGATTATAAAAATCATGTAATGAAATTATGGCATCAGCCAGGAGAGAAAAACAGAACTGGCTAAAGAAACAGTGTATTAACATTGAACAATATGCTGGGGAATACTAGACAACAGAAGTGTTCAAACTAATAAAAAGTATAAATAGGAAATAGCAGCCAAATCTAACGGCAATTAGAAACAAGCAAGGCATCATCTTGATGGAAAAAGAAGGCAAAAGGAATATGGACCGAGTACTGTAGTGAACTATAATTACAAAGAAACAAAACCAACAGATGTGACGCTCGGGTCTCGTAGTCTGCCACCGCTCTGTGGGGACCCGCTTGCGTGCTGTCGGGGAGGCGCTCTATAAATGCGTTCCTCACTCACACCAGGGCCATCAGAGTGGATGTACGCAGCTTCCAATGTAAGTGCGACATTGCCAAAACTCTCATCTGGGTTCGACTTCTCCCCGACAGACTTTTCCAACATCTTCTTTCTTATCCTTTGTTCCTCCAAATCCTCTTGGCACGTCACTACCGAGTTCAACCTCGCTTCTTGCCTATCTTGGCGCTCCATATATACTAAACATTCTTCTGGAAGTGCTTTCTGATTCTCTAAGAGTTTATCTCAAAGCGATTTCTGGTTCTCTATGAGTTCAGTTAACATTTATACCAGCCGACTGTTCTCTTGATTAACTGTTGGTGTTTCAGACATGACTGATTGAAAGTAGAATTTATTTAAATTTATTTAATTGAATTACAAAGTTTACGATAACAAGTGTTTCGTTGTATGAAAGTTCACTAAAGATTCTCACGCAATATTTATCGACTTAATCGTAATTCCGTAGCTCGCTAATCTATCGCTACTAGCGCCTTACAGTTAGTGTAATTGGTGATACAAATTCTGAATATTAACGCACGAGAACAAGCACTTAGAATAAGATAAACTACTTATTATGATCGTATCATTATTATTTGAATCTGGAGTTTGGATATTAGGCTACGGGAAAGGATTTCAACCCCTGTTCATAATCAAACAGAAAACTTCATAAAATAACTTTCCTCTCTACAATGAGACGATACAGCAAAGTAGCCTAACCGGTTGATGTCAAGTCTACCTTCACACCAATAAAACTTCTCTATTATTAACAACTATATCTTCAAACTTTCATCAAGGGCATCCTGACAATCTCCGAGTTCAGGATTCTGCTAATTCTAACGAAAATCATCATTAATTCCAGATTATTCGCAAAGAAATTCTTTATCTTTGTTCCACCAATTCCAACTAGATTCTCCCTTGCCTTCCTCTCGAGTGCCTTTGTCTGAAAACTAGCTGTCCAGGCTGACTGCCAACCGTTCAGCCCAGACTTCCATGACAAATCGGAGCATCCTCAGCATCTATTCCATCATTGCAGAGCATCAGATGATTACTATGCATGTTTTCAAACACTGCAGCAAGCACTCTTTCAGACTAGCCTTGTGCCAACCAATGGCAACCAGATAAAAGTTCGTGCAGCCTCTAGAGTCACGCCCTTGTCTGCTGGCTGTCTAGACTAACAAATACCACGCCCCCCCTTAGGCAGCGGCTCAGCTTGTAAACAATGATGATTATATTTAGAGGCAAACTTTTCTGGGTCAGAGATCTAGTTTGTCACACCCTCTCCACCGTAGGTTAAATTTTCACTATCTCTTGAAAATTTACAGGGCATGGTAAATGAGATTCCTCCAGATTCAATCTACGGCACAAAAGTCCTATAAAGTCGATTACAAGCATGCACGTTACAGAGTTCCTGCGAACCAGTAACTGAACTTTGTCACAAAGTTCAGTTACTGGTTCGCAGGAACTCTAAGTATAGCAATTAGTTATACACTGCTATGAATTTAACAGTAAAAAAATCTCATTAAACACAACATAAATGGACCACACTTGGTCAAAGCCATCACAGGACCCAGTTTACGATTCCAGACTCAAAAGGATAATTCTTCTGGTGAAGTCCTTTGTCAACAACTGTTATCAAAGAACCCAATTTGTACATTCAGAAGCTATCAAGACTTCTTCAACCGCTGAGGTTGACAACATATCTATAACGCAAGGGCTTTTGGCGGATTTACGACACTTATACAACACATGGTCCATCTGTTTCACTACCTTATTTGGGCTCATGTCTAGCTCGACCTACTTGAATTTCAGGTGTGATCTTTAGCTAAAGTCAAAGTACCACACCCAAGACCCAATCCTGAGTGAAATCTGCTCGACTCTCAAATCGTATCTGAAGGCTCTACTACTGACCTGGTGCTGCATAAACTTTTGAGTCAAATTGAAGATCATGTGTACATTCTGGGTATGAGAAGCAACAAAATCATCAGCAGTACACACAACATTTGGCATTTGGGACTTCCATATCTCCTAAATCCAAATCTACAGACAAACACATTTTCTTCGTCAGAAGCAATGCATTTGGAGTGACGCCAGTGTCTTCACTCTCAAATTGTCCTTATCCTGTCAAGACAAATTGTAGACATAGATCCGAGTCATTTGTAGAGAACTCTTTTCGATTGTCTACCTCCTTTTGACAAAATTATCCGTTACATTTAAAGATACATCATCTGAAACTCCAGTACACAGAATGGAGAGAACGGTATCAGGACATTACCTCCGGACATTACCCCCGTACATTACCTCCTAGGCAGGGCTGTTAACAATACTGGAAAAAGTATTGTGATACCAATACCAATACTTCATCAAAAAAAGTATTGCAATACCAATTTCAATACTTTTTCTTAAAAGTATTGCAATACCAATACTGTCACCAATACTTTTCGACAAGCAAGTTTCCTATTAATTCACACAAAACATGTGCTAAAGAAAAAAGGAGTATAATCACAGTATTACTTTTATATACAAAAACTCAGTTAAATTGCAATTATTATTCTCACATTTCAAAGATTAGTATAATTATAATAATTTACATAAAAAATCGGAATAATTTCAATTATTATAAAAATCATTGTTTCAAAAATGTGTACTGTATACTTAAGCATGCTACCCGATGGTCTATCGGTAATGCGCTTGCTCGCGTAGCATGCGGTTGCGGGTTCGACTCCATGTAACGACTCTGGGCAAATTGTTTGCACACACGTGCCTCTGTCACCAAGCAGTAAGCTGGGAAGTAAACAGCAAGTCCTGCGATATCACTGGCCCTGTGTCCAGTACCTTGGGATTCGTCCATTGCCGGCTCAAAGGCCTAGGAAAAGGAGATGAGCTCCTCTCCAACGTTCCGTATGCAATATGGGCTGGCTTTACACTCAAGGATGTGCGTAGAAGCACAGGCGGCGATCTCGCTTGATAGGTGGGGTAAGACACCCAATGAGAGGAGTAGGAAATGTGGGGTGACACACGTATAACTTAACCCCTCTCTGTAAAAGGTTGGGGGACAGGTCCTCGACCCCCGGGATCGCCACCCCTGCGTAGAGGGGAAAACACTATCCGATCATTTACCAATTTATAGATTCATTATATTCATACCATAAGATTCATTATATTCATACCATAGAACGCAGATTGCAGCAAGAGACACTTTTCTGAGCGTGATGATTTAATTTTATTGCTTACAATTTCTTGATCTCAAATATTTCAAGTGTAAGAAAAATATTATAATTTTTTATAATGGTGAGAAAAAAGTATTGGTATCGAGTATCGATGACTGGCTAAAAAAAGTATCGTGATACATACATACATACATACATATATGCATAGATACATACATTAGGGTGGTCCACGACACAGTGGTAAAAATTCAACTTTGTCAGAACTAATTTCCACAGGTCTTAATCTGTTCTACCTCATCCAAGTAAGATATGGTCCAAATTTGAAGCAGATTGGAGCATTTCTAGATGTCCCTCAAAGACCTAACACTCTTTTTCATTACACCACAGTCAAGTGAGAGATTATTGACTGTAATCTGTCGCTCAGAAAAATTATTCAAACTGCTTACTCCCTTAGTGTGGAACTATTGGGTTGTACAGTGGCTTAAAAAATATCAAATGCAGTAAAGTACACATTATTATTATTATTTATTAATTATTCTTTGCCACATTGGGGAATGCTTTTGCTTATAAAAATACGACTGAGTGTCCTCTTCTGTTTTTGGAGCCTTATTTTGACCAACTGGAGGACTTGATGTTACTTTGTTCAGGAGGTTCCAGACAATACATTGACATACACAGAAAGAACTCCAAATGTCATCTTTGTGACAGAATGCGATTGTCATCTTTGACATTCTGCACCTGAATGGTAAAGAGAAGGCTCAATTCTTCCTGGGAATGGACCCTGAAGAATAGTGCGACGATCCCTCCTACCAGGACCTCCGGACAGTTGCATCGATAATGACAGTTGTGAATGACTCTGCTGAGAGAGCCATTGCCTTGATGCAGCAGTATAATTATTCATCAGTGACAAAGAATGAAGAGCAGAAGCAGTTCCTTCTTTGGCTGAGAAACACCACAGGAAGATCCATCCTGCTCCAAGGCTAGGCTGATGAAGATGACATAGGGCACTCAGGGCACTCAATGACTGAATGACTGTGTTATTGAAGAAGTGTACCCATAACATTCCACAGCAACTTTGAATACTCAGGATCCCTCTCCTTTATAGTTAATGTATTACATGCTTTTTTCAACTCGAATTTCGTTTTTTGTTCCTCAATGCACAATGTGCACATTTTGACCTTGACCGACCTCAAAATACTCATCAATCTCTCTCAAATTTGGTAGAAGTATTGGTAGGTAGACATAGAACAAAAAGAGAGTTGTGGAGCACAGTTCTGAGCAATTTCATTTTTTTGGACCACCCTAACATATATACACTCATTCATATGTACATTCATTTAATTCATTTTCCGAAATTTGAAACCGCAATTTTTCCAACATCTTCTTGCTCAGAAGTGCATACACACGCCTCCACGGCGCATGTGCAGTTGTACTGCAGAGCAATGGTGTGCGAAGGACTTGCTCAAGGTCCCTACACAGTGACTGACGCTCCGGATGAGGCTCGAACTCGCACGCTCAGCACACACTGAATGTTACGGGCTGACCGCTCTAACCGATCGGCCACTGGGCCACACCATACATACGTGTGTACATACATACATACATACACACGTACATACCAATATAAATGCATTCACACGTACATACACACATACATATACATACATACACACATACATACATACACACGTACATGCACACGTTACTTCGAATGAATAATCTACTACTTCACAATGAAGATTGGCTTCTCCAAGTACAGATATTGTAGTTCCATTTGTTGCACGTAGCATTTGTTGTGACTATTTGATGTCTTCTCAGACACCAACAAGGCATGTCCAAGACGCATTTCGCTTCTGCTATCAAGAAGCGCAAAAGTAGGTCTTCCATTCACCCTTAGTGACAAATAAGCATTGTTACTTCCAGCTACATACCTAAGATTATCAGGTTCTGGTTGACCTGAGCCCTCATCATCTGCTTTATGCCTCTGCTTAAACGGGCACAATCGAGCAAAGTGTCCAGGTTGTCCACACTCATAACAGACTTTAGTCGCCCCACGGTTGCTTTGGTAGTTTTGACGCTGTCCCCCATTCCACCAACGTAGATTTTCCTCCATTCTCATCTGAGGCAGCACGTTCTATTTTAATTGCGGTTGATATGGGGCATCCCATAAGCTGGTCGACCTTTTGACGACCCTAGCACACTTTCTAATTTTTCAAAGCTCATTCTTTGTGGCTCTAGCTCTTCCCACATCAACTTATGAACGGCTTCGATCGATTTCTTGGACCGCTCTTATCCGCCCAGGTCGACTGTCATAGGTATCAATTCCATCCCTTTCCGCTTTTCGATAGCCGTCCATTCTCATCGCCAGCTTATACGCATTGTCAAGAGTTTCCAGCTCACGCATGCACAGTTTCAAAGCCAACTCTTTGTCTCTTAACAAATCCAAAAAGGAATGGATCGCTATAGTTTCACTATGTGCTGAGGTGGGTTCTGGAAAAGCAAGAACCATGAGTCTTCTGATGTCTTGCACCGAAGTGCTTAAGTCTTCACCATCCCACTGTCGACGAGTACTTAACTGGGTTTGATACAGTCCCGCCTGGTCAGTACTTCCATATCGTAAGCGAAGTCTCTTGACCAAATCAGACGATGTGACCACTGTATCAAAATTGAACTCCCAGAGAAGCTGATTCGCAGGCTTTATTAGCGCACACATAAGCTGGTTTAACTTTTTCTCGTCTGACCAACCATTGTTTTGGGAAAATTTTTTGAATTTCCACAGGAAGGCTTTCACCGAATTTTTCCATTGAAGTAACCCAATTTAATGTATTGACGAGGTCTGTCCAGCAAAGGATTTGCGATCGAAGATGGACCAGACGTCACAGTCGAGATAGCGTTAACTTTAGTCAGGGAAGGACCAGCATAAGCAATCTTAAGATCATTCACTGCAAGTTCTTTTTCCACAACAATAGGACCTATGGCAGAAGAACTTGCCCTGCTGCCGCCGACGTCCTCACAACCACAGGAACTGTCGTTCGGGTGGCTCCTGACGAAGGTCCTTCTTCCTTCCTCACTTCATTGACATCCTTGGCTGACTAACATGTGACGAAAAGACAGGCATCATTGTTAACACTGCATTTAGTCGGTGTCTTTCCACTCTACCTGCGGCAGACACAATGCTGACATGAGAGTTATTAACCGCCACAGAAAGAAGTGGAAACATTTGTTCAGAATTAAATCATGTGTGTTCTGGTCGATCCAGCGACACATATGGACGCTGAAAACGTGACACAGGATCACACCAATTTGACATACTGTATCGTTGATCAACAGCATTGGAAATATTCCTTGACGGTTGATATTCATCCTGACGCTGGCCAAAGGAATAATTCCTAGACCCATATAGCAACATGTCGACTGGCAAGGTGGTGACTCGTTTGTTTACATGATCAAAGCAACTGCGATGTACATCTCCAGCAGTCTTTCCATGAGAAGTATGGCTCTAGAATACTTCTCAGGTTGTAGGCACTGAAGCCTTTGGGTAATTTTCAAAATTTTGCCCCAACCCTGAAACAGCAAACTCCAGACCAGTATATGATCGTATAGTGTTTTGATCTGTGTTTATCTGGGTATAGCTCATTTCTGGTTCATGAAAAGCGCTGATATCATTTGTTTCAGATTCTACACTACTTGATCTCTTTGCATAGTTGACTACAGCTAAGTAAGTCTGAATCATTGTCAATGGCTTGTAGCATTGATTGGCTAACCCTGGATGCCCTATCGTCAAAGTCTCTTCTTCCGAGGTTACCAAAGATCCTAGCCTCGGACCTGAATCTCTCCGATCTCAACATTCTGGTTTTGGACCTCACTATTTTCCATCTCTCTGCCTTGGGATTCCTTAAACTCAGCCACCCCACTTCTGGTACCAATTGTGACGCACGGGTCTTGTAGTCCGCCATCGCTCTGTGGGGACCCTCTCGCATGCTGACGGGGAGGCGCTGTATAAATGCGCACTCACTCACATCAGGGCCATCGGAGTGGATGAAATAGTTCACCTAATGAGTGAGATCTTAGGTCTAAATGTTATGGATTATTAATCGAACCAATTGGGCCGACGGACTAGTACATGTTTTTTTGCATCATCCTTGATAAAAAAATTCTTGCTGTCCTTTTTTGGAAGGACAAATGGATGGGCCTGCGATCGCAGGTGGTATTGTGTGGGAGGCCTTAACATGCACATTGGTCACAGAACATGGCTCGGATTACCAATGATGGCCTGGCACATTACCGTATCCGCTCTGGTGGCCAGATCTCTGACCATCAGTGCAGCATCAGGTATGTAACCACCTCGCCGGACTTCCTGCATGAAATGTTCAAGGCGGTTCTTGTCGCCAGCAGACAAGCACCCCCACCATGCGGGAGACATATAGATGAGTTATGCCACCATTGTTGCTCTAGCTACGTCGTGCAGTGAGTCAGGTGCCATCCCACGGGATCGTAGAGTCTTCAGTGCAGACAACGCTGAGGAGCAGGATGCGAAGGTTTTTGTCAAGTGATCGGAAAAGGTTAATCTGTCTTCGATTAATATGCCCAAGACATTCATGTAGGAGGTGATGTCTCCTCTGTCTGTCATTTCATTGACCAGCCATGGAAGAATTTCTCCGTCCACCAGAGTAGGAAGCCTCTTTGGCTCTTGAGGGCATACCATGCCAAACCACAATCATCTCACAGGTCTTTGCAACATTAGTTTTGAGATTTTTTGTGGTCGCCTATGACTTGATGTTGTCAAGTTCAGCGTGGAACGACCCTATATTGTTTGAACCGATAATTAAGTATGAATCATCTGCATATTTCTTGAGTCTGTTTAATGCCAAAAGAGGTTGTAGATCAGACATTCCTATAATGAACTCAAGTGGACCCAGGACGGATCCTTGGAAAACGCTGGCATTTATCTTCGCAATTGATGACATTTCCCCTTGTAGGAGGTGATGTGTCCTCTGTCTGGTCATGTCAATTGTACACACTATCGGGCAGCTCCAGACTCGCCAAGGTGTTCGTTACAGTTTCATGCCGGATTGAATCAAAATGCTTTCATATAATCCATCGATATTACTAAAATGTATTCATTGTCGGCGAGCAGTTCTGTTATGTTGCTCAAGGCAGCGATAACCGCAGCTGTTGTAGAACCAGTAGGCCAGGATCCTTATTGATCCTGGATAGAGCGAGGGATTGGCAACGTATCGAGACCCAGGTACAGAATATCCCTTACCAGCATCCTCTCCACCAGTCGTGAGAGGACTGGTAGCACAGATATAGGCCTAAAAGCTGCAGGCAAGCGAGAGGATGCGACTTTTTGTAATGGCTGAATGATGGCACCTCTCCACTGACTCCGTACCACCTGTTGATGAGATGCAAAAGGCAGCCTGCAATGCATGGCGCTGCTAGCCGAAGAGGCCATGCCGGTAACCCATCAGCACCCTCGGCCGTGTGTCGTAGGTGGTCAAGAGCATAGAAGACCGACTGCTGAGTGGTCAGGTCTAGCTTGTGATTTGCCGCTGGACTTCTGTAGTTAACCCCTTTAACGTCCAGCAAAATTTTTAAAACCTACCCTTATATGGCAAGCAAATTTTATGTATGCATATCTATGTATGTATGTATGTATGTATATATATGTATGCATGTATGTATGTATGTATGTATATGTATGTATAAATGTATATATGTATGTTTATATGTATATATGTATGTATTTACATATGTAAATATGTATATATAAATCCATGTATATATGCATATATGTATATATATGTATATACATGGGATGTGTCCATGGCTGATAGCATAATATGGGAGTATGTCAGACAGAAGAAATAGGAGGGCAGTTTCAGTAGAATGATGAGCTCTAATATCAGTTTGCCTAGACGGAAGAAGACTCGACTGTTCCAGATAAGGAAGAAGCTGCAAAGAGACAAGTTATTCCAAAGTCTTTGAAAGGAAAGAAAGATACAGTCACAGATATGCATAAAGGATATAGGACGCTAGTTCTAACATATGCTTGTTATTTCTTATGTGTAGGGAAAACAATGGCATGCTTCTGCAAAGAAGGCAGAAGGCCATGTCATCTAATATACATGACAATGTCATATAATATTAACATAATAATACTTTATGCTATTGCATTTTGGTATTTTTCAGGTAAAGACACAGCATTTTTTAAGTTTAGAGTCACAGACGATGTAAGCACCTCCCAGGTGACAATTTTTGAAATGGAATCAATCCTACTTATTTTGACTTTGGAAAGTTGTCAAACTTTGGACTTGTTTCCAGGTCAGACTCAGCCTATAACATCCTTTCACCTGAAGTCTAAAACCAACTACACTAACTTTCTGGATCATTCTCTTCTGTACAAAATTATAAAAAGGCCGGCAAAAGGATATCTTGTGTTGCTTAATTCACATGGACAACACGAGAAAATCAACGAATTCACTCAAGAAGACCTCAACATGAACATGGTACTTTATAGTCACTCAGCTCAAATGGATGGTTGGACACAATATGATTTTTTTGTTTTTCAGGTTTCTTCTAATTTTACTTTGAATCTTCCATTTGAAACATTTAATGTTTCAATATCTTATAGCAACATCGATCTGAATGATTCCATTTGGAATTTTACATGTCAGCAGGCTGTGGTCAGTGAAGGCAGAAAGGTTGTGATTACAAGGTCAGAGTTAGATGCATCAGTCATGGAATATCGACTGTCTAGTTATGGACTGGAGGGGGTAGTTGTCGGGCTGATTGTGCAGGAAATTCCTCGTCATGGTTTTATGGCACTTGGGGTTGTTAATGTGACAAGAGGAAGCAAGATCATTCAGCAGGACATTGACCAAGGTCTCCTTACCTACTCACATGATGATTCTGAGTCTCATTCTGATGAATTTTCCTTCACGGTTGAAATTGTCGCCAAAGTGAAGACAAGGTTTTCTGAACCAGCAGTACATCAACTGCCACATCTTTTAAGAGTATTTAGTTTTACTGTTGAGCCAATTAACGATCAGCATTTTGTTCTACTCACGCCTCTTCCTGCAATTGAGCTTGTCCAAGGCTCAAAACACTTGATAACAGATGATATCTTGCTTACTATTGATCCAGATACACCCTCAGAAAATGTTACATATGAAATTGAGAGTCCTCCAACTAATGGCTTCTTGGTATGTTTGAATGAACCTGGGCTTGAGCCAGTGATGTCATTTACTCAAAAAGAAATAAATGAAAAGAGGATTCAGTTTATTCATGATGGGAGTTCAGATTCAGGAGCATTCTATTTCAAAGTCTCAGATGGGAAACACAGACCTCTTTATAAAGTATTCAACATTCTCATCGTGCCACTTATAGTTGATATTATGTTGAATCCCATAGAAATATTACAGGGGCAGAATAAAACCATTCTTTCCCAACATCAGTTTAATGTCAAGACAAATGGCAGAAAAGAAGTGCTGATGTATAACATTACACGACGACCAAAGTATGGCAGCCTCTTAATGAACAATATTGTAACTTGCCATTTCAGTCAAATGGAAGTTGAAACAGGACAAATTTCATTTTTCCAGGATGACCTAAGCACCTTTGCTGATGAATTTGAATTCTTACTTTATGATATTAAAAATATTATCCATGGCAAGATGGACATTAATGTTTTGCCAAATATTAAGAAAATTGATGGAAGACCATTTTCTACTCTCATTAATAATGCATCTGAAATAAGTTTGAGCCATCTTGATGCAAGTGAATTAGCAAAAATGACCAGCAGTGACCCAGTATATCATGTTACACATGGTCCAGTGCATGGAGTCCTTATCAGAAATTCTTCTGTACTTAATGTTGAAATGGATGATTGGTCCCAAAATAATAAAGGACAGACAAGTACAGGAAAGAAACTTAAGCTAGGACAAAACTATGTCGATAGTTTGTTCCAATTTACTCACAGTGATATTATGAACAGAAGAATAAAATACCTACCCAATCACAACAGCACTTCAATGGAACTGAAAGATAGCTTTGGGTATATTGTTACTGCGAACAGTGTACAACCGGCAAAAGGAATATTTCATATAAAATTGTTTCAAACAGAAGCACTTATGCAACAAGATCTCAAAGGACTTGTAGAAGAGCAGGAAATTAGAGCTGATGATGTCTCCACTATTTTTACCAAGACTTACCTAACTCACCCAGTGCCGTTATCCACCAGAGATGTTGAAGAGGTGACTAGTTTTGACAAGGGCTTCATTATTATTTTTGCACTGTTGGCTGTTTTGATAATCATAACGATTGTGATAATTGCTATAAGATGTGTGAAAAGAACCAGACAAGCAAATGCATATACTAAAGAAGCATCAATTGTCTCATTAGTTCCATCAGCCGTTTTAGCAGTTCCTAGTTTTATGAAAGACGATCAAGAATCTCAGCACAATCTACCAACTATTGAAGAGGAACCTGTTTTAGAAACATGTTCTGTGATTGAGCAAAGACCTCATGTTGTAAATGAATACCTAACACCAGCAGTAAATCTACAAGAAAACCAAACATCCAGTCAATCACTAGCTGCTGTACTTTCTCCAATAGATATCAACTCAAAAGGCTTGGATGATAAACTTCTATTGTACTTTGAAAGACTAACTGCAGTTTAATGAGTGCATTAATTGAGGAAGTACATTTCATCAAGTTAAACCTATTAGAACAAATCAGCACAAAGATTGTTTAATTTTGTAAAGCACTTGTAGATTCTAATTTAATATAATTCTTTAACCAACTTCTCACTAATGCCAAGAAGCCAAAAGGTTCTGAATTACAAATAGTTATAATAAACACTTTGTATATTATTTATTTATATATATATACAATATACAATAAACTGACAAGCATGTAGTAAGATTACATGTAGGTTTGTCTGTATGGATATACACCTCTGTATCTTGACTTTTATAAAGTGCCTTTTAGGAACCCCTAAAATTGTGTGATGTACTTGTAAAGACGCTAAATACAGCAGAATAAATTTCAAGTGTACCTGTGTTGCATGAATGCCTATTTGGCTGAACTAAACAATTATGATTAAAGGACGTTTGAAACTGCTTGCTGAAAGAAGACAAATAGAATAGTACTTGATTGGAGACAAGAGACAAGCAAATGCACACACTAAAGGAGTAAAGGAGCATGCAATGGCCAAACACATGAGAATACAATGATGGGCTTGAGTTGATACAAAGCAGCAGAACATAGTAATTGCTGATCTTGTTGACTTGATTAGTTGTGTACTAGCTTCTCCCAGGAAGAGCCAACCATCAAGAAGAAACATCTTAAATTTCCTTCTCTCCTTGATGAGGAATTATTTCTTCATTTTGGAAGCATAGCACTTTGCTGTATTGCTGGTTTAAATCTTCTGAGCTCACAAGGTGTATTGTAAACTGATTGTCATCCAATTCCTGAAAATGCAACGGATGCCAGAGGCACGTTTACAGAAAACGGGGCCCTAGGTGCAAACAATTTTGGGGCCCTCCGAATTTATACACAGAGTCTGAGGGGCTCATCTATAAATTACGTCACGCACCCATTGGAGTTATCATACATCTGTGACAATTTGTGACTAAGGGGATGGAGTCTGAGATATATGAATCACATCAAATATCGAAATATGCAGCTTTATTTTAAAATTTCACTTAATTAAACAGTGAGCCAAATTCCAAGCTTCTGAAGAAGCTCCTAACATGCAGCCTTCGCTCTTACCAATACAGCTAATCGAGCCAATTGATATTCACATTAACAAAGCAATTATGAATTACCACACTATACCCGTTGTGTGAATGCTTGGCTGCATAATTTGAGAATATAAATTATTAGGCCTATATTTAAAATATTTCAAATGTGGGACATTTATTTTGTATGAAATGTTTTAACTCAGTTAGTGCTCCCTGAGATGTTATTTTGTATGAAACGTTTTCATTTTTCTGGTGGCCTCTGTGGTGTTATTTTGTAATTAATGTTTTCATTCATATTGGAGCTCCTGAGATATCATGTTGTTTTTAATGTTTTCATTCATTTGGGGGCTCCCCAAGACGTTATTTTTATGTAATGTTTTCATTCATTTGTTGGCACCTGAGATGTCATTTTGTATTTAATATTTTCATCATTTGGGGCCCCCTAAGATTTGGGGTCCTAGGTGCGTGCCTACAGGTAAACGCGTCACACACAGAAGCACATTTTTTGCTAACATGCCCATAAACGTTGAGTGTAGACCAAATGGACCATATGGATGCCCTATGGCAAATTTTTCCCAATATGATCAGAAATGTTTAAAGTATAAGTACCAAGACTTACCTAACAGGTAGACCTGTACCTTAATTAATAGACAGTCTTATGTTTGTATGCTAGAAAGTGAATTATAGCTCAAATACAAAACAAGTATGTTTATAATCCAAATAAACATGGCTACCAACAAGACATTTCTGTAACAATCAAACACTCGCTTCGTCTCGCGAACGTTCAGCCGGTAAAGCAGTTCCGAGAAGCGTTCAAGTCTTGGCGATGATATTCTGCCCAGTGACACGACGGAAAGCTATGTTTATTTACCAATTTGATCGACTGCTCGCTACTAAATCATGTCAAAGTGATGTCCTTATACGCTGGTTCCCCTTTTCTCTTCTCAGTAATAATGATAATTCTTAAGTTTGCTTTACAACAATAACTTGAGAAGTGACTTCATAAAACCGTTTTTGTCACTTTATCCTGTGTTGAATGTTTTTACACCATCAAAAACCGTTAGTTGCAATCATTAAAAGTGACATAACTTTTGTTCTGTTTGAAATATTTTATTAAAATTTGGCCATTACATGCAGGCATGAATTAGTTTTCCACCTGTAAAATTTCATTTACTAATCTCTACTTTTGGCCGAAATATTTGCAAAAATCCTGAGATGGTTACTTTTAATGGCCCACCCTGTATAACAAGCTATGTCCATTCGCTAGATGACCATTGTACAACATGATATATTTGCATCAAATAATGTTCTGATTTCAATTTCTTTCCTCAGGATCTTCTACAGTAATAAGATTTTAGCAGATAAAAACACAAAATTTCATCACCCAACTTTGGAATATATTTGGAATAAAGCAATAAGTTTGTTCCTTGAATTTAATTAAAACTCAAAACACACATTATTGATCCTGAATGTCATTTTTGGCTGTTTGCTCAAAATTGTGTTTTACGACATCCGCCTAGTTTTGATAAAATGTAAAAACAAGAGAAGAGCATTTTAAACTAGGATTGTTAATTCTGTCTATTTGCAATCTTGGTTAAAGTTAAAGCAGCCAGCAAAAGTTCAACTGGAATTAGATAAGTTTTAATTAGAATCAGCAACATATTGGTCCCTAATCAAAATTAGCATCAACACTAATTAATTAGGTAATTAGCATAATTAATTAGCATAGACCAATGGCAATTTGTTCTCTTTTCTTGAACATTAAAAATTGGAGAGAAGTCAGTTGATTCATGAACTGAAGTTTGGTAGGTAACAGCAACATAATGATAAAAGTTCCTCCAAGTTTTGCTGCTGGGTGTTCCACCATCCCATTCCCACTGGAACAAACAAATAACTTGAGGTCCTTACATAATAAATTTGCAGAAGCTTATGGAGTTCCTTCAAATGTGTGCATCTAAAATCATACCATATTAATTTATTTGAAAAAGAAGAATCTGGGTGGCACACCACACCCAGTTACATGTCACAAAATCATATATTTTTAAAACAACTACATAAGGAACCAGTTACAAACATACATATTGATTACACAGTAAGTGAGCACATCATTAGTCTTCATAGAATTAGCATAGTAGTCTGCTGGAAACAACTACACTATAAACAACAAATCATATAAAACAGTGAAAAAAATGTTGCAAAATATTATGACGCAGTGGTGAATACTGACAAAAGCATAATTGTAGTTACAGATTATCAAGGGAAGTATATTTTTTACAAACAGAACAGACATTTTATTTTAGCCAGTGCTTTGAATTACATACAAGTGGACCACTTCTGAAGGGCGTATGCTGCGAGGGCTTATGCTGTAAGAGGATCATTCACTTATAAAACAGTGAATAAAATGTTGCAAAATATTATGGTGATCAAATACAATACACAATACATACAAAGAATTTAGCAATAAAATAGGCATCTGTGTTACTAAGCAAGGTAACAATGTGCTAGGTGCTGTTAACAGAAAAACAATCATTAAATTAAAGTCAGTGACAACTGACTTTGCAAAATTGCATTCTGCAACAGTTTAGACATGTCTCAACTTAGTGACTTTCTTCCCAGCTTCTGTCTTATTCTGAGAAGAACGTGAAGCTATTTTCAAGGAGTCTGTGTATTTCTTGTTGTCTCCTCTGCAACAGCAAATATCAAGGACCTTTAATACAAAATTCATAAGTGAATACAAATGTATCTAAACTATAGAGTGTAAAAAATTTGTACTTAAGTAAATACAAATCACAAATCTAAACTACAGAGTGTAAACATTTTTCTCTGTCCCAAGAAAGGCTCACAAATAGACAGACAGAGACAAACACAGAGAGATACTGAACTTTATAGGCGAAGTACATTGAAGAAAGAATGTAATGAGAAAAAAAGTGAAATCACCAATTTACTCAGTTCTCAATGCTGCTGGTCGATTGATTGCTCGCCTTCCCATATTCTCCAATATGTTGACGTTCATGTGAAAAGGGCCCAGATTGTCAGTGCTAGTCTCAGAGAAAAGAGTGCCTAAGGTGGTTAGGTTAAAATTTGTGATATCGCATTTTTTAATCTAATTACATTGACATTAATGTACTGCACCTATAAAGTTCAGTTTCATCAAAATTTTATGACAAATTATGTCTTTCTTTAGGACTTCATGCAAGGGACCAGATCGATAACACTACTTGTGAAGCCCATCAAAAGGCTAGAAGCAGCTCGAATAGCCTAATGACCAATAGAAACAATTGTGCAAAAAGCGCATTGATACAGTGTTTTCAGTTTCTGTTAGAGACAATCGTCTCTCCTAACTGCAGTGACCTACCACAGCAATAAAAAATTCATATAGATTAATCTGCAATCTAATGTTACTGTATTACTCAAAATGAGCAGTTTTGGGGTTGTTGTGCTTACCAGTCTCTGCAATAACCACACATGAGCTGGATAGTATGCAGATCAACTCTTTATTTCACTCTCATTCTGATGATTTAAAAAACGAAGTGACTAGAGGAATGCCAGGCAGTCCCCAAGTTTCTAATACTAGCGGACTGCCAGTCACGTGTGACGTGCCACTGTGGATTGTGAAATATGTGTCCAAAGCGTTAATGCAGATAACCAGACAAACTTATAAGTAAGTTTAAGATAGTGGTCGTTTGTACAAGACATCTATAGAAGTCCTCGGTTCTGCACTTCTGCCTCCTTTCCGCCGCATATGGTACACCGATATGAATGTAATGAAGCCTAAATTACGTTGTCTGTCGATTTTCGCAGGGATATTTTGTATGGGACGGGCATTATGCTACTGCTAAGGCAAGCATAGGGTTCATGGAAACATTAAACACAGTACTGACTCATCTGAAATAAGTCAATAAATCACGAGTTGTAGTCAAATAAGAGCATAAAGTAAGGCCTAATGCAGATGCCTCCCTAGTGTCTGCATTTCTATGTGATGTCTCTTCTTCCTCTACGTACGTCCATGTGGCCACTAACTTCGGCAATCTGTGGGCCAGCTGGCATACTGCTCATATTTCGTGATGAATGGCTGTCTGGCTGCCTGCCATTATTTGAAGTTTGAGGGTCATTCTGGAACCATGTCACTGGCGGTCCACTAGTTCTAACTTATATATTATATTAACTTATATATTATATTAACTCATATATTATATTAACTTATATATTGTGGTGTGGCACAGTGGCTATCGGTTATAGCGGTCAGCCCGTAGCGTTCAGTGTGTGCTGAGCGCGCGGGTTTGAGCCTCGTCTGGGGCATCACTGTGTAGGGACGCAAGTTGTAGTTACTTTTCATAAAATGTCTGCATAATAAAATTGTATCCTCATTAATGATCAATCAATTCTCTATCTCCATCAGCTCGAATTGAGTTCAAAGTCATTGTCATGGTAATTAAGTCCAAGCAAGTCCTTCGCGTACCATTGCTCTGCAGTACATCTGCAATTGCGCCGTGGAGGATGTTGGAAGAAGGGCGGTATCAAACTTCGGTAATAACAAATAATTATTATTAACTTGTGGGCCACCTAGCAGTCCGCTAAATTACAGCCTTTTAAAAATGCCAGCAACTCCATACCAACAATCTAGTCACTTTTCATGAAATGTCTGCATAATAAAATTGTATCCTCATTAATGATCAATCAATTCTCTATCTCCATCAGCTCGAATTGAGTTCAAAGTCATTGTCATGGTAATTAAGTCCAAACTGAGTATTGCTCTGAAATATCTCAGCGATCAAATTTGCTGCCTGTTTCTGCAGCTTATCATCAAACTCTGCGCTCCTTGGACTGGCATGCTGTCTTTGTTCTGCGAGTTAGGACCCTTGTGGCTCAAACTAGACCTGTTGTCACCATTGGGCCCTCCCTATGGAATGCCCTTGGCTTATCTCTGCATGTAATTCCTTCTTGGTCTCTTCCTACATCATTCTCCCATCTTGAAACATCTTTTTCCTCTAAGGGTTTTCACACCGGGAGCACTACTACTGCACTGCTGTGAGAGGTGATATGTAAATTGATATACAACATTTCCTCTTCCATCCAGAAATTTTCCATTCACATTATATCCAAGTGAATTGCATTCCATTTGAATGTCCTGCTGATTGCATAGATGGTCAACATGATAGAAAGGGACACTTTCTGTGAGAATATTTGTGAAAAGAAACCATAGGGCTTCCCTGTTGAATAGTGACTTTTCAAAAGTAACTAGTTACAGTAACTAGTTATTCAAAAGGAAATATAATTAGTTATCTACTAATAGTTACTTTAGAAAAAGGTAATTGGGAACTGAAAATAATGTCTTTGAAACAGTAACTTCTTTAGTTACTGTACCTTGGAATGTTATTAACTGAACCTGCAGTTTCCTCCATGATGAATTTAGACCATGAAATTGATCAATAAAGGACAAAGCACACACTGAGGATGTCTGCTGTGTAATTGCTTGTTATGATTATTTTATGGTGAAAATATGGAAGAACAAGTTTGTGAGCAATAGAATTAAATCATAGCTGATTCGGGCACTGGTGTGGCCAGTAGCAGCATATGAATGCGAAGCCTGAACGCTGAAGAAACAGGAAGAAAAAGACATTAAAGCGTTTGAAAACAAGCGCATAAGAAAGATATTGAGAATTTTTGACCAACAAGTGGGTTAACAATTGGCAGAAGCCTGAAATTCACTTTTGAAACACGTCCAAGCATTTTGAGACAGCCGTGAGACAAAATGGAGGGCAGCTTGATGACAGGTCTCATTGACGGGAAGAGGAATCACAGAAGGCTTAGAATAACTGGGATTGACAATATGTTGATGTGGACTGGGCTAACAGGAACTGGTCTAATGAGCATAGTATGTGATAGACAAGGCTAGGCTCTTGTCTATCACCTAAATGATATGACACGCATGCAAAAGCTCACTACATATATTAACCAGTGTCTCAGTATAATCACTTCCCATTACAAGACCAATGAATTATACCAGTCAAAGTAGTCACCAAAGTCAGCCCAAATTGAGTATACCTGCTCATCTTCAGTTTATCACGACATCCTGTACCACCTTCCCAGTGTGCAGTTGATTTATATGTCATATTCGCAAGACAGTTAACACAAGGATGCTCATTTGTATAGGGCTGTAAAATACAAACACAAACACCCCATCAATTTATTTTGTAAAACATTATTCTTGCACACACGTGGTGCATTCCAAAGGAATACTGCATACAGCAGAGTTATCCAAAACTATATCATATTCGAGTAGGATCATGCATGTAGAAGCATCTGCTCCTGTGTCTTCTGAGTCACATATCTGCTATGCCATTTGTATGAGAGGTGAGAATGGCACACAAGATAGAAATGATTTTAGCTGGAAATGTGCCCGAAGTGGTCAGAAGTTGGTGAAAATTCGAACTAGCAATTCCATTGGGACAAGATTTTATAAATGCAATTTCACTTGAAGCAACTATGTGTTGGCCATTACGACAGTGATGCTACAAAAGTCATAAAACTAGATTAGATGAACATTAAATAAACTCTGAAAATCCATTTAGTCTGGCTTGGTGGCTTTGGGCTGATTTAAAAATTTGATTTGCTTAATCTGCAACATTGCTTTTCTGGTGTCTCTGTTCCCAATATTACCTGTAGTTTATAAAAGATAGTCTGCACACATCTAGAATTCTAGAGCATATACGACTAAACTAGGGTATAACCAAGTAAACAATTTCCATCGGGTACCGAATTCGAGTATTTGGATGAATGCCAGCTCCGGGTACAAACCGAAAAGTAGCGGGCTGGCCTTGAAAATTTGGTAGCGGCAATACGCATGTTCTGCACATGATGTTCACTTAAAACAAATTGAAAGATATACCATAATTTCATTAAAAATTGATCTTTTATCTTTCTTGATTTTTTACGCAATTGCGTATTTTCCTTCCATGCAGCGCCACCACTACCAGTGAGTACCATCCATAGGCAAAGTGTAGTTAACCTGCACTATGCACAGCTGTGGAGAACTATATATAGTCAATGTATATAGCAATGTATATAATGTATTTCTCACAGGAAAATTCAAACCGAAATTCTTTTGCATTAAATCGAAAGAAGGAGAAAAAATTACAGATAAAGAAAAGATTGCAGAACGATGGAGAGAATATTGTGAGGAATTATACATGGATAAAGAAGATGAAGACAAAGAAAAGACAAGAAGGACATATATCAGGGAAACGGCACCACTAAGATCAGAGAAAGCACAGGACCAGATGAGGTCCTGGTAGAATTGTTCAAACATGCAGGGGAAACACGACATTAGATAAAATACATCGAACATGCACTGAGATATGGGAGATAGGAGAGTGGCCAGAGGATTGGATGAACTTAATGAACTCAATCTTCATCCCGATACCAAAGAAAGGGGATCTAGGACAATTGGTCGCACATGCTAGCAAAATTGTGCTCAAAATCATACTAGATAAGAACAAAAACGAAGTGCGAAATAACAGACGAACAAGCAGGATTCAGGCGAGGAAGAGGAACACGTGATCAGATCATGAACCTAAGAATATTAATGCAGAAAATGAATGAACATCAACAACCATTATACATGTGCTTTGTCGACTTCACAAAGGCTTTTGACAACGTATCACAGGAGCAATTATGGGTCTCAATGATAGAAATGGGATATCCTATACACATCATCAAGTTGTTGACAAAGTTATATGGCAAACAAAAAGCAAAAGTGAGAGTAGTGGGAGGGATGTCAAATGAGTTCAGAGTAAGAAAAGGGGTTAGACAGGGGTGTATAATGCCACCGTATTTATTTAACATCATGGCAGAAATGGTGATGAGAGAGGTACTGGATGGCTGGGAAGGAGGGGTACAAATAGGAAGAAGAAAATTAACGAACTTGAGATATGCGGATGATATTGTACTGTTAGCAGAATCTGAAAAAGAGCTACAAGAAATAATCAATCGTCTGGATTAGATCGGAAGTGAGAAAGGTTTAATGATTAGCATGGATAAAACCAAGACCATGGGATTAAATGGTAAACATGCAACATCGTTTTGAAAGAGATCAGACTGGAGCAGGTGGATACGTTTCAATACTTGGAATCATTGATAACAGAAGATGCAGAGTGTAGCGGAGAGATAAGAGGAAGGATGGCAAGAGGACAAAGTGTTCAGATAGGGATGAAGAAACTATGGAGGAGTAGCAGCATAAAGTTAACCACCAAAATGAGACTAATGACAGCATTGGTATGGCCGGTGGTTACATATGGCTGCAAAAGTTGGACCATCAAGAAAAGAGATGAAGAAAGAATTTAAGCTTTTGAGATGAAATGCATAAGACAGATTCTAAGGGTATCATGGACTAAAAAAACAAACGAGTGGGTATTGGAGAAAGCAGACATGGAACGAGAGCTACTTAATCTGATAAAAGGAGGAAATTAACATACTTTGGACATGTGATGAGAAAGAGGGAAACTGTCTAGGAAAAGAAATCATGCAAGGCACTACACCGGGAGCAAGAAAACGAGGAAGACCAAAGACACGATGGATAGACAATGTGGAAAAATGGACCGGTAGAGCACTTGACAACTTACTAAAGAAGACGAGAGACAGGAAGAGATGGAGTAGACTTGTCCATGAAGAGACCAACCCTCGGATCGAGGATGGTTAAGACAAGACGAGATATAGCAATATCCTTCAGATAGTGCATCGTCGCACTCTAGGCTATAACAATATATTTATTATTTAATAACTTCATTTGTGAAAAAAAATGTAAAACCTTGCTATAAAATTTGAGTGAAGCCAATTCAAGCGGGAAAATTACTGATTTGGCTGCCACGTGGGGAATGCAACCAAAAGAAATTAAAATATATAAATGAACATAATTATTTTAAAGAAAATTCAATGGAATGTTCCTATTTAATCAATCAATAAATTATAAGTAAGTCGGTTAGTCCTAAATTTATTTGATGAAAAATTATTATTTTATCCAAAAAAATTATTTTATCCAAAAAGTTATTTTTAGCCATTTGCCTGTGTAATATTTGCCGAGGCGAATACTTCCGAATAGTCCAATATTCGGCCGAGGCGAATGTCCGAGGCGATTTCCGGTTATGTCCTAGACTCGATGGTTTAGAAGATGTCTAGTACATAATCGTTCACCTCGGGCAGATTAGATATGGCTAGTCATTGCTGTGTTCATCATCATAAGTCTCACATTTGAGTAGTGTAGTTCAAACATTCTGTATAAATTCTGAATCATATGTTGATCAAGAGATAATATAACAGACACTGGCAATAAATGCGAAAAAGAACATCTGTCGCCAGATGTGGTCAGATGGCCAGGCCACACAACAATCTCTTAGAAGTGTGTTATAGTGAAGCAGTAGGAGCTATGGCAAGTTTTCAGAAATATAATATAGGGAATACATTCTTAGGCGCTATCAAATACTCGTACTAGAATCACTCGGGACCAACATGGTACTCAGAATGTATATTTATATTTGATTACATTTCTTCCTGAATTCGAATATGAATAGCAAATGAACTAATTTTAACATTTACGGGTAGTGCTGTGTAAATGTAATAGGCTACTATTTGAACTTCCATTTGCTAAATTTTTTTAAATACATTACTGCCAGAATAAATTCTCAAAAGTGAGAATGACAACAACATTGCTTATCTAGAACATACCTTCTAAACCCTCTCAGCTATTAACCAACCAACCAACCAACCAACCAACCAACCAACCAACCAACCAACTCACCAACCAACCAACCAACCAACCAACCAACCAACCAACCAACCAACCAACCAGCCAGCCAGCCAGCCAGCCAGCCAGCCAGCCAGCCAGCCAGCCAACCAACCAACCAACCAACCAACCAGCATCGTTTTATTTACTCCAGCCACAGTATCAGTTAACACATAGGTCCCCAAAGTTTTCGATACCAAGGGCCACTTTAGTGACACAGTGAGAGCTTGCGGGTCACAGGGATAGGGGCCTACCATGCGAGTGCCTAAGTCGCTAAGTCTTTTCAGGCTTAGTTTTTAAATATAAGGCTTAGGCCTATAAGTATAAGGCTTACCTATATGCATATAGTAAAATTAAGTAAACAATAATGAAGTGCTTGAATGTTTAACTGAAAATGTAGGCCCCTATAAGAATTTCATAACTCATTAAATATTTATTTAATTTATTTATTAATTGTACTCTAACCTAAAATATTATTTG
Source organism: Bimastos eiseni (assembly GCA_959347315.1). Lineage (NCBI taxonomy): Eukaryota > Metazoa > Annelida > Clitellata > Crassiclitellata > Lumbricidae > Bimastos > Bimastos eiseni. The sequence goes on along the minus strand of OY365807.1, from coordinate 43,754,893 downwards.
TTAATCCATTTGTAATAAAGTTAAAAGTGAATGTTTTTAGAATTTAACTTAGAATTTGGGTCAAAATTAAATTCACTTCTTGGGATGAACGTCATGCAATTCTGGAAGTTGAGCTTTCTCAGCAATTAGGCTATATTACCAAATCGAGGTTCAATGCTTGTTGTTGCAACCATGTTGTCAAGTGGTCGGATAAAGTCGAAGGGTGTGTGATTTGTTTCTGTAAGGTCTGCAAATAGTCAGATAAGTTGAAAGCGGTTGACTTTGATAAAATGCCATCAAGCTTAGTGCATGAAATGAAGCTCGCTCCTCTGAACTTTTCTGCAAGTCAATCAGTTCTAAAATTGCAAATCAATTGGCGCAAATCTTGGCTCATAAGTAAATGGATTCTGCAAAATGACAATTGACTGTTCATGCAATCTGAAGCCAAAGAAACGTTGGGCAGATTCAGATAACAGGCTGCCAATTAATGATCTTGAAATATTTGTCAGGACGCAAAAGTTCAAAAACGTGTTCGTTTTTCTTTGATATCTCCAATAAATGAGCTACATTTCCGTCCTTCTGTAGTTTTATGATTTCACAATGTCCACTAAAATAGGGCCCAGTAGGCCTAATAAACTTTACGCACCATTGCAGTTTTAGATAAAGTTCGTTCAAAAGTGAAGTGATGTCCACTACAAATGCTAAATTGCACAGCCATCCAACAGTAGTAGAGTTAAGCAGTTTTGTTCATTAGCCTTCAATTCTGTTTAATTTTCGGTTTTTTATTCAGAAATTCAGCGATTTTGCTTCCGAGATTAAAACAACGTTTTAGTATTGCACCTCGGCTGAACCATTGAACTGCCAAAATGTTAAATGCTGCTAAAATGAATATTAAAAATAAAATGTGCTTGTCAAATTGGACATAAGTTTATTTATTTTTCAAAATTTGAACGTTTGACTGGGGGCTGCATTGGGTCTGCTTGAGGGCCGGATGCGGACCGCAGGCCGTACTTTGGGGACTCCTGAGTTAACAGAACATATACACAACCAATGCATAGCCAGTTTAAATGAAATAGCAAGATAGAACATAACAAAAAGTGTCAACTGAACAAAAGGCCACAGATGTAACTTAGCCCATTAATATCTACAATCCCATATATGGGACGGCACTAAAAATTGCTATAATAGACTGCAATTCCAAATAATAACAAATAATTTTTATGTTGATTTACTAAATGACATTTGTTCTTCCAGAAAATAAATTTACATTTGGCAGAGTTTATACATTTTTTGGTCTAGTGACGTCATATCCTGAGACATATTTCAAATTCAGTTTCTGCCAACATGGCTGCTCGAAAAACTTTACTATAATTAACTCATTTCTTGTTAAACAAAAGTAACCTATTTATCGGTTAGAGAAATGTATTTTGGTGATTTGGTATATACTATTTTTGCAGATAATGATTTTAACAGCTGGGTGTCAATAGCCCCATCCCATTTTTGGGATTGTAGTCACAAGAGCCCGCACCTACTTCCTAGTTTGCAAACCTTGCTATTTATGCACTCAAAAATGCATCTTATGTTCACGATACTGTTGCAAAGTGAATGAATGATCACATACTTGGAAAACGGTTTTGTGTTTGACGTAGGCACACACCAGGTTGCTGAAGTAGGCTATTACATGAACTCTAATTATCCAATCACTTTACTATGGGTAATATATTCATTGCTCCACCAGATGTTGTAACTGATGAAGACCGTGGTGACAAGAAAGGGCAACATGAACAACATGTCAAAGGGGTAACTCCTAACCGAAGCTGTCGTGATAACACATGATGGAACTGAGAGGCAAGACATAGGGCTAGGCAACGTTAAACTTGAGCTACACAGCGATTCAGACAATGATGAAGTTCCTGAAACCAACAAATGGATGTAAAGCACAGCAGGAGCAACAACAGCCTCAAAGTTGGTGCAAGCGTAATCTACCAGCATCATCGCATTTTCTAGAAAGGTCAGCCAGTAAGCTAAAGTTGCTTGAACAGGAATGGTCAGCTGTCAGTTTGTTTTAGCTATTCTTTGATGACATTATTCAGTTTGTGAGTCGACAGCTCTACTAAGTATGCCAGGCCAAAGGGAGCCACACATTTTGTGTCGGCAGCAACAGAATGCGATATTTCTTGCAATCCGGATGATCAGTTGGTTACTCAACTGTTCCACATCATCACATGTATTGGCAGCAAGATGTTCAGGTCTATATCCAGCGGTACGCTAAACGACAACACAAATGGACGTCCAATGTGGCACAGGGTTTCGTTTGACGGCCGAATAGCTGTCGATGTACGCTGTGATGGCAAGGTGCATTATCTACACAGCCATCCAACCCAGCTGAAGTGTGGAACTTGTGGAGGAAAGGTCAAGTGGAAATGCCTCAAATGTAACGACAGCCTGCATATGAACTGCTTGGAAGATTGACAATGGTCATACGAAACTGACGTGATTATTGCCAGTATTGCTGATTCTTATGAATGAGCCAAAAAAATAGAACTGTTATTGTATAGTTATTGTAGCACATGAAACACTTTTGAATGCTAGTTTAAAAGGGTCAAAACATGGTTATAATGCAATTAAATGCTCACAATGTCGTAACTCGATCAGTGTTATCTTATTGTTTTCCCTAGCATTTGATGCCATCATTCATGCCTACAACCCCATATATGGGATCAAACTTCAAAGTGCGAAAAATTAAGAGCAAATGAAAAATGACCAAAAGTAATTAAGATATGGTCTAAAGTCATTGTATATAACCAAAATTCAAAATATTTTGCAGAACAAAAAAGTTGGGCATTAATGGGTTAGAATTGATGTGGGAGGCAACTGGGAAAGAAAAAATCTCCATAGGAACCATAAGGGGAACCTTATGGTTCCTATGGAGATTTTTTCTTTAATTTCTTTTTCTTTTTCTTTTTCTCAGTAGGAGACACCCTTTCACATTAATATTGAGGCAGCAGATTAAAGGGATAAGACAGAAAAAATGTCATGTCATGTCACATCGTCATCGTCGCTTTGTGATGGTTGACTACATGAATGGAAAAGTGATGTCCAATGTTTTCTGTCTCGTACGATGTTCATTAAGCTTGTGCTTCTTAAACCAGTCCATGCCATGACATTGTCAAACCAGCAGATTCTGGGCCTTCCACGACTTTGACTTCCTTCCACTATACCCAACATCACACTGTTCTCAATACTGTCTTTAGGCTGTCACACGATGTGCCCGAAGTACCGCAGTTTTCAGGATTTGATGTGGCCCAACAGTTTGCAGTCAACTTTCGCCATTTGATACACTTGTTCGGTGGTAACCATTGCTGTCCATGCAATTCTGAGCAGTTTCCTCATGCACTTGTTCTCAAATGCTTGTATGCATATCTCTTTTTCTTTCTTTATTGTCCACGCATCACAACCATATGCTGCTACTGGCCACGTCAAGGCCTTCATCGGTCACAGTTTGGTTTTAGTACTGACTGATTTATTCTTCTAGATGCTTACCAACTTAAATATGACTGACATTCCCATAGCTAATCTTCTATTCTATTCTATTACGGATTTATAAAGCGCCTCTCACAGTACAACCTAATCAGAAGCGCTCCCAGTGTGAAAAACCCCTAGAGAAAAGAAAAGTCTTGAGAGAACGAGCAGAAACAGTTGTGCTACTAGATAAGATTGCAGCATGAGTCACAGCAGGAAGGCTGTTCCATAGCGAAGGGCCAACAGAGGCATAGGCACGATGTTGAGCTGTGGCAGTTCTAGACTGCGGTACTAGAAGATCATGACGGTCTAAAGAACGGAGAGGACATCCGGTGGTAGCTGAGATAGGTTTCCTGATAAGTTCACATAGATAGAGTGGAGCTTGACCCAACAATGCTTTGAATGTAAGAAAGAGAACTTTGAAATGAATCCCATCAGTCAAGGGAAGCCAATGAAGATGTTGAGTCATGAAAGTAGAAATATTTGAGAAACGTGGAAGACGGGCGATCAAACGAGCAGCTGCATTGAGTACAGACTGGAGCGGAGTGAGGCGGAGCTTTGGTAGGCCGATGAGTAATGAGTTACAATAGTCAATGCGGGAGCAGATGAAGGCGTGAACCATGGTTGAAAAAATGGTCGAAGACACAGATCGTCGGATGGTGCGTAGTCGCCGCAAATGATAGAAGCTGGACCGAGAGAGATTAGAGATATGTGCAGAGAAGGATAGAGTACTGTCCAAAGTGACGCCCAGATTGCGGACATTTGTAGAGAAACTAAACTAAGGGAACCGCTTGGCAAGTAAAGCGTAATCAAGTTTAAGCAGCTGCTGGCGGGTGCCCAACCAGATCAATTGAGTCTTGGAAGAATTGAGTGAGAGATGGCTTGAGGACATCCAACAGTTGAGATCAGCAGAAAGTGATTCAATAGATTGGCAAAGAGCAAGTTGGTTGGAAGTGGAGCCATGCACGAAGGCCTGAACATCATCAGCGTAAAGGTGACCTGACGTCGAGTGCTTTTCAAAAAGGCGAGGAATATCAGCTGTAAACATGATATATAGAAGTGGACCCAGTACTGATCCTTGAGGTATGCCAAATTGAACAGGTACCCAAGAACTGCGGGAGTCACCTAGCATGATCATTTGGGTACGATCAGTAAGATAAGAGCGAAACCAAAGAAGAGGGAGACCACTAAGACCAAAGGACCTTTCAAGGCAATGAAGAAGTATATCATGGTCTACCATGTCGAATGCTGAAGATGCATCAAAAAGTGCCAAGAGAGTGACATGGGACTTATCCATTGCTGAATAGATGTCGGATAGAAGAGGAAGAAGAGCAGTTTCAGTTGAGTGGTTGGCTCTAAAACCTGCTTGTCTGGGAGGTAGAAGACCAGATTGCTCAAGGTAAGGAAGGAGCTGTAGAGAAACAAGTCACTCTAAAGTCTTTGAGAGAAAAGAAAGATTTGCGATAGGTCGATAGTTTTGGCACAAGCTAGGATCCAGGTTGGGCTTCTTAAGAAAGGGAAAGACAATAGCCCGCTTCTGGGATGCTTTAAGGATGCATTCAGAGAGAGACCTATTAAACAGATACAACAGGAAGGGGACAAATGTCATCTAGTACATCTACAATAACAAACGGAGGGAGGGGTCAAGTTCACATGATTTTAGATTAGAACTAATAATGACATGACGTAGTTCTGATTCAATGATAGGTCGGAAGTCCTTAAAGACCAATTTGGTAGAACTGAATGAAGGAGGTGGTGAGCCAGCCGAGGAATTTCGTAGGTCATCCAGTTTAGTTGTGAGCATCTGTAGAAAGTCATTCGCTGAGAATGAAGGATTCACGGATGAAGAGGATGGTCGTCCCAATAATCCGGAGATGGTGGACCAGAGGCATTTAGGGTTCTTTGAGTTCCGCTTAACCAAATCTTCCCAATACGCTGCCTCTTTCTGACGATAGAGACGGTGAAGGGAGCGCAGTTGGTTGATCCAGACGAGGTGATCAGCTGGATCCATAGAGCGACGAAATCATCGTTCAAGGCAGCGGGTTCATCGACGCATTTGATGGCAATCCCGGATGAACCAGACGGCAAGCGGCCGAATGTGAGTCTTCATGCCATGAAGTGGAAGCATCGTGTCCAGAAGACTGTTGATTGTAGACGAGTAGAGTTCGTAAAGTTCTTAAATTGATTTGGCACCGAGTTCTGAGGTAGACGAGAAGAGAGGTGACTTACGTAGCGCCTCACTGAAGGCACCGCGATCAAGAAATTTTCATCCACGAAGATATCTGAGAGCATGAATGGGCTGCTGATGAAGGGGGGGGATAGAGAACTCAATAGAAGAATGATCAGAGAGGGTCGGCAAAAAGATTTTCAAATCTTGCAACGTAACATCTTCAGTAGTGATTACAAGATCGAGAGTGCCGCAGTGTAGATGTGTAGATCCAGAGTCATGTTGATGAAGGCTGAATTGCGTTAGAAGATCCAGAAATCGGGTTGAACGAGGTAGAGTTGCGTCTTCCAAGTGAAGGTTGAACTCACCGACGATTAACAACTGGCTATTTCTAATAACGAGGCTCTCTAAGACTGAAGACAACTCAACGAAGAATTTGACGGAGGGCGCAGTTGAGCCAGGTCTGTAGATAGTGAGTAATGTTACTGAGCCTCGAGGGGTCGCAATGCTGATGCAAAGTGCCTCAAATGAGGTTATCTCCATATTGAGGACGATCAGGGAGAAGCGAAGGGTAGAGTGCAGGTACACGACGATGCCGCCTCCACGGGCAGGTTGTCCATCGAGGGGAGTAGGTCTTGGACGATCGCAGAAGGTGTAGCCAGGCGAAGCGGCACGACAGATTGGCACATCTTCTGATCCACGATGCCAACTCTCTGTTACTGCTAAGACGTCGAGTTGCTGCTCGAGAATAGTGTGGTTTGATTTTACCTCACTCGCGCAGTCCCCGTCCTTCGTTACTTTGTTCCCGAAGTATGTAAATGAGTCCACTTGTTCCAGTCTGTATCCGTCCACCTTGATCAAAAGTGTGTCATTGTTATTTGTTATTACTTTTGTCTTTGCTACGTTAATCAGCATACTGTATTCTTTTGCTGATATCTCAACATGTTGCACCAACTCCTGTAAATCCTCTGGTGAAGTGGCCAGTAGCACGATGTCATCAGCATATCTGAGGTTATTTATAGTCTTCCCTCCAATCCTGAATCCCTTGTTATAGCCTAGTAGTACTTTTCGCATTACCTGCTCTGCCAGAATGTTAAACAGGCTTGGTGATAAATTACATCCTTGTTGGACTCCTTTCTTGATACTAAACCATGTTGACATAATTCAGTCTGTCTTGACAGTAGCTCGTTGTTGTTTATAGAGATTTCGCAATAGCTGAATGAGGTGGGGTGGGAAACCCATTTCCATCATGGTTATCCATAGTTGATCATGTTGAATCATGTCAAAAGCTTTTGTAAAGTCAATGAAGCAGAGGTGGAGTGGATGTTTCCTTTCTCTCACTTTTTCCAAGATGATTCCTAAGTTCACAAGTTGATCTCGTGTGCCTCTTCTTGGCCTAAAGCCAGCCTGTTCTTCAGTGATCTCTGTTTCCAGCTTGGTCTGGATGCGCTCCAATATTACTCGTAACAAAATCTTACTGGCATGTGAGACTAGTGCAATTGTTCTGTGATTACCACAGTGAAGTAGATTTCCCTTCTTTGGCAGTGGAATAAAATTTACTGTGACCATTCTTCTGGCCAATCCCCGGTGTCCCATACGTCCACATATATTTCGTGTAGTTTTGTCAGAGTCATACCAAATCTAAACAGCTCAGTGGCTACGCCATCTGGGCCTGGTGACTTCCGCATAGCTGCTTTCAATATGGCTCGTTTTATCTCTTCCTTTAGTGGCGGTAGTTCCTTTTCTTGTATTTCAATTTTTACGTCTTCTTCCTCTTTTTCATTGTTGTAGAGTCCTTCACAATATTCGTTCCGTCTTTGGTTTACTTTTTCCGGTTAAACAAGTTTCTTGTTGTTGTTGTCATTGATGGCTGTGGTTGAGGCTTGAACGAGCCAGTGAGCTTCTTTACCATTTGGAATACAGATCTGGTGTTACCTTTCCTTTCATTCTCCTCCAGCTCGTTGCATAATGTCTCCAATTCCGACTGCTTGTAATATCCGTTGTACCTCATTTCGTAGAATTTTGTACTCTTGTGGAGACTTTGCTTTTGCCTCTCTTTTCTTTCTTATTAATTCAAAGGTGTCACTGGAGATTCAAATCTTTCGCTTGTCGCAGTTCTTCAGTAGTGTTATTTGGGCGGCACTCAGAGTGATCTCTTTAAGTTGTTGCCTTAGTTCATCTGGTGTGTGTGGTTCGGCAATTCCCTCAAGTGCTTCGAATCTGTTAGTTACTTCAACTTCGTATTGCTGTTCTATCTGATTGCTGAGTTTTTCCAAGTCTAGGAAAAGAGGCTTGATGGTTCGTTTCTTTTTGAATCTTAAATGCATTGTCAGTATTACTAGATTGTGGTCTGAGTCACAATCTGCACTGAGGCATGTGCGGGTGTTATTGATCGATTGTTTCCAATGTTTATTAATCAGGATGTTGTCGATCTGCATTCTGGTGTTTCTGTCTGGGCTTCTCCAAGTATATCTATGTCTATTGTGCAGTCAAGAAAACGTATTGGTGATAACCAGCTTGCGTTGTGTGCAGAAATCCATCAAAGTTTGTCCGCTGTTGTTTCTTTTTCAGTGACCATATTTTCCGAGAACATCGGTTTCCAATGCACACTCGCCAACTCTAGCATTGAAATTTCCTGTAATCAATAATATGTTTATTTTGGGGGTCATTGCAATAACCTGATTCAACTCTATGTAGAATTGATTGATTTCTTCATCTGGCTTCTCTGCTGTTGGTGCATAGCATTGTATCACTGTCATGTTTCTTGGTCTAGATGAAACGGTGGCTGTCATTACTTTGTTGCTCACTGGATTGTAAGATATGAGACTAGAAGCAACATTCTTGTTCATCCAGATGGCTACTCCGTGGTGTTCCCTGTTTGTCTTACCTGAGCAGAGCACCGTATGTCCATCTAGCGTCTTGAAGTGGCTGACCATCTGGTTTCTGATAACCTGCATATAGAGATGTTTAATCTTTCAAGTTCATTTCCAAGTATCGATAATTTCCCGATCAAGTTCAAGCCTCTCACATTCCATTGTCCTATTTTGATCCTGTGTCTACCGTTTAACTGAATTGATTTTTCCTTTCTTTTGTTTTCTATTGGTGATTTTGTCGATGGTGTCGATGATGATGACGACGACGATGATCAGTAGCACACTTGTCGGCACCCATCCTGACTCTCACGGTGGATGGTACGGGCCTTTTTATCCTGGGCGACGTCCGAGCCAGTATAGTTTCTATATTCTGTTCCATTCGTGTTCTGTGGGGAGTGTGTGACCAGCTGAGTACCCCATTCTCTTGCTGGTTTCGCAGCTGATTTACCGTTGCGCCAAGTTGGACCCGATATGCGCCAAATCATGAGCTCGGTGGCTGCCGTTGGGTGCATTGTGCTCCTCATCTGCCAGCTACTGATAAGAATCGCGCTGCTGCCTGCCGTTCTAGGTTTTTAGGTTAGCCCATAACTGGTTGCAGTTTAGGTTGTGCCCAGAAGTAAGAGAAATAATCTTGAATATTGGATGTAAACAACTTCACGTTTAAACAAAAAATGAGTCGGCGTCTTCGTTCGTTGCTAAGCAACACGCATTGTGACGTCTCATGGTGTTAACTGTTGTTAACATTGTGGATTATAAATTTATTAATTTCGCTTTCCAGTTTTACAATTCAAACGTTTTAACTTATGGTCATGCAAAATTCGGAACAAAAAGCCAGAAAATAAATAGATATTCCAGGTCTAGATATCGGAAAAAATACAAGTAATTTAATATAACTTAATTGGTTAACTAAGCCAAGATAGTGTGACTGGTAAGCACTCATTATGAAGTGTTTAACAAGTATATTCTAAGTTTAGTTTTAAACAGGCACAGACTACCAATTTGATCGGTCGGTCGGTCGTTTAGTTTTAAACAGGCACAGACTACCAATCTGATCGATCGATCGGTCGGTCGGTTGGTCAGTCAGTCAGTCAATAAATCAATCAATCGATCAATCAGTGAGTCAGTCAGTCAGTCAATCAATCGTTTATTCAGCAATCCGAAAAAAACACGAAGTGCATAATATTTGCATTGGTTGTCGTTTGGCCGGGGGACCTAATTAGGAACCAAACGGCCCACTGGTTAGGGTCACCATGTATAGAATTAATTTCAGATTTACATTTACATAATTTTCTAAATAAATCAGAGTAGACAAAGCAATTGATGACCATTTTAGTCGAAAAGACAGCTAATAGCTATAGTCATTCAATTAGGCCCTATAATAGAAATAATTATCTTATCTATACTTAGTTTTATCAAATGTACTACTAATAATAATTATACATCTCATTTAACAAAATAGTGATAGGTGTTGCACACTGTAACTAGCGTTCCAAGCTGATGGACCAGTATATTTAAGTGAAAATGTACTGGCATTTGTTCGACAGAAGATCGGTCTGTTATTCAATCAATCAATCAATGAAACTTAATATAGTGCCTCATCAAGAAATCAATCAATCTAACCCTTGGCCAAATAATATTCAATCAATTATTATTATTATTAATGAAAGCCAAATGACAAACAGAGAGACATTTTTCACATTTGGCTTGAAAGCATCCTATGTATTGGCTTATTATAGATATGTCATATATGGCAGACCTTAGTAGTGGTCCATGGCCACAATTAGCATTATAAAATTCACTTAATCACTCACTCAATCAGACACAAATGAAGTTCTGAAGCAAGTTAGAAGTGACCTAGTCTTCAATATCCTACATGTACAGCTTAATTAAATAAAAATGTACAACTTATGTAAAGCAGAATTTCACCTGCTCCTTGGCACAGAAGCCACAGATCATCCTGTTGGCACGCTTCATCTCATGCCCGATTTCTTTCTCATCATGACAGTGATCGCATGGATATGCCTTGCCACAACAGGGAAACCTTTTCAACAGAAAACGACAGAATACGAACCACAGAGCACAGAATTGTAGTGTTTAATTACATAGATTAGCAGCTTAAGGGTAGGGCATTTACATCTAAAATGTCTTATAAAGAACTTAACATGCTAATATTAATAAAAGATGCAGTAGAAAATGTTGACATAAGACAGAAGACAACCAGGGCATTAGCCCCTTGTACTTCATGTAAATGCAGATGCATAGCTATGGGAGGGGGCAGGGTGGACATGTATCAGTGGATGTCACTTAAGACTGGGTGCCAAAATGAGGATTAAAACTATTATTTTTGGGATTTTGATGCAAACTGATTTATTCAAACTAACTTAGTAAGATTTAATTTTGGCACTCAAAAATTATTTTCATTACAAACAGTATTCTAGCATGATTTTGGTGCTCCTGAGCCCCACTGATCAGTGGTGATTACTAAGGGCCTGTAAGGGGCAACATAATACTCATGACAAAATGACATCCATAATCAGACGACGTTTTCTTATAATTCATTCATTTCGATATTTTATACAGCGCCTCTTCAAGGGAAAAATACTCAGAGGTGCTTCCAGCCCAGCCACAGCAAAAAAGAAATGACTTTAGCAGCTTACACAAGGTACCGTATATACTAAACTATAAGTCGAGAAATTTAAGACTATTTCAGGACGGCGAAATAAGTCTTTCGACTTATACTTGAGAGACAAAATAATGGGAAATTTTCAGACCGAATATTCAACATTCAACAGCAGATATCAAACTATACCTCTCGATTTATCATGGCTATACCTCTCGATTTATCACGGCCGCATGCATTAATATTGATCTGCCAATAGTAAAATAAATATTTCACGGAGAAATCTGCTGAACTTCTCAGCTGAAAGACAGCAGATATCAGGCTATATCTCTCGATTTATCACGGCCGCATGCATTAATATTGATCTGCCCATAGTAAATATATATTTCGTGGAGAAATCTGCCCAGCTTCTTCGCCGAAAGGCTGCAGATATCAAGCTATATCTCTCGATTTATCACTCGATTTTGATTTTATGGGTTCAACTTATATTCGACCCGTCGATTTTGGATGTTGTTATGTTTGTCCAAAATTGCACTTCGACTTATACTTGAATCGACTTATAGTCAAGTATATACGGTAGGTAGGTCATTGTAAGGGGAAAGACGGAGGGCAACCATTCCAGGTGGATGAACTAACCACTGAGAAAGCTTGACACAGCATTAGCGACGAGTGAGCTCAGGGTACCAGGAGCTCGCCTTTGGCAGAAGAGCGCAGAGCTCTACGCGAAAGGAGTTCAGACACCAGACGACACAGTTCAGTCAAGTAGGATGGCGCGCAACCAGAGACACCGCCAAACTAGTGTCGCAATGCGGAAAGCAATGCGCTGCTGAACCAGTAGCCAACGAAGGACATCGCGCATATAAGCTGAAACTGGTGAAAATTTAGGGATATGTCCAATAAACCTGGCCGCAGAGCGAAGAACGCGATCTAAACGCACCACTAAGGTACAGGGAAGACCAGCCAGAACATCGCTGCAGTGATCAATTCTGCTGGTTACAAAAGCAAGAACGAGGACCACTGAAGCCTCAAAGGTAAGAGAGCGAGTAACTGCACGAAACTGATGTAGCTGATAGTAGCAGTAACGAGTAACCTGGTTTACATGTTGCGAGAGACTAAGCTCCTGATCAAGCAATACACCCAGATCATGTGCAACAGATGAAAAAGTAATGTGAGGATAGGTCCAATATCTGTATATCCAGCTCAGCCAGGTGCCTGCGACTGCCAATCCATATAAATTCTGTTTTGGAGTGATTTAAGAGGAGGCGATTCGAGGCCATCCATTCAGAGAGGACATTTATGGCATCACATATCAGGCCAACCGAGACCATTGCTGCAGCTGCTTTGCAATGGACATAAGCTTGAATGTCATCTGCATACAATTGATGCAGGAGGCCAAATAGAGTAAGCAGGGGATTGATATCAGAAGTGTAGAGAATGTAGAGCAAAGATCATTTAGATCAGTGTCTACCAATCTTTTTTGGCCGTGGAACTCTTTTGACCATAAATTATCTTGGCAGAACTCCCATCCAAAGCTAAACATGTTCTGTTGTAAATTCAAACACTTGAGAATGCAGACAATTATAGGCTTAGACATTGAATTGATTAATAATCGCACAACTATCAATGATAATGACATGAATTCTCTTTCACACAATGCAGATGTTAAGTAAAAAAGCCTTCAATTAAAAATGTGTATAATTTATTTTAAATTGTTTGAAGCTTATTGTTCACATTGACAGTTTTCTGTGGAACCCTTGTATGTATTTATGTATGTATATGAACATTTATAAAGTGCCCTATAAGAACTTCACGAGGGCGCTTTCCGAAGCTACCTAACAGTTCTGAAATAAATGCGTCTTCAATAGTCCAGAAAATGTCTCCTGTGCTACACACAATGGAATGGGAGACGGCAACGAATTGGCAACGGCAAGGAGTTCCAACGTAACGGTCCATGGCGGCATGAGAGCACAGAACCACTAGGTCCCACGAGATGCAGAATGCAGAGACTGACGTCCCGACTGGCTGGGAACTGGAATACACAGGTCGCACATGTAACCCGGGGCGGCACCAGCCAGCAACGAATGCACCATGAGGTCGATCTTGAAGACAATTCTGTGCTCCACTGGTAACCAGTATAGCGTAACCCTCATATAGTGCGAGAACTTCGGAAGTCTGGCAACAGCTCAGGCAGCACAATTTAGGACTGGGGCTGGCGTATACGGTAATTTGGCAAACTGACAAGGATGGCGTTACAGTGACCCAACCAAGTCAGCACAAAATGAGTGCATCAGAGTCACAGCAGCATTCATTGACAGGTGGCGCCATATGACCCTGATCTGACATAACTGATAGAAGCTGGACCTGCATAGGGCATTAACGTGCTCCTCCAATGACAGGCCCTCGTCCAGCAGTACTCCCATGTCCCGGACGTTCCAATTTGGGAACGATGCACGAAGCAGCTCATCGTCAATCTTCAGCCATGCGCTTGGTGCCCAGCCACATGAACTCAGTTTTCTCAAATTCCCAATTCCGAACCAGACATGAAGCCTAGTCAACAGGATATTATGGTCGACCGTATCGAACGCGGTACTCCACATCGAGGAGCACAAGCAACGTGACATGTCCAGCGTCCATAGCATCACAGATGTCCCAGATGAGTTTCAGGAGAACCGTTTCCAATGATCGGCCCTTCCTGAATCTAGACTGTAGAGGTGGCATAAGGTTGTACGATTCCAAGTATCGCATCAACTGCTGTGCACTACCAACTTTTCAACAATATTTGATTGGAAGGTCAAGTTTGAGATTGGGTGGTAGCTCCTGACATCGTCCAGATCCATCCCAGACTTCTTGATCTGAGATCGTATGATGGCACACTTCTGACTGTCGGGCAGGCGTCCCTCCATCAACGATGCATTGCAGAGGCAGACCAAGAATGGCAGAAACTCCTCCACAAATTCCTTAAGAAGGAAGGTCGGGAGCGAGTCCAGTGCAAATGCCTTCGACGGAGAGGACGTAAGAAGGGACCTTGGCTCCACATCTGTCACCCTTTCAAGCCTTTCATAGTGATTTGTTTCATGAGTATTATGGAGGAGCACCGTCAGTATGGCAACGAACATCTGAGACCTTCCGCAAGACCTTGTCTTCACTTAACGAAACCCTAAGGTTCCGTGGAACCCAGTTTGGGAAACGTTGATACAGATCGGTTCCCAGTTCAAGTGTAATATGTACTTCATGTACTAAAAGTGGCATAATTATGGTTTCAATATATATATATATATTTATATATATATTCCAGTTGCCAGTCCCAGCGCTCTGCGTCCTGCGGGATCTGTTGGTTCTGCGCTCTCTTACCGCCGTGTGGGCAGGCTGCGCCTTCTCGTGCGTTGAACTGTTGTGTTAAAAATTTGAAGTCTCTGATTGTATGTAGCACAGGAGACATTCTCTGGACTATTGAAGATGGATTTATTAGGAACTGTTAGGCAGCCTCGGTTAGCACCTTCGTGAGGCTCTTGTAGGGTGGTCTATAAATGTTCATACACATACATACATGCATACGTAAATACACTTTTCCCTTTCTCTATATTGTCAGATGTGTGCTAACGATAAGGTTTTTATGCGATAGCTCCATTTCTGTTTGTCTCTGATTATATCCAGAGCTGTTCTCATGTCCATGTTGTTTACATCGAGATATTGTTTCGCATTTTCCATCCATGTCTTTGTTTGTCTTCCTCGACTCCCGAGTTCCCTCTACGTGGCAATATAATGCCCTTGCTGGTAATCTCTTATAGTCTTATATGCTACATGGCCAAACCATGACAGTTCTTTTTCAGATCCTGTCTATCATTGATTCTGTCTGTTCCAGCTCAATCCAGGTGGCCTCATTATGAATGCTGTTCCACCTGGTCATGCCCAATATTCTTCTTTGCCAGCTCATTTCTGTCACAAGGATCTTCCTTTCATCCACATTCTGAAGGCACCAGAACTCAGATCCATACAGCAATATCGGAGTGACAAATGCCGTGTACAATTTCAGTTTTGTTCTTGTTGATATGCTTCTCGTCTTCCACATCTTACTCAATCTGCCAAACATTGCTGATGCCAGGCTAATCCTGCATTTCATGTCCTTCGTGCATTGTCCATCTTCCATTGTTACTTCTCCCAGGTACACAAACTCTGTGACTTGCACCAACTCCTCTACCTTCAATCTCATCTTCAGTTCCTTATGTTGTTTTCCGATGGTCATTGTCTTGTGTTTTGATCATTATTTTATACTGAGTCCGAACCTTCTATTACTATTGTGCACACTGTCTGTCAGTTCTTGCAGCTGGCAATTGGCGTCTTGTTTTAGTGTTTGCATGGTGTTCTTTCACAGTTGCTCATTCCTCCATCTGGAACTCCACCTCTTCATGTTCGCTACTCTCTCAGCGAGACTGTCTTATCACTCTAAACCAGTGGTTCTCAACCTTTTTGGCACCAAGGCACATTTAAGATCTTTAGAAATTCAGATGGAACACCACTGAACTAAAACTAATTTTGTATGTTAATTGAGCAATTTCATGGCTGCTTGTTTTAAATCTTGCTTTTAAATCTTGTTTTTAAATCTTGTTTTTAAAACTTGCTTATAAATCTTGTTTTTAAATCTTGTTTTTAAGCCTTTTCCATCTGAAATAGAAGGCACATATTTAAATAATTTTCAAAATAAATCAGAGTAGAGTAGACATATATTTTTTATTTTAACAGTTTAACTTTAACAGATTGAAATGCAACATTTGCAATTTTACAATTATACATTTACAATGTTAAACATAAATTAACTGTAAACTGTAGCTTCATCTGAGAGTTTTTTTTGCCACATACAATGCACTCTGGCAAAGGATGGTCCTTATCCCCACTCCATGTAAAACCAGAACTTCAATGGCACCCATTGCACTGGCGACGAACTTTAATAGTTATCTTGGGGTATGGATTGCTGGCTTTGAGCTAGTAGCCTACTTGTAATTTGGCATATTGTTCATTTCGTCATTTTTATCAAAACTGTTCTACAACTCCAGGCTGGCTTTACTTGCAAAAAATTGTCCATTATATGAGTGTTTTTAATTTATTTTATTTAAACTAATTTTCATTACTGATAAAAATATTATTTTAAAATAATTATAACACGCACGATTGCTATAAGTGCAGACAACAGCTATGGCCAAACTCGACCAATGGCGGATGCTTTACACAATAAATTGGGAAACCTGAGACGTACATGTCATTGCAGGAAATTAGTCCAGCAAAACGTAAAAAATTATAATGCTATAATAATAAGCTACACAAATAATCTTTTATTTTATATGAAGGTTATGATATTTTGATAATTAAATAAATATATGCCTATGTTACCAATGAATCTTGAAATTTAAAAAAATAGTGCTGTGCATTAGTTTAACTTTAACTTTACAACCAGACAGACATACATTTTGTTAGCAGCAGCTACAACTGAAATGCTGTAAAGGAAGGAAAAGAAGAAGAGCTATAGCTATAGCTAAAGTGTTAAACAAAGAGAAAGCTCAGATTAAAATTTTTTATTTTAGATCACCAAAACATTTCCCTTTTTGATTAAAATAGATATATTATGTTCCAGCTTCATCTAAATATGATTTTTATTGATTTTGGATTTGATTTCTTCATTAGCCTCATGGCACACTTGGCAGTACCTTACGGCACACCCGTTGAGAACCACTGCTCTAAACTGAAAACTCACCTCTTCTATTCTAACTATGGCTCTTAATGATTGCCTGGTTTCAATGTGCGCTTCTGAACTTGGTAAGGAAGGTAGTGTTATATCACAGTTGCATTGCATTGTATGTGTTGGCATGAAGTTCAGCAAGGAGTGAAGATAGCTTTGTTGATTTAAGCGTAATTTTGTGAACAAGACAGATTTCTTGGGGGAGATTTTGGGGAGAGGGAATTTTCAGGTGGGTGGGGGAAAATTATCTAGACTCCAAAGTGGCATTAAGACAAGCAGAGCAATAGCAGCACATTTTCTTTGTCCATGGGACTGATTACACTAAGTAACATGATTTTTGTTCCATGAATTTCCTGCTTACTTGTGCCTCAAAAATATAGGAAATATTTGTTATTAACTAAAAATTTTGTTTTTGTGACCAGTACCATCATATTTTGAAATTTACCCATTTCCAAAATAAACAAGAGAATTTACCTTTTTTTGTGCACGTAAAGTCCAAAAGAAAGCAACAGAAGTCCTTTCTAATGAGCCTTTTGGAGATATCCTTGCACTCCATGATTTTCTTTATCTGTGGTCTGATGATCATACATAGCAACATTGTTTTAACTTAAATTAAGACAAAATTATATATCAATGGTCACCCAAGTGGCAGTGTATCTAAGGTCCTGTGTTTCTTTTCGCTTTAGCATCATAGTCACAGCATAATATGATTGTATTTGGCTTCACTACAACAGACATAATAAATAAGCTCTATTGCGCTCACCTAAACCATCGGAAACTTTTCTTAAAATGTGTACATGTTCCGTTCTTTGGAAGTGGTTTTCCCTCAATAATGGCAGGATCCTTGACTGCCTTCACACGTCCTTGCAATTCCACTTTGCACGCATTCTTTGCATCTAAATTAATACATTAGTTTAATTATCTAAAGTTAAAGCATCCTTTGAAAACTGTCATCTCAAATCAACATCTATAAACAGTCCAGTTACTCTAGGCAATTTGGCAACCCTACGCAAAGCTACATTTTGGCAGCCCGCTGACCCATAATATTACAGCAGCGACGTGGGCGATTAAAATGAAGTCACTACCTCTTTTTATTTTGGGTTGTTTTTTCCTTTTTTGCTAAAGATTTGATATTAAATACAAGTAGGCCCTATTAATAAAAATATGAATTAACTACTGCTGTCAGTCAACAAAGAAATAATCAACAACTCAATGCTTTGATGATTTATTTATAAAGCTGTTAGGGCTAATAAGAATTAAAAAACTAAGCCAGCATTGTTTCGCTTATGGATTTGGAAAAAATAAATTCAATATCAGTTCAGCAAAAGCAAAATTGATAAAACATTTGCTACATTTTAAAAAAGTTTACACCAAATGCTTTGTCTCAATGAATTGATTAAACCAGTGATTCCCAAACTATGGGTCGCGACCCAAAAGTGGGTCGTGGTGTCTTGTCAAGTGGGTCGCCATGCTTCAGGTTCGCTTTAAAATAGTTCCAATAAATTCAGAAAAACAAAATGACAAATTGTTCTCTTGGCCTTTTTTGTTGTATTGTCACTACATTACACTCCAATGAGTAGAGCCTAGTTTAGAGTGACATCATTGTATCGAGCATATAATATTCAATGCATGCATTGAAATTTGACGTTTAAATGCTAATTAAATTTTAACACAATATTGTTCGCCTTTGTGAGGTGGGTCGCGAGCATTCAAAGATTTTCGGAAGTGGGTCCCAAGACCAATAAGTTTGGGAAACACTGGATTAAACTACATGTAACCATTGTCTGTCAATTGTTTCACAATTCGAAAGTTTTCTATTGCAATGTACTGTGGAAAAACGTCTACCATTTTGTTAATGGGAAATTATAATAAATAATTAACATACATTCTCCTTTAACCAGAAAATCATGCTGCCGATTGCTTTCAAAATTCAATGCCCAACAACCAATATCACGCCAATCAAAAATTTCAGTTCTATCGTCCTGAAGTTCCTGAACTACTTCAGTTTTATTTTCTGTTGTTTCGATTTTATAGTCCACAACTGGTTCATGTTCAACTACACCTGTTAACGCTGAAGAAATACTGGGAAAACTTTCTAATGCACCAATATTATGACTGATTTTGCAATTCTCTGTTTCTTCTTTGTTCTTTTGATATACAATATGCTCGACTGCTATATCTTCCTTTAAAGGTTTCAAAATGGAACCTTCTCATGATTCCACAGCTTATCCTGTGGTTTTTTCGTGTCCGTTTTTCAGAGCCAGAATTGCTTTTAGTTCCTTTTTATACCTGACATGATTTAATGAATGTAACTTATTTATTTTCAAACACTTATTAAAATAGAAAGATTAAAATAAAAAAAATGGTCCAGACTAGAGTAAACTGAACTGATGATTAAATACTTCAGGAAAAACCTTATGATTAAAAATAAGGTATCTATATTGCATGAACATTAGTAGAACATTATTTTATTACACCAACAATGTAGTACTTCCATCTCGCGGATAAGAAGTCGCGTCCCTTAATTCCCCCAGGTTTATTCTGTTTTTTTCGTGTATCTCGTCCATCCATTTTTTCCTTGGGCGCCCTCTTTCTTCCTTCCTTCTCCACACGCCAGCATCATTTCCTTTTCCATTCCATCTGATCGCATAAAATGTCCAAAGAACCTCAGCTTCCTTCTCAACACTGATTGTTGCAACTTCTCATCATTCTCAACTCTAATCTCCTTGCACACCCCTTCAGTTGTCTTGTTCTCTGTACATGATATTCTCTGCATAATCCCCCATATCCACATTTCACATGCGTCGATCTTTTTCTCCATGTTCTTTGTCATTGTCCACGTCTCGCAGAAATATAGTACTGTGGGGAAGATCATTGCCCTCACTAACCTTTTTTTTGTCTGTGCTCACGTGTTTGTCCTTCCATATTTTTTCCAATACGTTCATTGCAGCTTTCCCTATCGCCACCCTTCTCTTTATTTCCGAGTCACATTTTCCCTCTTTTTCTATTAATAATCCTTGTTACCACCTCTATTTCCTCTCCGTCTTTCTCAAAACTGTCCCAATCAGTCGTTTTCATTACTTTTATCTTCTTTATGTTGAAATATAGGCCTGTTCTCACTTTCTCTCTTCAGTCTTCTTATCAGTTTTTCCAGATCTACTTTCTTCTCTGCCAGTAGTGTTGTATCATCTGTATATCATAGATTATTCAGTGTCCCTCCTGCTATCTTTACTCCTTCGATTGCCTCTTCCATTTCCGTCCTCCTCATTATCCTTTCTGCATACAAGTTGAATCAAAATGGGGACAGGATGCACCCTTGCCTCACCCCTTTCTTGATTTTGAATTTGTCTGTCTGTGTCTCCAAATTCTGTTCTTATCACTGCCTCCTGGGCTTTGTACAATTCCTTTAGTGACTGTACCAAGTGTTTTGGTATTCCCATCTCTATTAGAGTTTTCCACCTAAGTTCATGGTTGATGCAGTCAAATGCCTTGCTATAATCGATGAAACATATGTATATTTCTTGCCCATATCCCCTTTGTCTTTCCATTATCCACCTCATGTTGGCAATATGATCGTGCGTTCCCCGGGATTTCCTAAATCCTGCCTGATTGTCCGGAAGCTCTCTCTCAATTGTGTTCTCCATTCTTTTATGAATTATTTTGAGTAGCATTTTACTTGTGTGCGATATCATAGCTATTGCCCTGTAGTTTTCACACTCTCGCATCTCCTTTCTTAAATAAAGGGATAAATATTGATCTCTTCCATTCCTCTGGCCACTCTCCGGTTTTTCATATGTTATTGCAGATTTTTGTTATTGTCTTTATCATTGCGTCATCACCTGCTTTTATCAGTTCTATGGGTATTCCATCTCGACCCGGCGCTTTGTTGACTGTACAGCTCCTCCGTGTAGTCCTTCCATCTTTTCTTCACCCCCTCCTCATCAACAATTACTTTTCCATCTCCTGACTTCAGTGAGCCAATTCTAGGTGTAAATTTTCTCGTTATTGCCCTCACTTTTGAGCACATTTCTTTGTTCTCCCTTTCTTTCCTACTTCCTTCATTCCCCTGCACATTTCATTTACCGTATATACTCGCGTATAAGTCGATTCGCGTATAAGTTGAAGCGTATTTTTTGACCAAAACAGAGTCCTAAATTGACGGCTCGCATATAAGTCGAACCCATAAACTCAAAACGACTGAAGACTAAAAATTTTTTAGTGATTAGAACATCTTCCCCAAATATACAAAATCTAATATAATAGTGTTTGAAAATCATTCAAAAATAATATAAACAATCAATATGTGAATACAAATGATTGACTTTCGTTCACTGCCCCCGGTTTGTATTAGAAAGTCAGTAAGTAAGGGAGGCATCTCTTGCATGGCATTCGAAGTTCCATGCAGTTCAGCATACTCAACAACTTTCAACTTGAAACCATTTTCATATGAGGCTCGCTTTCTCTTCAAATCGCTCATTGTGGAGAAGTATCTGAAAGTATTTTACTGCACTAATCTCAAAGCTTACGAAAGTACCTAATAGAATACTATCGTACAGGTATATAATAAACTTATTTTAATAGAATGACATTTCGATTTTAACTATATGTAGTCAGTAATTTGTGGAACTGTGATTTATTGTGAAATAGGTGTTAAAATTCGACAACTAAGGATTTAAGTTTTGAGTTCGTTTTCGTAATGCGTGCGTATTTGGTCATCCGAAAATTTTCTATCTATTCTGCTTTCTCGTGCATAAGTCGAAGACCGTTTTCGTCGTCCTGAAATAGCATTAGATTTCTCGACTTATACGCGAGTATATATGGTAAATGTTTTTTCTTTATCTTTCTGTCCTTTCTTCTGGAAGGCACTGCTCCTTTCTCTTACCTTATCTTTGTCTCCTGCAGTTTTTCTGGTACTGTGTTGTGGGCAATGCGCCTGTGATGTGATGGAGGTAGAGGAAGCCTTTCTTTCTATTGCTATACTGATAGCTTCTCTTGATAGCCATGGTGTTGTTATGAATTTCTTCTTCTTTGGAATGAGTTTCTCTGCAGCTTCTAGTATCGTTCCCTTAATCTTCTCCCACAGGTTGCTGTGAAGATGCCGAAGTTAAAATGAACAGATCCCTAAGATAGACAGGCGCATTGCCCACAACACAGTGCCAGACAATAGAGGAGATCCTATATTGTATGTGCTGCTAAACCGGAAGCCAATGAAGGACGTCCCACATGTACATAGAGATGTGGCCAAATTTGGGAACACAACCAATCAAACAAGCTATGATCCTTCGAACCCACTACAAGGGTTGTGCGATCGGACCTGCGGGAGTCCACAGAAGATACAGGAACAGTAATCTAATCGATTGACAATAAAGGCATGAACCAGGGTGGCAGCAGAAGTTGAGGAGAGAGAGAGGGAAACAACCCGCAGCTGGCGCAAGAAATAATAGCAGGAATGAGTCAATGCCGAAATATGTTTCACAAAAGACAGTTCTTGATCCAAAACTACCCCAAGATCCCTGACACAGGTAGAGAATACAAAGTTTGGGAATTCAGAAGACATGACAGTTCGTGATCAGTTCTGCAATCTGCTCCTGGTTTCGTTCTTACATCTCTTATCGTGCTTTTCCATCTTTTATTTATCAATATGTAGTCAATATAGTTCCTGTATTTCCCATCTGGTGACGTCCATGTATACAGTCTTCTTTTCGGGTGTTCGAACCATGTGTTCGTGATTCTCATGCTGTTGCCCTCACAAAACTCTATCAATCTTTCTCCTGCCTCGTTTTGCTCCCCTAGGTCATATCCGCCCATCATGTCTCCTTCACCTCCTGTGCGTTGTCCCACTTTCGCATTCAAGTCTCCTACGATCATTAGTACATTTCCCTTTGCAGTTCTGTCCATTGTGCTCTGTAACTCAGTGTAGAATCTTTCATGCTCTTCCTCTGGTGCTGTCGATGTTGGAGCATACACCTGTACAATTGCTTTGTTTACCTTTCCTCCCCGGAATCTTATGTTTAATATTCTGTCGCTCACCGTGTCACATCCCATTATTGCATTTGCACTTTTCTTGTCACACATGATTGCAACCCTGTTTCTTCCTCTCTCTTGTTGGTCTGACATTATTATCCTACATCCATTCCAGTTAAAGTGTCCTTGACCTTTTCATCTTGTCTCGCATAATCCTAATATTGCTATGTCTAGTCGTTCCATCTGTCTCTGTATGACATCCATCCTTCCACTCTGCATACTTCACACGTTCCATGTGCCTATCTTCATCCTCTGCTTACATCTCAGGTTGAATCTTTGTCCTCTGATGTGATCCGCCACAGGACATCCTTATGGCTTTGGTCCCGTTGCTTCATTAGATCCAATGGCTCTTGACTCACCGTCTTGCTCTTTCCCAGTAATTGTTGAGTCGTACTCCAGTCCGGGAGACTCGCCATCTGCGACTAACGGTTTTTCGTATCGGAGTATTTCATAACGGTTTTCTTGGCACATTGACGGGGGTGGTTTGCCATTGCCTTCCCCTGCTGGGCTCGCTTGCCACGCCTGTCCGTTCACCTACCCATTAAAGGGAGGTTACTAACAGTCTGCACCACGAGAAGGTGGGCACGGAGGACTTTGATCCATCAGTCCAGGTCGGTTCCAAGTCTACGCTCATTAGAGACGTAGGTCAGGTCTCCTCCCTGATTTACTCAAGACAAACTATTGACTGACAGACCTTAGCAGAACCGTAAGACATATAGGTAACAATATTGTGTTATGATCTACTAGGCCCAATATTTTGCTTATAGTGATATTATAACAAACAAACTGTTTTGCATGGCAATTTGTTTCAGAAAACTGGTCCTTTTCAATGTTTTCATTATATAATGGCAACACTGACCAGATCAAAGTCAAATTTGTACCAATATCTTTCATTTGACTTGTGTATGCAATGATAAAATATCATAACAACATATCAAGTCCTTCCTGAGAAAACGCATTTTGAAAACGGTGAACAAACTTTTGTGTCACCCTATATTACAGGGAACATTGGTTGGTTTGGAGTGCTATTCCTGAATTGTTTAGTCACTGATGTCTTAGCCAGATCTTTTATCTCACCACAGGATTAGGCAACATTTGTGGGTCTAGGGCATCTCCCCCCGACATCTCCCCCGGACATTTTCCCCGTAGGACAATTCCCCCTCGGATTTTCCCCCCTGTTACACAGCTGAACTATTTAAATATTGCAAATAAATTTAGACAGCAAAACAAATGAGCATTTATTTTAACTTAAACTATCTCTTCATTGAAAAGGAATCAAACTAACGACAGTAAGATCTTCATTCAATTTCATCTTTGGTTTACATTCACTTAAAGCTGTCCCTGTACCTTTCTGACGTTAGCACTCATAACTAATAACGTAATTTTGCTAATTTTTTTGGTTTAACATAAACATAGCCGTTTAATGTAACTTTGTTCTTTCCACGTATATATATACTGGTTACAGTTTCCACCTCCATCTCTTTGGATTTCTCGTCTAATAATTTATTTTACAGATTCATCACAAAATATATATCAACAGCCAGGCTAAATATCAAAACGTTGTTAAATATTTACATACAGCATCAAAGTGAGACACATTTGATTAAGTAAGGTTGTTGGTTGTTCACCAGTTCCCTATCAATTAATTAAGCAGTACAACCCTGCATGATCAACTATATTCTAAGAACTATATTCTTCTATTTATTTTTGATTCAACATTTGCATTAAGCATCAAAGTTAGACACGTTGAATTAAAGTTGCTGGTTGTGGTTTAACATCAAACCCGTTTCATGATCACAGGGGGAAAAATTTGGGGGAGATGTCTGGGGGAAACGTCCGGGGGGCAGATGTCCGGAACCCAACATTTGCTCTGCGATCGGTGTACAGTACACAGCTGAGCTTATCACTTTGATTTTCCAGGTATTGGGTTCAGACATCACGAGCATGTTCAGAATGTGATTGCATCATGTTGGAAGAGTTACTACGAGGGGAGTCAACGAGGGGGGGTCAATCCTGCACAATTGGTAAGCTCATTGGCGTCCAGCTGGTAAAACTTACACCGAGAATCACTCTCATGATTCTCCATCGATTAGATTTCTAAGAGCTTATACAATCTAGATGCTCTATCAGCTCTTCAAACTCTGATTATCCCTATTGCCATAGTTGGATTGGGAGAACCTTTGAGTATTTTCATGAAGAAGTGCTACCTTAAATTTCTGTAATGAATCAATGAGGGAGCCTTCAATAAAGTCTAGTAATGCATTTTATCAAATCTGAGCTTTGGGAATGATAAAGCGCTCTGATACTGTACACCGGCTACTCACAGAGGCTGAAATTCTGCCTTGCCCAGCGGGTGTGAAGCGGCCAGAGCCATCTGATTGATTCTGTCCTACATAGATTTTCAGCCAAGCTGATTTTAAAAAGTTTTATAGCGTTTGATGCTTGCACAGTGTGGTATTTCTTTATATGGATCTTGGAAACAATAACAATGTCTGTGCTCCATCTCCAAAGGTCAGCAGAGAGTTGAGCACATGGACCTATGCTAACGATCTTATGTTAATGATGTAGTAATCGAAGGAAAGTTGGTGAAGTTTCAATTCAGTGCTTGCTGATCAGAGATGAAATCAATAAAGTGTCTCTGATCTCATATGATATCAGCATTTCTCCTATAAGGTGGCAATTTCATGGATTCGACTATATATTGGCCTAGAGATGTATACTGCGCCCGGGAAAAAACTACAGAATTGACGCCCCTTCACGCTCTCCAAAAATGAAGTTGCACGCCTAGGGGAAGCAGATCACATATTGTGACGATGTGTGACGAGGGAAGGGTCTAAGAAATGTGACGTCACATCATTAAACATTAAATTTCGCAATTTTATTAATTTTTTACTTAATTAAACAAGTTCCACTTAATTGACAATAATTGTTTACTATAATTTAACAACAATATCAATGATTACTGCACTCTTAATCTTGAATTGTTTACTTTTACGATCGGTATCAATTTTGGCGTTTTGGAAGAGAGGCAGCCACTCTGTAACACACAATCAAGAATCAATTACAGGCCACAGAGAGTCGCTGCACGTTGGCAACGTGAACTAATGGTGGTAAGAGCAAACGAAGCAAATGGAGAGTGAGTAGATTGGATAGAGGAAGAAGAGCTCGATCAGAATGAAATATCCATTAAACAGGATGATGAGGTCCCTATTTACTCCATGAACGAGCATTTTTCTTCTCTCCATGGGAGAATGGAGAAGCATAATATTATTGTTTGATTGTTTCAAGTTATGATTATCAAGCATTTTTTTATAAATGTATTGATTCTACCAGAGGTTTTCATCTTGTGGAATGCAGAATGAGTGTAATAATTCTACTTTTCTCCAGTTTTCATTGTTCTATAACACAGTTTTTTCATAGTTTTAACTTATAATTACTTTATTTGATAATTATATGAAAATGTGCATATAACATTCTGTACATCTATTCTTCTAGAGGGTGCAAAGTTTTGTGACGTCATATTTCAGAGGTTATTTCGTTTGTCATGACGTGTGATGAGGGCAGGGCTCAAGATTCGTCCATAATTGCGTGACATCATTTATGGACGGCCTTTTTCTAATTTATTTCACATTTCCACACATGTTTAAAGGCTATTTTTACATGATTGTCATAAGCAATCAATAAAAAAATTATTTTTCTTGATTTAACTGATTTCTCCAATGTTTCTCATTCAATGCTAAGATCAAGGTCAATGAGATGATTATTTTTGTCCTATTGAAGGCTGCAAATAATACAAAATTATCTTCAATTTTCCGAAGGACTGCTAACAGCTTGTAATTGAAACAGCAATTGTTAGATGAATTTGCAGTGAAACGTATAGGCTAGATTTAGAAATACGTCATAAGTATCATGTCGCCCCTTACGGACCCTTAATGAACACTGATCAGTGGGGCCCGGGGGCGTCAAAATCATGCTTGACAACCTGTTTGTAAAGAGGCTGTTTTGGGGCACCAAAATGTAATCTTACAAACTTAGTTGGGACTGATTAGTTTGCATCAAAATAAAAAAATTAATAGTTTTAATCCTCATTTCGGCGCCCCTCCAACTTGGCGCCTCGGGAAAAATGTCCCCTTTGCCTCCTAGCAACACCGCTGTCTTGGCCTCGTTCTGCACTGTCCTGCCCATTTATCGGAGCAGTTCACATCGTTCTATCCTGCATGTGGCAGACGTATACGAGGCCAAAACCCGCATCCAGGGAATGAAATGGAGGCAGAGAGCCATCAGTAGATGAGTTAAGACAATTTCTTCAGATATGAAATCCAGATGATCGTTCACAGTGATACTTTGATAATGGTTCATGCCATTGATATCAAGGCTACAATACTTTAGAGATGGCAAAACAATAGTCCATTTTCAGAGACATATAAAATGACCCCTCACTAAAAACTGTATTACATAACAACAGAAACAGAAAAATTTAGGAAAATGTTCATCCAATAAGTCCTTTAAAAATTAGGCAAATCTTTCAAATTAACTTAATTGATGACACAGTTTTAATTATTGACTAATGCCATATGTCTGGAAGCATAGGCTTTACCAACCTATCTGTGTAGTTGCAGACAATTTAACAAAGCGACCATTGTTAGCAGCAACAGTCAGTTTCTGATGACAGTAAAAGCACCATGTTGTATTTGGCTGCCCAGGAGACAACGCCTACAAAACACAGAATAACAGCATCAGTCAATATCAATTGCCAAGTCACCAAAAACGAAAGACTGAGCTTTCATAATAATTGTAATAAAAAATGTTATAACTTTAATTCAGACAAAACTAATCAAAGTACACTTTAGTGAACTAGTTCAGAATTCCTGCACTATCCTGCTTTGTTTTACCTATCAACACCAGTGGTTCCCAAGCTCTTTTGATGGAGGGCAAAGTCTTACTTTTAAAATATCATGGCGGGCCACAGAGATCTGAGGAGCCGTCCTCAGTTGCTTTCATTGTGGACGAATGCGTGCGCTGGAGCGCCAGCAAATAGTGGTCTCTGGGGAAGCGTCGTAAGTTTCCCCATGCGCAGCATTTGGTAACATCTGACATCGAATGGAACATGTTTTTGGCATATTGTCAGTGCCAATTTACAACAATGCAAGATAAAACACACGTTTTTCAGCGGAAGTATAATAAGATGCATACTGCTTGGTGCAAGGGTAACTCAGATACTTTCATATCAGATCAATGTTAAGGCAATAATTGAAGATATCGTTTGAACATTGTTAAATTTCAAAATGCAAAATTGTTAATATCGGTAAAATTGAAATCAAATCTCAAATTTGTGTTAATTAAATTTTAAATGCAGAAGTTCCAGCAATGCATTCATTTTAATTCTGAATATTTATTATTTTAATTTTTCAAAAGTATTTATTGAAGATGAATCAGTTTTAATGAGATTTATGTGACTGCAGATTAGAAGCTAGTTTATCAATGTCTGGTTGTAGGTTCGTAGTGGCAAGTATCATTAATACATTCAAATTTGAGTCAGTGAGGCGCGCTCGATTTTTGTTTTTTATAAGTTTCATCGCTGAAAATGATTGTTCACATCTGTACGTGCTCCCAAAACGGCATATGTAACGTTGAGCAAACGACCGCAAATGTTCGAATTAATTTGCTGGCAGTATACGCCAGAATGCTATCATATCGTTGGCAGATGGCAGAACAGGAAGCTCAGCAAATTTGCTTTTCAGAACTGAGTTACATTTCAAATCAATAATTTCAAGTTGCAAATTTTCATCAAGCAAGTTGATCTTATCGTCCGAAAAAGCAAACGGATTTGTGAAAAGAGTAATGTTGTTCGTTTCTGCAAGAAACTGCGAAAATCGTGAGTCAAAGGCACCCAGAAGTGTTTCAACTTTGCTTTTATAATTGTCAGCATCAACTTCATTCTCTGCTGCTCTCTCTTTCAGATGCTGGACATTGTCAAACTTTTTGTGAGCTAACTGGTTAACGAACAATTGAAGTTTCATTTTAAAAGAAGCAACGTCGTTACACAGATTTGTAAAAAGTTTGCTGCTTCCCTGCAGTTTTAAATTTTAATTGTTGAGATGATCAGTGATATCAACCAGGAATGCAAGATCATTCACCCATTCATTGCTAGCAAGACATTCACATTCAGCAGGTAGTTCGTTGATTTCTGCCAAAAATTCCATGATGTGATTTTTTAAACCCCAGAATCGTGAAAGAACTTTTCCTTTTGATTGCCATCTGACCTCACAATGCAACAACAGTTCACCATACTCTTCATCTAAGTCTGAAAGGAATTGTCTGAATATTCGCCTGTTCAAAGCTTGTGCTCGTATTTTGTTGACACATTTGAGAACAACGTCCATGACATGTTTCATATTCAGTGTTTTTCCACACAACGCCTCTTGATGAATGATGCAATGATATGTTAGCAGAGGACGTTCAAGAAACTTTGCTAAAAGCGACAAGCAACCTACATGTTTGCCTGTCAGTGCTGCTGCACCGTCAGTACAGATGCTATCCAATTTTGTCCAGTCCAAATTGTATTTTTCGACACAAGCTTTCAAAGTTGTAAATAAATCAGTTCCTTTTGTAGTGCCTTGAATAGTCTCCAAACTAAGCAGTTCTTCAATAATATCTAACGACTTACTAACAGCCCCGATGAATATGGATACTTGTGCAGAATCACAAATGTCGTTGGACTCATCCATTGCCAATGAGAAAAATGCACAGTTTTTGGCTTGAAAAACAACCTGTTCAATGACGTTTGCTCCAAGTTCTTCTATGCGTCTTGTTATTGTATTATTTGACAGTGGAATTTCTTTGAATTTTGTTTCTATTCTCTTGTCATCAAGCATTTTGGCTGCAATTTCCAGAACCGGTTTAATAACTTCTTCGCCATCAGTGAAAGGTTTTTTTTTCTTTGCCAGGAGCAAAGCAACTTCGTAAGATGCAACAAGTGCGCTTTTATTTTGATCTTGTAATTTTAAAAACATTGATTGCTGGCTGCTAACGCCAATCTCTTTTCTGGCAATGAATTCTGATCTGATATCAGAGCCCAATGGATATTTATTGGTCAAATCGGGATGTGTACTGTTGTAGTGTCTTTCCATGTTGTATTTTTTTAGAACAGACACACAAAATCCGCATACTAAACAGGTTGGTTTTCCACTACGTCCAAGAACAAACATATACCTATCTTTCCAATCGTCATTAAATTCCTGACAAGAGAGGTTCGAGCTTTCCTCAAGTTTTCGTTTCATCCTGTCACTTAAATTTGAACTCATCCTTTTTAACCCAAACTTAAAATATTTTATTTAAAGTTTAAATTTAAAATATTAAAATGAAATTGTCAATAATCAAGAATGAAAACACACGTCTTTTTCAACGGAAGTGTAAATACGCTGCATAGAGCTTGACGAAAAGTGAACTAAGATTAAAACAAAATAACAGAAAAAAAGAACTTAACTTAAATCGAAAATCAAGAACACAAGGTAATTTAATTTTTTTCAAAATTTGTGAGTGACTGTCGCGGGCCACATTCAAAGGATTGGCGGGCCACTTTTGGCCCGCGGGCCACGGTTTGGGAACCACTGATCTACACAAACAAACAACTACTACAGATCTAAACAATAGCGAACATCAGAATGTTCAAAGTCAAATAAACAGTTGCACGTCATAATTTTTATTATTTATCTATATAATTACCTAAGTCATGTGATGTGGTTTGTCCGTCATATCAAAGGCGCGTGATTGGACAGAACTTGAATCTAAGATGCATGATTGGACAGAAGTTGACCTAAATATTAGAAGTTGACCCAAATATCTGCAGTGCAAATATGCACATGATTGGACAGAAGTTGACCTAAATGTTTGCAGCGCAAGTGTAAGTTGATCAATATGCAGCGCAAAAGTCAGTGTGAACAGACGTTCTATTTGAGTTTCAAAATTTTTATATTCACGTCTATATAAGTCTATATGCAGTTATTAAAGTTAAATTCATTGAGTAATTCAAGTATATTTACAATTATTAAAAGTAAACGAAAACTTAATGGGTAATGTGTATTTTTTGCATATTTTAGTATTGACCGCTGCAAACTTGCAGTGTAGGTGACGCACAGTTCGTCGACCGTTTCATTTAATTAATGTGTAGGCCTATTTTAGCTCTACGTCAAAGTGTCTTCACCACTACTATAGCAACGTTTAAATCAAGTATGACCCGTGATTAGTCACGGGTTAACAGCTAGAACGAACAATGCCAGTTGCAGTTGAATCGTGAGCTAAAATATTGTCCGACCCGTGATTCTTCATGGGTTAACAGCTAGTTATCATTACAATTCTGATAAATCAGTTTGCAGTGGAAGAAGATAACGGATGTTGTAGCACTTAAGTTGACTGCTTAAACCCTTCAGCGTGGAATTAAATTTTCCTTAGCTCTCATCCAGCGTGGAATTATATTGTTTTTTAAATTTATACATTTTTTTAGATAATGATACTATGATTTTTAGGGAAATAAATATATGTACATTTCTCGTACATTTCCCCCCCCCCCCAATTTTTTTATCCCACCCCAAATTTTTTTGGAGGTTACATTTTTTCGATTTTCTCTTGAACATAAACTTTTTCTACATTGTCACAAGACATACATTTGATGAAAAACAACTGTTGTGCACCATGACATATCATATATATATATATATATATATATATATATATTGCCATTGCCACAAACAGTCACGATCACACCATGCATATGGCGAATCAGCATCATAATCAACTGTTTTCTGGCTGCCATCACTATCATTATCACTGCTATCATTGTAGCTTGAACTATGAATGTTATCATTACTGTCATCAAACTCTGAACCATTACTTTCTTCTAGCAAACATGCCATTTCCATGCTTATGACCCACTGTTTTTGTCAACAGTGCGATGTCAGTGATCAGCGGTGATGACATCATTAAGATAGGGCTGCTAGACCTACAGGGCTGGTATATGAGGGCTCCAACATGTGCTATGCCACCTTCTGCCAAATATCCATGACCCTCTGAGCTCCTTGATAGCAAATTCAGACAGACAATCACTGTCTTCTTCAGACGAACATGTCATTCCCTCCTCAGACAAAAATTTTACTACCTGCCACTTAGCCTACAATATGGTGCCAGCAGCGGCCTGTAAGTAAGTAAGCAGGCAGGACCTGTCTATGCCCAGGGTAATAAAGAGGTACAGTGACACACTATACAACAGCCAATGCCCTCTGACATGTTCTCACAGTTTATACGAGCTCAATGCCTGCTGTGTGGTCGAAATTAGCCAAGCCTGAGTTATCTTGAGCTACACGCTAAAGGTGTGTACTACTCTTTTGGCTTCAAGTGTCAGCGATGATATAATAGCTGGCACAGCTGATATCAGCAGGTCAGGTCTTGACACGCAAAGACAAGCAGATGACGACGGCTCCTAGAGCTATACCGATACATAATCGGGGTCAATTATAGAGATATTGGCGGTATAGGATAGAGGCAATGATAATCGGCGACGATATTAACAATTATTTTTTATTTTACAATATTATTTTTTAGTCTTTAAGAACAAAATAACGACAGCAACATCATTGGATCTGCGATGGACAGAATTCCGTTCCGTTCCCATAGAGTGTGGTCCGAGTTCACTCAGGCTTTGTCGAACATGGCTACTTCAGACCATCCAGTAGACATTTTGCTAGTATAAACCATGGGAAAGTGTCAACATAGCTGTTGTGCAGAGTGAGACGTAGTGCCTGATTAATTACCCTAGGCACAGTTATGTGCCACTTTGGCCTTAAATACTGGCCAGCAGAGATGTCTGCTGGCCAGTATTTAAGGCCAAAGTGACATGTTGTAAAAGTGGCTTGTCTGGGGAGGGAATGGCATCATGTTTGTTAAAAGCAAGCATCCAGTTACCTTGATATCTCTTTTCTTTCCCATATCATGCAAGATTGACGGCAGGCAGAGTTCCAAATCTGTATTGCCTGCCTAGAATTGATTAGTCCCCAACTACATGTATATGTCACCAAAGGAGCAAGTGTTTTTGCTTATATCACAACAAAATAAGCAGTAGCATTAGGTCTATCTTTTGGAACTGGACATCTTGGGAAACAATGAAATAATGGGCGAAATAATTGGCTACATAATCGGTATCGGCAAATCAAATAATTGGCAATGGTCGGTATCGGAAAAAAGTGATATCGGTACAGCGCAAATGGCTCCTCGAATGAGCAACTCATGTGATGACCCTTGCTTGTAGTTTTGTTATTAATGAGCCTAAATTCACACAAGATGCGAAAAAATCTGGTGGAGCTAAACTAGTCAAACATTTTTGGCATGACTGTGACTAAAAGGACCACTGTAAGATCTATTGGATGTAGATAGCAGCTTAAAGGCAATCAATAATGGAAAAGTTAAAACTAACCAGCACAGAATATAAACAACAAGAATTTCACCCATACATACCTGTAACTTGTTATCCTTAGAACAGTCAAGACAACTAATGACAAATTCACAGTCAGACAATATTATGTCAAATGCTTCACATCCTTCAAGGTCCAAGTAACCAATGATTGAACTGAACTGATGAGCCATGTTCTGTCGAAATATAATCAAGTGCTGCAAATGACAGTATTGGCATTCTACTTTACCCAGCTGACCAACTTTTGCCTTCACCTCAGACTTGTTTGAACAACGAACACAGGAAATAATCAATGCTACATTTGTGGCAATTATTGTTGCAGCACAGTTTAGAAGCTGGAGGTTTTGCAGAAGCACCTCAGTACCACGTCTTGATGGATTAATAGAACTTGGATCAGACTGTTCAGCTTTTACAGAATTTTCTGACTCAAGTAAATAATCCTCTTCCCTTGCAGATGCTTCTTTGCAGTTTGCAACTTCATCTTGGGCATGATTGCTTTTCATGTTGTATACTTCCAAAGTGATTGTGTCTACTGAATCGCTGTTTGAAAAACCACATCTCTTCTCTTCTCTCGCTTGATCCTTTTTCTCTGAATTGTATTTGCTCCTCAGTTGATTTGCAGAAATAAATTGAACTCCAGAAATCTCTGCCAACTTCTCTCTCCTGAACTGCAAAGTTTAAAACGCAAGAAAAGTTGGTTGCCACATTAACTTCTACTGATCTGTATTTAAAATGCCAGACAGCTGGGTGACAGTGAAGTATGGTAAAAGTTCAGTGCAGTATAGCTAACAAGAGTCAAGGGCTCTATCAGAACAGCTGGACAATGGAACACATGCAAATGAATAATACTAATATTCTCTCTCTGTATCTGCATATTATACCAGTGTATATCTTCCTCATGCATCAATAGTTCTCAATTTTTAACTACTGACTTCAAGAATATAAATAGGAAAGCGCATAAAGTAAAACAGCTAAATACACAGCAAATGACTCATGCATTTTAAGAAGTATAAATTTTTAACTACTGACTTCAAAAATATAAATAGGAAAGCGCATAAAGTAAAACAGCTAAATACACAGCAAATGACTCATGCATTTTAAGAAGTATAAATTTAAGCTATAAAATATATTAAACCTATTTATTGTCTTAACAGAAAACTTCTAAGTTACATTACAAATGGATCTGAACAATAATTCAGCATGCAGTAATTACCCCTTCAACGACTTGCTTTATTGATTATGCCTTACGTTTTACTATGCTCGACCTGAATTTCCTTCCTCTCCTTTCTCCCGCTCTCCTTGGGCTTGTGCTCCTATTGGTTTTCATCAGGGCTCAGTATTGGGCCCCTACTCTATCTCCTCTTCACAGCTGATTTGGGATCTCTTCTTTCCCTCACTCAGCAGACATTCTTATGCAGATGACAATCCTATTATTATTACCGAAATTTGATACCGCCCTTCTACCAACATCTTTTGCTCAGAAGTGCATACACACACCTCGACGGCGCACTGTCTTGCTAAAGAGGCCACAGATGCAGCCCACCTCTTGTCAAATGCTCTTGCCGCTGCTCTAACTTCTTGGAAGTCCTCAAATTGGCTCCATCTTAACGCTACCAAGACCACCTACATCTGACTGGGCTCACGTTTACCGTTGGCCAGAATTTACCTACATGCACTATCAATTAGATTTCCTTCTTTCACTCTCTAAGCATATCAATGGGATCACCTGAGAATGCTACTACCAGTTGCACCAGCTGCATGTTGTCACCCGCTCTCTTTCCACAGCTGCTGCCTCGACTCTTGTCCAAGCTTTCATCCTAAACCGTCTGGACTACTGTTCCACCATTCTTGTTGGTCTTCCTCAATCTTGCCTTCTCTGCTTTGAGCATGTCTTATGTGCTGAGGTGCAACAGATTGGTCGCCTTCCCAAATCTGCCCCAGTCTCTGATTACATGCATTGGCTCCCTGTCTGTTATCGCATTCACTTCAGATTATGTTCATTTGTATGGAGCTGTCAATTGGGTTGGGCTCTAGTCTACTTGCAATCTCTCCTTGTTCCTGTCACAGCATGTCCCGGTCGCCGATCTTTATGATCAGTACCATTTGCTCACACAGCCATGGCATAGTCCAGGTCGTTCCACAGCATGGAATTGCCTCTCTTTGGTCATTCACTCCCTTCCAAGGGTAACCTCTGATGCATTTCATCGACACCTCAAGACTGTTCTTTTGCTCGGGCCTGGATCGGGAGCGCCTCTGAGTAGTCGATCTTGAAGGGGCACTATATTAATATTAAATTCATAGATAGATAAATAAATAGATAGACATCTTGCAAGAATGGTTTAATCTTGGCTCATATAAAGAACCAACCCTGGTGCTCTTGTAGATTGTTTCATACTTAGCTACAAGGCTATGTAAATGTATTTATCTCAAGATCACCTGTATCATCAAATTCTTCGTTGCACCGTCTAGCTATAGGGTCAGGAACTTACATTTTCTAAAGACCTTAATCATTTGTGACATGTTTGCTGTTTTCAGTTGCGGCAATTGCGAGTCATATCCCGTTCACTGTCACACAATGCTGCACGTACTCTTGAAAATGAACTTGTTTGACGTAGGATTGACTTCTGCATTGCCACCTATGTTGACCTCCCCTTGGGGTGCATTGTACGGCTTGAGTGCATGCTTCATGCAGTTGCAAGGCTAGTTGACGTTCTTTAAAATTTGACCATGTCTTACATTATATGCATGACACAACATCGAGTCTTGTCAGTGGCATGGCCAATCACATGAAATAACCTTCTTTCAGATTTGCATGTTTTTTTAGCCAGAGACTGATGGTTTTATGGAACGTGCAGTATGTTGTATACATAATGCATGCCATTTGCATTCTATTGCTTCGCATGACCTACAGGAGGTTTTATTGCTTCACGTTACCTACCGGAGGATGGTTACAGAAGCGATAATGGAGATGACGATTATGCTGATGGTCAAAACGACCGAGATAATAAATAGAGTTGTGAATCGAGTATTTCCAGTGCAGAAAGCAGTGATCTAGAAATTGTTGACAGTGACGACGACACCTGTAGTGTCCATGAGTGCGCAACTACCTTCCATTCTACAAGTCTACCAAAGCAGTTTACAGTGGATGCATTTTTGTGCTTCCACTTGATTCCACAGCATCACAATAGCCTACTTTGATCAGCTCCTTCCAGCATCGATTTGGAAAATATTGGTTACAGAAACAAACAGATATGAAAAGGAGAAGTGCAAGAATAATGATATGTCTTTGAGTTCAAGTGGACATAAAATTGTTGATATAAGCCTTCATGAAATTCGTCCAGGCCAATGTGAAATGTGTTCCACTGGACCATGTAGGAAGCTAGCAAAATGCAAAGAAACAATGTATGGTTGTCCAAAGTGCATGAAACGTAAATGTCCAGTAGGATGTTGGGCTGAATTTCATACCAAATATGTGAAAAATTCTGGCAAAATCAGTTGCTTGTCGCTGGATACAATCAGGCTTAAAATGACCAAAAATGATGTGAAACCTCAGACCGGTAGTAATCGATATTAATGCAAAAACGATTGCAAAAATATATATTTAATACAAATAATATATAAAACTCTTGTTTAGACTTTCATAATGTTTCAAAAAAGGTTTTTACCAAACCCCTATAATGTTAAGAGACGCAAAATCATAACTTATATTCAGATTTTGCTATCTTTGTTGTCATATTTAATTAGGTTATGGGTCGAGATTTCCCGCCCGCCTGGTCTCGTTTTGAAGTAGAATATCTCCTTTTTCCATTCTATAAATAACTTTTGGCCTTCAAGTATTTATTATGCTTGCAGATTGGAAAGAACGAGGATACCTATCGTAAACAATAACCGCTATATGCTTGGCAACCAGGCACGTGATTTAATCACATGACATAATCTTGCACTGTGGTTGGTCGAAAGTTTAGAGGTTAGCTTCGCCCATGCGCAATAGCATGGCCCAGTCTCCTTATACGGCGCAATCAAACAAAAATGCATTCTAGATTGTTGATTCTTACATTCTTCATTCTCGGAATGGAGGATATTTTTGCAAATTTGATAAATGCTAAAGGGTCGGATCGAGTAAATGTGCACGAATTGTTGCAAGATTGTGTTTGACCACGAACGTGTGGTTATGACGAGCAAGCAAATGACTGATTTGCGTTGTGCTTGCCCAAACAACAACACGTTGATCTACTGTAGTTCCATTATCGAGTATCATGATAAAGGTTTGACTTGAACAGCATATTTTTCTACAATAATCCTGAGAAAAGCAAAGAAAGATTTTTGAGAAATCTTAATTGCTCCAGTGGTGTTCTGATATGAGGAGCACCCGGGATTTGTTTACATTTGAGATTACAATTTGCACTTAACACTTGACTAGCAGAATACAGCGTTTGACCTGTAACACGGAGAGTGCGTGTTCAATCCTTGTCCGAGGCAGTTACTGCTTACTGACCTTGAGCAAGTCCCTCATGCTTAATTGCATTGCAGCTGTATTGTATTGTAAAACATAGCATGGGTTTAAATGGTTCAGACATTATGTCTGTGTTAGTACCACTGCAAGTTAACATGTATTGCATAATTGTCTTCACTGTACTGACACTGAAAACATCGGCAAAAGGCAGACAGATGGGAAGAGTCGTGGATGTGGTGTTGTTGAAAATCGTGGTCGGGTCACGCTTTTGTTCAAAATATAAAGACATTTCTCCTGCTGGACTAAGCTCCTAATTCATTTATAAAATATTGCTTAAGTGTGGTTGGGCTATATTGTGTTGTGGGATGTGATCTGGATTGTTAAGAGAGAGATTAAAGATTCAAATCTTCTCTAGTGAAGAGATTTGCATCGAGATTTCTGCTCCATCTGTGCCCCTTTACCAACTCAGCTGTGATGAGTACACTGATCATACACTGTCAGCGGAAGATAAGAAGGCGAGGGAGAGAATTTGTCACCCGCTCTCATGTGCTTAGGCTAAGATATGAAGTCACAGACACTTCACACCAATTACTGCCTCTCAGATTAGCTTAAGGGGATGCTCTTCTCTATTTGTCTATAATTTAGATCTAAAATTTAGAATTGTGATATTTAATTCCTTTGCAAATTATTCCTCTTAAATGTCTGTTAGTATTTGATACTGTATACTATAACATCGGTCTTTTTGTTGCAGAACCATGGAAGAATGTGATTTTTCATTGCTACACATAGAGGAAGAAGCCGCTTTGGACAAAACAGAGTTCATAACGAATACTGAACAAAGACGCAGCAAATTCTTTTTGACTCGACCACTGCAATTACTGTGGCAGTGCCAGTCTCAGGCTTGGATAAAGGAGAAGGGCGATGACAATGACCTTTTGTATCACAGAGCATCGTTAAAATGAAGCTAGTTCATCGTCTTCCGACAATCCAGAACCACCAGTTGTCTTCGTGCCAAACTGGAGGACTTGATAGCAGATGACCTGTAAACAGTGGAATAGGGTAGACTGAGGGGTTGGATCTTGTTTCGATGGAGAAGCCAAAACAAAGAGGAAGCACGTCATCCAATGGTGATTCACAATCACCTACTGCTGGAACATGTAAAACTCTAGGTCATGGTGGGGGAAGACTTTACCAATTGACGTTGAATACATAGTGTGACTGGAATAAATTGTCATTTTATTTTAGTGCTTTTATTATTTGGATGTTAATTTTATCCATTACTGTATTGCAATACTTAATTCCTTAGCAGATAACAGCTGCTTAACCTCTCTCGGAATTTGAGATTTTTCTAATAAAATTGACATTTAGTTTAAATGATTTTGTGTTGGTGAACTGGAATAACTTTAATAACTTTGTTCCTACTTGAGACCAAATTTGGACAGTGCATTTGCATAACTGCAGCTGCCAAATTTCAGTAAAATCGATTCAAAAAAAATAGCCGTTGCTAAGGAGATTCTAAAAATAACATGGCTAAACTTTGCACGCAGTTTTCTCGAATAGCACTTTAGGTAAACAGTCACATTGGAAATTCTATAACTTTGGCAGTGTGCAAGGCATAAACTAGCTTAAAACAGTTTTGGAAAGGTAAATCTAGCAGCTACAGGATGGCGCAAAAAAACAGGAAAAACAATCTTAATACAAGTGACTGATTTTGTGCTGACAAGTCACATATCAGCCCCAACAATAATTTGCCTTCATTTCTGACACATTCTATGACTGAGGAAAAGCTTATGAAATTCAATGGATTTGATGCCATTTATGTAAAATTAAATGCTGGGTGTCAAAGGATTAAACCTAAAAATAATTTAACCCCTTAACAATCAGCGTGTAGTAAAACGTTAAGGAATAATCAATGGCGCTAGTCGTTAAAGGGTTAAATTCTTCAAACTCGTCATCATCACGTGATTCCTCTAACTGTTCATCGTATTGTTCTTGAGTCAACACTGAATCAGCAGTATAGGCGCCATTATCATAATCGCCGGAAAGTTTCTGGTTAAGTATTTTATCATAATCCTGTAAACTACTAAGAATTTCTGATTTATAACTACTCTGTGCAAAACTCTTCATTATATATGGGACAAATTATAGTCACAGATATTTTTGAAAAGATTTTGTAGGAAGGGAATTGAATCACTGGGATCAATCAAGAAAACTGATCAATCAGCAAATTTTACTACAAGCTGATAAATAAAGATAACCAAGCGCATTGATGAGGGCATAAGAAGCGAATTGAATAACCGGGATGGGATGCCTGCAGCCGTGATTAATCGAGAGGTATAGCTTGATATTTAATGTCTTTCGTGGACTTCTCTGTGAGCGCTATTAATGGAATTCACCTTCGATGCATGAAATATATCGTAGAAAGTATATAATAATATTATTATAAGAGATTAATGTTTCGTTTTGATCTACATGTCATCAGTAATTTGCTGAAATGTGATTTTTCTTGAAAAACGATGTTAAAACAAAGACAACTGAGGGTTTTATTTTAAATCCATTTCACAATGTAGAACATTCTGTCTGAAAATCTCTCATTAATTCTGTCTCTCAACGATAAGTCGAAGACCTATTTCATTGTCCTGAAATTTCTCGACTTATAGTGGAGTATATACAGTAGCTTTGAATGACAGAGTCAAGCTTTAGTGGGAGTTTTCAGAACTGAGCTTTTGAATAACATAAGCTTGAGCCAAGATTTTGGTGGAAGTTTTCAGAACTGAGCTTTTGAATAACATAAGCTTGAGCCAAGATTTTGGTGAGAGTATTCAGAACAGAGCTTTTGAATAACATAAGCTTGCTTGAGCCAAGCTTTTGGTGGGAGTTTTCAGAACTTAGCTTTGAATGACATAGACCTGAGTCAAGCCTTAGTGGGAGTTTCAGAACTGAGCCTTGAATAACATAAGCTTGAAGTGAACTTCAAGCTTTTGGTAGGAGCTTTGGCACGAGTTTTTAACTGAGATTCGTATAATATAAGCTTGTGTCGAGCTTGAGTCAAGCTTTTGGTGAGTTTTCAGAGCTGAGCCTTTGGCCAATCGAATGCAAATATAAAATTTGGAAAGATTAAACCAAACAACCAGAGCAAACTGTCACAATACATAATGTACACATTCTTAGAATACTGATTCATTCAGCATGGCAAAATTCAATAAAACAAACCAAATTCTTGGAAAACTTATTTAGAAGAGCTGATATCTATTATATTGCAAATTCACACAGTCAATTTGGTAACAACGGGTTAAAATAAAAGGATAACGACCAACCTCCTTCAGAGCTTCTGTGAATAAATCTTCTGCATTCTTGTCAAGCCATCGTAGAAAAGGCCTAAAAGCGAGATCACTTTGACCCAGAGTCTTCATTTTCTCAAATCTCATTATCACCCATTCCTGGACAGCTGTAGTCAATAATCTACAGAAAAAGATATATAAGCAAAATATGAATAGACATAATCATTATGTTCCATAATAGATTTTCATATAGTATCAGAAAACCTTCTCTTTCCTAAAGAAATTTCATCTAGACATTCACCGATCAGTATTTAATCATCAAAATTGCTTTGGTCTTTTCCTTCATGGTCATATCCTTGGACCATGAG
This sequence comes from Bimastos eiseni, assembly GCA_959347315.1. Lineage (NCBI taxonomy): Eukaryota > Metazoa > Annelida > Clitellata > Crassiclitellata > Lumbricidae > Bimastos > Bimastos eiseni. The sequence continues at coordinate 43,713,413 of OY365807.1, read as the reverse complement.
GTCTCAAAATACTCCCATTTTGTCGCAAACATTGTCTATACGATCGAACTGCGATTCTACATGTACTATGTTTTCACCACGCTCGACAAGCGTGGTGGGAGCATAGCTATAGGGTCTATAGCTATAAAACTTGGAGAACTTGTTACATTACTTGTACCTGTATTACTCAGTTACAGGCAAACTTTATGACACATGGATATGTGAAATTGAATTAACACACAACAGACAAACCAAATGATATCAGTTCCAACTTCCACCTATAGCATTTCAAGTGCTATAGGTTGCGTTTCTGATATCTTATTCCAAAGAAAAGTTATATCGATTGAAAGTTGTATTCTCTTTCTGAGAACATCACCTAGAAAGTTTGTGGGATTATATGACACTTTTTCCCCAAGCTCACTATGCTCCCACCCACGGATGTGGTCTCGAGACCGCGGTCTTGGTCTCGAAACTGTCTCGAGACCCGAAAACTGCGGTCTTGGTCCTGGTCTCGAATGCATCGGTCTTGGTCTTGGACCATTGATCTTGGTCTCGAATGTGTCTTGGGATTGGTCTTCGTCTTATAGGCTAGCGTTCTTGGTCATTTGTCGTGTATCAGAGCAAATTCTTTAATATTTGTCGGCTATTTTCGATTATTAGACACCAGTATTTAGGCCATATACGCAATTGTTATCGATTTATGACTTTCCGACCATCTATATATAAGCCTACATGTTATTGTGGGCAAAAAATGCATTTGTAACAGAACCAACCATTTCAAAATTAGCTTTCACAAATTTCAAGGTTTTGGAACAATCTAATAATTATGTGGTCGGCCACGTGTAATCAATATTAACCTTCAATTCCTAGTACAAGTAGGCCTACACCATTCAAATGGAACGTTAATCTGCTAGTTCAGATGTCTTAAAGTATTTACCTATCGTATACTGTAAGTAATTTATAGTGTGATATTCTCAAGCCAAAGTTAAGGGCTGAAGCCACAAAAGTTCGGACTTGCCGGTAAAACTGTTTCTGGACCATTATTAAGATAAGTATTCTCCTGCAATAAAACTAATGTTTTAAGCGTGGTATTCCGTTTCAGCGTCTTAATAAATTGAGTTGTTTATAAAAAAAGAGTATCAGTCTTGGTCTTGGACCCTCGGTCTTGGTATCAGACCACCCGGTCTTGGTCTTGAGCTTGGTCCCGAAGTTTGGTCTCGTGCCCAACACTGCTCCCACCACGTTTGTCGAACGTGGTGAAAACATGCCGAACGCAGAAGAACTGTAGAACCGCAGTTCGATCCTCTGCGGTGCTGTCACTGTGAGCATGTGGCCAAACATCAGTTTGATAAAAAACATCATGGGCGAATGTGGCAGAAAGATGGCATAGTTCATTCACATTTATAGCGTATTAGAGACAGGCAGACGTGGTTACCATATGGCTCGAGTATAGTTCTCAGCACAACATCATTACGGTTTCATCACGCCCACAGGGATGTCCCTGTGACCTGACACTGCTCTCACCATGACCATGTTCACAATATGATTTTACTATTATTTCCCAAATTTGATACCGTGCTTCTTCCAACATCTTTTGCTCAGAAGTGCATACACACGTCTCGACGGCGCAGTTGCAGTTGTACTGCAGAGCAATGGTGCGCCAAGGACTTGCTCAAGGTCCTTACACAGTGACGCCCAGACGAGGCTAGAACCCATGTGCTCAGCGCACACTGAACGTTACGGGCTGACCGCTCTAACCAATCGGCCACTGTGCCACACTATAGAGCTGTACCGATTAATTGGCCGGCCGATTAATCAGGCCGATATTAGAGATACTGGTAATATCGGATATCGGCAAGATAATCGGCGCCGATATTAAAAATTATTTTATATTTTATAATATTATTTTCAGTCTAAAAAAGCAAAATTATGACAGCAACATCACTGGGTCTGTGAAGGAGGGCATTTCGTTCCGTTCCCATATCGTGTTGTCGAGCCAATGGCTTCTTCAGACGAGTGGCGAGACCACCCACTGTGCTAGTATAGACCGTGGGAATGTGTCAACATAGGTCTTGTGCAGAGTGAGTCATAGTGTCTGCTTAAGGGCCAAGGAACGGCTCGTCGATTCAACAGAGAAACCGATGAATGTACATCGTGGAGGCATGCCTAATGAATACATGCTAGCTGCCAATCGCCTAAGAGGCTGAGACTAGATTGGGTGGCTGTGAATAGGCCAGCCGTTCCTTGGCCGTTAATTACCCTGGGCACAGTTCGACGGTGGGTGGTGTGTCTAATCCAGCGTTTCCCAAACTGGGTTCCGCGGAACCCTAGGGTTCCGTGAGATGAAGACAAGGGTTCCGCGAAAAACCTTCAGTGTGAACAAATGGAGGATTTTACTTAACATCTGTGTGTAACTTTATATGAAAGAGAATTCATTATGTCCTTGTCATGAATATTTGTGCTATTATTAATCAAATTTAAGCCTAAACCTATAATTGTCTGCATTCCCAAGCATTTGTACCTACAACAGAATATGATGGTTTTGAACGGGGTTCCGCGAAACATTTTGAAGATCAAAAGGGTTCTGCGGTCAAAAAAGATTGGGAAACGCTGGTCTAATCTATATTGCCTGCCTAGGATTAGTCCCCAACTGCATGCATACGTCTAATACGGAGCAAGTGTTTTGCACGTATCACAACAATAGGCAGTAGCAGTAGGTCTATCTTTTGGAACCGGACATCTTGGGAAACACAATGAAATAATAGGCTAAATAATCGGCTAAATAATCGGGTATCGGCAAATGAATAATCGGCAATAATCGGTATCGGCATAATCAGCAAAAAATGATATCGGTACAGCTCTACCAAAATATGCCCAGAATGCTCAGGCTGTGACATTAACATTACATGTCACTTGTGTCAATACCATGCTCATATCAACCATTGTGAACATGCTGTATAAATTGAGTACTACCCTGGCATCCCTGCCAGTTCAGAGTCAGCCATGGATGGGGCAAAACAAGTTCAAGTCATGTTTCTTCTACAAGGACAACTTGAATTCATTGATTTTGCATTGATTTAGCATTGATTTTGAGGACGGCAAGTGAGGAGCAGTAGAAGACAACCAAGATCTAGCTGGTCTTGTCCGTGGCTTCGGCAGAAAGACGATTTCTTTTTGGACTGCCTTATGCCTGAGCTGAGCATGGAAGGTCAAGCATCCTTCTTCAACTTCTTGAGGATGTCGTTCGAGATGTTCGATGAACTGCTTAATTTCGGGTAATTGCGGGGTATGTAGTCACAGCCTATCAGTTAAATCAGTGTTTCCCAATCTTCTTTGGCCTTGGAACCCTTCAGATCTTAATTTGTTATGGTGGAACCCCATCCAAAGCTAAACATATTCCTTTATAGGTACAAACACTTGAGAATGCAGTCAAATATAGGCTTAGAAATAGATTAGATTAATAAGAAGACACATATCGCTGACAATGACGAATGAATACTCTTTCATATAGTTATACACAGATGTCAAACCCCAAGGTTTAGAGGCATGGTCTAATGAATACCTGCTGCCTGCTGGCTACCAATCAGATCTCCCCAAAACATCTCAGTTATCTGAGATACAATCTTACCAAATGGACCACTGTGGTCTGTCTATCTGAATAGGCTCAAATTGGTCAAGTACACGGCTGAGAGAATAATTATACGCAACTAAACAACTGTACTTGATATGCCATTCATATGCTATTCATATGCCATTCATATGCCTTCATGCCTGTATTCGTTCCTGTATACTTGTCTGTGTTTGTTGCGGGTCTTGGTGATGCTGCATCAAGAAACAGGAGATATCAACCACCCAAGAAAAAGGAGTGGAAGCCTCATGAAACATGTTCCAAAAGCCGCTCGATTCGTCTGCTCGCAAGCCCTCGAGAGAATCCTGGCTTCCATCAACAGCAATCCAAGTAACATGGCATGTTACTTCATCATCAACATTCTGGCACAGTCACAGTGCTGGCAGACATAATGTGGCAAATGTGGCTAAAATACACATAGAAAATAAGGAATATACGAGAGGAGGATGTGGAAGCAGCAGCTAACCAACATGACAAAATCAAAAAAAGTAAATGGCAGTATAAATATATCCAGATATAGGACATGCATATGCGCTGCACCCAGCAGTTTTACCTTCTCACAGTTTCTGGCAGTCTTCCATCACCAAGCAAGCAGATGGTCATCATCTGAAATGTAATTCATCCATTCAGCAAATTTATTTATATTATATAAAGTGCTTATTACACAAGCAATGTCAGTATATATAAATATTGTTTATCACAATCCTTTGGACAGAAACTAAAAAGATGCTGTACAGATTATAATGCATTTCCAGATTTCTATAGTGCATGTCTCAGTACAACCCATTGCGAAAAAATTTCTTAAGAACACAGGCAGAAACAGAAACACTTCCAGCTAAAATCAGAGAGCAAGCCAGAGAGGGAAGATCATTCCAAAGCAAATGGCCAACAGACGCGCAAGTGCGGTATTGGGCAGCAGCCGTCTGAGTCCGAGGTACAAATAATATTAGTGATGTTGGTCTAAAGTATGAAGAGGACTCGGATATTCATGTATTTGGAAATAGTAGCTAAAATCAAACTAGTATATTTGTTTTTGTAATATTATCTAAACTGAGATTCATCTTTGGGTGGAAGAACATGGTTGTGGGCTCCAGGCCTTAATTGGTGAATGGAGTGGGGATGGAGTGGTAGTAGTAGTTGGTGAAGAACATGCATGGGATTGTGTAAAATGGAGAAAAGGAGTTTGGCATCTGCAATGTTTGCTAGTTCAGAGACTGTTGGGAAGGATTGATCTAAGTAACGTAGGCTTTTGGCTCATCTTAGAAGTTTTTCTAGGCACTTGTTATCAGATGGATGGGGAGGGCCTGGGAGGCATATAACAATTTAGCAATGGTAGTGCTTTGGTCATGTTATGAATGGCAAGAAGGAAGAAATCCATGGGTATTGGCTTTTGAGTTTTCTGATAGTATACAAGTTAAAGTAAAAACATGGGGTTTTCGGGACCCTCTTTTATCTGGTATATACCTGAAACCATGTAGCTAAACACGACGGGAACATACCTGAAAAAGAGTTGAAAGATGTCCGACTGACGGTCCGACATCGGTATGCAAGCCAAGTTAAATGAAAGAGGTATTTTGGGTGGTATGCTTTTTTGTCAATTTTTCAGTTATATTTATATCAATTTTTCAGTTATATCCGTCAAAATGTTATACATTGCATTGTCATGGAAGCATGAAATGTGTGCAAAATGTCAGCTGTCTCGGTTGATGGGAACATGCCTGACAAAAAGTGTTGAAATTTAAATGAAAAAGGTAACATATTTAGTATGTTTTATGTCAATTTTTCAGTTATATTTTTATCAATTTTTCAGTTATGTCCGTAAAAATGTGATACGTTGCATTGTCATCCAAACACAAAATGTGTGCAAAATTTCAGCTCTTACCAACCGTGATAAACCTTACGCAAGCCATGTTAAATAAAAGAGGGTAAAAAAAGAGAAGTGGCTGTGAGGTGGTCAATGTGAGCTGTCAGTTTGAAGCTATCTTGAAGGAAGACACCCAGTATTTTTAAAGTTTTAACTCCAGTTATAGCAGGTATTTGAGGGAAAGAGACTGACTGATGTCGAAAAATGATAATTTCTATTGATTTTGAGCTATTTAAGGTTATTAGCTGAAGCCCAGGCAGATAATGAAAGCAATTCGGATAGTACAGCATGAGCTTAAGAGGATCCAGTAAGAAGGTAAGTGTTGTCTGCAAATTTGAGCATGAGATTGAAAGGTTGAGAGATTAATGAGACATATTAATTGGTTTTTAGTACTCCTGAGTAGTTGTGTATGGTGTCTCAAAGATATGATGGCTGCAGAGGATCCAGTGGGTCTGAAAGCAAATTGATCTGAGATGAGATACTAGGGGAGATACTAGGGTAATTAAATCTATAAAATATTTTTTCTCGACTAATCTAAAAAGAGCAGGGAGGATGGAAATTAAGTGAAAGTCAGCACTCTGAGAGGGGTTGTTGGCCTTAGTTCTTGCCCGGATAATGGCAATTTTCCATTGAGGGGGGATGAAATGAGATCGGAATGAGAGATTAATCAGATGGGGAGAGGTAATGAAATGAAGACTAAGGAACCAACCAGGTAGGTTTTCAAATCCAGTTTCAGTAGGATGCAAGTGGTTGGGTAAATATAAGAGTTGGTATTCTTCAATGAAGGGGTATTGGTGGTGCTGTTAGTCGGAAATCAGGGAGAGAAGTTTTGGTCGGTGGAGATATAGGAGTAATGGGGTTAAGGAGGCAATGCATGAAAAGTAATTGTTTTGTGATTCTTTTTCGTAAGGGATTTTACTTTGCCCCATAGTGGCTTAAGTCCTTTATGAGGATCAATGTTTTTAAAGTCATAGGGGATTTCTATTGAAATAGTACGGTTAATTTCAGGGATAGAGATGAGGCTTTTCAATTTTGCTAGGACGATGAGATGCAGCTGAAAGAGGATGATGGTCAAGTCTGACCCAAAAATGCTCTGGAAATAAGGATAAAAACCTTAAACGAAATGCGGACTGTGAGCGGAAGCCAGTGTAATAGCTCAGTCATGAAGGTTGAAATATGATAGAAGCGAAGAAATCAGGCAATCAGACGACCAGCTGCATAGCACTGGTGATGAGTTGTAAAACCAGATTGCCTAAACGGAAGAAGACCCAACTGCTCCTGATAAGGATAAAGCTGCAATGAGATAAGCCATTCCAAAGTCTTTGAAAGATTAGATATAGGGCGATAATTATGACATGCTTAGAACTAAATTATCCTTCTTAAGTTAAGGAAAACATTGGCATGCTTCTGCAAAGAGGACAGAAGGCCTTCAGCGAGTGATCTGTTAAATAAATAGGCCCATAAGGTAAACTTTACTTTAGGTCCCCTAATGTAAATTTCACTTTAGGTGAGGAGCGGAGACGGCACAGATCCAACTCGAGAATCGGTTGAAATTCCATGAAGACGAAATTGGAATGAGTGAAGGAAGATAATACGACCAAGCAGTGGTGTCTTGAAGACCATCCACCTTTGTGGTAAGCATGGACATCAGCTATAACGAAGGGACTCGCCTATGGACCAAGGAGACCTGAGGTTGTCGACAACAGGCGATTAGAGGGTTTTGAATTTATGGTGACAATACCCTCCTAACATGCCACCTCCAAGTTGCAATGGAAGCAAGCGAGAGGAGAACTGCAAAGAGCGTCACTCGATGAACCACAGTCAAATTGACTTCCATCCACAAAGGAACCCCGGTGGGTGGATGGGCTGCGAGTGGAGATGACGGCAGGAAAGCTCAAAGAGCCGTGGTCTGACAGAGTCGATTGGTGGACTTTTGGGTCAAGTATTGTGAGGAGTGGTGACAAGGTCGATAATGCCATCCACTTCATGTGTGTATCCAGCAACATGTTAGCATAAGCAAACTGAGCGAGGAGTTCCTGGAAATGGCTGGCAGAAGGTAGAAGGAATCTTTTATGTACATGAAAATTGAAATCACCGACAATCAGCAGCAGACCATTCCGAGCGATGACACTTTACAAAAATGAAGGAGAATCAAGGAATCTGTCTGATGCTTTACTCATTCATCTGTTTAGCCGTCTTAGATTGTAGTGACCAGAGTCAGGCTCAGGCAGCCAATGGATCAGGAATAATTAAAATTGCATCAAAGACTAGAGCTGTACCGATAGGAGACGTACTAATCCTAGGCAGGTAATACAGATTAGGCACACCGCCCACCGTCGACCTTGCATGATGTAGGAGAGAAAAGAGATATCTATGTAACTGGACGCCTTCTTCTAACAAACATGCCAATGATGCCATTCCCTCACCAGACAAGCCACTTTTACACCTGCCATTTTGGCCTAAAATACGGGCCAGCAGAGATGACATAACTGTGCCCAGGGTAATTAAGCAGGCACTATGACTCACTCTGTACAACAGCTGTTGACACTTTCCAATGGTGCTAACCACAATGCCTACTGTTTGGTCTGAAGTAGCCATGATCAACGAAGCCAGAGTTCCACAAGCTATGAAAACGGAACAGAATGCTGTACTTCACAGTTCCAATGATGCTGCCGTCATCATTTTGCTCCTAAAGACTGAAAATAATATTATAAAAAATAATGTTTAATATTGGCGTCGATATCATTGCCGATATCCGATACCGCCAATATCTCTATAATTGGCCTCGATTGTGATTGCTGCCGATGTATCGATACAGCTCCATCTAAGACCCAATTTATTCGCTACTAAGCAAAATTTTTTTACAACCAAATTCAAGGGCATGTTCTAGAAGACATGAACACATACAGAAGAAAAGATGACAATTATGTCAAGATTTCAAGGCTAGGTCAAACTTTCAGAGTAAACAGTTTCCAAAAGAAAGTCCTAGAGACTAGGTTTCTATGAACACAATTAGCCAAGGAAAATCAGAATATAATATAAAATATCCATTATCACACTAACAATTGTAAAAACATAAATTCAAAAGTATAGAACCTTGTCATTTAAACTAAGTAAATATGGTAATGATACATACATCAGATGGATAAAGTGCAGGAAACACTATTTGTAAATTGATTTCTTTGACATCGTATGGCTGAAAATCACCAGTGTAAAACAAAGATTAATGCATAGTGCATAATATACAGTAAATGTGGATTTAGTGAAGCACATATGCTGATGCAAGGCACACTGGAATTAAACTTATCTGTGCAGGCTCTGCTAAACACAATGAGGTGAATTCAAGCAGCAGACCTATGGGAAAGCATGTTTCCATGCTTCCAAATACATACCAAACCAAATATGTGGCCTTTAAACATTTACTACTTAATTGCCTAAGGACCCATACACAATATAACGTATACATGCAAAAATTATTCTCATGTAAAACAAATATTTTCACACCGACCCCTCACCCCGTTGCACCTCATCACTTTGTGAACCTGCCTCTCCATGCGCATGTGCAATTAAGCTGCTCAAACCCACCCATTTACAAGAGTTAATTAGCCAAAGTCATTTATAAGACATTTATTTTACCATAGGATACCACTTATATTTTTAAACATCATATTTGCTATGAAGAAATAAAATACTACAAAAATTAACACTCACATTTTGACAAGTTTTACTACAACATAAACCTGATAAAGCAGAGCATAGTACTGAATTGGTATCTGATTCTGATTTTAATAATCCATAGCTTTAGGTCTGAACAATCTGAAAAGAATTTTAGAAATTAAAAATCCAGATTTAAGTTGCTTTTCGAAAAGAATAAATTACTATCCATCAGCACGCCTAAGACTACATTCAATGGAAGTTCCTTGAGAAATTGGATTATATTCTACAGTGTAGCTTTCTATGCTGGTCTGAATCAGAGGTAGGTTTAGGCAATTAATGACTTTTACTAATCGCGATTAATAGGCGTCAATTAATCGATTAGTAGGCGACCAATCGATTAATCACCTACTAATCAATTAATGAATTGTTCGATTAGCTCGATTGTTCGATTAGCTCGATTAGTAATATCACAACTCGTGTTATTGACTATATTCCTCAGTAAGTGCTGAATTACGGTAGCCCGCATAAACTAATAATGGAAATCTTATTTATAACGCATATGACATAATAATAATTTGTCCATGTTTCAATACTATTTTCAAATTAGATGTATAACATGACTCCCAACAGTCCGCCGAACTTCTCTGCCGAAAGACAGCAGATTTATGACGGTCGCATGCATTAATATTGATCTGCCCATAGTAAAATATATATTTTGCGGAGAACTTCTTTGCCGAAAGACAGCAGATATCAAGCTATGGCTCTCGATTTATCACTCATTTCTGATTTTATGGGTTTGACTTATATTCAAGCCGTCAATTTTGGACGTTATTTTTGTCCAAAAATTGCACTTCGACTTATACTTGAATTGACTTATAGTTGAGTATATACGGTAAGATATCTCCAGTAGAACTGAAAATATACTAATTTGAAGTCTTCTATCACAAGAATACTGAAACCGAGAAAATCGCATAAAAATGGTCAGCTTTATTTACTTTCGTCAAAATCTTCTACAATAATATGATTACATCGGAATAGAACACCAGATTTCATCAAAAAATCATTTTTGGGTTAAAGTAATAAATTTGTGGCTCAAATTTGATTCAAATCCAAAACACACATTATTGACCCTCCATTTCATTTTTGGCTGTTTTCTCGAAATTGTGTTCTGCAACATAAGCCTGCTTTTGATAGAACAACTCACATATGTATTTTTGAGCATGAAATATATCCACATTTTTGGCTTTAAGCATTTGATTAAATCAAATATAACATAATAATATATAATATTAAATCAAAATGATTTAATATCAAATACAACTGATGCTTTTATATCCTCATTGTCAGAGATGTAGAAGCACATGACATTATTATGCAGCAGAGTTTTTGTCATCGTTCGCATCCTCAGAGTTAAATTTTGCTACGACATCAGGCTTATCGATATTTAAATGCCTTCTTAGATTGTTTGAACAGTACTTTGCTTTTTGTCGTCAGCAATGTTTCTGTGCAATATTTCATACATTTCTCCATCCAGCTTAGATAGAAACATGGTTTGCTTATACCTTTCAATCCATCAAAACCATTTTCCTTCCATAATTCATGACGCTATCCATTCCTCGGAATCAGAAGGGAGCCGAGAAGTGAAGGCACTGGAGTTAGTAATGCACCTAAGAGTCCTCCGGATTGTATAATTTCGTTTTTAGAATTGAATCGAGTTTGCTTCGATGACAAGTCCAGCAACTTCTTAAAGTGCTTCAATCTGGTTTTGTCAGTTGAACAATTGCGCACTCGCGCAAACAAGACAGGAGACTTGAGCTCCAATTCTACAAAATTTCATTCCTCACTTTGGCTGATGCTTCTTTCAGTAACTTTAATTTGGCAAAATACTTCTGCAGTCTCAAAGACAGTTTAATAGAATGATTGTAGAACCTAACTTATAAATAGATATGTACTTTTACTTTCTAACATGTACGTAATGCGTCTCACGCAGAAATATGTTTGCTCTTAATCGACATCTCTCGTCGGTATCTGGCCAAGATCGACCAATAGATAACCGAATGGAGCCAAAACAGCAGCACCGAAGTCTTCCAACATGAAAGCAGACATTCTGGGGAACATCTGCCTAGCCAAATTTGTAACCTAGTCGAACCTCACATGTTTTTTGAATAAGACCAAATAGTTGTCATTCAGATTTATGGTTCTTGTATGCTTGCCTTTATAAAAATAAATCTTGTGTTAGATATAATATGTAGACATTTCTGTGATGACTTATTTTGAAAATATTTTTTAAACACGCTCATCAGTCTTGTTCATCAAATTATCCAAAATGAGCAGAGTTCTCTTTTTTCCATCAAAGACATAAAACTCCGCAAACCTTCGTGAAATTGAACTAATGGATATTTGTAAAATATTTCTTGATATATTCTGTAGCACCATAGAATTTTATCGGCCATCGGATTTATCATATGATGTGAGTGATCCAGAGGCGTAGCTATGGGGGCAGAGAGGGGACATGTGTCCCCGGATCCCAAGTTGGAGGGGGCACCAAAATAAGGATTAAAACTATTAATTTTTTTATTTTGATGCAAACTAATCAGTCCCAACTAAGTTTGTAAGATTACATTTTGGTGCCCCAAAACAGCCTCTTTACAAACAGGTTGTCAAGCATGATTTTGACGCCCCCGGGCCCCACTGATCAGTGTTCATTAAGGGTCCGTAAGGGGCGACATGATACTTATGACGTATTTCTAAATCTAGCCTATACGTTTCACTGCAAATTCATCTAACAATTGCTGTTTCAACTACAAGCTGTTAGCAGTCCTTTGGAAAATTGAAGATAATTTTGTATTATTTGCAGCCTTCAATAGGACAAAAATAATCATCTCATTGACCTTGATCTTAGCATTGAATGAGAAACATTGGAGAAATCAGTTAAATCAAGAAAAATAATTTTTTTTATTGATTGCTTATGACAATCATGTAAAAATAGCCTTTAAACATGTGTGGAAATGTGAAATAAATTAGAAAAAGGCCGTCCATAAATGATGTCACGCAATTATGGACGAATCTTGAGCCCTGCCCTCATCACACGTCATGACAAACGAAATAACCTCTGAAATATGACGTCACAAAACTTTGCACCCTCTAGAAGAATAGATGTACAGAATGTTATATGCACATTTTCATATAATTATCAAATAAAGTAATTATAAGTTAAAACTATGAAAAAACTGTGTTATAGAACAATGAAAACTGGAGAAAAGTAGAATTATTACACTCATTCTGCATTCCACAAGATGAAAACCTCTGGTAGAATCAATACATTTATAAAAAAATGCTTGATAATCATAACTTGAAACAATCAAACAATAATATTATGCTTCTCCATTCTCCCATGGAGAGAAGAAAAATGCTCGTTCATGGAGTAAATAGGGACCTCATCATCCTGTTTAATGGATATTTCATTCTGATCGAGCTCTTCTTCCTCTATCCAATCTACTCACTCTCCATTTGCTTCGTTTGCTCTTACCACCATTAGTTCACGTTGCCAACGTGCAGCGACTCTCTGTGGCCTGTAATTGATTCTTGATTGTGTGTTACAGAGTGGCTGCCTCTCTTCCAAAACGCCAAAATTGATACCGATCGTAAAAGTAAACAATTCAAGATTAAGAGTGCAGTAATCATTGATATTGTTGTTAAATTGTAGTAAACAATTATTGTCAATTAAGTGGAACTTGTTTAATTAAGTAAAAAATTAATAAAATTGCGAAATTTAATGTTTAATGATGTGACGTCACATTTCTTAGACCCTTCCCTCGTCACACATCGTCACAATATGTAATCTCCTTCCCCTAGGCGTGCAACTTCATTTTTGGAGACCGTGAAGGGGCGCCAATTCTGTAGTTTGTCCTCGTGCACAAAATACCCTAGCTACGCCTCTGGAGTAATCGATAAGTCTAAGCGTAAACTGTCTTCCTGACCCACACAGTCCACAGATTATGTGCATGTCTGTTTTTCATACATTCACGTTTCACTTATTGACCGGATTTGCCAGCTTTTGCGGAAACCTTACTGCATCAGGAGCTGCAGTTGCATCCGGTGTATGCACATGAGTTTGACCTTAATAATATGCAGCGCAAATGTTACTGCATCAGGTGCCGTTGTTGTGTGTAAGTTCGACCCGTGATTCGAGAACAGCACCATTTAAAATAATATCTGACTCATGATTTTCACGGGTTTACAGCTATTTTCAAGTCATGCCTGATTTCTGCACAGCCATAAACTGCTCTAATAGGAGTTCAGATGCAGAAAATGCAGTGTCATTTTACCGTTTTCCTAAAGACGAGGAAAAGTTTTTACGCTCACATTTAACTAATTAAGTAACGCTGCATCTTCTCAATTGTTGGACCCCCATAATTGGAATGGTTTCCCATTTAAGGCTGTCAATGGGTACCAGCCCGAGGCTGACTACCCGGGCAATGAAATCGGTTATCGGGTACCCAAAATTCCACAAAAATGCGCGTGTTTGCCTGAACATATGCCAAAAATATTCCTTTGGTCTTATTGGCTGAGTACCATGGCAATGAAAATTGATTCTCGGGTAATGACATTTCGTAAAAAAGCGCTATTTTGCATGAAAATATGCCAGAAATATTCTGTTGATCATATTGGCTGACAGCCCGGGCAATGAAATTGATTCTCGGTTGCCCAACATTCAGCAAAAAATGCGCAATTTTCTACATTTCCTAAAAAATATCAGTGCTGTCGGTCTACCGCGGTTGGCCTAGGAGAGCCTCAGAGTTTGATTTTGAAGGAGCGTTATATAAAAGTCTTGGAATGAATGAATGAATAAAGAAGGCAAATTCAGGGTACACACATACACACACCCTACACCGGGCGCTGTACGGTGCGGCCGGTGATTTTTCATGGGTTAGCTCTAGTTATACACTGTGGATCAATAAAAAGTAAGCCAAACTTTGTCTACCGAAAACTCAAATATCCAGAGAAACCGGAATTCATCGGTCCAGTGTTGTTCGAGTAAACTATAATGACCTTCAACTCAAGTGCCTGAAGGAGAAACCAGCACAGGAACTGACAGAAGCTAATCATCTGACATGTTTTAACAGATCATGACAACTGTTGAGAAATATCCTCATCATATGGTTGACTTGCTGACGAGAAGTTGTTCATCGTTGCATGACCAAGTAACACCCAGAATGATCGCCTGTAGGCCCACATCAGGTCTGGCACTTACAAAGGCAGGTCACTGAAAACAGACAGTTGCATACATTTCAGCAAGTCTGTTATGGTGTATGTTGCTATTTCGACGTTTGGTTGTTCCCATTTGGTCTTCATATAACGGAGCATATTTTTGCGACGTTCTGCTGTCTTCTACCTATTATAAAAAATCTAGCCTCAGAAGGGTGTTTTCTTTTTCAACAGGACAATGCCCCAGCCCACAGAACCAGGAAAACCATCAAAATGCTAACAAGAGAGACACCAGACTTCATTTCTTCCACATTATGGCCTCCAAATAGTCCAGATTAAAATCTCGTCGACTACAAAGTGTGAAGCTCAATGCAAGGGCGAGTCTACCAGACAACAATCCATGAAGTAAATGATCAGAAGCAATGCTTGTTGGAAGTGCGATATGGTCTGGATCAGAGGATAATCGACGATGCTGTTTTCCCACGGCGCCAGCGCCTCCAGGTTTATGTGCAAGCAGAAGGACATTTTGAACATTTTCTTTAATTAAATAATCAGATCATACTACTGAGAGTTTCTTCACAAAAATATAAAGACTGCTTTCATGTTAGAAGTACTTTGTTACAAAATTTAAAAGAAAATTGTCAGGCATTGGAGCTATATGAAATAATGAGTTTTGCTTACTTTTCATTGAACCACCGTGTATAATAAATTTATATATGCTTTAAACCATAAAACTCTGACTGTTCCAAATATACATTTCAAACATAATGAACATTTGTCGAGAATATCAGCGCAGCCATCACAACATGCTATGTGAGAGCATAGTAGAGACATTCGTCAAATGCAAATTCCTACAAATCAACAAATCAATTTTTCGTTTTCCCATCCAAAATGCAGTCAAAACTTTTTTGGCTGAAGCAATTAGTCGACAAATCGTGTGACCTCATCTTCACCCGCTGGAATTGAATAACCACTACTGATAATTGGCTCAGAAATTGGTTTATTTTCGAAATATTCACGTCTTTTAATATGCATACCATACATAACTGATGGCTATACTCAGAGATGAACCGAGCTTGAATTTCTTACCGAGCCCAAGTTTTACGAATTGAATTTTGCCGAGTCCGAGTTTTGAATATTAATAAAAGTCTCATTCTCAAAATTAAATAATTTACTAAAGATGTGCAAACTGCCAATCTAAAAGATTGATCTAAAGATTGGCAGTTTGCACAACATTAATAAATTATTTAGTTTTGCCTTGGCTAACTCTAGGAAGTAGTAACTTGTAAGTATTAACAGTAGCAGCATATGTATTTTTAGTTAGGTTATTGTCATTTGGTAAAAAAAATAACAGTATTCGTACTTTTAGCTACGTTGATCATCGTTTTGGAAAAAAAAACACGATTCTCATTTTCAAAACAGAAAATTAGAAAGATTAATACTCTGACCCATTGTTTGCCCGAGTCTGAGTAATGCCAAGTACCAAGAAAATTGGACCAAGCTGAGTTCCGAACTGAGTTTTGGTTCATCTCTGTTTATATTTCACTAGTTCGTCCACAAGGTCTAGCACCAAATTTGTTAATGAATAAAACCATCATTTACATCTGTATTACTAATATGCTTACACTACACTTTGTCAGATACCAGCGAGCAACAATGCCTCACTTCTTTCTGCCTAGGCCTACAACAATGGTAACTTAAATTTAGCCAGTAGGAATGGTCCTACAAGGCTAGAGCCACCATACACGGGCTCCCACGCTAGGGTTAGTGAATAGGAATGGTCCTACTAAGCACATTTTGCAGCAGTCATAATGCACAAGTTCTTCAGGTGATAAAGAATGTAAAGAGTCAAAAGCTCAAAGAGTAAAAAAGTTCAAAAGGTATAACAGACAAATTTAAAACTGGATACAAAGATGTAGAGGTCATTGCCAACCTTTTTCAGAGCAAGGGGCCTTTATTAGAAGTGACTCCTCTGTCAATGGCACCTGGCCCAAATTTAATTTATTTTCCAGTTAGTTCTTTATAACAACTGTTATAAAGCTTATTGTATTCAGTCACAGTGCTGTGACTATTTTACACTACTTTAAGTCTAGAAACATATTTACATACTTATGTTATCTGTGATGATTAGTAGTTGTTCACATGTATTGACCTTCTACCAAGTGCGGCACGGTGGCTGATCGGTTAGAGCGGTCGGACAATTGCTCTGCAGTACAACAGAAATTGCACCGTCAAGGCGTGTGCACTTCTGAGCAAAAGATGTTGGAAGAACGGTGATATCAAATTTCAAGAATTTCAGTTATGCTGTGGCACCGAATGAGCAGTTGCACCAGGTTGTGGAACACTGATATAGACACAACAGATAATTTTTTACATGTAAACACAAACTATTTAGTACTTACCCAGTCTGGGTCAGTGCATGCAAAGACAAACTGGAATATAGACTGGCCATCAGAAGAAATGTCTTTTGCTTGTGGATACCTCTTTTTCAGCTGCTCAATTTCTATTCTCTTTAAGTCTATTTGCAGTTCTTGAGCTGTAACTTTAGTGCTTCTGCACTCACTAGAACAGTTTAGTTTAGCCGCAGCAACTAGAATCTCTCCTTCGGTATCTGCTTCACTGATTGCATCAACAGGCAAATCTTCTCTTTTGTGTCTTGGAATAAAGTCTTCCACCAAACCAGAGTCAGATGATGTCTCACTATTCGAAGACTTTACACCTCTAAAACTAAATGATAGTGCACAGGTCTTGTTTTCATTTGAACGTGACCTCATAGTTGTAAATGGATAGCTGTGTGATGTGGAAGCGATGTGCTTAAATCGACATCTCTGGCCAAAGCTGCAAATGCCAGCTTTATAGAACCTACAGAGTTTTCTGGAACTTGGAAAAGTAGTTTGATTCTTATTTGAAGAGGAGGCCAATTTGCCTTCCTCTTGAGTTAAGCTTTCAGCCACAATGTCTCCATCTGAAATCTTATTACATTCTGCAGAAGATGTGTCATATTTCTGAGGTTTACTTGTTGGAGCCGACTGTTTTGACCAAGCAACAGCATGGGAGTACCTACATTCCCTTCCAAATCTACACCAGCCACTCTGCAAGAAATGGTTGCAAATGGGTCGGTCAAAATTACTTTTTTCGTTTGCAGGAAAAGACGATCTACTTAGGCTGTGAGTCTTCTTTTTGTCTCTCTTTAAGTTGCCATGTAACCCTGACGCATCTTGATTCAACAAATCATCATGACCTGTTTCACCGAAGTGAAGGTAGCGACAATATTGTCCTCTAGCACACTGTCCACTTGCAAAGAACTGACAAACTGGGCGACTGTGAACACAATTTGATTTTGAATCACACATAGCTTTCGTTTAACTTCACAATGATATCAAAAATCTTGTCTGGTCAGCAATACACAAATCAGCTTCAACTGTAATTCTAAAACCAGAAATACCACACATAAAATTATAACAGAAACACCATTAGTAACAAGAAAGCAAGACGTCTTTAATAACAAGTGACAATTTACATCTTAAAACTTACACAATTTATCACTGGCTGCAAGACTGTTATACATACAATATCACAGATGCCATGCCAAATAAGTGGCACATGCAACCAGAGCTGTACTGACATCACTTATTGCCAATTATGCCGATACCGATTATTGCCGATTATTCATTTGCCGATACACGATTATTTAGATAATTATTTCATTGTGTTTCCCAAGATGCCCGGTTCCAAAAGAGAGACCTACTGTTACTGCCCATTGTTGTGATACAAGCAAACACTTGCTCCGTAGGAGACATATGCATATAGTTGGGGACTAATCTTAGGCAGGCAATAAAGATTAGACACACCGTCCGCCGTCGAACTGTGCCCAGGGTAATTAAAGGCCAAGGAACCGCTGGCCAATCCACAGCCACTCATCTAGTCTCAGGCGACTGAAATGTTTCGGGAAGATCTGATTGGCAGCTAGCATGTATTCATTAGGCATGACTCAACAATGTATATTCATCGGTTTCTCTGTTGAATTGGCCAGCCGTTCCTTGGCTTGAATTGGCCAGCCATCCCTTGGCCTTTAAGCAGACTGACTCTGTACAACACCTATGTTGACACGTTCCCACGGTCTATACTAGCACAATGGGTGATCTCACCACTGGTCTGAAGAAGCCATTGGCTCAACGACACAATATGGGAACGGAACGAAATGCCGTCCTTCACAGACCCAGTGAAGTTGCTGTCGTCATTTTGCTTTTTTAATAATATTACAAAATAAAGAAGTAATTTTTAATATCGGCGCCGATTATCTTGCCGATATCCGATATCTCTAAAATCTATAACAGCTCTAGATGCAACTGGCTATAAAGGACAATATGTTACAGGAGTTCCAAGTACAGCAACACATAGTTAAGTTCTTTAGTGAACATGAAGCAAAGTGCTAGTACATTGCTGAGAATTACAAGATGGTGTTAACAAAGTTCTGTATCAAGAACGATGGAAGACAGACCAGATCCATAGCCATCCACCTTTACACCTGTCCTTTGGAATTTATTTCGTACAAGCATAGACTATGCATGAAAGTAATTGAAAGGGTAGCCAAAAGAACCTCAATTCATCATCGTTGCAAAAATACTTTGTGTTAAATGTGATATAATGTATAATCCATTCCTTTCGGCCTCTGAAGTTAACAGACTGTTTTAATAAGATCAAGAAACCGTTTACTTAATTTTCTTTCAGAAGCAAGAGCTGTAAAAATATTTCCAAGTCTATTTGGCCTTGCAGCCAGTTTTTTCACATAGCTTTGTGCCCATGCAGCCCATCATACTTGTCAGAGTTACTCTCGACATTCTCACATTTAACAATTTAAAAGAGCCCCATCCAGTATTGTCGACTTTTGAACAGCTTCGATAAGTTCGGTAAAGCTATTACTCATGGGCATAGCCTAGGCCATTACTGCTTTCTTTCACTGCTTTTTTGTGTGCACTGTTTCGCTAGTTCCAGGTCCTTGCACCAGTTGTAATGCAATGTAATGTAAATCCTAAAAAATTTCTCAGCACCCACAAAAGCCATGTCAGGGAGATCAGCTTATTCACTGGCTCTATACCAAATCAAGTCCGCAATAGCCATTCCTCTCGTTTCTTTCTGGTGCCAGGTTGAAATCCGGGGAGTCAAGCCGAGGAGACGGCATAGTGCTACAGTGGTAGTTGGAGATGAAGGTGGTCATGTGGCGGCGCAGAACTAGAGTCTGGATAGGACACCTTGAAGAGTTCGGCTTTTAGTCTTGAATGGAAAGTAGCATAGGATAGTTAAAGCGGAGGAGAGGTTATGTTTGCAGATGGAATGAGGGATCAGCAAACTGGGAGTCAATTCTAAAGGGCTGGTGCAGCATAGATTAAGGAGCGGTTGCAGAATTTCAGAGATGATGACACTGGAGGTTGAGACAAAGAAAGATATGACGATGAGCGAGTTGATCCGGGCGGTCAGATTGTAAGTAGGGTTGAGAGGTTTGAAGTGCATTGTAGGTGATAGATACAATTTTATAGGGGATGCGTTGATGGACTTAAAGCCAATGAAGTTATTTGAGAACAGATGTTATATGATGGTGTTTTGGGATTTTAGAGACTGCGTGGGCAGGAGCATTCTGAATGATTTGGAGGTGTCTTATTTGAGAGGAATCAATGTTATGAAAGAGAGAATTGCAATCATCTAGTTTTGAGTGAACAATTGATGTGGCTATTGTGCATGCAATCTTGTAGTTTTGAATTGGGTGCAATCGACAAAGGTCGAGGATGTGCATATAGCCGGTATGAGATAGCTATGTGATGTGGTCGGAAAAGGTAAGGTTCTATCGAAGATGATTCCTAGATTGCGGACAGAAGAAGAGTAAGGCACGGGAGAAGTGGGGTTTGTTTGAAGAAGATCGGTTTCAGGCGAGCGGCAATCTACTATTTTGCAGAACATGCAATGTGCCTGTCTAGTTTAATCGGAGGGATAGTTTCACTAAGCAGCTGAATAAGCGCCGAATACCACTGATCACAATCGCAAAACACAGAATGTCGAGATTGGAAAGGCGAAAAGGAAAACATTGCAACCTGCTCTTTCACTGTGTTTGCAAAGCATACGTCGCAGCAATAGCACCCGCCATTTCATTGGCATAAATGGTCATTGGCTTATTTATTGTGTAACACATATGACTGTGAATACGCTGCAAATTCTGTGTTTTTGGCCACGAATTGTTCAAGTTTCGACTGCGAAAAAAATTTACAGCCCTAGGTATGACTTTATCCAGGATAGAGCAGTACCAGAGATTCCAAATGCAGAGGAAAGGCGTTTAATGAGAATGGCATGAAATGGCGGCAGAAATGTCTAAGAAACAAAGGCACTTGTTGACGACCTATCGCCATGACAAGTTTGTTGTATAGTGAGGTGAGTAGTGTTTTGGTAGAGTTATGTTAGGGGCTTGCAGATTGATTTGGGTTGAGGAGATAGTTTGATGCCAGGAAGCCATTGAGATGAGACAGGACAACTCGTTCCAAGAGTTTGGATAAGAAAGAGGGATTTGAAATTGGATGGTAGTTGGATAGGAATTCTTTGTTTATGGATGGTTTTTTAGGAGTGGTTTAACAATTGAGTCATTGAAAAGCATAGGAAAAGTGCCAGATGATAGAGACAGGTTGATGAACTTGGTTATAGCAGGAACGAGAAGAGTTGCACAGTCGTTTAGTAAGAAGGTTGGAATTGGGTCACGGTCACATTGTTTGTTTTGAGACGCTTGGATGAGGGTCATGATTTCTTTTGTTAGTAGCAGGCTCAAATATGTCGAAATATGTACTAGGTGGAAATGTTGTGTCATTGTGGTCGACTGAGGGGGAGGATGTTGATTGTGACAGGAGTCTGTAATGAGATACAAAGAGAGGATACTTTGTCATTGAAGAATGATGCAAAAGAGTCGGCAATGGATGCATGTGGAATAGAGTTTGGGAGAGAATGAGAGGAGCCGTGGCGGAGAAGATTATTAACAGTTTTCCACAGGTTTCGAGGGTTGGATGAATTTGAGTGAAAAAGATATGACAGGTAGTGTTTTTTTGGCAGAGAGAAGTTGGCTGTGGTACCTGTTTGTTATGGTTTTTAGTCTCCTAAGAATGCATACGTCGCCTGTTTCAACCGCACTATTCAAATATTTGCTGATGCAACAATTTCACCTTTCAAACTGTAATACTAGAAATATCGAAGTAAGATGATTATTGATCCAAGGAATTTTTACATAAGCAATTTTTATTTATCAAGTTTGTCAAGGTACAGTAGTTTGTTTTTCATTATCTAATGAGAAATCATAAATTACAAGAGAAAATGTAAAGAATTACAAATTATATTGATTTAGGGTAACAAATTACAAATTGACAATTACAATTGTAATTCGAATTATGTAATTTCAATTAATCGATCAAATTATCGCCCATCCGATATTTGACTACCAAACCCAGATCAGTTCAGATCACGGCACAGAAGAAGTATTTTTCCAGCCTTGATGTACATATAGATGGACAGCATCCGTATTGTGAGGTAATTGTAATTAGGCCATGAAATCAGTAGATATTGACACATTAGGGATGATGTAGATGATTTCTCAAGCTGTATCAGCTGAACTTCACATGACCAAATACAGTGTATCTGACAGATCAAGTCCTTGATGTCTACCAGACATGTAGATGATAGCAAAGCCATCACTACTTTCAGTAGAGTAGCATAAGGTGAGAAAAGAGTTGCCTTCCCGAGTGGCAAAGCTCAATTCTGATCAAGTCATGATTGAGGATGACTAACCGGATATTGAGACGGCAAAAGTTAATAGATTCATGTGTCAGTGGTGAGAAGCTGGGTTTGGGTTCTTACTGATGCACTTCCTTCTGCTGCTCCTTCCGGTCCTCAACTGGAAGGCATCATCCTGGAATACGCAATCTCATAATGAAAAGTTTGATCATGTCTCGCAGACCCTTCTTGAGGACCAGCTTGATGTCTATGCCATCACCGAAAGCAGGCACCCTGTCATCGATGATGTTCCAGTTCCGTGTGAGACTCCGTTCAGTTTCTCATCAAGCGACTGCCCTCAACCGCCTCACCCAGATGGTCAATGAATCTGTCACAATAAAGCAAGCCAGGATCCACTGAATACATGATGGTGGATGAGGCATCATCATGTTCTTCGTTCCTCGCTTCGCAGATCACTCATTTGACGACTCACTGACTACATTAGAAGCTCTCTGCATGGGTACCAGTTCTTCAATTACGACAGCCGACACTTGGAGAATGTAATGTAAATCTTCGAAAATTTCTCAGCGTCCACAAAAGCCACGTCAGGGAGACCAGCTTATTCACTAAATCAAGTCCAAGTCGAAATCCAGGGAGTCAAGCCGAGGAGACAGCATGGTGCTACGGTGGTAGTCGATGATGAGGGTGGTCAAGTGGTGGTGCAGGAGTAGAATCTGGATAGGACACAATGAAGAGTTTGGTTTTTAGTCGTAAATGGAAAGTAGCAGGGGATAGTGAAAGCGGAGAGGTTATATTTGGAGGTGAAATGAATTCTCAACCCTCTTCAAGACTATTGTTAGGTGGAATCTCCAGTTCATTATATTCTGGGATAAGGAATGGCTAAAAGAGTCTATAGTGGCATTTCGAGTTGCATATCTAAGGCAAGGACACCGGTCATGGTTCCGGAGTTTTGACAGACTTTATGTGACTATTAATGACATCAAGTTCCAGTTAAAATATCTCATCCCTTCTTGCTCTTTCACCTTCACATTTCTCCTTCTATTCCTCCACAGAGCCATTCACTATTCGTGCCCTCTACCAGCCTAGCCTGGCTCCTTGGCAATCTTGCCAGCCTCCATCTTTTCTGCCCTCATTCACAATAATTGCCAGTTTCCACCACAATTACCAGTTAATCATCATCTGGACTTCAGCATACATCTGGATAATCCAGTCCCAACACAATCTGCTTGCATCATCCAACACATAGCCAAGCCACCTTGCGCGCTTGAGGGTTGGCTCGATGTCGTTATTCTCTGACTGGACTGCGGCATCTCGGATCTCAGAGTGGAATCTCCCTCCATCTCCGCTGTACTTAACTCCACCACACAACATTGCTCACTGCCAATGATAATCAGGAGTTCATAAACAAGAAGATAACCTTATAAATTTGCTAGTAGTCTAACAAAGATTATTCTCACTTACTTACAATTATGTACAATATGATGTATGCACCATCCCATCTGCTCTCAGACACATTTTAGACAAGGGACTTTCTTAGGTTATCAGCATAGACTTTAGTTAAGGTCTTAATTTAACTATCATTGCATTCAGCTCGGACCTATGCACAAAAGTGCGAACCATTTATAAAATGTTGCACACAATATTTCTTAAGCACGTTGTCTTAAAAAAATTTAGAGGGAACATTGGTGTTCATGTCGGTGATTGGTTTCCCCGACTACCTATGTCTAGAGGTCACTGTGTGCTGTAATGCACTGTGTCATTTAAAGACATGAATATTTATAATAATACTAATAATAATCAAATCATCATCATCATACATCGTGGGTACAGTGCCCATAGATGTCCGATACCATTTTTGTCAGGTTCTTCCACTGCTGTCTGTCCGAAGCCAAGTGTGTCAGTTCCTGAAGGCGTCTTTTGCCCCAGTCAATGATATCATCCAGCCACTCCCAGTGTGGACCACCTGTTTCGTTTGGACCCTCCATCCTGCCGAAAATCACTGTCTTGATATTTCTGTTGTCGTTCATTCTACATATGTGACCGAAAAATAGCCCCACCTTTCTCTGAATCACCTGCTGCATCAGGTTCTCCCTGTGGTGGATTCGTTTATACAACTCTTCATTGCTAACTCTCAGTGCCCTGCAGCCTATTCTCAATACTTTCCTGTAACATTTTCTCTCAAAGGTCATAATTCTCTTTTCAATGTCTCTTGCTATTACCCCTGTTTTGCATCCGTACAACATACTGCTGAACAGGGGCGTCCAGAGGCAAATGCCTCCAATTTCAGCTAGGGGGAGAATTTTTTTAATCTTCGGGGAGGAATAGATCTATAAGTCTTTAGCAAACTTTGCAAGTTATTGTAACAATGTACAAATAGCATAAGGCTACATTTTAATAAATAAATTCTAAATGAAGTAGTCTAGTACTACTACAAAGAACCGGCAACTGGTCACATATCCAATTTAAGTTATTTAATTTCTTGTGTTTGGTTCCTGTAGCCATCTGCTGTTGCAAAGATTGCTAACTTTGCATCTAAAAAAATTGTTGCATGTTTCCAAAATGAGTATAGGACATTTTCCCCCCTCCAGACATTTGCCCCCCCTGGACAATTGCCCTCTGTAAAGGTTGAATGCAAAATTTAATTATCATCAATCAAACACATTCATTATTTTCTAAAAAAAATTCATTCACAATTAGTCAATAAGATTGGCTGATAACTTCAGATCTATACGTTTCCGCACTAACACCCGTGATTTTTCTTTAAAAACTGTTGGTTCATCTATTTGGAACTCACTAGCAACGATGGTGAAAAATATTAGTGTTCTGATAGTATTCAATAAATTTAAGAAAATTTATGATATTTTAGGCAAATTCTTTCACATAAAAATGGAGGAAAACATAAGGGTTATAGGTAATGGAGTGAAATATTGTAGAATTATAGAAAAGAAAAGTGGGAAAGAAATAAAAACTCTCACACAAGAACAGCATAACTACATAACTGTGTGACCCCTACCACAAGCAACATAGTTAATTAGTTAAGTTTTTTCATTATGAGTATAAAAATGTTTATTAATTAATCTTTGCTCCTGATTATCATGCTTCTTGCTTAACTCCATCTTAACGATTATGGGTGTGCCTTAACCCGTTTAGCGGCAAACCCGATTATTCGACCTTAATAACCAACCATTAGACGGCAAATCCGAACATACTCGTCCAATTGATTATACATACATACAGACATAAATACACACATACGTACGTACATGCATACATACTTACATATATACATGCATACATACATGCATACATACATGCATATACATAAGTACACATACATATACATACATACCCATACATACATACATATACATACGTGCATAAATACATACATACAATCAGGCACATGTAATATAGACCGTTTGGGGAGCTCACCGTCAAAACGGGGGGGGATCATCCCAGTCCGAGGCAATTGTCCAGGGTTGCGGCAATTATCTGGGGGCAAATGTCGGTTTCCCTTCCAAAATAATATTAACCCCTTTAGCGGCAAACCCGATTATATTGGTCCTTAACAACTAACCATTAAACGGCAAACCCGATTATAATCGTCCAATTGATTATACATACATACAGACATACATACGTACACACATACATACATGCATACACATACAATATATATACAAATACATACATATATATGTGTATATATATAGGCTTACATAAATTATATACATATATATACATAAACTACATATATATACATATATATATACTTGTATATATACACATGTATACATATATTTACATATATGCATATATACATACATATATACATACATATATATATATACATACATATACATGATTGTATATACGTATATATACATATATATCTATACATGTATATACATATATAGACATATATACATATATATATATGCACATATACATATATATGCATATATACTTACATATATACATACATACATATAAACTTACATATATACATACATATATAGATATGCAGACATAAAATTTGCCATATAGGGGTAGGTTTTAAAAATTTTGCAGGATGCTAAAGGGGTTAAATGACATTAATAAATGAAGTAAGGGAAGAGTCCATTGCATCAGTAAACTATGCTACCCATCTTAATTGTGACATTCTGAGTGTCACAATGGAGGTGGTGAGCACAGTGCAAATGTGATGGTAGCACAGTTTGATAATAGCCTATTCCCACTTAAAGACAACATTGACTAGTTATAGGAATAATTAACCCAGTGAAATCATCACTTACCATGCTCATTAAATAATAATAAGCCTATGACAAATTAATAATTTATTAGTACTACCTTATAGAAAAGCTCTACAACATAAAGTGAGTGAAAGGGGATTGCCTTTCCAACTCTCAGGGTTGCTGGAGTCTGGGGTGATTTACCTCCATCACTCAGAGGGGATTGACGCCCCTGCTGCTGAACACGCATGTTCGCAACACATTTAGTTTTGTTGCAAACTTTATGGGATCTACTCCTCCAAATCTTGTCCATAGCTTTTAATGTTGCTGTTGCTCTCACTATCCTCGTCACTATCTTCTTTCTACACTTGAACTCATATGCTATGTTGCTCCCATGGTAAGTGAATTTTTCTACTTTCTCTATTTGAACTCCGTCTACCACAGTCCTCCTGGTGGGGTTCTTTTCACCAAATATCAATATTATTGTCCTGTCAAAATTCATGGTAAGTCCATATCATTTGTTCAGTATCTGCATTTCCCATTCTAGTCTTATTCATCTCTGCTGATTAGTTCAGTGTCAGAGATTCTTGATTCATATGCTATTGATCTGTACCCCTCCTCTTCTTTCTTCATTTTGTCCAGCACTCTTTTCAAAAGAAATCCCATATTACCATTTGGTAATATGGGATCATCTTGTCCTGTGTCTCCATCTGTGATGAACCAAGTTCCCGTTGTTCTGCATACTCTTGCTGCCGCTTTGGCGTTGCCATTTATTTACTTTAATAGACGAGTGACTCTGAGTTTCCAATGCAGCCCACGCTGTATTTTGTTTGATGCTATCAAAGGCATGGATGACAACATTCGAACATGGACTGGAATGATAGTGAAGCTGCTCATAAGAAAGGCAGAGGACATGCATGAATGGAGAAAGGCAGTTCATGATGCGGCTAACCCTCACTATGAGGATGGCTGAAGACAAGACAATCAAAGGCTTTCTTGAAATCTAAAAAACAATTGTAGATCTTCTTGTTTTTTTCTTCTGACTTTTCCCCCTCTGAATCTTAGCTTCAGACAGTGCAGCAGAGCAGCTCCTGTCTTTTCCTGCTCTAAAATGTATTAAGAATAACCTGTGATCCAATCTGAAAGATGAAGAGCTCAATCATTAGGCATTAATGCATGTAGAACCGTCTGTGCTCGGGAAATTAAATTTTGATTATGTTCTCGATCAGTTTAGTTTGTTGAAAGATTAACAAGAAAAACGTGCAAGTAGATAGATACATAGGTAGGCCTACATATGATTAACTTTACAGTACAGTAGGCCCTACTGGTAATTTGGCATTGCTTTGTTTCATGCTAATTTAAGGTTGTCTGACAAGAGAATATTATTTTCTTTGTTACTCCAATTATTACTTCATTTGTAATATTATTTAACTAAATTGTACAAAAGAAGAGCATGAAATTCACAGAGGTAACTGGGAAGGGCGGGTTAGGAATGTCAAGCCTCAAGGGGCCCAAAGAAGATCAAAGCCTAGGGGTCTTGCCATGGGTTAATATGGTTGTGGCTGGATTGATGAAAAGAATTGTGCTTCAGTAGAAGCTGAACTGAAGAAAAAAATTATGCTTACGTAGAACCTGGATCACTGAAAAGAACTAAGTGGAAGTGAAAGCTGGATTGATTAAAGTAATTATGTTGAATTGTAACCTGATTTCATGAAAATATTTTGCCTTAAATGGAAGTTAGATTGATGGAAAGAATGCCACTTAAATGGAAGTGGGATTGATGCAGTGTTATGCTTAAATTATAAGCTCATAAATGCCGCCTCCCGCAGCTGCTGCTACCAGTTGTGTCAACTGCATGCGATTTCTCGCACTCTCAATCCTAGTGCAGCAGCCACCTTAGTGCATGCCTTTGTAACTAGCGGCCAGGGCTGTTAATATCGTGATACTTTGTCAGTATTGCAGAGAGTATCGCGATAGTTTATTTTGCACAATATCTATTTTTTAGCCTGTCTGCGATAGTCGATACCAATACTATTTCTCACTGAAATTTATATAGTTTGTCAAGAAATATGCGATGTCAATCGTTGCACTTTGATACGTTTAGACCTATATATATAGCCTCTTACGGCAATATAAACCTTGGTGCGCACAGATGGAATATTTTATAGGCCTAAGTAATAAATGACCGAAGTAGGCATATAGATCCATGCCATTTTGTGTTCACTAGTAGAACTTAGAAGTGGCTTGCCGAATTAAGTTTAAAGTGCCTGCGAATTTACACTTATTTAGTTGATCTTGAAAATGAATAGGACTGAGAAAACGAAAATTGCAAGTGCGATAACAGAGCATTGTGTTCGAACAGCTTGCCTGAAGGCTACTTCAAAGACATTGTGAATGGCTCAAGGACCAATATGCACATCACTAGAAAGTCCCCACGTTCCTTCGTGTGAACAGTTCTACGGCGATATTCAGAGGCCAGAAATTTTAGATCCCTTCAAAAATAACAAGCATTGGCCCAGCCAAGCTCCGAAGTGCGTGCAGATCCGCCAATGAATATGTAAGGGCCATGTAGGCACACGCGGTCAATGAATGGGTGATAATAGAATCACACGCAGTCACCGAAAATAAAATTTGAGTTGAGACGCACTAAACATTACCACCACCCGTAATAAAAATCACAAACAGCAGCGCGATTTATTGCTGTTATATCCTGCAGATTTGTAGCATAGATTATGATTATTAGAGAATTACTGTCGAGCTTCAAGTAAACACGCCCATCATGGAGGTGTGCGCCAACCAAAAACGCAGAACTGTATCAAAACAGCTTATTCATTTCATCAATCTAGCTTCTACTTAAGCAAATGATACTTTTCATCGACCCAGTTTCTGCATACACGGCCTTCATTTCATCGATTCCACTTCCATCATAACAGCATTCTCTGATCAATCCAGCTTCCACTTATTCATTCTTACGAGAATTCGTGCATAGCGCCTCTTCAAGGTGACTACTCAGGCCAAATAAAAAAGTCTTAAGATGAGAGAGGACTGCCTGAGAAGGGATTCTAGGAAGGGAGCAGAGTATGAGTTATGTATGACATCTTCATCGATCCAGCTTCCCTTTAAGCGTAATTCCTTTCATCAGTCCAGTTCCTACTTACACAGGCTTCTATTCATGGATTCCGGCTCCATTTAATCTACAGTTGGACATATATTCACATCAAATAATAACAGGGCTGTTAACAATACTGGAAAAAAGTATTGCAATACCATTACCAATACTTCCTAATTAAAAGTATCACGATACCAATACCAATACTTTTTCTGAAAAGTATTGCAATACCAACACCAATACTTCTCAAAGTGCTTGCTGAATTCGATCTTAGGATGCACCGATAATTATAGAAAATTTCTTAAATTTGGCTAATCACAAGGAATCTACATAAGAGGAATATTTCCGTGCACACGCTTTATTCTTAAACACAGATGTCGCCCCTATCTAAATTCTGCATCTATTTAAAAATGTAGAGCTGTACGCATCCACCGGTATTTTTTTAATTTGCAGACAAACCCGGTAGTTATTCTTAAATTTGGCTTTGTGAGCAAAGGTCGATGAATTAAATTTTTACTTAAACTTATTTTAAAAGGATCTAAAACTTCTGGGTTCCAAATATCGCCCCAAAACTGTAGACACAAAGGAACATAGGGATTAAAATTTCCAGTCCTGTGCATATTGGTCCTTGGGTCAATAACAATGTCTTTGAAGTAGCCACATTATTTAGATAAGACACTTCTACCAGTGAAGACAAAAGGACATAGGACTACTTCGGTCGTTTCTATATTTATAAATTATTTCAACTGTACGCAACAAGGTCTATGGCGGAAATAGACTATTATATATATGTAGCCCTACATAGGCCTAAACTTATAAAAGCGCAGCGATTAACTTCTCATATTTCTTGAGAAACCATATAAATATCATTGAGAAAAAGTATTGGTATTGAGTATCGCTGAAAGGCTAAAGAAAAGTATCGCGATACACATGCGATACCAGCAAAATAGAACTATCGCGATACTCACTGCAATACTGATAAAAGTATCACGATACCAAAGTATTGCGATACTTTATCGCGATATTAACAGCCCTGAATAATAATATATGCTAAAATATGAGTGGACGAAACGGTCAATATTAAAATATGCCAAAATACGGTTTTACCCCCTCTCTTATTGTACATTTTGATGCAACAGTTAGGGCTACAAGAAAGATGCAAAAAATAAGCAACCATATAATGACTGTATAATAGACCATGACATAAAAGGGATTAAGCCGATCATCAAAACCCGAATCCCTGAAAACGTTGAAAAGGCCAAAAGCCCGATTCCCCGAAAACATCAATGTTTAAAAAGTGCTAAACTGTCTCAAAACCGCTCAATTCATTCATCAATCTAGCTTCTGCATGAATTCTTTTCATCGATCCAGTTTCCATTTAAGCAGAATCTTTTTCATCAATCCAGCATTGTTTTCGAGGATACGGCGGAAATCAGTTTCAGAGATTCGCTACTCGCCCGATTGTTTTATGAATGGCTAAATCCTAAAATTCGGCCCAAAAACAAGCAAAAATTTTACTTCTACGGCCGAACCCATAAAAATTGTGCGCGTGAAGACCTCTGCGCATGCGCTACCATTGGCGCATGTGCACCGTTAAAAACACCTCAAATTTATAATCATGCGTCGTGAGGGTCGTTTGGGGTTAGGTGAGGGCCGGTTAGGGCTAGGTTAGGCATTGTGAGGGTCGTTAGAGGGTCAGGGTTAGTTCGTTTAGGGTCAAGTTAGTGTCTTTATAGACACACACAAAATAATAACATTCGGCTGCAGAAGTAATTATTTGCGCATTTCTAGGCCGAAATTTCGGCCGCATAAGCTCCACGCTTTATGAATAGGCAGTCGCAGAAGATTTATCCAACTGAATAATAAATGCCAACAGAAAGCAAGAGAATTACAGACTTAACAAGCAAGGTTCTACATACCTGAAACTGGGGCAGAAAATTGCACTCAAAAAATTGAACCTATGTCCGATTACTTTAATTTACACAATAATATACAACTATATAATACTGAATCCGATCCAATAGCCTAAGGCTTTTATACCCCGGCGCTGGTCTGTCAGCCTTATTGCGCAATGCCATTCCGAAGCGGAAGCGCTGGACGGTTCTTTGGATGGTGCAAGCTCGCACCAAATCCCATCTTTGGTTGACGGCGACACCTTTCTATGGTCATTGGTAAATGACGTCATGAGTTGCAGAAAGCTTCGCTAGACATGGTGGGCTCTCTCTATAGCCTAGTTATAGAGTTGTCTTTCTAAACCGAAACGATTTCTCAAAGTAAAAATGTATCAAAATTCAATTAGTTGTGTACGTGTTGCACCTGTACTCAAAATTAAAGGTCGGCGCCTTAGTGTATTGCCTATGGCTGCACGGCAAGGCATGTTACTGGAAGATTGCGCACGTTCACAAAATATATTTCTAATTCTAAACATAATTATTGTAATACGCTCGATAGTGGCTAGCGTAATGGTTAGCGTGCAGGACTATCAGGACATTCAATTTTGTTGAGATTTCTGCTTAATCTGAGCCACCTAGCCAACTCAGCAATGATCTATACAATTATAGTGCACTGGCCGTACATTGTGAGTGCGAAGATGAGACGGCGAGCTGGCCGTCCGTCATGCATGTTGAGGCCTCCCGTCACACATGTTAAGGCCTCCAATACAATCAAAGTTGTATGGCCTCGAGACAGTGTCTCGGTCTCGAGAGTTTTTAGTGTCTCGGAATCCTGCTGTCTTGGTCTCGAGGTAGTGTCTCGAATGTTTAGAAACTGTCTTGAAGTGAATGTCTTGTTCTGTCTCGAACAAGCGGTCTAGATAAGTTTCGCGTGAACTGTCTTAAAATCTTGCGCGGCAATATAAAAATTGTTCTCAGGAATTTGTACTAGGCCTATATATTTTAATTTTTGTTGTGTTAAAAACCAACATTTTCTGTTTCTTTGGCTTTTCATTAGCTTGTTAGTTGTTCGATATTGGAGATTTAACTTTATTGGTGCGCCAGAGCTTTAGTTATAACTTATAACCTATGCTATGGTCTACCTAGAAGCCATGCAGCTTTAATATATTAAGCACTTCCGGTACTCGACTTCAAAACTACTCGTTAGCGGCAGCCCTATTCATATCTATTCATAACTAAATCTTTAGATTTATATAGCGCTTCTCACAGAATACAATTCAGTGACGCTCTCAGCACGGAAACCTGAGGAAAACAAACGCCTTTAAAGAACAAGAAGCCGACGGAGAGAAGCCAATTCAACAGTCTAGACCTTAGCGATGGAGGAACAACAGCAAGCGCCAGGACTTGTCCGTTTTAGTGAGTCAGTTGTGTTATGAGCCAAGCTGAAGCATTTAAGAACGATTGAAAAGAAACGACGCTGTTTCGGGAGACCCATAAGAGTTGAGTTGCAATAGTCTAGGCGGTAGCAGACAATATACGAACTAATATATGAACTAATTAAAGATGGTAAAGACAAATGGAGATTCCGATCGTCTGATGGCTCTGAGTCGCCTCTCCTAAATTCCGCATATTCTCGGTTCTCCAACAATACCGCCGCCGACCCATTGTCGTCTGCCTTTGTAGGCTCCTAAACTTATAACCAGCACACAAAATTTCCACTCCAACTTAAAATCACACTTATTCAATAATTCCTACTCCAGTGCATCCAATTCTTCGCCTTCCAAGCGTTCTCGTTCTCAACAAAAACCGTCCAATACAATGCAACTTACATTTAGAACGCACCTTAATACAAAAATCTGAACACGGAACAACATAGTGATTATTAGTGTTAGGCTACAACTGTTCTGCTTGCACAATGGCATCTAGACGAAATCTTTGGACAACCCTTATGACATGAAACTGTGCACCGAAGCAGCTGCTGCCTGCGCTTTGTTAAGAAGCTGCGATTTAGAAATTTGGAGTTGAAATATTATTATGATAGGTTCTATTCACTGCAACGTAGAAGGCTGCATTCTGCAACTATTGACGTTACTGGCCAACATCAAATCTTAGCATCAGAACTGACTACTCGCGGTATCCAGGTTTAGTATATCTATGTACGGTTCAATCCAAGGATCAGCCATAGACAACATATTACACCAAAGAACGCCTCCGCTGACGGAACTAAAATTTACGCAGTTCCTTATGTTATTTTGGGTAAAGATCTGGCAGAAAGCTTGGCTTTCCTGTGCGATGTTTGTCAATCCTGCAAGGTCGTTAGCTCCTGATTCAAACTTATGAAATTGTATGTTTGAGTAAACAGGTCAACTGTTCATATAATATAATAATTTATAAGGACCCATCCATTAAAAAAAATCGAATTTTCGTAGCCCCACCCCCTTGTTGCATAGCGTACATTTCGTGGACCCCCTGGGCTACGTACATTTGAGCTCCCCTCATTGCAAAGGTTAAATAGCTAATGACATCTATTAGACATTGATTTTAGTTTACCACAGGTGTTTGATTTTTGTCAAGCATCATATTTAACATATTAAATTTGTTAACTGTTATGAAGAAATAAAACACCAACTTGCATTTTAAAAATCATCGAAATTCGAAACCCCTCCCCTTCGCTGCGTATGTAATATGTGGACGGCCCCTAAACTGAATTATCAGGCATTACCTTACGCTTGACAGTCACCGTTTTATACAGAGGATCCATCGAATTCATTGCATGCTGCAAAGTGTAGAAACCTTGCAGCATATGAACTGCTAAACATAATGAGAGCTACGATTTCTTAGACTCTGTGGCAATGAAAGTAAAAAGGTAAATTTTAGTTGCCGTTGAAGGCAATGTGGGTAGCGAAAAGTCCACTTTCCTACAGTAGAGTCAAAAATTGCTTAGTTGTTTCATAGGGCAATACCATGGATAAAATATCTATGGGTAACACCAGTAATATACGACAATCTGGAGTTCATGTGCAATTAGCAAATGAGGTCATACAATAGTTGTGATCAGGTAGACATCTTTGATAAATACAAGCCACTATTTACCTGTGGGGTCGTCCATAAAGGACGTCTGCAAAAGACTTCTACTTTTTGACCCCATCTCCCTTGTCCGCATCACACATGTATCAGCCACCATTGCAGCTGCTGATAACGTGTGCATTTTCCCCCAACTCCCTCCATCTCATTGCAGATGTCCTTTGTGAGCGACTCCTTTCTGAGAGCTTAGAATGGATGAATGGTTTACGTTTATCGTCTTGAGAGTAACAACATATAACCTCACAAGCATATATAGACACATTCATCTTATGCTTTGTTTTTAAAAAGGCCTCTGGCAATGCAAAACCTCAAGTCATGCATAGTATCCGAATTGTCGAAGGGTTCCAACCAATAATTGGTTGCTTTTTATTTTGACCCCATGCTTCCAGTCTTTTTGTGTGCTTTATGTGTATAGCATTCAGCAGGAATTTCAAAGTAATGTAAGTTTATAATAACCTAATATTGACAAGTTCAAGTCATGCCAAAATTCATACTTTATTGCTCAATACAAATTCAAGCTTTTCATAAAGCAGTATAATAATTTATTGTATATCCAGAAATCTTTGAGAAACTGATTTAACTCCCACATGGGCCTATGGCAAGAAGTCAGTATATTAGGATTACATCAGATGGCTACAACACAAAGCTTTATAATATTCTGGAGATCTTATATATGCCATAGAAGGAAAATCAACAAGCAAAGTCATTCATATGTGACTGAAAATAAAACTAGGTTTTCTCGAGGTTAAATTCAATCATGTAAGCTAGTTCTAAATCTTATTCCTACTAAGCACACTTTTTTGCATCACTGCTTATAAACAGTTTCACTCCTCCACCATGTTCTCCTTTATTAGCTTCATTAACTCCACACTTATGAAAATATTATCATTAATCACTAACACATTATTTTTCTAACTTTTAACAGTTAAAACCTAATCTGGGCAAAAGAATGGACAAAGAGAACCGACAGATCATGTTAACGAATGTACTATATGCAAGTTTCACCAATTATACCCAAAGCCTCTAAATGAAGCATTGCTATCAACTGAGTGTAGTGATATTTATAATGTCAGCTCCATCACTCTGCATTCCACAATTTGTACAAGTAAGCATCTAGTTTTATATGCCAGAAAATGTGCAAACCATTTATAATTTCATTTTGCAGTACATTCTTGAACAAAATAGGCAGCATATAATATCTGTGATCAGGGAGCCATCCTTAACGATTCCTAACTACCATACATCAAAGTCAATGAAACAGCCATGAACTACAGACAAGACACAAGATCTGCAGCATTAAACAAAGCTCAAAACATAACATGTTCAATGAATTCGTCTGCCTCCAGGATCCAGTAATGAGATAAATAACACAACATACACTATTAAATCTATGCTAAACTGGTAAAAAAAAGGCAAAAAATTAGATCACCCAGAAAGGCCAGTATACACAGAATCAACTACTGCACATCAGACAGGCTTCTTTGTTATTGAGCGAGCAAACCATTGCATCCATGTTCTCCTTTTCAGTGTCGGCTGTCGACTTGGGCTTCACCTTCAGCTTTGTTTTGTCAACTGTGAATTGGATAGCATTTGCCGCTGGACGAGTTCTCAAGTAGTACATTCCTGTTTTCAAACCCTGATTACAAATTGAATTGTTTAAATTAACTTGACACAAGCAATTGAGAGCAATAACAGTACCCCTTAAATGATGAGATGAATTGGTTTCAAAGTTGCATTTAGTACACTCTCATTGTTACAGTGTTAACATATATGCAAAAATCAATTTTCAGTATCCTACAAAATAAGGGATCATTCATGTTGTAAATATGCATGGAAGGGACTTGGACTTGAACTAAATGCAATGCTTGCATATGGGGTCTCCCGACAATGTACACAAGCATATTAAATGATACAGAAGAGTTTTTTCAGCAATCAAACTGGGCGAACATGAGTCAGATGCCCAGCAGACTGCTGCAAATGCTCCTGTGCTTCAGCCTGACAATGCTGTGTTGGTTAAAATTCCTAATAGGTAACCTGTTCGACAGGGTTCAGTTGGACATTATGTTACATAAACATCTGAACGTTACCCACCTTAACATTACTTTGATGTGGCCAGACAATGATGAATGACAATCTTTCATATTAAACACACTAATATTATTAATCCTGGATGCATGGATGAAATATAGACCGTTCTATAGGATTCGGTGATGTGGTGGGTCCAATTTATTCATATTTTTTACAGACTAAATGGATAGACCCCAAAAGGAAAAAATCAACATTCACTTTTAAACATTAATGCCAAAACCAAATGAGCTGAGTTTTACCAAGTTCAAGCTAACCCTAACATCCGGAGGTGGAAGTCGAGGGACTTCCACAATGGTATACAATTAGTTTGAAGCCACCTCAATGGAACAAACAAGGGAGAGCTGTTCCAAAGGAAGCCTGACCAAAAGCATGGATGTCATCCGCCAACCAAACTCAAACTAATCCCATGACACGTTCTAGTGTCGCCAATGATGATCCTCCCGAGAGTGACCTGTAAGATGTCCAGTTTCAATATTGAAATTGGACAGTAGTCAGAGAAGAGTTCTATGTCTGTGATGATTTTTGAGAAGTGCTTAAATTGAGTTGTTGAATACCTAAGAAACGTACCAGTCAATAGACAGCTTGCTGGCCTTTGTAATAATAGGCGCAAGAAAGGTTGTGCTATACGTGTAAGGAAGATGGAATTAGGTCAAGTAAACATTGTTTCGATAGGACTGAATGAGGGTACCAACAATTTCTGCGTCAGTAGTAGACTCAATAGGATCAAAAGATGTAGTCAGTGACAAAGTATCATAATTGTGGTCACTTAAGGTGAAGAGTGAGTTTTCTTAAAGGTTAGTTTTTTCTCAGAGTTAGAAGGAGGAAATGGTCACTTAAAAATGATGCAAATGGATGCATATGCACTAGTCTGCTGTGGAAGGTGCCCGACAGGCTACCGCACGCAATTTCTCACCTTCTGTAACTAACTGTGGTGTGTCAGTTTGTGAGTTTGTATTAAATGAAGATATATATATATATATATATACACATATATATATATATATATATGGGGCCAAGATCCATTAGTTGCCGTCCACGTATTACGTACGCAACAAGGTGGAGTGTTTCGAATTTTGGTGATTTTGAGTAGGGTGGGGAGGGCCCGAGGGGGTCGCGAAAATATGTACGCACGCAAATACAATTGTCTAATTATGATGTTCACATAATTGTCTAATTATGATGTACACTAGAGCTGTACCGGTATCACTTTTTTTGCCAATTCTGCCGATACCGATTATTTAATTGCCAATACAGATTATCTAGCCGATTATTTTATCGATTATTTCATTGTGTTTCCCAAGATGTCTGGTTCTAAAAGATACTGCCTATTGTAGTCATACATGCACTTGTTCCATAGGAAACGTATACATGTAATTTGGGACTAATCCTAGGTGGGCAATACAGATTAGGCACACTGCCCGCTGGCGACCTTGCATGACGGAGGAGAGATGTAACTGTATCTACGTAACTGGACGCCAAAGTCACTTTTATGACCTGCACTTTGACCTAAAATACTGACCAGCAGAGATGACAACTGTTCCCAGGGTAATTAAGCAGACTCGCTTTACACAATAGTGTTCCCACGTTTTATACTAGCACAATGCCTCCTGGGTGGCCTGAAGCCACACGCTATGGGAACGGATTGGAACGCTG
The DNA here is from genome assembly GCA_959347315.1 of Bimastos eiseni. Taxonomy (NCBI): domain Eukaryota; kingdom Metazoa; phylum Annelida; class Clitellata; order Crassiclitellata; family Lumbricidae; genus Bimastos; species Bimastos eiseni. The sequence continues at coordinate 43,675,258 of OY365807.1, read as the reverse complement.
TCCTTCACAGACCCAATGATGTTGCTGTCGTAATTTTCTTCTTAAAGACTGAAAATAATATTATAAAATAAAGAAATGTTTTTTTAGTATTGGCGCCGATTATCTTACTGATATCCGATACCGCCAATATTCTCTATAATCAGCGCCGACATTTAGTGCTGCCGATGTATTGGTACAGCTCTAATGTACTGAAATAAGAACTGTAAACCAATCACAGATATATTCTTGCTCAATCAATTTTATGTAGCATTAAATCTTTAAAATGCAAGTATTAGTGTTTTATTTCTTCATAACAGTTAACAAATTTAAGCTGTTAAATATGATGCTTAACAAAAATATATATCCTGTGGTAAAATCAATGTCTTATAGATGTTTAGCTATCTAACCTTTGCAATGGGCGAGAGCTCAAATGCACATACGCATACGGGAGGGGTCAACGAAAAATACAAGGTGCAGTAGTGAGTCCGAAAATCCGATTTTTTGGTGTACATAATATATGAATGGGCTTTTATGCAAATTTATACAATGCTCCTTCAAAGTTGCTATTCATAAGTGCTCCCAACCCAACCTTGGCTGATAAGAATGGTCCAGACTCTACTATAAGCCACGTCCGAGTGGTTTATAGTACCCGTGGTAAAACAACAGAGTTCTTGCAGATATTCAGGGACACCACCTAGTAGGCACCACCAACACACAAAGGCAGAAATGCAGCACACAATCCACTGTGGTATAGGAAGTAAATGCAGGACACCCGCATATATTTGTTGACAATAAGGCGCACAGCCGCGCAAGACCCGCTCCAAGCACTCCAACCTGAGGTCAGCATAGACATAGAGCACACAATAGTCAAAGTGAGCAACAAAAAAATATGGATCAACTAGGTAGCACTAGTGGTAAAAGAGCGGGATACAACTCTTGTGCTGGCAAAATCGATACTAGCAGTTGCAACAGAGCAGGTGAATATGTCTTGCTCCTGATCTAATATGATGCTCTCCATAACTTGCTAGGACTTTAATCTTGACAACACAGCCAAACATATACATTTAAATACATTTGGTTCAGAGGTTTCAGATAATAAGAGACTAAATGCCCAGCTTTACACCTTCACAACATTGATTATTTATATTATAAAATATCTTGACAATAAAACACTGTTTACCATTTTCCAACAATAGAAGTGCATGCTGCTCAGTTTGGCATAGTTTGGTTCCGCAATGTGAATGTTGAGGGACTGACTCTGGTCAATAAATGGTCCACGATCAGCAGCCATTTTTATTATAGTTTTCTGAGAGATTTCCCAGACGGTTTTGTATAGTATTCGGATGCTGTCAGGAATGGCCTCAATGTTCTACAAGAACATGACATATTCTGTGAACATTCAGAAAGCAAATTTCTTAAAAAACAAATGCCCCTTCACAAAACTTGGTTTAAGCCTCAAACAGAAAGGCTTTTGTAAAAAGTTAACAAATTCAAGACAACAGATTCTTCCCTGTTGTCTAATCTAGAGTGAACAAGAACCTTGAAATAGTCTTCTCTGCCGGAGGGGATTTGAAATCCCAACCGCAGGGTTGATAGTCAAGCATGTTCTCAATAGTCTCATTTAAGTACTGCACTAACACAGCAGTTGTAATATTTCAAATTTAAAAAAATCGAAGACAATTTACCATAAAAAACAGCATCTCTTGAAAGTCAAGTATGCCACAATCAGTATTCTAGCATACCACTTGAGTAACATATATAAAATATTTTGCATACAACTTAAATCAAGAGCTATTGTGGAAATGCTGAAAAAAATTCAAAATACCTCTTAAGGACCCAACCACATATTATGTACACAATGAGGGGGTTTCGAATTTTGGCGAGTTTGGCCATAACTATCTCATATGGAATATTAAAACCAGAACGGTAAATCCAATCACAGACTATATTCCTGCTTAACCAATTTTATGTATCATATATAACTGTCTAATTATGACGTTCACATTATGGAATATTAAAATTCGAACTGGAAACCCAATCAGACAATTTTTCTGCTTAATAAGTTTTATGTAGCATCAAAACTTTTTTAAATGCAAGTATTGATAATATTTTATTTCTTCATAACAAATTTAAGCTGTGAAATAGTGTGCTTAAAAAAATAACTATATGGTAAAATTAATGTCTTATAGATGTCTTTAGCTATGTAAGGGAGACAGTTAGAGCTCAGGTGTACATGGGATGTGGATGGGCCCTTACAATCTACTGGATACATACCTGGATAGATCCATTGTTAGCAATTAGCAAGTTCTTCATGTCATCATTCCATAATCCCAGCTCAGTCAAATCTTTCAAGAGATGATGATTGACAATCTAAAAGCAGTTTAAATGATATGCAAACTGATAATAAGGCTTTAAACAAAATCAGTAATGGGCAACATACTTTTCTGAAAATAAATAACCATAAATTCAGAAAATACAAGAATACTTAACCTGCATTAAAAATAGTTTTCCTGGGGCATGCTATTTTATTATTCTCAAACTGCTTTGAAATAAAGGTCAATCAGTAAGTCAGCTATTATCACAAATTACAATTTAGTTTGAGACGAAATACAAAAAAACTGACATCCTAACATTTTTACTTTATTTGTTACAGAAATCAACTCTTACATAATGTTCTGTCATAATGTACAGTTGTGTATGTATCTCAACATGATGAATCATAAATCCTGCAATCTCCAGAGCTAGTACTGGCACAACAGTATATACATGCTCGCTTTGGTTTTATCCTTACTTCGTCAAATGTGCAAGACATGGGATGGGTAACAACAGTTTAATCAAAATGTAGCTAAATTAATCAATCTACTGGACAAATGAATGGGATTAACATGCCACACGTCAATTATGGAATACAGGCCACGTGACACGTGGGTCAATTAAAATTATTAATTGATACTGTGAGCCAGTTTGGTCAGTTTTTTCAGACCTGGTTAAAAGCACCATAGGTAAAATAATTTGGATCAGAGCATACCTGATATTCTCCTGACAACACACGTCTAGTATAGATGTTACTGGTGTACGGCTCAAAACTTTCACAGTTTCCCAAAATCTGAGCAGTTGAAGCGGTTGGCATTGGCGACACCAGCAGACTATTGCGTACTCCGTACCTGTACAACACATATATGCGTATTAATATAATTCAAATAAAACTATGTGTACCAAGCAGTACTCATGAATAGGCTTGGTTCCCTGAACTTGGTCTGGGAGCACCATTTTCGGAAATTATTTTTTGATGGTTGTACGTGAAGAGCTTCAACAAAAACTAGATTTTGAAAATCGTAGTTTAGAAACTTACACGAGTATTTCAACCAAGCTTTACGGGTGCAGGGAATGTTAGGTTAGAACCATGTACAGTACAAGGGGGTTTGCGCAGATGTTGAGCACGAGTACATACAGGCTACAGATTTTCTGGCGACATCTGTCGCCAGCTCCAGCTTGTCCTAAATTGCTCTGCCAGAGTTGCTGCCACACATTTGAAGTTCTCGCACATCTCGGTCTATACGAGGGACATGCTGCACAGGCTGCCGGTGGAGGACAGAATCGCCTTCAAGATCGGCGTCATAGTGCATTCGTTGCTGGCCGGTGCAACCCCGGGTTATATGCGCTATCTGTGTTCCAGTTGCCAAAAGGCATCGGTCCCTGCATCTCGTGGGGACCTGGTGGTTCCGCTCTCTTGTACCGCCATGATTTGAGGCATTTTGTTTGCAAGTTGAAATGACAATTAACATCATGTTGACTAACACAGAGAGCACCTCTGAATTGTATTGCTTGAAGAGGCACTATATCTAGTTTTCATACCATATCATACAAATTTCATTTTTAAACACTGGTAAATGCAACGACCCCTTAATGCTCAATCAGAAATTGTCTCTTGTTACGAAGTAATGTAAAGAAAATACAGAACCCTATGCAAGTCTAGGAAAGAAATAGTATGTTTTTATTCATGCTCAAACATTGAGCAATTTACACGAATTCAAATCAATAATCTGACAGAAAAACCTCTTAATATCTTCTCGTAGTGAAGTCCAGTCATGTCTATCAGATGGAGTAACACCCCACATATCAGGTTGAAGAATCTATATAAGTAAAATTCAGACAGATGTTAACTTGGTTCATGAAGTCATACTCAGATAAAGTAACAGTTCAGCACTTTTTAAACAAAACATTAATCTGTTATATGCCAAAAGGCACACATGCTCGACATTTGAAAACTCGCCATTCAACTAAACATAACAAACAGCACACAAAAAGTTATTACACTTACACCCTTGCTGACAGGTGAGCCTTCATATGTCTCATAAGGTCCAAATTCTTTAGCCAATTGGCAGCTGGTCTTCAGAGCTGCATAGTAGATGGTCTCGAAAATATCACGGTTTAATTCTTGGGCTTCGTCACTCTCAAATGGGTAACGCATCAAAAGGAATGCATCTGCAAGACCTTGAACACCAATTCCAATTGGCCGATGACGCATGTTGCTTTTCTTGGCCTAATAAAGAACAACAGCACAGCAGAAACGAGGTGTTATTTTTTTCAGTATAGAAAGTGCAATTGTAACAGAAAATATGTGTAATCTGCATTTAAGTTCATCCACAAATATACTGTGAAAATGGTGAAACTGTTCAGGAAATTTCATTAGAAGAAAATGTAGTCAAATTCATGATTGAACCAGACGAAGAACACTAAAGTATACAAGTTATGAGGCATTACAAATATGTGTCAAAATGAAATACAAGCACGAATGAACCTGTGTAAAATGAGACTTTACTTGAAGAAAAGCAGAGCTAGTAAGGAAGTTTTAAATTAGTTCAATTTAACTAGCAGAACTATAATATAGGCATCACAGAGCCAAACTTTGGAGGGACAAATAGAGGAAACCATTATGGGATTCTGTACAGATCACCATATGCAGCACAGTGCACCAATTACCCACATGCAGAGTTGCATGGTCTCGAGACAGTTTTTTAGGCTATAACAATATGTTTATTATCTAAAGAGGCTTTCTTTAAACATTTCAGATGATACGTGTAGGCCGAAGTAGAGATATCGAAAAAGATAAAACGCGGCAATATAAACACTGTTCTCGGGAATTGGTACTATATACATTATAAGTTTCAATTTGAAATTACCAATGAACATTATTCCCAAAAACTGATACATTAGTATTTTACAGCCTTTTATATTAGATCACTTGTCTTTTACTGTCTCATTCTGTTTTGAACCTAGTGTCTCGGCACCTCGCTGTCTCGGTCTAAGTCTTGCATACAACACTGCCCACATGCCACAAAACCATGCTACATGCTCCCTATACAGACAAATGAATCTCTACTCAGCAAGATGATTTTAATAAAGTTTGTTTTGCAACAGGTAGTTGAGTGCATATTTCTTGCATACAGTATTTTGGCATACTGGCCACAGCTTTAGCAGCACAAATATGACAGCATCACCTTCACACAAAGTAGCTTTATGGTCATAATTGCTCAGGATAAAACTATACCTCTTTTAGAGGTTTCAAAGTAAAGAAAATAGGGCATAACCGAGTAGACAATTTCCACTGAGTACCGAATCTGAGTATTTGGATGAACTATTTGCCTAATCCAGGTACGAGCCAAATAGTTACGGAAAATCTGGCCAGCAAGTAGTGGAGGCACTGGCCTTGAAATTTGGTACACAATAGCGGTAATACGCATGTTCCGCACATGATGTTCATTTAAAACATACCGAAAGACATAACATAATTTCGTTAAAAATTGATTTTTTATCTTTCTTTTGGTACGCAATTGCGTATTTTTGCTTCCATGCAGCGCTGCCACTACCAGCGAGCACCATCCGTATGCAAACCAGTTAACCTGCCACGTGAACAGCTATGGAGAACTATCTATAGTAAATGTATATAGCAAAGTATATAATGTATTTCTCACAGGAAAATTCAAACCGAAATTCTTTTGCATTAAATCGAAAGAAGGAGAAAGCAATATCCTTCATACAGCATATCATCACACTCTAGGCTATAACAATATATTTATTATTTAATAACTTTATTTGTAAAAAAAATGTAAAACCTTGCTATAAAATTTGAAATATGAAGTTATCAAGACGTCTTTATTTTCTAATGTTTTACCGCAAAGTGGGTGGAGCCAATTGAAGCCGGAAAATTAAATGCAACCAAAAGAAATTAAAATATATAAATTAACATCATAATTTTAAAAAAATTCAATGGAATGTTAAGTTCTTTTTAATTAATCAATAACTTATAAGTAAAGTCTGTTAGTCCCAAATTTATTTGATAAAAAAATATTATCAAAAAAATATTATTTATCAAAAAAGTTATTTTTAGCTATTTGCTGGTGTTATATTAGCCAAGGCGAATACTTCCGAATAGTCCCATATTCGGCTAAGGCGAATTCCGGTTATGTCCTAATAGAAAATTTCCTGCTTTATACCCGCTTACCTTTGAGATGTGAAATGGGATAAAAATCCCAGAAATACTTGTCACAGACAAGAATATATTTCTGATAGGCAATGATTAAAAACGAGTTTGCTCGTTTTTAATCATTAATCATAAACATTTAATCATAAACGAGACCATCAATATTAAGTCATATTAAAACTATGAGCTACAGATTACCTCTGGAACAGGATAGTAGTTGATTTCGATGATTTTGTTCAGGTTTCTGACAATAACACTTGTCACTGCCTCTAACTTCGAAAAATCGTATTTCCTGTCAGGTGTAACATAGCGGTTGAGTGCAATTGAGGCAAGATTGCATACAGCCACCTACAGAAAAGCATTAAGTTAAGTAATACAGATAAATTACTATAACTGGTTTCAAACTCACCACAGCATATTATCAAAAGAATCAAACCAAACACACAATGATTAAACATCAACTTCTTTTTAATAATAGCTAAATGACCTCTGAGAATAAAATACTTAAGACAACTTTATAAATGAAAACAAACCTCAATCGATGCATTATAAGCAAGATGACAAATGTAACAAGTTCATTCCTGAAGTAGTTGACAACAATTAGTGACATATATGACACCTATGAAAACTTCAGTCCTCTAAAGGTGCATGTTGGATGTTTTCATGTCACTCCAGCACATCTAGTACATACACAATCTGATTTACATCAGCACTACTTTGGCACTGAAATTCATCAGTACACCATTCATGTAATGCTCTTGGGCTATTTACTGACATTTCCAAGACAAATTTTATTGCACTGTAATGTGCCATTCATTTCTTTAGGTGCAGTCAGCATATTTAAATTGTGGTGTAGTCGCAGCACTTTACCTCTCCTGGTTCACAGTATTCTACGATCTCAGTACAGAGGTTACTGCAGGTAATGGTTCCCAGGTTCTGTTGATTGCTCTTTCGATTACAAGCATCTTTGTAGAGCATAAATGGTGTTCCAGTCTCAGTCTGAGCCGTAATTATTTCATACCAGAGTTGCTGAGCCTTAATTGTGCGACGGCCTCGACCTTCCTTCTCATAACTAACAATAAAAAGAGACATGTGTGTTTCATTACCAGTGCTCAGCGTTGGGCACAACAGTATTATTTAATTATGTATTTTAAAAATTATCTTGGAGAATTCAAAATACTTCTTTAAAATACATTTTACAATTCTTCTGCCAAAATTATTATTTTAATATTACAAGACACAAAACCACGACCAGAACGTAATGCTTAGAAAAAATGCAAAATGAATTATGAATTTGTTTTACCAGAATACATATCAGGGTTCCGTTTGGTGCTTTTTTGGTTTATTACAGTTTACACCACACCATTGGGAATATTGTAAGATAATCATTTTCCGGGATTTCCTTTAAATACTGGTGGTACTCAAACCTACATATTTCACTATTTATTATTGAGAGACAAATAAGTTGCTTCTGGAATGGCAACATGGCTCTCAGAAAGGTCATTCCACTTACGTTATTACTCAGCCACCTTTCCAACATCTATGGGGTTATAGATAATTCAAAGCTCACTCTAAGGGCCTTGTTTGGCATCAGTGCCGCTTCGACAATGCTGACAATAATTTTGCTAATGACATCATTAATCCTTAACCCATTTCTTAAAATTCAATTGTTTTTGCCTACACCTGCTGCCTTGTGTTTCAACATAGCTCATTGGTTTTAACTGAAAAATTAAAATGCAAAGATGCTGCTTGTTGGTGTTATTTGTATATACACTTCTCTATGACCATAACGGTAAAGAAATGTACATGGAAACAAGTCATAAGTACTGTTTCTATGTGTGATAGACCTCAAAGCATATCATGCAAATGGAAATGGAACATCACAGTTTGTTGAAAAAATATTATGTCCTACAGCAGCCAGTTAGGCTACAAATTGTTTACCAAAACACTTCTAGTTCAGGTTTCTGCACAAGCTTAGAGGCCATCCACATATTACATATGCAGCGAGAGGGATTTAGAATATCGGCGATTTTGCGTATGGGTGTATCTTCCTGTTATATAGTGTGCTGCTCCAAAAGCCTCTCTCTGTCAATCCTCAAACATGCTTGTCCTATACCCAGTCAATATCTATGTACATTGCTGGGGAAGTTGTGATGGGAAAAATACCTGTAAAGTGCAAAAAAATATTTATGGCATATCTTACCTTTCATAAAGCTGTTCAAATTCCTCACCCCAAACTTTATGAAGGCCTGGACTCTCATGAGGACACATCAGCGTCCAGTCACCATTGTTCTCAACTCGCTTCATAAATAAATCTGGAATCCATAGTCCATAGAAGAGGTCTCGTGCTCGTTGCTCCTCCTTGCCTGTATTTTTTCGACAATCCAGAAACTCAAAGATGTCAGCATGCCATGGTTCCAAGTAAATGGCAAAAGCACCAGGTCTCTGTTAAAAAAAGCAAGTAGGTAATTATTATTGTGCTTAATTTAACATCACATAATTCTTAGCTTTGCACATAAATTGTGGAAAAATTTTACCAAATCAGTTGCTTGTTGCTGGATACAATCAGGCTTAAAATGACCAAAACTGACATGAAACCTCAAACCGGTCGTAATTGATATTGATGCAGAAACGATTACAAAAATATATATTTAATACAAATAATATATAAAACTTTTGTTTGGACTTTCATAAATGCTTCAAAAAAGATTTTTACCAAAAGCCCTATTACGTTAAGAGACGGAAACTCATAATTTCGGTTCAGATTTCTCTATCTTTGTTGTCATATTTAATGAAGTTATGGTTCGAGATTTCCCGCCTTCCTGGTCTTGTTTTGAAGCAGAATATCTTCTTTTCCTGTTTTATTAATAACATATGACCTTAGCCTATTTATTACGCACACAGATTGCCCAGAAAGAGGTTGACTTATGTAAACAATAACCGATACATGGTTAGCAACCAAAGCGCGTGATTTGATCCCGTGATACAATCTTGAACTGCGGTTGGCTGATGGTCTTAAGGTCAGTTACGCGCACTCGGTATGACCCGGTCTCTTTAAATGTCACACACACACGGAATGCATTCTAGTTTGTTGATTTTGACATACTTAATTCTCGAAACTGGAAGAGATTATCACGAATTTGATTAATGCTAAAGGGTCGGATCGAACAAAAGTGCACGAATTGTTGCAAGAGTATTTGACCATCGATCGCGATGACGATCGCAATGAAAGCGAGGTTTTCAGTGATGATGATTTTCGGACAGAATCTGATGCCAACAACGATTCAGATGACCTAGAAGAAAATGAAATGAATGTTTCGGATTTCGAAGATGTCAGGACGTGCAAGCCAATGACTGATTTGTGTTGGACTTGCCAAAACAACAACACGTTGATCTACCGTAGCGCCAACATCGATCGAGGATCATGAAAAAGGTTTGATTTGAACTGCATAGTTTTCTATGATTTTATAGAGAAAAGCAAGTAAGTAAGTTGTTTGGGAAACTTGAAATGCTGAAGTAGTGTTTTGTTGTTATTAGGAGCACCAAGCTTTGTTTGCATATGAGATTACAATTTGCACTTAACTAAATGGTGACAGGTTGACTAGAGCTTTTGACCTGTAACATGGTTTCAATCCTTGTCCAAGGAAGTTACTGCTTACTGACCTTGAGCAAGTAAATCATGCTCAATTGCACTGCAGTTGTATTGTGTCGTATAACATAAGTTTAAATGGCTCAGACGTTAGAAGCACTACAAGTTAACCTGTGTCATCTCTCCTATCTTCCTTTTCCAAACTGAGATAGTGTCCATCATCCAAATAATTTCACAACTGTTGAACTGAAGAATTTCTGCCCTATTGTTCCTTGGGGTGTCTTAAACATTAATTTTATATGATGTCCAGAATTGCCTCGTCTGTTGCTAATTAAAAAATCCTGTAGCTGCACTGCCTTCTTTCAAATTATAATCTTGTAGGTTTCGATTAGTTCACTGCTGCCCCTCGTAGAAATGAAAATTTCAATCTTAACAGATTCAATGGTATAAATACAAGACCAATGATGTTCTCTTGATAAATTATTAGTTTTTAAATTAATTATAATACATATTTTTCACAGGTAACCGGCTTCGTCAACAAGAACAGCATTTGAATGATGTCCAGATTGAATGATCACTCTACAAATCCATGGTTGACGAGGCAAAATCAACATGCCTGGAATTCGGTCTCTCCGATTTGCAAGCATGTGCTCCGTGTAGCCGCAGCATGTCCATGCACTACAGTTTTGACTATGCACAGCAAGTACATTTGCCGAGTGACCCTTTACAGCCAGGACCAATATACTTCCTTGTTCAACACAAGTTAGGCATATTTGGTGTCTGCTGTGAAGGGGTTCCTCGACAAGTGAACTTTCTGATTGACGAAACCCATCTCATCAGTAAGGGTTCGAATGCTGTTGTGTCCTATTTGCATTATTTCTTTCAGCATTATGGATTTGGTACGACTGATGTCAAGCTTCATTGTGATAACTGCTCAGGCCAAAACAAGAATCGTTTCATGCTTTGGTACTGTGCATGGTGGGTTGCCATTGGTCTTCACAAGTCTATAGTGTTGAATTTTTTAATCGTAGGACACACAAAGTTTGCCCCGGATTGGTGTTTTGGGCTTCTGAAACAGGCATTCAGACGCCATGCAGTGTCATCTGTCAGAAATGGCATCTGTGTGAATGGAAGTGCTTCTGTAAATCAGAGTCAGCTTGTTGGCCTAGAAGATGGAACATCCTTGTCCCGGTTGGAGATTGGCAAGAACATCTGCGGCCATATTTTCGGGCATTTTCTGACATCGGCATTTCAAGTTAGATGAAGTGACATTCAACTACATAATTTTTTTCACTTACATGTGCAACAGAGAAAATGCATGGAAATTTGTAGATTTTTATTAGTGCCTGTCATTGCAGTACTTAACTATAATGCTACAAGTTATCTATATGATAATATTATTGTACATATTTTTTTGTTTCTGTTCTGACCCTTTAAATATTATTTCAATTTCATTTCACCTTTGATTCCAAGCTACTTGTTGATTGGGTTTTCTACACTGGAGTGCTTCTAACTGGTTTACACTGCAAGAAGTACTTTGTAATTGTTTGAACATGATACAATATATTATACATTTCAGGTTTGACTCTGCTCACCCTGGGATGGTGTTTGTCAGGGTGTCACCGGAGGATCCAGAAGTGCCTTTCCAGCCTTTCAAGAGAAAAGATGCACTACCAATGGAAGCACCAACTCAAATCACATCTTCAGGGATGGATGATGCAAGGAAGTGGTATCTATACCACAAGATTTGACCTTTTGTTGCAGATCCGCGGAAGGATGTGATGTGTCCATTGCCCGAAGTACTGCAGCCTTCTCCAGCTGGACTTGAGGACAAAGAACCCTTGGAAAAAGCAGTTTCCATTGAGAATTCTGGACGAAGACACCGCGCTTCCTCTACTATTGAACCAGATCCACCGGTCGGTGAAACACGTAAAACTCGCGGACATGGTGTCAGAAGACCCCTGTCTTCGCCGGTTGACACTGGAAGCATCAGCAAAGGGCAGACGGAAGGGAGGAGTCATGGATGTGGTGTTGAAAATCGCGGGCAGGGTACTCGTTCTGGCCAAAATATAAACCCAGTTGTCCGGCTGGAGTGATCTGCTAATTCATTTTTTTATATATTCTAGATATTGTTTCATTATTATTATGTGGCTGAGCTTGCTTGTGTTTTGATTTGTGTGCTGGGTTGTCAATCGAGGGTTAAGTATTCAAATCTCCTCTAGGGCATAGATTTGCATCAAGAATTCTGCTCCGCCTGCACCTCATTACCAACCAAGCTATGACGATTTCACTGATTGTACACTGTCGCTGGGAAGATGAGACGGTGAGGGAGAAGATTTGCCCCCCGCTCTGATATGCCGAGGCTAAGATATGAAGTTGCTAATGCTTCACACCAATGACTGCCTTTCCGGCTAGCTTAAAGGGCTGATGTTCTCTATTTCCTCTATAATTTAGATCTAAAATTTTGTCATTAATTTTTGTCGCATTGTTATATTTAACTCCTATAAAAAATTTTTGCTCTTAAACGTCTGTTAGTATCAGACTGTATACCATAAGATTTGTCTGTTTGTTGTAGATCCATGGAAGAATGTGAATGCCTGTTGCTACACATGAACTCGAAGAAGACGCCTTGGAAAAAACAGAGCCGAAAAGAAGACTGGACAAAAATACATTAATTCCTTTTTAAACTTGTACTCTGGCAGTGCCAGTCCCAAGCCTGGATAAAGGAGGAGGGCGACAGCACTAATCTTTCTTTATCAAACAGTGTCGTTAAAATGAAGCTACTACATCAGTTGACGATCCAGAGTCACCGATCGCCTTCACGCCAAACTGGACATGATGCAGAAGACCTTTTAACACTTGCAGAGGGTCGACTGAAGGGTTGGATCATGTTTCCACAGGGGACCCAGACCACAAAGGAAGCACATCATCCTGTGGTGATTCAGGATCATCTGTTCTGGAACATCTTAAACTCTAGGTGGTGGTGTGAGAAGACCCGTGTCGTTCCCAGTTGATGCCGAAAACATAGTGCGACAGGAATAAACTGTCATTTTATTTTAGTTTTCTGATTATTTAAATGTTAATTTTATCCATTGTTGTATTGCAATATTTAGTTCCTCAGCAGAAAATAGCAGTTTAGCCTCTCTTAGAATCGAAGACTCTAATTAAATTGACATTTTAGTGTCAATAATTTCTCGTTGGTATAATAACTTTTTTCTTAGTTGAGATATCGACACCATATTTGGACAGTGCATTTTCAATCGCAGCAACTACAATTGTGCCAAATTTCACTTAAATTGGTTCAAAAACAATATCCGTTGCTAAGGAGATTATAACAATAATTTGACCAAACTTTGTACGCAGTTTTCTCAAATAACGATTTACGTAACCCATCATTCTTGAAGTTCTATAACTTTGTCTGTATGTGAGACATAAACAAGCGGAAAACGGTTTTGGAAAGGTAAATCTTGCATCTACAAAATGGTGCAATTAACAGAGAAAAAAATATTTTGTACTTGTGACTGGTTTCGTTGTGACAGGACACAATTGACAGATATCTTGGGCAAATACCAATTGTGCTAGTCATAGCAGACGTCCGTCCAACAGAAATCATGATTTACAATCAAAGCTGCTGTGAAAATATATTGCAAAGTTACCTTCAAAGCTAATTGGACACCGATTATTTGTTTGCCGATACCCGATTATTTCATTGTGTTTCCCAAGATGACCGGTTCCAAAAGATACTACTGCTTATTGTTGTGATACAACCAAACACTTGCTCCGTAGGAGATGTATATACATGGAGTTGGGGACTAATCCTAGGCAGCCAATACAGATTAGGCACACCGCCTGCTGTAGACCTTGCATGACGGAGGAGAGGAAAGATAATTAATGCAACAAGACGCCTTCTTCTAACATGCCAATGATGCCATTCCCTCCCCAGACAGGCCACTTTCACGACTTGCCAATTTGGCCTAAAATTGTATGATTGTGCCCAGAGTAATTAAACAGGCTACAGATGTAGACACTTTCCCATGGTACTAGCAGTCTAGCACAATGGTTACTGGATGGTCTGAAGTAGAAGCCCAAGTTTCCCATGCTATGGGAAGCGAACAGAATGCTGTCCTTCACAGACCCAATAATGTTGCTGTCGTCAATTTGCTCTTAAAGACTGAAAATAATATTATGGGAAAAAATAATTTTTAATATCAGTGCCGATTATCTTGCCGATATCTCTATAATCGGCTGGCCGATAAATCGGTACAGCTCTAATACAAACCAAAATCATAATTCAAGTGGAACTTAGAGCAGTGAAGGTGGTGCAAAATCCCAAGCAGATTGTTCTGTTGTTTCTCTGCAATTGCTTGAAAGATATGAGCCCATTGTCTGTATGCATAGTTACATGTGCACAGAGGTGTATGGCATCAGGAGGCCTTGATGCACAGGATATTTGCAAACAAGGCAAGCACAGTCAGAATTAGAGAACTTAACATGCATAAGAAAACAGATTGCTTCAGGGAGTGAACACATCACATTCAATTAGTGGAAATCAAATTGGAGTCGGCATGCATTAATGTTTTTTGTGACTTTCTACAGATGCTACTTGAATGAGTGGATGTCCTAACTGGGCATGATATGAAAGACATTCTACCGGTAAATATATATGCAATAATGAGAGCTGCAGCCGGTAGGGATAGTAAGGGGAAATTATGGTCAGACAAAAAACCAAATCAGTCTTAAGTATGCACAGCATAAAAAAATAAAAACCTTGATAAATGTTGACATCAATTTATATAACTGATCACATTAAAACTTCTCATAGCTAAGTAGAGTCAAACAAAAAGAGAACAAACTAGAGAATGATGTGAGACATTTTACCTTGTTGCCACCCTGATCAACATATCTGGCGGTATTGTTGAACACACGAAGCATTGGTAGAAGACCATTTGACACACCATTTGTCTGTAGACAACAGCAATTACAAGTTAAAGTAACAAGTAAAAATATGGGTTTTTCGGCATAATTATGTAACGCTGTAAATGGCTGTTTATAACCCACCCACCCGCCCTGCACCGCATCAAAAAAAGTTTCCATAGACCCACCCACCCACTACCCCGAGCGCTACGCATTTTGAACATTTTCAAATTACGGAAGTTAAATGTAGACAATTTGTCATGTCATTTGCTTTGACTTGATTTAACTTGACTTTAGTTTGACTTGAAGCCAATGGTGATCATAATATTGATGCATATAAACGGTCTTAATTTGCGTATTGCATTTCACCCCGCTTTCGTATGACGTTTTAAATTAACCCCCTCCTTTCTGAAAATATTCACATTACCTGAGAAATTGGGAGAACGCTTTGTAGAAATTTCATTTCGCCCGAGCGTTCCATTCCTGAGCCTTCGCGACTCGTCTACATTTAACTTCAAAATTTGAAAATGTTTAGATTTGATATTAAAACAAAATCGCATCATCAGAAGGCATATTAGTTAAAACACCTAGTGAGCAACTACTTTCCATTCAGCAAGTCTAATAAAGCAGATAAAAAACCCTTACTTGTGCTTCCCCTTGATTCCACAGCATCACAGAACTTTGACCACCTCTTTACAGCATCACTTTCTAGTATATTAGTTACAAAAACCAACAGATATGCAAGAGAGAAGGGAAAGACTGATGACGATACATATGACTCAAGGTGGACATAAAATTGTTGATTTGCGCCCTCATGGAATTCGTTCAGGTCGATGTGAAATGTTTTCGTTGGACCATATAGGAAG
This sequence comes from Bimastos eiseni, assembly GCA_959347315.1. NCBI lineage: Eukaryota > Metazoa > Annelida > Clitellata > Crassiclitellata > Lumbricidae > Bimastos > Bimastos eiseni. The sequence continues at coordinate 43,659,426 of OY365807.1, read as the reverse complement.
CCGGAGAAACACAAAGAAACAATGTTTGATTGTCCTAAGTCTATGAAACATTTATGTCTAGTGGATGCTGGATTGAATATCGTACGAAGTATCAGCTCCATCAATCAATAAGTTGTCTTGTTTTCTGATATTCTATGCCTGAGCAAAAGCGTATCAAAATAAATGAATTTGAAGCCATTTTTGCAGAGAATGCTGGGACTCAAAGGGTTAAAGTAAAAACATGGGTTTTTCAAGACCCTCTTTTATCTCGCAGATGGCGCATTTCCTTAAGACAACTTTGATTTAATATCATTGATGATGTAAAATTGCCGGACTGGAACTCATCAATGTGGGCTTCTTCGAGCGATTAAACGGTATAAACTTTTAGAGATTTTCAATTTTTTTCTCTCGATTTGTAAGTTATGTCCATAAAAATTTGATACACTGCATTGTCAACTCCACCAGCCTGAAATGTGTGCAAAACTGCAGCTCTGTAGGTCGACGAGAACATACAAAAAAAAGAATTGAAAGAACTCCGACGAACCAACGGTCCGTCCATGACAAACACAAGCAAAGTTAAAGAAAAGAGGGTAAAAACATTTGTTCTTGTAGAGTGCACAATCATTCCATTTCCTGAAGAAGTTTTGATTACATATCATTGATGATGTAAACTTGCTGGAGTGGAGTAGGACTCGTTCGAGTGGTTAAACGATATTTAAATTTTTGCATTTTTTTCTCAATTTTTGAGTTACGCCTGTAAAATTTGATACATTGCATTGTCATGCAAGCGTGAAATGTGTGCAAAATTCTGTAGGTTGACAGGAACATACTTGAAAAAGAGTTTGTCACAGACGGACCAGACCGTCTGACAAACTTTACGCACGCCAGGTTAGATAAACGAGAGTAAAAACAGCCAAATTTAAGGAAATCTTGTACAATCGATAATTAATGGTCTTTAGGTCTTGAAAATACAACACAATTGTAATTTGATAATGCTCTCCTCACAAAAAGTCCAGAAGTGCATATTGAAGTAACCACTAAAGAGCCATAGACAGACTGGACTTGCTAACAGAAACTTCCCAGAAAAACAAAGAAAATTTTGTCCGTTCCAATCTGAAAACTGAGAGCACTATTATCATATAATTCACAGATGCAAAGATGCACAATACCCCATTTCTATGCACCAACAGTCATTTCTTACCCCAGAGATGTAGCTGCCGGAAGCACGAATGCAATGTACATTTAGACCAACTCCACCAGCACTCTTTGAAATAAGTGCACATTGTTTCAGAGTGTCGTAGATTCCTTCAATGCTGTCATCAATCATTGACAACAGAAAGCAGCTACAAAGATGGCAACACTATCAGAAATTAGCTTTAAAAATTAAAATTTAACATTCAAAGTAAAACCTAGTTTAACTCACAATGATTTTCTATCCTAACCTTAACCCCTTTAGCGTCCAGTAAATTTTTTTTAAACCTACCCTTATGCGGCAAGCAAGTTTTACATCGGCATATCTATGTACGTATGTATATATGTATGTATATATAAATCCATATATATGTATATATACATTCATGTATATGTATGTATGGATGTACGTATGTATACTTATGTATACTTATGTATGTATGCGTATATACATATGTATTTATGTCTGTATGTATGTATAATCAATTAGACGAATTTAATGGGTTTGCCGCTAAAGGGGTTAATGCATTGCACATATCTACAGTTGGCCACAATTTACTAAGTTTTCAAAAGTAAGTAGATAATGCTTGCAGTCACGTTGATTAGAATACAAAACTGTCCAGTCCACATCTGATAACAAAGGTTACTTCAAAAAGGTATTCAAAGGCTGATGACAAATAGGGCTCAGCGAGTTTTGCAACACTCAGGATTCACTCTGACAAAGGATTAGAGCTGTACAGATACATCAGCAGCACTCGTAATCAACACCAATTACAGTGATATCAGCTGTATCCGATATCGGTAAGATAATCGGCGCAGATATTAATTTTTTTTAAATTATTTTATAAAATTATTTTATAATATTATTTTCGGTCTATATTACGACAGCAACATCATTGGATCTGTGAATTCCGTTCCGTTCCCATAGTGTGTGACTTCAGACCACCCATGCAGTAGGCATTGTGCTAGTATATAATGTTGGAAAGCTGTTCTACTTAATTACCCTGGGCACAGTTGTCAAAAGTGGCCATGGTGTCCAGTTACATAGCTTTCACATGTCTCCTCCGTCATGCAAGGTCAACGGCACACGGTGTGCCCAATCGGTATTGCATGCCTAGGATTAGTCACCAACTACATGTACATGTGTTTTGCTTGTATCAAAAGGGCCCATCCACATATTACGTAACCAAAAAAATCGGATTTTCGGACCCCGATCCCCCCCAGTTGCACCACGTACATTTTGTCGACCCCCTCCCCATGCATGCGTACATTTGAGCTCTACCTCCATTGCAAAGGTTAAATAGCTAAAAACATCTATAAGACATTGATTTACCACAAACTATTTAGTTTTGTAAAGCATCATATTTAACAGCTTAAATTTGTTAACTGTTATGAAGTAATAAAACACTAACAACACTTGCATGTGAAACCGTCTTAATGCTACATAAAATTGATTAAGCAGGAATATAGTCTGTGATTAGGTTTACAGCTCTGATATTCATATTCTGTATTGTGGACGTCATAATTAGACAATTATATTTGCGCACGTACATAATTATTTTCGGGACCCCTTCTCCCACCACACGCAAAATGGCCGAAATTCTTAACCACCCTCCCCTCACTGCATACGTAATATGTGGACGGCCCCAGAAGCAGCAGGTCTATCTTTGAAAACCAGACAACTTGGGAAAAGCAATGAAAAAATTGGCAAAATAATCTATGAAATAATTGGCTAGATAATCGGTATCGGCAATAATCAGTAAAAAGTGATATTGGTACAGCTCTACAATGGAGACCAGTTTTAAAGACAATTGGCTTCGAATTTCCTCTTTTGAAAATTAAAATTTAATTATTTTTTTTACAAAACGACAATCAACATAACTAAAAACACAAATACTGTTATTAGTAGTATTTACTAGTTACTACTTCAAAGTTTCAAACCCAAAAATCCCCAAACGTTGCGCAAACTGCAAAACTAAAAATCTCAAGAGATTGAAACTTATTTAAATAGGAGTCTGTAAACTTGATACTTGGCAGAAAATTGACACTTAGTTCAACCCTAATGCCAGATACACTGTAAACCTTTTGTTATTCTGCCTGCCAACATAAGCAACCCTCATGGTTGGTCTCATAATGTCTTTTGACAATGTATTCTCTCATCCCCAAATAATTTGTTGGCATATTAAACAAACAGTGCTCACTATTCTCAATAGCAAAATAGATAAATGGTTAAACTTTCTTTGAACTGCCTTCTTTTGTCGTTAATACGAATTCTTTTCAGGCTTAATTTCATAAATAAAATTTTTTAATTTAATAATATTGACGTTACAAAGATGTACAAGGCCAATGCTAAATTTAACAAAGAAGATAGTAGCTACATAGAGGCCTAACAGTTTGATTTTAAAATTAGATCGGTCAGTATGCACTATGCAAGCCATGTGACTTATTAATTACAGCTAGAAAATTAAAGTGTAATCACTGAGTACAGTGATGTAAAATTTAAGTAGACTAAACACATTTTTTGCATTTCTGTATAATGAAAAACTTATGCATTTTTGAACAGCTAGACTGCTAAATGCTAGACTGCTAAAATAAATATTAATATTAAACTGTACAGCGGTACCGATATCGCTTTTTTCTCATTGTGCCGATACCAATTATGGCAGACTATTTCATTTTCAGATACCGATTACATAGCCGATTATTTGTGTTTCCCAAGGTGTCCGGTTCCAAGAGATAGATAGACCTACTGATACCGCCTATTGTCGTGATATAAGCAAAACACTCGCTCCGTAGGAGACGTATACATGTAGCTTGGGACTAATCCTAGGCAGACAATACAGATAGGAACACCTCCCGCCGTCGAGCTCACATGACGGAGGAGAGAAAAAGAGATTTATGCAACTGGACACCTTCTAACATGCCAATGACGCCATTCCCTATCCAGACAAGCCACTTTTACAACCTGCCATTTTGGCCTAAAATACTGGCCAGCACAGATGACGTAACTGTGTCCAGGGTCATTAAGCAGGCACTGTGACTCACTCTGCACAACACCTATGTTGCACGTTTCCATGGTCTATGCTAGCACAATGCCTACTCGGTGGTCTGAACTCTGAAGTAGGCATGCTATGGGGACGGAATGGAATGTTGTCTTTCACAGACCCAATAATGTTGCTGTCGTCATTTTGCTCTTATAGACGAAAAACAATATTATAAAATTAAAGAAAAATAGTTTTTAATATCGGCATCGATTATCTTACCGATATCCGATACCGCCAATATCTATATAATCGTCCCCGATTATGAGTGCTGCTGATATATTGGTACAGCTCTATTCAAATGTGTTTGTCAAATTGGACATAAATGGCTAAGCCTACAATTTTCCCAAAATTCAATCAGGGCCCGCATGATTGAGGGTTGGATGCGGCTTGAGGGCCCCACTTTGGGGAACCCTAATGTAAACCATACTACTCTACAGGCCGGTCATCCATATTATCTTCAGCCTTTACCAACTCCAAGAGGGGCAGCATATAATGGATGTTTGCAAAGATGGGGAGTGGGCTTGCTAAATGCTGACAACTTTGGACTAGGGGGCGCTTTGCAGACTTCCGCAAGCTAGTATTTTTTTTATGATCCTCTGTAGTACAGAGTGTATTTCCATGATATTTTTAATTTGTTCCTCAAACCCATTTTCCTGCCTGAATTGTTTTTTCAGATATATATGAAATAGATGGGTACACAATATAGCAAAAAGGGTTACACTTAAGCATAATAAATATTTATTTAATATATATTTCTGAATCACCAAACTTCTGGCTATGGAATGCATACATAGTTTTGAACAACAATTGATTTATATAGCAGCCATAGCTGTCAAATGGCAAAACAGTCAGCAATAAACACATCAACACTTCATCCAACAATAGTAAGCATAACAAGCTATATTTCATTGTGTACAAAAGTTGACTATAATTGTATCCCATTATGATAGTGGCCCAGCCTGGACATCATCATAAATTCTCAGAATAGTTTTTTTCATCCATAAGCTGCCCACTTTTTCATTAGAGCCTACATAATTTTATTCATGTTACTCTGTTTGCGTGGAATATCAGTAACCAGCCCTATGTTTTCAGAGAACAAAATCACAAATCTCTACAACACAATCAAAACACTTTACATCATGACTATTAAGAAATTACACAAGAGAAAATCAAAATATTCAACACTCAGAAATGCTCATTCAAATAAATAACAACAAAAACTCAACAGTCAAATTCGGACCCCATCACAACCCAGGTCTATCCCACGCGTGCTTCTGGCTATTTATCTATATGCTGTTGATCACATCTTCTCTAAAACTTATTCTTTTATAAACGAAAATGCGTCGCTGCTCTAATCCAAGATATGGCTCAAAACCTTGGCAAATGGGCTACTTCTACACATGAAAATATTTAGTTTATAACAGCAAATTTGGTGTCAAACGATAGCAAAATTTTCTGTAGACACAACGAATGCTATTGTTAGGTATGACCTAATGGAACTATATTTATTTTATAGTCTGACTCCATGCTTCCCATTTTGGGTCACCTGTGACCCGATCCGGCAGGAATGAATTAATTTGAGCCAACAGAATATAATATATGAATGAATTTGGCTCAGTCGAGTTTTGTAATACTTGGAATGGGTTAATTTATAGGTCTGTCTTAGGGACAAACTGAAACTTGGCTCGAAATTTGGCTCAGTCGAGTTTTGTAATACTCGGCAGTCAGCAATATTCGGATATGTGACAAACAGTCGGTCCGCATATAAAAAAATTGGCTTTACTGATTTGTCCCATCCTTTATTGGATTTTTCCTATTATTTGATGGTACACAGTGTAGATGTTAAATGACCCTTGCTATTGAATTAGATTAGATAATCATGTATTATAGCTGCAAAGAATTAATATTTGAACTGTTTCCTGACCAAGCTTACAAAAGTCTAAAAGTAAAGCGGTCATTAAGGCACTAAGACTCCAGAACTGCTCTCAATTAACACCTGGGCATCTGCTAACAACCTTACCTTAAATAGCACAAAATCTAAAGAAATGATAATTCACCGTTCTCGACACCTCTCCAATCCCATCAAATACCTGGTACAACCATAGTTAAAACCTTAAAAATACTAGGTGTCTTCCTTTAAGATAACCTAAAACTCACAGCTCACATTGACCACTTCCCAGCAACCTGCTCCTGATCTTTTTAAGCTATTAGAAAGCTTGAAACCCATAATTTTGTCCCCACTACCATTCATTGTATAACCAAAGCCTAACCAAAATTGTTATATGCCTTCCCATCTTGGTGGGGTCTAACCCTAGTCTCTGATAAAGAGCACCTGGAAAGAATCTTAAGAAGAGCTAAATGCCTAGGTTACTTACAACAACCCTTTCTATCAGTGCCTGAACTTACAAACATAGCAGATACCAAACTCCTTTTCTCCATTTTACACAACCCCAAGCATTTTCTTCAACTTCTACTCCGTCCCTACTCCAATCACCAATTATGACCTAGAGCACACAATCATGTCTTCCCATCCAATTTATCCCTAGATCATTATACAAAAACATTCACCAGTTTGTTATTAATTCTAGCTACTATGTCACTCATTTAAGCCTTTCTGCATTATTGTCGGATTGTGTTACATCTAAATAAATGAATATCTCATCATCTAGCATGAGTGCCAGTGTGGTACATATATGCCTCTGGTGGTTGCAACAGACAGTTAATGATCTGATATTGCAATGCCCATTGCATTTATATAACACGAAACCATGTCGAGCAATATCATATAAATTATACCTGGAGAGTTGTGGTCGACAGGTACCCGCATTGAACAGCGTTGGTGAAGCATGTGTAAACCACTTTTCCGACAGCAAATTATAAGTCTGCAAAATACATAGTAGTCATATTATACTTTGCATTCAACTGTGCATGAAAGGATTATAATCAGAAAACAAGTTCACTGGCATGGCAATTGAAATGAAAACTTGTTACAGAGGGCAAAAGTCACAGGAAAATGAAAGAATACATTCAGTTAACAGAAGTATGCAAAACATGAAGATGAATAGGCATCAAAATTCAAGGGAGTTTGAATTCCTTGAAGAGTCCGAGTTGAACTTTCCAGAGTCCCGAGTTTTGAATATTTAAAACAGTCTCATTCTCTTGATGTTTAGATTCACAATTTGCACAACTTTAATTATTTAGTTTTGCCTTAGTTAACACTAGGCAGTAGTAACTTGTAAGCAATAACAGTTGCAATATTTGTGTTTTTAGTTAGATCGATTGTAGCATTGTAAATAAAAATAACAGTATTTGTACTTTACTTACACAGATTGTCATTCTGAAAATTAAAAAAATCCGATTTTCATTTTCAAGACAAAAAATCGGAAAGATTAATACTCTGACCCATTGTTTGTCTGAGTAATGTAGAGTAACAAGAAAATTGGACCGAGCATAGTTCTGAACAGAGTTTTGGTTCATCCCAGTATCAACCTGCCAACCCAAACTTCCATGTCTCAGTATAGAAGTTTTATTCTTTCATAAAACGATGCTTTGAAACTAGCAATTTTAGCTCAACCATTGCCTAATTCTTACAAGCATCTTAAAATAATTATACCGGATTTAAAAACCGGTTTTTATAGGTGTTCTTAAAAATATATTGAAAAATTGTACTATAATACAACTCTGCAGAAGATAGCAGCACTCAGTCTCCTGATTGCTGCTATCTTCGTGAGCTCGGGTACCCTTCCCCTAGCTCACGTTTCCACACTAGGCTTGCCTCGACAAAAGGGTTGTTTATTAGCAATGAGCAGCTATTAGTTACTCGGTTGGAAGACGCGGACGGGAAATATTTTGCTTAGCCGCGTCTGTACCTTTGAAGTTGACCGACTTACTTGAGCATTTTTCTATGGGAATTAATCCGGGAGAGGTGAGATAAATAAGGCAAAAAAATTGGATTACCGTTTTGCAAATGACAAATCAGTTACCGTTTTCAAAACAGATAACCGGAATTCTGGTTATCATTTAACATCCATAACTAAAATATAACAAATGATTGTCCTGAACAATCACAATGGAATTTATTGTGACTGTTCACAATAAATTAACTCTGGAATTTATAGAAAAAAACTATATTGTTGTTGCCAGAATGAAGTATAAGTAGGCTTAAATGTGCATCGTATGAAATTGGATTATCATTGTAAAATATATAAAATGTTTGCCGTGAACAGTGACAATAAGAGTCTCAAAATGAACATTTTTATTTATTCACTCTTGAATTAATAGAAAACTTTGCAACTTTTTTCTGTTGTTGCTGCTACTATTCACATTGTAATCATTATCTAAAATATCTAGTTCAAATTCTGATTCATCTAATTTCGAATCTGGTGACACTGAAGAGTTGTTACTGTTGTTGTCAGAACGAAGAACTTTGGGTTTTACAAGTAAATGGGCATTATATAAAATTCTATTTTTCAGCTAAATTTATTCCCTAGGAGCTGGTTGTTAACAGCCTAGGTTATTATCCATTTAAGGGATTAAGACTGTTTGTATAACTGTGGTTGGGCTTTGAGTGCCTTCGAGCGCACTTCTTGTGTGGTGTTATATAAATGTTAAAATCAAAGAATGATTCTTCCTGAGTACTGCAAGTCTTGTACAAGGTCAAGAACCACATGTTCTTCTTGCCTTTGTTCTCTGTCTAGAGCTGCTAGTTTAGTAATTGTAAATTTCCAAACATATGTGAGGCCATGGGTCAAAACCCATCACTTGTCGTTTTTGACTTTTTTTAGTAAATCATATTCTACAGTGCATCTGTTTCAAAATAATTTTTACAGAATCGAAATAGCTTTTATCAAACTTAAGTTATACTCGTTTAAAGTCTTTCATTAGTATAATCTTAACAACTTAGAAAATCGAAGTCAAAGTTTCAGAATATTCGTGTCATCAAAGTTCATAGGAAATATTACTCGAATTCTCCAGAATTTTGCTCACAGCTACAAAATCTGGTTACTACTACGCAAATTATGGCATGTATGCGGCAGAAATCTAAGTCGTTCACCTCTGAAACTATTCATATTTAGCAATGCAGATCTTAACACCACATGCACTAAAAGTCATTTTTCTCTAAATATTTGAATTTAACATTTGTTATTTCAGCTGTTGAAAGAAGACATATTTGCTTCTAACAATCTTTTGTGTTTGTGACCCTTCTCACCTATTTCAGCCCTTATCTCAATAACGGGGAGCCGACAAACTCCAAGTTTTGACCCCTGGCCTCACAGTCAGCATACAAAATTTGATAACATGCTTGCCTGAATTACTAGGAATGGGTATTGTATTATAATTAGCAATATTAAGAGTGCGCTGGAAATGTCATGAAAACATTAAATACATAAACTCAGAATGTTGGTGAGCTTGACAACATTCAGATGATGTGTTTAGTTTTTAGTCAAATGTGCTCGTTCCTTTATAACAGGCAACAAAGTAACAAAAAGCAACCACTAAAAGTTAAAAACACAAGCAAATTATGCAAATATGTAATGGCGTCTGAACGAACAATAAAATCTAAATTACCTCAATAGCCGCATCAATGTCTTCACCATGAATCCCAACAGCCACTCTCATGTACATATGCTGAGGTCTCTCAGCAATCTTTCCATTTATCTTAAGAAGATATGATCTCTCCAATGTCTGTTTAATAACAACAGCACATGCCATTTCAAACTAGTAATTTGAGAGCACATCTCATTCAAAACCATTGTTCCTGCATTGAGCTTTTTTGCTAATTGCATCCCGATCTACTTAACACTTTGACTGCAGGCACAATTTTGGTATGAACGGATGATGACAAGTTATTACAGAAGTCGAATTTAACTATCGGCTAGGCACCATAACGTTATTCATATAACTTAACCAATGCCAACAATAAGATATATTTGTAGCACACTTGCGACCCATCTGCGGAGCGCAAAAAACTGCAGGGTTCACGACTATCTTTACGATCAACATTATTTTTCTGTCACGATAATGCTACTTGAACTAGAATTAAGTGTGTCATCATGATCAGTCTACATCAGACAAACTATTGTCGTGATGACAATAGTCCAATGTAGACTGTGATAATGATGGCAAATAATAAACGATGCATTTTGTCATTATATAAACCACACATGCAACCCAACAACTAGCTATGCATGTACAAAGTTTTCCACATTGCCTGCCCAGCAAATGACCCACTTTATAATATGAAAAGTTGCTTAAAAATGTAAATCTATAATATTTCGTAATTGCAAACGTACGAACAGAATAGTAGTAACAACACTGGCAAGGTGAATACCATCCGCAGACGAAGCTTAGAATTTAAGACTTTCGTCGCTTCGCGTAATAAAAAATTAGCAAATAAATGTTTCTGCCTGTAACAACTACAAATATGGCTTAAAATAATTTATTTTCTAATTGTGTGTGTAACATTTGCCGAGGAGAATACTTCTGAATAGTACCGGAAAAATTGTTAATTTGCAAAACCAGGCAGGCATTGTCTTAAAACCAGGCATTTCCAAAACCAGGCAGACAAAGTATTAAGAAATTTTGAAAGTAATGGTTCCAATGTCTGCAAAAGGATTATGAATATTAACTAATTACAATTAGTGGAACTTACCCGGAAACCAAAATAGGTAAAACCAAAGTCACGGTCAAAAATGATAGCAGAGTTGAGACGATCTGCATTTTTCATTATGATGGCATGAGTTTCCAGAGAGATCATTGGCGAAACAAATCGGGTGGCCGGATTGTAGTAATTGAACAAATCATTCATTACATCTACAAACATGAGTCACAAAATAGTTTATGGTTGCCTAATGGACTATTTTCTCCCAATTTCTCAGCTCACGTGAAAATTTTCAGAAAGACGGGGCTAATTAAAAATGTCATACAAAAGCAGGGCATTAGGGCATAACCGAAAATCGTCTCGGACATTAGCCTCGGTTGAATTTTGGACTTTTCGGAAGTATTCGCCTCAACAAATATTACCCTGGCCAATATAAAAAAATAACTGTTTCTGATAAAACTTCTTTGATAAAATAATATTTTTTCGTCAAATAAATTTAGGACCAATGGACTTACTTATAAGTTATTGATGAATTAAACAAGAACTTAACATTCCATAGAATTATCTTTAATTAAAATAATGACGCTAATTTGTATATTTTAATTTCTTTTCGTTGCATTCCCCAGGTGGCAACGAAATCAGTAATTTTCCGACTTGAATTGGCTCCACCCACTTTCCGCTAAACATTACAGAGTAAAGACGTTGTTGATAAATTCATATTTCAAATTTTATAAGAATGTTTTACATCTTTTTCACTAATAAAGTTATTAGATAATAAACATGTTATTATAGCCTAGAGTGTGATGATATGCTATATGATCAATCAGTGGTCAATTAAAAAAATCACACATCCAATTGAAATAATCCAGTTGAAATATGATAAATCAAGAAACAGGTGTCATGTTATGGTTCGTAAGCAAGTTGAAACGGATATGTACGTCTAAATGAAACTATGACCAACATTGTCAGTCTTGATTTAACCCTTTAACAACGAGCTACATAGATTTTTCCAGACATCTTAGTACACGCTCGTCTTTAAAGGATTAAGAGAAGAAGTAAGGCAGCGGTTCTAGATCCTTTTTAGTCCTGCGACCATCTGATAACATTTTCAAAGATGAGGCAATTCCAACTATACAATTGATTGGGCTACTGCCTTGACCACATTTTTACAACCATATATTTCCCTTCTTACCCTTTGATAATCCTTACACCACATGCATAACAACATGATCAAATCACTAATTAACTGAACAATTTATAATTTGCGTTGGTAACAATTTCATGAATCATAATTCAAAGAAAAACGTACAGATTAACTTAACCACTTTAGCATGCAGCCCGAGATAACTCGAGCTGCATAATCTGTAGCCATAGCTAGAGATAACTCGGATTGCGTCAGGCATGGCTACTTCGGACCACCTGGTAGGCACTGTGCTAGTATAAACCATGGGAAAATGTCATAAGGTCATGTAGCTGTGAGTCACAGTACCTGCCTAATTGCCTTGGGCACAGTTATGCCATCTCTGCCAGCTGCAAACAGCTACCGCTGGCACCATAGTATAGGTCAAAGTGGCAGGTCATAACTGTGGCTTGTCTGGGGAGGGAAAGGCATGTTTGTTACAAAAGGAAAGTGTTCATATGTCTGAATTTGCTACAAGAGACCATGACATCCTAATAGGTTTGGGGAGAATATTGATGACGAGAGCTAACAATACAGATTCAAGTTATTGCATGGTGCGACAGAGACCCTTATCTATCACCTAAGACGTACATGTTTGACTACAATTGATTGGCACCATATTCATTGTCAAGCAAACACACCATGAAAATTTTGTGTGGGTCACTTAGCATAACTTCTGAACCCCCGTCAAACAAATTTTGGGTGGTGGATAATTTTTAAATAACTAAAGTATCATTTTAGCATAAAATTCTGAAAATCAATTTTTCGAAATAATTTCACGCTGGGCGAGAGTTAAGAAATATTTAATTCCACGCTGAAGGAGTTAAGTCACTAAAGAGTAGCAGTTAGTGTAATAATCATGATCACATAAGTATTGAATATGATAAACTACGCTGAAAGCTGTCTTTTATTTCCAAATCCCTGAAGGTTCGTCGATCTCTGGCAAATCATAAGGTCAGCCCAATCATTAATTAACAGACCAATTTATAATTGTGCTGTGAATCAGTTTTTTAAATGAATCATAGTAGAAGAAAAACACAAATATTAACTCAAGTCACTAAAGTGCAGTAGTTAGTGTAATAATCATGATTACACAAATATTGTATATGAGAAACTATACTGATAACATGTTTTTTAAAAGTTCCTGAAGGTTTCAGTTGACATATGGCAATTCGTAAGGAAAGCCCATTGGGGGTCGTGACCCACAGGATGAGAAACAATGATGTAAGGTCGTATCACTACAAGATTTTGTCATATAAAGGCCTTAGTTATTTGAATCCAAAGATCATAGTAATTTAAAGAATTCTTATTGGTATTAATGCACTTTAATGTGACAAAAAACAGAGAACGACCTACCTGTGAAGACCTTCTTTGTCTGCTTGTGAAGATTGGACACTGCAATTCGTGCAGCCAGAATAGCATAATCAGGATATTTGGTTGTCATTGTAGCACATATCTCAGCTGCTAGATTATCTAACTCGATTGTTGAAACACCAGGATAGAGGCCATTTATCACCTTCATTGTAACTGCAGCCTATATCAACCAAAATAATTAATTGATTTCTGAGTCTTTAATGCAGCAATCAATAATTAAGCCAAATCACACTAGTACATGCACAGTCTAAAACAAGAGGCTTTTTGGTACATCAGATTTTTTATTAGCAGAAATGATTTTGCCATTAGCCGAATCCTCACACCTAATTCATAGATATCATACCTAACTCATTTACCTCAGGAACATTTTTTACACGGGCGCAACGCCATATAGGCCTAATCAATTATCAGCATTGTGAGGAACTCGCGTAAAGCGCTAATTATTGAAAAAAATGTAAAGACTATGAAATGCAAAGAACTTGTTTAACACTCCAATCTAGTCTATGGTATTCTGGCTAGAAGTCTGCCACAACAGCATCTGACTCATCAGGCTGGGATTCATTGTCTGAGCTACCTGCATGTACATCCACGCCTGCTGGGGGATAATAGGCCTCGATTGCTTGACTTTCTGTGTCCCTTCCCGGTTCAATGTTGTCTAATTCCTTATCATTATCCCGATCACTCTCCTCTTCAAAATAATTGTCGTCTGATAAATCAATTTATTTCAGAACCTCCAAAACTGTGTATCTTTTTCTCGATGCCATGAATAGCATGTGATCAGAACAGTGACATAGGTCTATACATTGACGTAAGACAGGGCATATATTATTTGCAGTAAGCACTAAAAAAATACATCATTATACACCAGATAACATCATACAACATAGTAGTAACGGAGACGCAGCATAGTTTATTGCCTGGACGCTTATTAGGTCATTATATAGAGATCTAATGGTCGTATACTTTATGATGTATATTTGCGCCATACGTGCACAGGAACGCTAAAATAATGACGTATATATATGGCCTACGCGTTCAAAGTGTTAAAGAAAACAACCCAGAGACATTCCCAACTCCAGTATGGCTAAAAGAAAGTCTTAAGTGGAGAAAATAACATAAAAACAAAGGTCCTGGGAAAGAGGCAATTAGAGCTGTACCGATATCACTTTTTCCGATTATGCCGATACCAATTATTGCAGATACAGATTATATATCAGATTATTTCATTGTGTTTGCCAAGATGTACGGTTCCAAAAGATAGACCTACTGCTACTGCCTGTTGCAAAACACTTGCTCTTTAGGAGACATACACATGTAGTTGGGGACTAATCCTAGGCAGGCAATACAGACTGCCCGCCGTCAAACTGTGCCCAGGGTAATTAAGCGCAATTATATAGGGTGACAAAAGTTTGTTTCACCTTTTCAAGCTTAAATATATCGGTCAAAATGATTAAGATCGTGAACTATTTTGCAAGCGTATACACGACTCTCATATTATATATTGTTAATAATTTTAAGTCAAACTTGTGATAAATGAAGTCATAGTGTGCCTACCATACACCACAGTGTGCTATGTGCATTTGAGGCTCAATGCTGGATATGATATCACCATTGTTTACATAAACTTATACTAGCCTTACAGCCCAGCTTTGCTTGGAATTGAAATGCTGGACGAAATCTTGATTGGATAGGCCGATGGGAAGCTGGATTTAAACAAATAGTAGGTTATTTCTGTATTAGTTCAGTCTATGTGTCATGTAGTTTGGCAGGACTGTGTGCATATTCATGCTGATATTGATACATATACCACCAAAACTTTTTAAGTAGCATACAGAAATGAGCACCTTTCTGCAGCAACACGCAGAAACACAACTTGGTTCTGCATGCTGCCTTTGTACAAGCCACACATAGAAAAAGCAAAAATGTGCTTACAGGATCCACAAAATCCATGTTCAGACCATAGCAAAGTTTGCCAATTCGAAATGTGATTTTGTCAAAATGCACATCTTGCTGACGTCCATCTAAGAACATAAACCAACACAGACATTCAGTTTCAAGTGACTTGACAGCAATCATGATAAAATTTTGAATTTCAACATCTTAACCATGAATGCACAGCAGAATGTTTAGTACCTGTTATGGAGAGGTCATATATTTTGGTCTATTTATCCCTTAAGGCAGCGTTTCTCAACCTATGGGTCGCGACCCCCACGAGGTCGCCTTACAATCTGCAAGAGGTAACTCAAACTTTAGGAATTTGTTTCTTGTATTTAATATTCGTATACTTATGATTACTACACAATTACTATACTATTGCGACTAAAATCAATCTTTACTATTTTCTGCGCTATGTATCGCAGTGAAAGTAGTAAATCGCAGTGAAAGTAGTAACTCTTGCACAAAACATCATATCAATTTTATAGTTCAGGACAAAAAGGTTGAGAACAGCTTCTTCAAGGGTAAGAACATCATATCTCATCAACCAATGACGCTTAGAAATGAAATATTAAAAAGCCATCAATAAAAATGTGTATATGTGATTGAGCTTAATGCTGTGAGGAATAACGTCAATATTTCTAGTCTCATATAATTATATTTCCACCAACTTTGATAAATTTCGATAAGTAGATGGCAAAATGGCTGAAGTTTTATGCTATGTAAAAATTTTCCACCTCACCTGATTCATATCACCACACTACCCTGCTAAAGACAGGTTGTATAATGCTTACAGTTTATTACTTGCAATGGCTGCACTGAACTCCATTTAATCAAGCCAGGTGTCAAAGCGAATGGGGCATACTATCGTGACAACCTTCTTGCGAAGAAGCTACAGCCACACATATGCCGGATTATCCTAGGGCGTGCTTATTGTCTTTCAACAGGATGCAGTGGAGCACGCAACACTCTCTTTCCTGGAGCGAGAGACACCTGACTTATCCCTCCAACACTGTGGCCGCTGAATTCACCGGATCTTAACCAGTTGAATATAGCATATGGAGTGTGCTGCAGGAGAAGGTTTACCACTCCAGAATAGCCAACATCTCCTAACTCAAAACGCGTCTGGACACAATCGACTGGCCTGGGCGCGCTTTGACCAGTCGATCGCTGACGCTGCTATCGGCCAGTGGCATCCGTGTAAATGGGGCATATTTCGAGCACCAATTTAAACAATTTTAAGCAGATCTGTCATAACAATTAAAAACTCTGCCAAGTACACCATATTTTACTTTACTGCATGCTAATTCAGTCTTTAGATAGTTTGTTGCAGGTAATAAAATTTAAGTGTTATATCAAAATTGGTACATCTGTGTTTAACAAGGTAGCATGGTGATAAGTGTCAGATGAGGTGGAAAATTTATATATAGCATAAAATTTCAGCCATTTTGCCATCTACCTACCAAATGTTTTTTAAATTGGTGGAAATTTGACGAAGTTCTGACAGAAACAAGTTTACACTGTTTATTTTGAGACACGATGTATAATGCAACTAGATTAAGATGAAAGACATGGAACCAGCATAAGATTTTTGTCTTTACAAAAATCGTGTTAACCATTAGGCAATAATAAATGCAGCACGCCATCCTAACTTGACAGCAGCAAATGATGCACACACATGTTTCTGTCAGTCATCTGTAGATGAAAAGCAGAATTCAGAACATAATGTAATCAAACATTTACATAGCACCCCTTCATGATATCTAATCTGTGCTGCCCTAAATGATGCTAAATGTCACAGTTGACACATAAAAATGGATCCATTAGCAAAACTATGCACAGTAAGCTGTAAAAGACATCAGTAGTGGACCTGGTGGGCCAACGCACAAGCGTGCAATCAACCAATGGATTCCTGCTGACAGCTGACATGGATATCTGGGTTAAGCTGCGTCAATGAGTAGATCGAGCGACAACTGTCAACGTCGATCGCAGACACGGGACGTTGTTGACAAGTAGTCCTCGCTGGTGGAAGATGACACGCATCTGGATATTCATCGAGATACAAGGAGGACGTAGAAAAGACAGTATATTGAATAGCAATCCGAGACTCTCGGTCAATGTCCCTCCAATGGCCGCATCGCTTGTCCTCCGAGAGCCAAACACTCGGCTCCACAGGCTTACACAGCAAGACCCAAGGGGCCGTACACATATTACATATGCAGCGAGGGGAGGGGTTTCAAATTTCGACGATATTACATACGGGTGCGTACAGAGAGGGGGACCCGAAAATATGTATGTACGCGATAATAATTTTTTAATTATGACGTCCATAATACAGAATATTAAAATCAGAACTGTAAACCCAATCACTGACTATATTCCTGCTTAATCAATTTTATGTAGCATTAAAACGGCTTCAAATGCAAGTATTGTTAGTGTTTTATGTCTTCATAACAGTTAACTGTTAAATATGATGCTTAATGAAAAATAAATAGCCTTTGGTAAAATCAATGTATTACAGATGTTTAGCTATTTAACCATTACAATGAGGAGTAGAGCTCAAATGTGCGCACGCATGGGGAGGGGGTCCACGAATGTACACAAGTTCAAAATACGCTAAAATAACGATCTTACCAAGATTTGTTTAGGGACAAATCTAATGCAGCCAAACCTTCGGCACAAAACTAAAAAAAATTCTACTTTTACTGCCGAACACATAAAAAAATTTAGCGCGTGAAGACCTCTGTGCATGCGCAACCATTGGTGCATGGTGTTAAAAATACATAAAAAAATTTTAATTTGTAATGAGGGTCGATTAGGGTCAGATTAGGCATTGTGAGGGTTGGTTAGGGTCAGGGCTAGTGTCGTTTTTAGACATTCCGCAGAAGTAATATTTGTGCTTATCAGGCCGAACTTTCAGCCGCAGAAGATCTACGCTTTGTTTAGATCCTATAACAACTGGTCAAAACGGCGTAAAAGCCGGTAAAACTGGACACCGCATTCTTGCTGCAACGGGTGAATGAAAAAAATGGCGACGTAAATGCGCATCACTTTTAAAAAAGTGATGAATACAGCCAAAAACGTTTACAACTATCACAATATCTTGTATCCTATTAGTACCATAAAATATAAAATGTAAAAAATTAATAAATTGTCCTTCCTGGTCCAGGCAATTATTTCCTCAAACCATACTATACATAAGGTTATTGTCATCTTTTCTGCAAGCTATTCTATTTCTCACCTCGCTTCATGACATATAGTCTATTCTTTGCCGTCGCCATAGCTGTCGAAAACAGTTGGACCTCAAAAGTAGCAGCCTCACACAAACGAACAATAAGCTTCGGCACAAAACCAAAACACTGTTTTCTGAACGATCACTGAATCGAATGAAATGTATTAAACTGAATAGTCAGAAATTGGCGCAAACAAGTTTCCCGCTATCTGGCGCGAACTTCTGGTCTGGATCCGTTTCTTTGGAACCGTGTTTCAGAAGATATCTCTTTTCAACTATTGACAGATAGAGGAACGTTCCATATCAGCAAAGAAGTCTAGAGAGTGCAATTCCGGAATTTCCGAATTACTTAATTCCTTAATTCCGGTCTTTTGTAAATAGCGAAATTCCGGAATTTTTTAAGCAAGAAATCCGGAATTTCTGGAGTGAAATTATGGGTTTAAATAGCAGTTATCATCATTATTATTGTAAATCCTTATAAGTGCTTACAAAAGAGTTATTTTACAGGTGTTACATTACTGATTGTCATTTAAGGGTAGTGTATCGTTAATTAAGGGCAAGCAAGGTCACGATGATGCATTAGATACTACATAGGTGGTCCGGTTTGATGGAGCTTAAGCCAGGATGTGCTAATCGGACGATTGCCTGTCTTCAAAAGGCTGATAAATCGCTCGGTGCGTTGATCTCCGACAAGGCATATCGGAGGCCATTTGGTATGCCAAGGGAGGTTTTGACAGTTCCCCCACCCCCGCGAAATGATGTAGAACCTAGTTCCTATATAAGGAAGAGTACCCTTTAGCCCATTGCCAGTTACCCGAGAGTCGTCGTCTGTGATAGTGCTGTATGCCTATATGCAGAGAATTTCGGATAAGTTGAGCCCGTGAAAACCGTGATATTAGCGTTTGAGAATCGAATTTATCCAGATTTTGAGGTTAAATACCATCCATTTTGTATTTTATTATGCCCACCTAGATATGAAATTTGGGGAACATTATTACTGATCGCATAGGTTAGGGTCAGAAGATTGAATTATTCTGACTAAGAATATATATATGTTGACTGATGCATGCTTAATGTGAAGTACTTTTATTTCAGACTTAATTGTGACTTGGACATTGATTGTGATCCTTGTGATTTTGTTTGAAATACTTGTCTGTGAATTAACTACTTTTCTGTTCTTGCTTCCAATTACACTTCTTCATATTCTTTCATGATGTCTCAGGAGTCTTTGCATCAAGTAGGATTGGCTACTGAGGTAGAAAGGATAAATACACCTTTCAGTAGACCTGATTCTGCACTTGACAGGTTGTTTACTAAACTAGATAGTATGTCAAAGAATCGGTTAGAATCAGAGAACAGGATAGAAAATAAACTAGCTAAAATCTCTCAGAGTCATGCAGATTTTGTTAGAAGTCAGTCTGAACAATTGGCTAATCTATCAGAACTTAGCGAGAGGTTGGAAAGAGTAGAAGGTTCTACTCGGGGATCCGTGAGTCGAGTTTCGAACCCTGATTGCTTTGATACAGCAATTGCCGCACCCTGTGACGCCGTGCCCTATGCCATCAGCCACCCTATATACTCGTCATCCCATGATTTACGGAATTTGTCACTGGTTCAGGAAGCGAGTACAGTCCATGATTTTCTGCGTAGAAGTGAACGCTTAAAAGGAAGATTGCGTCCAGATTATAAAATGCTGGATAGACTAGGCTCTTCTTCTATGTGGCCAAGTTTTGAGGAAGCTAACCGATTCCGACCCTTAATCTCAGAAGGAGGTGGTTTAAACTCTAGACTCACGAGGACTCAATGGGTTATACACGGTTGGGAACCCGGAAATCTCACGTCACCGATTAGCGACCGGTGCCGAGTACGACCCCGAGACTTACATTATCATTATCATAATTCGTGGAACACAAGATGCAGAACTTTATTTTATTTACACAATTATGATATAGTCCTATATGAATATGATTTATCCTAGTAGACCATATATTTCATGTGAGGTATGACTTTGAATAAGTGCGCTATTAGGTTTATGAACTGTGCGCAAAAAGACTCGTGTTTTTCTGTATTTCTCCCGTTATTTCGAGAACGCTGAATAGGCCCTAAAGCTCTTAGAATTACTCCAAAGTTTGTAGAGAGTTTAACTCTCTTCTGAGATACAAACGCCACGACAGAAAGGCTACTGATGAGAAGTCTGTTGGCAAATTTTTTGACTGAACATCTATAGCAAGTAGCTACTGTGTTGAAGCTGATCATGCGATTTCTGCTGCCGGCGTTAGACCTATCTGCTGGTTAAAGACTCGGTGATGAAACTTTGGACTCCTGTGCTTCCAGCGTTCATATTTTCTGAAGCATGCGCCTGATACATTATGGATTCATCAAGACCGTGGATTATATCTGTGTTCTTAAGTTTGTAACTTTTTATCTATTTCTTTGTCAATCTTTGACTCTTGTCACTAAATGTTGACTGTGATAACGTCGACGCTACTTCCATGTGTAGTTTGGTATTATACCAGGGGTGTAACAAGCGGAGGGCAGGGGGCACCCCAGTTTCAAAACTGGGGGGCAAAGTCCCCAGTTTTAGTGCTCAGTGCCCCAAATCGGTTTTTTTATGTTTCTATAATTGCTTTTTAAGATAACTTCTGTTAAGATAATTTGTGCCCTCCCATTTTTCAAATTTCTGGGGGGTGGGGCAAAATTCAAAAAGTGGGGGGACACACAATTTTTCAAATTATGTTCCCCCACTTTTCAAAACCTTGTTACACCTTAGTATATTTGAGTTTGTTAGGAATTTGTTGGAAATTGACAGCAATAGCCGGTCAATACGTCATAATGAGAATTCCGGAATTATTCCGGAATTTTACCAAAAATCCCAAAGAAATGATTATGGCCGGGGAATTGCAATCTCTAGTAGAGTCGTAGACTCTGATATCTGTACAGGATTCAAGAGACACTCAAGTCGAGTCAGGCAGCGACGATTGGAGCGATTAGAAAAGCCTCGACATCCCCAAACCCTTTAATTAAATTTATATTTTCAAAGTGATCAAAAAAATAATTAATGTTGAGCATATTTAACTCTGAGGCTATCACGCTCGTGAATAAGCTGGTGCCCTGCGCTTGGCTTTCGAGTGTTGCTTTCTCAACTCTCCATCAAACCCTGTGAACTTGACCCTCTTTCGACGCTTCTGCTCCAGGAGTTTGCCGATATTCTAACTCCGTTTTTCACCTTTCTCTGCCACAGGGAGCTCCACCGTCGTTGCAGAAACGCTCAAATCTATAGTTCCTATTAGAGATTGCGATTCCGGAATTTCCGAATACCGAAATTCCGCAATTTTTCAAACACGTAATCCGGAATTTCGGAAGTGAAATTATGGGTTTGATTAGCAGTTAATATAATTATTATTACCATAATTCATAGAACACAATATGCAGAACTTTATTTTATTTACATAATTATTTTATATAATTATATGAATATGATATAGTAGACCCTATATTTCATGTGAGGTATGACTTTGAATATTATTGCACTATTTGATTTAGTAACTGTGCGCAATAAGACTCGTATTTTTACCGTTTTTCCTGGAACGCTGGATAAAGCCCTCAAAATGACTACACAGTTTGTTGGGAGTTTAACTCTCTACAAAGATAAAAACAGAAAGGCTAGTATTGAACACTTATAGCATGTATGCCTATAGATTGCGTTGAAGCTATAAACGGGCGTTTTCTGCTGCCGGCGTTATTTGTTCCAGGTTGCGAACCCGTCTCGGAGATGAAACCTTGGACTCATTGTGCTTCAAGCGCTCATATTTACAGAAGTATGCATGATGCATTCATTAACACCGTGGACTATGTAGACATATCTCTCTTCTTTCTTGTTTGTAACTCTTTATCTGTTTCTTTGTCATCTTTGACCATTGTCACCGAATATTTACTTTGTGATACCTTCGACGCTACTTCCATGTGTGTAGTTTGGTATTATACCAGCTAAGGAGATGTAGGTCAACAATTAGTATTTGAATTAGTAACGGAGTTGTAACGATGTGTTGAATTTCTTGTACAAGTACATGTTTGTGTGTGTGTGCGTGCGTTGTGTGTGTATGAATGAAAGGGTCGCAGTCGGATATGTTGGAGTCCAAGCAGCACAGTCCAAGTGTTCACAATTTTTACCTCAGAGAGGAAGTAAACCGACCAGCAGCTGAGGATAGGGTAGACAGAAACAGAATTAGACCTAAAGAAAAGAAACAGTTTCTTTTAGAAAGTGTTAAGAGGACGTTTTTTGAATTTTGATTGGAGTGCCTGTGTCTGTTTTGTCACTTACATCATTCTGGCACCTCAATGTTACCAATGAGTTCAAGATAAGATTCGATGGATAGTTGATCATGGCTTACCACTCTGTGACTTTAAATAAATGAGATTAATTCATAGTACAAATGAAATAATTTATCATCAGAATAATTGGGGTTGCTGTATCATATTGCTACACATACTTAATAATAATTAATCACTAGTTATGAACAGTGACAATACTTTGAACCGTGTATTTTTAAATAGCAATCAATCAAAGAAATTTATTTTAAATAAAATAACGAAGTTGTAAATCAAAGTAACGGAGTATTGTTATTTTATTGTATTTTATTAAAATCACTAAGGACCTAAACTGAAATTTTAGACCAACTCTGTCAACTTTAAGCTCTGCTCATTATTAAGTGCGCTTCAGCAATTCAATAAAAACTTATCTGTAAATTATGGACAGTGTATTTTAAAATAAATTTCCAGATTTGTAACTGTAAATGAAAGTAACAGAATTGTATTTTAATCAATATACAAAAAAAACTAAAATGAAATTTTAGGCCAACTCTGTCAAGTTTAAGCACTGCTCGGTTTGAAGTTTGCTTCAGCAGTTCCATAAAAATATGTTTGTGAATTAAAAAAAATTTGCATTATCTTTTTTATTCAATTGTTTTTTTTACTCAATTTGAGCGCTATTGTGAAAAATACCCTTATAACTGTATCTAGTAGAACAAAGAAAATGGAGAAAGTATGATTATTACACTAATTATGCATTCCACAAGATGAAAAGCTCTGGTAGAATCATTACATTTATAAAAGTGTTTAATAACAATAATTGGAAACAATCCAATGTTTAATTGAGTGAAAGCTTTTAATAAAATTATGCATTTTGTGACGTCACATTTCGCCGACCCCCCTCCCCTCGTCACACATCGTCACTCTCGTCAGTCGTCGCAAATATGTGACCCCTCCCTCTGAACAGCCCCTTGGGTTTAGGGGGACATATTGAAAAATTATATTTAGACAGATATTATCTAGACCAGTTCAGGGGCGCATTTACCTATAGGGCACATTAGACCTAATGGCCCCCAAATCTCAGGGGGCCCCCAAATGATGAAAACATTAAATACAAACTAACATCTCAGACAGTCTGCAAATGAATGAAAACATTTTATACAAAATAACATCTCAGAGGCCCCAAAATGAAAGAAAACATTTCATACAATAGGCCTTATGGCATCTCAGAGGCCCCAAAATGAATGAAAACATTTAGTACAATATAACATCTCGGGGGCCCCCAAATGAATGAAAATATTAAACACAAAGTAACACCTCAGGGGCCTCAAATGAATGAAAAATTTCATACAAAATAACATCTCAGTGGCCTCCAAATGAATGAAAACATTTCATGCAAAATAACCTCTAGAGAGCCCCGAATGAAAGAAAACTTTCATACAAAATAGCATGTCTGACGTTTGAAATATTTTAAATATAATATATTCTCTATTTTTGCAGCTAAGCATTCACACGACAAGTGTATTGTGGTATTTCATAATTGCTTTATTAATGTCAATATCAATAGCAGCTCGGTTAGCTGTATTGGTAAGAGTGAAGGCTACGTGTTATGAGCCTCTTCGTTTCCAGAAGTTGACTGACTCGCTGTTTAATTGATTTGAGTGAAATTTTTAAATAAAGTTATTTGATATGATGACGTGATGTTACATATCTCAGACTCTCTCCCCTTCGTCACAAAGCATCACAAATGTATGACCCCTCCAATAACTGTGTGACGTCATTTATAGACGGTCCCTTAAACTCAGTATACAAATTCAGAAGGGCCCCGAAAACGTTTGCACCTAGGGCACCGTTTTTAGTAAACACGCCTCTGGATCAGTTTGGAGTTCCAAATAAGTCTTGTTGACATTTGTCGAACAAATGGCAACGAAACAATAGGCAACTTGCCATTTGACATTGTAAAATTATATTGTAACATCTAAGACAAATATGGAAGGGATATGAAGCTGACGAAAACTCGGTCAATCTTGACCAAGATTATGTATGTGACTATTCACGAAATAAAACGATTTAGGCCAACTACACTCAACTTGCAATATCAATAAAATGTGTTAAATGAAAATTGTTTATGATGCCATGAGTTCATGAGTTAGCTGCTGTGATGAAATGTTTTCATGCATCAAACACGTGCAGTAGACCTATGCTCCCATCATACCCACCAGGGCATGATAATGTAAAATGACGCAGCAAATAAACTGCTGCAAGACCTTCCAGCTGTCAATGCTCAACTGTCAACGGTGTTCGATTGTAACAAAACGTATATATATTCTGCACAAACCCACATCAGATTATAAATTTACCAATTAAAATTTTAATTACTCAAAAGTTTAAACAGTTTTTTACATCTGGATTATACACTTACGTACCTCCTAGTATAGTGGGACATGGTGGCATAGTGATATGTTCAGTGCCCTGCAACCGAAGAGTTGCAGGCTCGAACCCACCTCAAGCCACAAGCTGCTCACCCATTAGTAGATATTAATCTGTGAGCAGGGCAATGGGAAACCACCTCACTCATCTCATCCCTGTGTGGCATAAAGCATTTGGGCAGAGAACTCATCATCATCATCCTCTTAGTATTAGGACATTTGAAAAAACTTAAAATCGTTTGTTTGCTACTAGCTTGCTAGCTTGCCATAAATAAACTACACTGTAACAGGACCATGTCACTCAAATAACCAAAAACGCTCAATGCAACAAATGAGAAAACCTGATATATTATCTAAGCCGGTCATGAACTTACAGCAACCAAGTGAAGGTAGATGATAGCAGACGAAAATGCGGTGGCCAAGAGGGACCACTTTGTTTTATTGTCTGAAGAATTACCCTACTTCTTAAGAGGTCACACTGTCAACCTACATCGGTTGGTCATAATCAGTGCAGAAAGTGATTTGAAAAAATAGCTGGGCCTGTGTGGAACCATCTGGAATGGACTTCCCATAGAGCTGCGTCTCATACCTAAAGAGCTGATCATCTTCATTTTACGCCTCTATTAAATCCGTCCTTTTCAGCCGAGGGTTAGGCCGGTAGCGCCTCTGAGTAGATACCTTGAAGGGGTGCTATATCAAGTATTTTTGATTGATTGAGTGCAGGCCTATGTAATCTATGCATCATCTCAATATCAGCTTCTGCATGTATATGTGATCATTTTTCACAAAACCAGTTAGAAGTCGCATTTTATTAAATGTCTCATTTTGGTCTTTTAGTGGGAAAATCCATTTTTCATCACTTTTGACATTTTTGCACTAATGATTAAAGATATCATTAATAATCATATATTATTAATTGCTTTTACTATAAAATAACACTAAATATTATTAATGAATATTTATTGGAATACACGTTAATTTCAAATTAAAAGTTCTGCATTTTTATGAAATTTATGATGATTTTCTAGGTCTGTTATGTCATTTTCCCATGTTTGCATCCCTATAAAAATGGTATCGCCTGCAAGCTTAACATCTCCTCTAGCCGTTTTGTGTATCCGAAATGGACAATAAAACAATATTGTAATGTGGTGCTTAGTCTGGTGTAGGCCTATGCTGTGAGCCTGTCTATCAGCTATCTAGTATCGTTCGCAGCAGGGATGCTATATGTGAGGTATACATGGTGCACTGAACTGACCGACATTGCACACATATGTGGCCACCGTATTTTCGTCTGCCATCATCCACCTTCACTTGATTGCTATAAGTTCATGACCAGCTTAGATAATATATCAGGTTTTCTCATTCGTTGCATTGAGTGTTTTTGGTTATTTAAGCCAATCATAGCTTGAGTAAGAGGTCATGTGCAAAGAAATACCATTCTACGGAAAAATGATCAAATAATCCCACGAACTTTGGAAGCGATTTTCTCAACAGCATAGTACGAATCTAAATTGACATAACTTTTCTCAGGTATAAGAAATAAGTGAAACAGAAGCAGTTCTGGAAAGCTAATAAGAAGCTGTATAATGTTACATCAAAAACCCATTTTTCAAATTTGGAAATATGTGACTGATTTTGTGCTGAGCCGTCACACATATGTGTGCAATGTCGGTCAGTTCAGTGCACCATGTATACCTCACATATAGCATCCCTGCTGCGAACGATAATAGATAGCTGATAGACAGGCTCACAGCATAGGCCTACACCAGACTAAGCACCACACTACTGACCGGCGAGGTCACGAACTCTCAACACAATTACAAGTTTGGGAAGCACTGCTATAGAAGACAGTGCTGCTGGGAGAGTGGGTAGAAATATTCCAAGAGCTTCAAATGTGGACCTGCATTTCACACCCAGAGGCCAGTCACATATTATATAACGCATAAAATCTCAATTTTTGGCCCACCCCTACCCCTACCCCTAATAATGTTATATAACAGCAGCTGTGACTCCCACCCCTATATTATATAACAGATATGCTACCTACCCCTACCCCACCCAAGTCTATAAGCACATTAAAAGACATACAATCAACATAATTGTATTGCGCAATTTGAAACTTTTATAACAATACAATGTCAGTGAGCATTTTAATAGTAGTGATTCATCTGATACTTGCCTTTATCCATGTCAAGAACTGCAGTTAAAAAATCATCATATGCTAAATTAGCTATGTAACAAAAGCCATCTTAAAATTGTGTACTCTCTCCTGCCAATGATGATTAGACCGGATGTATGGAGCTCCTCTGCATCTTAATAATCAGACTTTTAATTGCGTTAAATTCACTTGTATTAATTACAGTAATTAGTTGGGTAGTCGACGATTGTCACCATGTATCTCCATATAGGCCATACAGCGTGATAATACATGGCAGTGATGTAAATCATGTCTTAAACACCATTTATGTTTCCGTCTTGTTTTGCACTAGAAATGAGGATTACAGTATCACACAGAATGGATTGGTTTAATTCTTATTCTTATTACCGAAATTTGATACCGCCCTTCTTCCAACATCTTTTGCTCAGAAGTGCATACACACACCTCGACGGCGCAATTGCAGTTGTACTGCAGAGCAGTTGTTCGCAAAGGACTTGCTCAAGGTCCCTACACAGTGACGCCCCGGACGAGACTCGAACCCGCTTCGCTCAGCACACACTGAACGCTACGGATTGACCGCTGTAACCGATTGGCCACTGTGCCACACGGTTAATATTGCACTATCAGGTATTTATGGATAGGTTTGCGGTACAACGAGGTAAGACGCCCATGAGCATTTTTTCAGTCATCTAATATACCGAACCCAAATTTTAGTTTGAATCACTTTGTTAAATGCATTTCCGATTGAAAGACAGCTTTCTTTCGTGTTCCCTATGAACACATCACTCATTATCAACAAGTCTAATTTTGCAAAAGCTGATGTAAGCATTCACTGTTTTTATTTTTTTAATATAAATTACATGGGTTTACTGTTATCCAAAGATGTTTGTTTTCTTGGATAACTCAACATTTAGAAACGTTACAGTACAATTAAACCAGTCATTGAATAGTCGTATTTAGTGTATAGTATGAAATGTAGTTACACGTGTTGGGAAGGTAAGATGCCCATGGGCGTCTTGCCCCATGTGATTGGGCATCTTGCCTTATCTGATCCACCACTCATGTACACCAAAGGTGCCCCACAATTTTGACACAATTGCAATATTTTTGATAATCTGCTATTTTAAAACAAATATTTCACTAAAAACGTCTTCACTACAGTAAATGATACTATTTCTATATAAATAAAGAGAAGATTATCTCTGTGTGTGTATCTGTCTGTCCGGCTATGCAGTTGCACAGTTTTAGAGCTATTGACTTGAAACCTTGGCCGTTGGCTCGGGGAAAACCTGAGACACTCCATATTTCTTAACCCGGGCAACGTCGGGTACTCCTAGCTAGTTATTATATAAACGAGAAAGGCAAAGAGAAGAGAGTACGAAACATGGGAGATTTGTCTCCAGGGCCAGAAACCTGTCTCAGGACTGCAACAACTACCCCAAGGAGTCCACATGAAAGCAACGTTTCCTTCTCAGTTTGCAGGTACGTGTCGACAAACCTGCTGCTCACCAAGCAAGACTTGCTGCCGATATCGTCAGACATTCATCCTCCAGAGCATTAGAGGCACCAGAGGCAAGACAGGCAAGAATGGCTGCTGATGCTGAAAGACAAGCAGCCTACCGGGCTTTGGAGTCCCCGCCCCCCAGGTGAGACAGACCAGACAAGCTACAAATGCGGCCAGAGAAGCTGCTGCCAGGGCAGTGCATCGCCCAGGTGACTTGGACCAGGCAGGCTGCAAATGCTGCCAGACGGGCGGCCTCCACGGCTGCACAGTCCCATCAGGCCAATCAGCAGGATGATTTTGCAAATACACTACTGTACTCACAGGTTCTGAGGTACTACACTTGGCAAACCAACAAAACCGCGCAAAGACGAAAGACAGGCACACCTGTGGAAGGATATCCAGGGGTCAAGTCCATTTCCATTCTACATATTTCTTAACCTGGGCAACGCCGGGTACCCCCAGCTAGTTATTATATAGGAGAAAAGACAAAGAGAAGAGAGTACGAGACGTTGGAGATTGCTTTTTGCAAAAGTCAGGTTGGGCGAAATTGGTAAGAATAAAGCAGAACAAATTTAAGGCCCATAAAGTGCCAAGAAGAACTCTTTCTAGGCATCTAAAAGTATGTAATATTTTCAGTGGGGTAAAATGCCCAGGTATGCGCGTTTTGCCCCATATAGGGGCAAGACAGACATACAGACAAACAAACAGTAAGGTTGCCTCAAGACTTTATTGCCATCACTGGCAAAAATGAATAGCAACCAAACTCATCAGACCTTAACCATCTTGATTATTACATCTGAGGAGCCATGCGTGAACGCTACAGGACATTCTATCGCAAGCCAACGAACAATGAGCTGAGGAAAGTGTCAGTAAAGGAATATGGGACCATCTGCCACAGGACTCCATCAATATGGCCATAATGAGCTTCACAAAAGACTTCAAGCTAGTCTGCAATCTGGTGTTGACACTTTGAACATACTTTGAGATAAATTGTTTAACAAAGGTGACATTGAAAATTACGTGTGTCCATTTTTCTGTGTAACTTT
The DNA here is from genome assembly GCA_959347315.1 of Bimastos eiseni. Classification (NCBI taxonomy): domain Eukaryota; kingdom Metazoa; phylum Annelida; class Clitellata; order Crassiclitellata; family Lumbricidae; genus Bimastos; species Bimastos eiseni. The sequence goes on along the minus strand of OY365807.1, from coordinate 43,629,445 downwards.
TAAAATTGGGAATAGAATATTTAAACAGTTGTAATATTTGAAGCGTGAAATGTCTTTAGTGAAATTTTCAGGGAATTGTAAAAAATCTGCTCAATCTGTAAGCTATGAAAATGCAAGCAATACTGAATTTCAGGATAGCCTTGGCACTAATGTCAACTTATTGTGTATTAATAATTATTAACGTGTATTAGTAATGTTTTATGGCTTGCACATGATTCACTGTCAAGGTGATACAATAACAGTCTGAGACTTGCAGCACAGTCAAATCGAGTAAATGCATTTCCCTATGCATTGGACTGTATGACATTGATTTTACCACAGGCTATTTATTTTGTTAAGCATCATATTTAACAGCTTAAATTTGTCAACTGTTACGAAGAATTAAAACACTAACAATACTTGCATTTGAAACCGTTTTAATGCTACATAAAATTGATTGAGCAGGAATATAGTCTGTGATTAGGTTTACAGTTCAGATTTTCATATTCTGTATTGTGGACGTCATAGTTAGACAATTATATTTGCGTACGTACATATTTTTGGGGCCCCCTCCCCACCATACGCAGTCATACGCAAAATGACCGAAATTTTAAACCCCCTCCCCCTCGTTGCGTAAGTAATATGTGGACGGCCCATTTACTGTGATCTTGTCTGGGATGAAAGGCCGTCTTCCCTTATCACTGTAACACATGCCAGCAGAAACCATGATGCGTTTACCACATCTGGCTCTCTCGACCACCAAGCCGCCTGACTTTCATGAACATCGCGCTTTTGTTTGACAGATTCTAAGATAATCTGAGTTGGAATGAGACAAAATGCAAACAAATGAAGATCACGTTTCACAATTCGTTGATCAGATGATCGATGAATGTTCAGTTCTTCAGCGCTCTCTCTGGTACTTGTTCATGGCTGATTTTCTAGCAAATAAATCAGTTCAACAATGTTTTCAATGTTTTCTGCATTATGGTCGACCACTTCCTGCTTTTCTGATGATGACTGACCCTTGCTCTTACATCAACACGTTTGCTTAAGATATAATCTTTGCTGTGCTCAGGCTCCACTTCTTTGCTGGATACGTTACGATGATCATACAACTCCGAATTTTCATTTTTCCTCTGCAGAAGCTTCATCCATAATGTTAAGTGACTGAGTAACAAATTGAGTTCTTAGCAGTTTCAAATTTTTGAAAATATTAACTTGCAGTGATGGGCACTTTTAACTACTGTAGTTATTAACTAGTAGTTATAACTACTATAGAAGTAGTTGCCTAGCAGTTTTAACTAGTTTTTAAGAAATAGTTAAAAAATAGTTATAACTACTTTTATCAAGTAGTTTTAAGTTAACTACAATATTTCACATTAACTACATTTTTCCTATTTACTAGTTCCGTCTTACAGGAATTTCTATTATTTCACAACAAACATGGACGTTGCCCATAACAATCACATGAGTCAATTCGCCATGTAATTGTTTCATTATAATTTGCGTGCACTATTGTGAGGAAGTGGGTTCCTCTCAGAACTATAGAGAAAGCCTAAGGCATTATGCCTGTTTAATGGCATACCTAGCTTACCTGGAGATTGTTGCGTGATAAGAACTAGAGTAAAGCGGTCTTAGAGGGGTTGGGGCCAGGACGCGGCTGGATGACCACAATTAAGTGAGCTGCCGGGCTACAGGTGGGTCTGAGAGAGGTGAGAGAGAAAGAGAGACAGACAGAGACATACAGACACAACGGTAAGAGACTGGAATTTCGTTACTGACTGGGTAGACCAGTGATCTTATTAGATCTGAGCAGAGATTGGCAACGTACTATACGAGGAGGACGATGTATTGAAGAAGCACGGTTGATGCAGACCGCAAAAGGTAAGATATAGGGCCTTCAGTGATATAGTATATCACTTGTAGTATAATATATATACACTACTTTTTTATTCTGAACATGAGCATTTTGTTACGAGTTTTACAGTTCTGGATTTTTAGGCTAGACATTTTTGTAATTGTAACAAGTTGGCTTATGTTACTGCTAAACTGTGCTCTGATCAGGGTGCTTTGTAGCATGTGCTAGTAGTTCTTGTCCTTGTTAGTTTGCAATTAGATATGTCATTGTGTTTCTGATCATTTTCATTATTTACGTTGAATATCAGCAATTAATATGGGCAATAAATTTGCATACTGCTTGGTGACTATCAATGCACCATGACATAACATTAGCAGAGTAGTTGTAAAAGTAGTTAACTACTTATGTGGTAGTTACAAAAGTAGTTATAACTACTTGTCATCTAAAGTAGTTAAATAGTAGTTATAGTTACATATTTTGAAAGTAGTTAGGAAGTAGTTTTAACTACAAGTCAAGTAGTTGGTGCCCGTCACCGACAACTTGCTTCATGAACAGTTTCTTACCAACATGTAATGAGATCATATGGCATCATCATTATTTGGGTTTAACTAAAGGTTTCTCAGTGCAAACATTCTTAAAGAAATCACAATTATTATTAAATTTTGAAAACAGGAAATAGAATATATAGAGCAATGACAATGTTTAATGACATTTTCAGCAATTGCTGAAAACATTTCCTCCATAAATCCTGATTTAAAAAAATCTTAATTGGTTGCAGATATATTGTATTTTGTTAAATGGAACACTTTTTATTTAGCCTCCCTGCAAAGCTGTTTTCAATTCTTGTGTTGCATTATGTTGTACTACGATGATAACTATTAAAACATGCAGAGTTTCATTTATTTTACACTAAAGAGGTCCTTACTTTAAGATACTTCCAATTCGTCTTATTCTGAACAAGCAGAAATATGATAAATATGTGGTTCTTTCTATCATAGGGTCAATATAATGCTACGTTATAGTTAGACAGACCACTCCAGGGAGGCATTGCTTAAAGACTAGATCTGGGTCACTATAGGTAGTCATTGCTTGTGCACTAGTGATGATATTAGTTGGTCTGACGGCCTGTATTTTAGTAAAGGTATTCGGCCGGCTTCAGAGGTCAGAACTAGTGGCTCGTTGGATACATTGTCGGTGGTGTTTTTATATCTGGTTGGGCAGAACTGGGTGACCTGTCAGTGTGTTTCACAGGTCAGGCTTACTAGAGAAACAGTATTCTTGGATCAGGTCCCTCAGATTCGGCTGACCCCGCTGCTCGGTCTGACCGCACTGTCTGACTACGAGATTCGGTATAAAATAACCGCGCACTGTAGACTGTCCGGTCTGTCTGGTTGGAATCGCTCGTTGTCCGTGGGTTCGTTAAGGTATAGTAAAGTAGATTAAGATCTTGGGAAGACTGCTGCTAGTGATGCATTGGTGAACTCCGCTATTGAACGTAAACGGTAACTGTGTCATTATCTAGATAAAATTATTCATATATTTATTATTATTATTCTGAAATCTCAAACTGAGTAATTGCTTATCAACTTTATATATATGAACTCATTATCAGCGTGATCGTGTATAAGTGAAAGAACTCTTAAAGCGTGTATGCTAGGTCGTCTAAACACGCTGTGCAGATTAAATTTAATGTTCATTTCTAAAGTCTTTTGATTATTATTAGTTATCGTTTACGTGTTAATAAAACAATTTATTTCGTTACATTTTATTCCCTTTCGTGCGAGTTCCTAAGTTCACCCATAATTTCCTGTTGGTAGATACTTCGTCTGGCTGATATCGTGGCTTAGCTAATTGTCTGTAAGGTAATTCCTTATACCTATAGCTTGGCTAGGTACTCAGATAAGTGACACGTTATATATCAGAAAAGATTAACCTAGACGACATATCGTGGAAAGACCAACGGGATGATATTTCAGTCATTTTATAAAATATTTCTTAATTATTCCGAACATATAAAATGTTATATTTCTTATAATTTTATTATTTTATTGTCTACCATTTATTCTACCATTTATTGATGGTAAGCTGATTTTTCCTCTCAGTTTCAAGTTAACCTTTTCCTACCATATAAATTATATTGTTTTAACATTCAACCATATACATTGGAAACTTCCTAAAGATTCAGGTGAAAAGCATTACATGAAGCCATAAAATTATGTACACCGTGTCTCAAAATAATCCAAGCAAACTTGTTTTTGTCAGAACTTTGTCAAATTTCCACCAATTTTAATAACTTTTGGTAGGTATATGGCACAATAGCTGAAGTCTTATGCTATATATAATTTTCCACCTCACCTGACTCATGTCACCGCACTACCTTGTTAAACACAGATGTGACAATTTTTATATAACGCTTAAATTTTATTACTTGAAACAAACTATCTGACGACTGAATTAGCACGCAGTAAAGTAAAATATGATTTACTTAACAGTGTTTTTAATTACGACAGATCTGCTTAAGAGTGTTAGAATTGGTGCTCGAAATGTGCCCCCCTACACGGACACAAGCGCTTAGACGGCGACGCCACTGGCTGATAGCAGGCATCAATGATCGACTGGTCAAAACGCGCCCATTTGTCAATCAGACGCGTTTTGAGTTAATCGATGCTGGCTATTCTGCAGCGGTAAACCTTCTCCCGCAGCACACTCCATATGCTATAGTCGACTGGGTTAAGATTTGGTGAATTCGGTAGTCACAGTGTTAGCGGGATGAAGTCGGGTGTCTCTCACTCCAAGGAAGAGACGGTGTCGCGTGCTCAATGCGCCGGGGCGTTATCCTGTTGAAAGACAAAAACCTCGCCGTGGGATATCCGTCATGTCTGGCAGTGGCTTCTGGGCAAGAAGGTTGTCGCGATAGTATGCCTCATTCACTTTGACACCCTACACGATGAAATGGAGTTCAGTGCAGCCATTGCACGTAATAAAATGTAAGCGTTATACTAAAAATTGGTACATCTGTGTTTAACAAGGTAGTGCGGTTATATGGGTCAGGTGAGGTGGAAAATTTATATATGGCATAAAATTTCAGCCACTTTTCCATCTACCCAACAAAAGTTATTAAAATTGGTGGAAATTTGATGAAGTTCCGACAAAAACAAGTTTGCTTGGATTATTTTGAGACACGGTGTATAGCTGTCTACAAGTAAATAACTTAGGCTCTGTGCTGGCTTCAATGCATATCTTATTATTCATCAGTGTAGACTAAACATATAATAATTACAGGTATGCTGCCTGCACAGCAAGGGCCAGAGAAATCCAGCGACAGAATAAATGTATATTTTAATACAAAAGCATACTGTTAATACTGTTGTTTAAATGATAATGGGAAGGGTTTTAGACCATAATGCAAAGATAACTACAAATAAAACATAGGCGCTATTCACAATTTATGATAATTATGCTGACAAATGTTAGGCACATTGTGTGAAGCACTGAAAGCAATATAAATTGACAGATTGTAATCAAAGTTTACCCCTCTCACAAAGAGAGAAGAAAAAATTATAGAGAATTGCCTGAATAAATAAGCTACCGGATATACTCGCGTATAAGTCGATTCGCGTACAAGTCGAAGTGTAATTTGTTGACAAAAATAGTGTCCAAAATCGACGACTCGCATATAAGTCGAGCCCATAAACTCATTGCATTATGGTCTAAAACCCTTCCCACTACCATTATTTAGCGAAAAGTTTCCCGAATATGCAAAATATTAAAAAAATTGTGTTTGAACATCATTCCAAATAATATAAACAATCAGTATGTGAATACAAATGGATGACCTCCGTTCACTGCATCCGATTTGTATTAGAAATTCAGTAAGTTAGGGAAGCATCTCTTGCATGGCATTCGAATTTCCATGCAGATCACCATACTCAACACCTTTCAACTTGAAACCTGTTTCATAGGAAGCTCGCTTACCTTTTCAAATCGGTCATTGTGGCAAGTATTTTACTGCACTAATCTCAAAACTTAGAACATAGAGCCTAATATACGCCATTTTTGGAAAGATTTGGTAGGACACTAATTGAATCTTCAGGATGATCGAACATGACCAATCAGTATATAGCAAATAAATTTTACTTTCAGGCCAAAAATAAATATTACCAGGTGCAACTTTGACTATGAATAGAATACTATCGTACAGGTATAAAATAAACTTATTTTAATAGAATTACATTTCGATTTTAACCATATGTAGTCAGTTATTTGCGGAATTGTGATTTATTGTGAAATCGGTGTCAAAATAACCAGACAACTAAGGGTTTAAGTTTTGAGTTTGTTTTCGTAACACATGCGTATTTGGTCGTCCGAAAATCTTTGGTCTGTTTCGCATCTCGCACAAAAGTCTAAGTTCAATTTCGTAGTTTTGAAATAGCATTAAATGTCTCAACTTATACGCGAGTATATACGGTATTCAAAATCTGTCATACAAGGAAAGCAATAGTATGGTAACTTCCACATTAGAAAATTTCTTAATAAATATTTCAGAATATATTTATTAGAATTAGCATTACTGCTGCTCCTACAGTTGTTCTGATTAATTTACAGTTCTCTATTAAAGTAATGCAACAACACCAGAGCAAATCATGTAATTTTGGGCTTTTATCAACAATCATTGCATAATGAAAAACACATATTTAGACAAATTATACCTAGAAAGGAAATCTTTCACAATTACTATATCTCACTGTTAGTACATAAGTTAGGCTACAAGTAATTTCAAAAGTCAGTAATTCAACAGCAGTTATATTTCCATATTAACTCCCGGTATCTGTTCAAGTAGTCAATGTTCCCTCTAAGTTCTGTGTACAAACTTTCACATAACTTTGAGGAAAACTATTTTTGCTAGCAAAATTTTTTATGAGCATTCCTATTATTGCAAAGTTAAATTTAACACATTACAGCTGTCAGCATATTTAGCTGACTGAATTCAGAAGGCAAAAACAAGGTTTCTATGCTCATCTAAGCACATTCTAAGCACATCACTAACTTCGGTGGAGCCATATCCTCAGTGGCTGCAATCAACGCAAGCGTGATGCAGGGGTCAGTACTTGGGCCTCCGGAATACACTCGGAACGGCGGTTCTGCATCCAGTGTACCTGCTCATTGGCTCGCAAAACATCTCAACGGCCAAAGATGAGCTACTCAGCATCTCCTCCTGGGCGGAAGCTAAGCATCTGCACATCAACTCAGCAAAGACACGCAAGTTGGCAATTGTCCACCGGAATATGCCCTCCTTGTCATCTAAGCCCTCTGTTACAGGAGTTGGACGAGTAACCGCAACGAAGATACCGGGCGTCACGATTGGTGAGCGACTGTCAGTTACCAAACACGTGGACAGCGTTCATAGGGCCTGCTCGTCCTCCCTCTATGCTCTGAAGACCCTTCGCTCGCCAGGCATGCCTGAGCCGGCCCTGCATGTGGTAACATGAGCTACACTACTGGCACGGACTGTCTCCTGCCTGGTGGGGGTACATGAAAGCGGAAAAAACGTGACCACTTGGAAGCCCTCAACAGAAAGATAAAGCGATCCGGGTTTCCTACCGGCGGACTCACCAAGTGGCTGGCTGCCATGCAGATGACATCCTGTTCTCGGCCATAATAGCCGATAGTGCTCATCTGTTGCGTGGTATGTGTCGGGTTCGACTGACTGTTGGACATGACCTTAGACATTGGGCACAACCATTCGCCCTTCCGGTGAAGGACAGTAAGAACTTTCTTTCAAGGATTATGTAAAAGAACATTTATTAATCGGCCCTCTGTCTCATCTGCAATTCTTAGCCCCATTGTACTCTCCTTCTAAAGACATGTCTAACCCTGACATTGTGATTACCCAATGCCGCCATATCTTGCGTGTGCTATTTAGTGTAAACTGTTGCATTTTGACAACAAGTTATTTCAATAAACGAAAATACAATACAATGTAATGAAATCACACATGTTAGTCACATTTATCTGGCTCTCAAAAACACTGGGTTCAAGTGCTGGACATAAAGAGGTGACTGAAAACAATTAGCCACATGTACATGCATTGGGTGAAAAATCCAATTTTCTGTGTCATGTAACTGCTCTAAACGCCTATCTTGAGACATTAGCCAAACTGTGTCATTTTCCTTTGATGGTAGTCAAAGAGGTGACTGCAGTTATTGAAAACACCAATTGCCAAGTTGCACCAGCAGTATCTTGTCGATTGCATATACTGGAGTGATGATGTTGGAGTTGCTAAGCCAAAAAAAGATGTCAACACTGCCACTGTAGTCTGGTTCAATAAGTGAGACTGCAAACACTTAGACATCAGATTGGTAGATACCTCTGGTTTGATGTGGAATGCCAGACCCTAAAGTGACATAACCATAACACGAATTCTCAAGAGGCGCTACCGACGCTGTAAATCCATCATCTTCGTCTCTGCTCCACAGTCTAGTGAGCTATATCCCCATATGTCTTAATTGTTATAGGAAGAGTATCTCTTTCCCTTCCTCACCCTTGTCTGCAACCGGTCCCTCCAGGATGAACCTACCTAATCTTCAGAAGCTATCAAATATCTACCCAGCCATCAAACGTGCTGGTCTTACCCTGAACGACCCAGGCAACTTCCATCCAATTTCTAATGTTACTTTCCTCTAAAAATGATTGAAAACATCATTTCTGAACAGTTAACTACTTACTTGGTTACTAATAATTTGTTACCCATATGCCAGTTGGGTTTGTGTAGGGGTCAATCTACCGAGACCCTGGTGATTTGCCTGCTCTCTGATTGCTATGCTGCCATTGACAAATCTCAGGTTATCCCTCTGGTTCTCTTTGAAATCAGTGCAGTGGCTGGAGTGAGTTCATTTGTTGGCTGCACATTTCATTGGTGGGTTAAACATAGAGCGATTGTGTTTCACACTCAATGCAGAAGGTTCGACGCTGGCTCCCTTTCCTAACGCATTTCCTTTAAGATTTTCTGCTTGGACATGGTTATTATATATCTTCAAGAACTCTGCTGCTCTGTCTCCTCTTTCACAGTGGCCGCAGTCACTGCTTTGCAGCCTACGGAGATCTGGCTGTTCCTGTTGCTTGACCAGCGACTATGCAGTGCCAGGCATTTTCCATGATCAGCAGCATAGTCTGTCAAGTTACTTGATAAAACTTAAAACATATACATACACAAAAGCATGCTTTGAAACATTAATGTAATCTTATATATACTGTGATCATAATTTCGTAGATACTGCAATCAAAAACTGAATGTGGATAGGCCTACAATGAACAAGATGATGCTGTAGCTTCGTACATCCTGGAGACTGAACTAGCACTGTGCACATCCAGATATGTATGTCTCACATTTCAGGTACTTAGCATGATGTTTGAGCATGACTTAAGTCATATTATTGCAATAATGATAAAAATGTGTAACTTGCTTACCACATGGACAATCCAATAAGAAGCAAGATTCATATATATATATATATATATATATATATATATATATATATATATATATATATATATATATATATATATATATAATCTGCATATTCTGCATATATGCATATATATTTCTTCTGCATATATATATATATATATATATGTGGAGAATGGAGTATTTTAGCACTTTAGCAGAACAAAACTACTCTAGCATTGAACCAGATCACAGGAGTTACTGCTCATAAATGAAACTGTGTCACAATTGTTTCTGTCCATGAAGCAGGTTAGTACATGCACAGAAAAACAGTTAGAGAGAACATCTCCAATGGTCGCATAGGTTCAGCAAAAGAGAATGATTCAAGTACTTTCAACTTAAAAAAAATTACAAATCATCACGATTCTGACAGAGCAGTTCAACAGATGTCAGCAATTACTAGAAGTAAACGAATAAACACTGGCCAATTAAAAATTAACATGATTAACAAAATCCTTATCACAAAAGACAGTTAAAATAAGCATTTATCCACTGCAGTAAGATGTCATTTGGTTGTATTAAACCACATTCAATTACAACTGAACTGTATATGTGTTTAGTGCTTACTGGTTTCAGAAATCATATACAACAAGAAACTGTCTCTTGATTTGTAACAGATCACCCTACTTGTATATACCACTAACAACACTTGTCAAACAGCTTAAGCACTCCAAAGTCACCTGTAAGTCATTCAAATCATAACAATATGGACCAGTAATGGTAACAAGCTGCGGTTCATTTCACATAAGAGTGTAATCTGAAGTCTGAATTCATGCAAGATAACTACTGTTGTTAACTGACAGGAAACATTCTCTCAGCTTCTTCTGCTCTTAAGCTTGCTGTCATTGTCATTTTGTAATGCAGGAAACCAAGTGAACGGCATTCTGGGATATGCCGAAACAGTGTTTCTAATCGTTTGTTTGGTGTGCCATACTTTGCTGGAAAACCACAAAAATGAACACCATTACAGAAAAAGGAAAATTATTACATATATTATTCTATGCATGTAAGTATCTAAAACAAAAGAGGAAGGCCACATATCAAAAATGGACAGATGACATTAGAGAATGAAGTGAAACAAGTCTATAAGACTAGAGTCATGCTGCGATGAATAGAGAGGTGTGCAGAGGCGTGGCCAAAAGGCATCAGACACCCAATGGGCGATGAGCCCATGGTTGTTCATTGATTGGTTGAAGTAGCTAAGCATAGGTATTGTGAGGAAAAAGGTTAATCACACTTCAGCAGACCTGAAGCTGATATGGACTGACATTATAATTAAGGGCAACTGTATATTCTACTCCTACTGGAGTTTCATTTGACACTGAAGCAGAACAGTTCTAATCTGCTGTGATGTTCTCAGAGCTGTTAATATCGCGATAGAGTATCACGATACTTTGGTATTGGCGATCTTTTTGCAGTATCGCAGGGTGTATCATGATAGATTTATTTGGTCGGTATCACAATACTTTTTTTTAGCCAGTCATCGATACGTGATACCAATACTTTTTTCTTACCGCAATAAAAATTTTCAATATTTCTCTTCCAGTTGAAATTTTTGTGATCAAGAAATGATGAGCAATAAATCATCGTACTCAGAAAATTATCTCTTGTTGCAATCTACGATATATGGTGTGAATTGTGAGGAAATTGGTTCCTCACAGAACTGCAGTCGTTTGAAGTGGCCGTGTATAAGCTCTTTGATTAAAGTATAGTTAGAATTGTGTGACATTGCTGAGATTGTGTTTGGTCGTTTCAAAGAGATATTAATATATCTCTTTATATTATCAAATCGTTGCATTTGTAGTTATTTTGCACTTGTATATGGAAAAAGGTCTTATCAAATGTGGCCCCGCTCCAGCCGAGGTGCTTCCTCTATTGGGCCACCTGAAAATCATGCAGGGCAGGGGCAAAACTCCCTAGGCTAGAACCTGGACTCACTAGCCATGGGGCGCGGGTGCCATTAGCCTACTGGCATATGGACCCCTGCCTGCAGTCAAGATAGGTTAGACCCTGGGAAATCTAGGTCAGGGTGGGAGTGCGTCACAGAATATAAGGCATCTATAAATAGGGAAACGATTGGATATAGTGTTTCCCCCTCTATGCACATCACTGAGTAGTAAAGTCAGTCCATATTCCATACGGAACGTTGGAGAGGTGCTCTTCTCCTTTTAATAGGCCCTTTAGCCGGTAACGGACGAATTCCAAGGTCCTGGACACAAGGCCAGTGATATCGTAGGACTTGCCGTTTACTTTGCAGCTTACTTCTTGGTGACAAAAGCATGTGTTCGCAAACAACTTGCCCAGAGTCGTTACACGGAGTCGAACTCGCAACCGCATGCTACGCAAGCAAGTGCATTACCGATAGACAATCGTGTAGCATGCTTCAGTAGTACACATTTATTTAAATAATAATTTTGATAAAAATTGTAGTTATTTTGATTCTTTTATGTAAAAAATATTATTGTAATTATACAGATCTTTGACATGTGAAAATAATAATTGTAATTCTAGGCTACTGATTTTTCGTATGTAAAAATAATAGTGTAATTATACTTCTTTTTCTTTAGCACATGTTATGTATAAACAGAAATCTTGCTCGTCAACAAGTATCGGTGAAAGTATTGGTATTGCAATACTTTAAAGAAAAAGTATTAGTATTGGTATTGCAAAACTTTTTTGATGAAGTATTGGTATTGGTATCGCAATACTTTTTTCCAGTATTGTTAACAGCCCTGGATGTCCTAGGGGTTTAGCAGACATCGTGGTTTAACCCAATATGTGAATAGTCGACACATGGCAGAGGGCAGCTGGAATGGGTGGCACAGGTCAGGTAGCTAAGGAAGTTTAGTGGCTTGGAATAGTAATGCACATGTGGGCGGCCATGTTAGTCGATTGATCGACTGCTTCGTCATTTTGACCAATGACTTAATCCACATGCAGAATTTGCTCAGTAACTTTGAACATGTTTGAATTCTGAGTTCTCTAGTGCTAGGTTTGCGTACCAAACATATTTTGTGCGTTTAAGAAGCATTTTGCTTGCAAGTTGCCTAGGTTATGTGACTGCATGCGTCCAAGTCTCAGCCATGCAGCTGTGTGCATCCTTCTGTAACCGAACATTTTCGTCTCGGTGGAGGGTGGCTGACGCGGCCATTGGAGTGACCGCGACCAATAATCACGGGTGACCCGTCAATCTACCAACCAACACATGATGAATGTCTCTTCTATATCTTCCTTGAACCTCGATGAATATCCGGACGTGCGTCATCTTCCACCAGTCAGGGACTACTCTTCTAAAGTGTCTGCGAATTGAACAATTTTGGCAACACCATCTATGCAATGCTGGTCTCTCATTACTAAACCTGTAAAAGCTCCAGCCAATGCTACCCTCCCAATTGGTCTCCTGAAGTTTGCCCACATATCTGCTCTCATTTGGGACTACATACACTGGATTCCCATGTCCCATTGCATCTACTTCAAAACTGTAACTATCATGTGCAGATGTCTTGTTGCGATAGTTCAGGACTTTTGCACCTCAGTCTCTTCATACAGCAAATCTGTGAATACAAATGCAACTACCATAAATGACCCTAACTATTAACGAATGGATCTGTGCTCATACCTGTGGTGTAGGCTCTGAATGCACAAAGAAAGCTTTGTCTCGATTCTTCAATCAACTGTGGTCGCTTCAACCCAGGATAATCTTTGAACAAATAACAAGGAAATGTGTGTAATAAGACCTGCCTCATATGACATATTGACATTGTTAATTAGGCTAAATATGCTAGAAATAGTGATCAAAACTAATTAATACTCTGTAATTATTAATTTATTGTATTAACTTACAAATGTGCTATTTTGCAACACAGTATAAAAATAATTCAAATAAATTTTAAGTTGTAATAATCAGTTTATTGCTTAGGATTGAAGGCCAGTCGTATCACTTAGGAATGAAGAAAAATCGTACTATTTAAATATGAAGGCCAATCGTATCACATAGGAATGAAATTCAATCACCTAAACATAAGATATTTAGGAATGAAGTCCAGTCCATTTAATGAAGGCCAATCGTACCATTTAGGAATGAATGCCAATCGTATCACTTAGAAATGAAGGCCAGTCATATCACTCAGGATTACCCAGGCAAAGCCGGGTATTGTCATGTCATGTCACATCGTCGCTTCGCAACGGTTGACTACACGAATGGAAAAGTCTACGCCATGCCACTGTCAAACCAGCAGATTCTCGGTCTTCCATGACTTCGGCTTCCTTCCACTATACCCAATATCACACTGCTGTCATGCTGTCTTTAGGCTGTCTCCCGATGTGCCCAAAGTACTGCAGTTTTTGGGATTTGATGTGGCCCAACAGTTTGCCGTTAACTTTCGCCAATTGATAGACTTGTTTGGTGGTCACCAGTTCTGTCCATGGAATTCTGAGCAATTTCCTCATGCACTTGTTCTCAAAGCCAGGTACTTCAGCTAGTATATTCAGAAAAGTGTATTTTGATCATTAGAAATGTGCGCAAATGGATGCCGCTAAATGCACCTAGAGGGTCATATTAATGTAGCGTGAGGCCGGTATTCCGGCCTGTCGGGTCATTTTCAAATAACTTTTGGCCGGTTTACCACTCATGCGGGTTCAAAGGGCTAAGGCTTAGCTGTCTGCTGTGCAATCTGTCTTAAATGCTGCAGCTTATTTCCCCAATACTCCCCTATGTCCACTTACATGCTCAATGATCCACGCTGGTTCTGGGTTTTGTCTAGATTCAAATATAAGGTCTTACTTGCCAAGTCTCTGCAGGGTTTAGTGCCTATAATGTCTGTAACTTGATGTGTAAGTTGCTCTCTGCTCGTTACTCTTGCCCTCTTTACTCTACTGACCAACTTGATTTTCTCAGTTGCACACTTCTTTATCCCAGCACCAGGTTTTTACTGCAGTAGGTCCATCAATCAATCGATCAAAAATCAATCAATCCAAAATACTTGATATTCCATCATATGGAATGACTTTACCTTGCAGTCTGGAGTAGGATTCTTGTGGGAATCTTACCATCTCTATGTTGTTAAAGCCCTTCCTATTCATGAACCTGTCATGCTGACCAGTCTGCTGTGAGAGGCGCTTTACAAATGTCTATAAAATAATAATAATGAATAATGATAGAAATACCGAGTTTTAAAACATTTATATTAGATGGTTCTCAAGTAAACAGCATAAGCTCATGAATTACTGACATCATGAAATAGGGATTTATTTGAAATTTTCTATCAACAGAAAAGCACTCTCACTTCGTGCTATCACTACTTACTTAGTCCATGCACTTGGGTGGATTTTGAAAGTTCTGTCTACATTGAGCTTTCTTCCTCCAATTCTCTCAAACCCAGTCTATTCTTAATGCTGTCGGTTGTATCATAGGTGACATTCCAAAGTTTGCCAATATTTCAGGCTTCATTCGGGACTCACTTCATTGGCTCCCTATTCAACAGTGTATACAGTTCAAAATCATTTCTCCTATATGCAGCTGCCTAGTTTGGGTGCCTCCGACTTCCTGAGGCTTTTCTGTACTCTGGTGTCCTCTTTATCGCCAAGGGCCTCCTTGCGATCTTCCACTCGTGGCCTTCTGGTCATTCTGCGTATGCGCGCTGCTATGGCCTAGTCCAAGAGCTTTGACTATGTTGGCCCTTCAGCTTGCAACTGTATTCCACAGTCTCTGCACCTGGAATAGCTAAACATCTCATCTTGCTATTTCTGAAGACGCCTTAACACTTTCCTGTTCCATTTCCCAAGCACAGACGACCGTTGAGAGCAATGTTGATTCGAGCGGCGCTATATAAATGCTCGCTTACATAATTACATTACATTACTTGGAAAATGTCTAATATAATGCCAATTCTCAAGAATTGAAACATTGCAGAAACCTTAAAATGAAAATAACAGCTCCACATATGATGAGTTATGACTGGCACATAAATACATATCCTCTGATGCATAGAATATTGTTATCTTCCATAAGTGCTTCCTTAATTAACCCTTTGACCGCCAGATATATTTTGCCTGAAAGTCTAGTCTCTGCCAGGTTTTTTGGGGATTATGGCACATTTCACCCATCCAGGGTATAAAACGTTACATCTCATCAACCACACATGTTAGAGGTAAAGTGTATACATGAAATTTATTCAAAATCAAATTCTGAACAGATATATTCTGGTTATTTGGTTGCACGTGCTTGTTCCTTTCAGATACAATCGTTTTAGTAACCAAAATACCTAATAAGTCATAATTTTTATGTTATACTTGTTCTTCTTTAAGGTCTTCAAGTGTTATAAATATATATTCAACATAACCAAGTGCTTTTTCATTTACCAGTAAGGCCATAGCTCAACTTCTACTATTTTTACCATTTCATTCATTCAATGATTATGGGAATTTATACAGTGCCCCTTCAACATTCCTACTGAGGAAGCGCTCCCAGTCCAGTTACGGCTAAGGGTGAAATGGCCATATTTGTGGTACTCTGTACACTGTGTATTCATTCAACTCATCATGAAAAGGAAACCGACTTTCTTTGGACATGTTTGTAGAATGGACGACAAGTGGCTGGTGAAGAGTGTGGTATTTGGAGAGATGGACGGTAATTCAATAAGAGGTAGACCATGCAGACATACAACCATGCAGGTTGTATGATTGGCCACTGCACTGTGTGGCACAGTGGCCGATCGGTTAGAGCGGTCAGCCCATACGACTCGGCGTGCGCTGAACGAGTGAGTTCGACCCTCGTCTGGGGAGTCACTGCGTAGGGACCTTGAGCAAGTACCTTGCACACAATTGCTCTGCAGCAAAACTGCAATTGCGCTGTCGAGGCGTGTGCATGCACTTCAGAGCAAAAAATGTTGGAAGAAGGGCGGTATCAAATTTCGGTAATAAAATAAAAAATAAAAATAATGGTGCAATGAAGAGATTCACATCATCATCAAAAAAGCACAGGACCTGGATATGTTGAGGAGTATAGTCAGAAATGTATTGAACACCAATGGGTGTTGGACTGATGGATGGATGGGTACTGTGTACAGGCATATGCTACAAGTTCACACCATGCTTCATGTTCAATACGATTCCTTCGTATATATTTTGTGGCCCTGAACTGGGCCGTTTACTTTGTGGCACAACAAAGTGCCTTTTATTTGTGGCACTTTGCTTTGTAATCCAACAGAGTGTGGTACCGTTCAAAGCATGGCACTGTGCACATTGGCTATTTACATTGCTTGCAGGTAGTCTGAGTTTGGTGTCACTTTATGTTCCGGTCCGAACAGACTTCACAATTTAGGCGTGAGGTTTGCCACTGGAGGTAGTGGCCATGATGTTAGCCAAGAAATGTCTTCCTATCAGTCGACCTGGTGGTGGCAGCAATGATCTACGACCAACTCTGGTAACTGGTCGCTCGTAGTTAGCAAGCAGCCCTCGTACAATGCTCATGCGGAATTTTTTTGGGTCAAACTTTAGAGCTGGGTGTAGTTGACGATATATTACACCAGCGTTGACCACACACACTTCCAGAAGGTAAATAAAGAGCTTCTTCCACCACTTCTGCTGTCGGTGTCTGCTCAAGTTATACCAGAGAAGCTGGTCTGAGCGATCAACGCCCTGCATGTACTGACTGTACAATTCAATAGCAGCCGGCTTGTCAACTTCACGCCTGTGACCAGCAGTGGATTTTGCTCGCACAGTTTTTCTAAACATCGTAGTGTTGTGAATAGAAGAAACTAAATTTACTTGTTTCCTGTCAAACCAACAGATGTAAAGAAGGCCATCGCCATCTCTTTCCATTACAGCAGGACCTTCTTTCTTCAGCTTTGTCCTCTTTATCTTGTCTGGCACTCCTATGCGATTTGTCCGCAGCGTTCCACAGGCACCCAGTCGGTTTGCTTTCAACTCAACAAACAGTGATGGTGAACTGGAGTAATTGTTCATGTACACATGGTGTCCTGTATTATGCAGGGGCTGGCACAAGCTAAGAACAACCTTCTTTGTTGCGCCCACTTCCACCTCTGCCTTCCGACCAGTATACATTTCTAGATTCCACATGTAACCTGTCCTTGCATCTGACAAAGCCCATGCATTTAGACCCCATTTGTGTGGCTTGTTTGGTTTGTATACACTCATATTTGCGCGACCTTTGAATGCAACTACACTCTCATCTACACTTACTTCACAGTTAGGAAGATAAGCAGTTTTCCAGGTGAAATTGAGGTGAGTGAGAAGAGGCCGAACTTTGTACAAACGGTCATAGAATGGGTTGTGCAAAGGTATGCAGTTGACATTGTTGCTTAGGTCAAAATCAATTCGAACCTGTTGCATGTCATAATTGATCGCAGGCCAGGCATCCCTAGGATGTTCTCCAGTAGTCTTCATAACTGGGCATTTTAACGACTCCAATGACGAGAATAAGGGCCAAAATGCCCTCATGTCGCCATCGGTTACATCGGTTCCACATCGTGTTTCCGCGACAATGCAGTCCAAAAAGGCAACTGAAAAAAAGTGTGACAAAATTTCACACGCCATCGACTCATCTAGGTGAAGAAGTGGGCCGATTCGTTCAGCAAAATCTTTCGGCCAAGTTGTGTCATAGGCTGACGCAAAATCAAGCCCAGCCTAACTGACGCGACGGCAGAACTGCCACGAATTTCGCTCTCCGATTTGCTTGAAAAATCCGATAGATCGCTAGTATGGACGCTACTAATTGTGCCTAAACTTTCATTGTCTCTAAGACTGATTGTATCGAAACCTTTGAAGTCTTGATCCAAGTCAGAATCTCCGAAAATCGCGTGCATAATGTCGCCTTCGCTAGCCGCCATTACGATGTATAGTTCGCGTGTATGCAAAGAAATTTGTCCACTGTTTCTTTCAAATATCTCGGCAAATTTCTCGTGTATGTAGAATTGACCAATGGAAAATTTTTAGCCTATTTATCGCTTTAATGACTGATGTATTTATTTAGGTCAGAAAAACGCTGGTTCCCTAACTTGCAGCCGCTACAGTAAGCCTGTCTACAATGTCGCAAATCTGCACCTCTGGCGTGCGTAAAATGTTTTTCATTGTCACAAATTTGCACCTCTGGCGGTCAAAAGGTTAAGTATTCAGCATGTTGAGACTGAATATAACACAGAAAAATCAGTGGCTTACCAGTGGCTATTAGAATGAGAACATTTAACACAGCAGATTCAATTCGATCGAGTTCTAAACTGTGAATCATTTCGGCATATTTGATAAGCTTCTTTTTGAAAAGGTCCTCAGATCGCCAAGATAAGAAATCATGAAACTTCTTCTCTTCTGGATCATACCAATGATTAGCAGCTACAAGAATTCTGCTCTGTGATTGGCCAAGCCGAATTAGAGTTGCCTGATCTTTTGTTGCAAAATCTTGAAAACCTGAAAGACATCAACAAATGCAATTACCTGAAGATGCACATGACACAGACAATGATAATTTTGACAAAGATCTAATCACTCTGTGCTGATACTGATACTACAATTCTCTACATCAGCATGCTTTTTATTACTTCTGCCAAAATTATATCCAGGCAGTTTTTAATCACAAATTTTGGTCATCATTTCTCACCTGATACATCTTATGATCTCTTGCCTGCAATTACAACTTCCCTCTCACAGCAAGGGCTCTCACAATCGTCACTGTGAAGCCAACTGGCTCTAACACATTACTGGCTACCCTGTCAAAGCTACTCGAGCGTATCGTCTGCAGACAGCTCACCGACTACTTAACATCCTCGGATCTTTTCCCTCATCGTCAATCCACCTACAGAAGGTTTCATTCTACTGAGACGGCACAGCTAAAAGTTTTCACTGATCTTATCGAGTCGGTCGATGCTGGTAATCACGCGATCCTTGGCCTACTCGATCTATCCACGGCTTTCGACACCGTAGACACAACATTCTCTTAGAGTGGCTGTCGAGGACTTTCAGCGTCAGGTCTGTGGCACTAACCTGGTTCCGCTCCTACCTGAGCGGAAGGATGCAGTTGGTTCACTTCAATGGCAACGTCACCGCCTACCATCCACATGCTTTCGGGGTACCTCAGGGGTCAGTCCTTGTTGTTTATACTCTATACTGCTGACCTCGAAAAGTTGGTGGTTGATTTGGGTGTATCGTCTCATTTTTGTGCCGATGACTCCCAGCTCTACACCAGTGACCGTTCGTCCAAGGTCGACAGCTCACGTAGGCGCATGAGAGGTTCTCCGCGTGGATGGCTTCAAACCGACTCAGTCTAAATCCCACCAAGACTGAACTTCTGTACTGCGCGACTCACAGCCGATGCTGCAGTAAACTCAATCTCTCTCCTCTGCATGTACTCGGGGCCGTTCTAACACCGGTGGAGTCCGTCCGTGATATGGGCATAATGTTACAGTCTGATCTGTCGATGAAACTACATGTTACCACGACCGTCGGCAGATGCTTCCGCCAGTTGCATCTCATCAAATCCTGCCTGAAGTCGTTGCCCTTCGATGCTGCTCAGACTGCTGTCGCCAGTTTCGTGTTGTCCAGGGTAGACTATTGTAATAGTCTCCTTGCAGGAGCACCGAAATGTACATTAGACAGCCTACAGTCCGTTCTGAACGCAGCAGCGAGGCTACTCTTCGGACGACGACGCTTTGACCACGTAACGCCCCTTCTGTGCGACATACTTCATTGGCTGCCCATACTACAGCGTGTAGAGTTCAAACTATGTCTACTCGTATACAAAGCGCTCCATGGTGTCGCGCCGGGATACATTGCAGATTTCTGCAGACCAACGTCGTCGTGTTCAGCTGTCTCCAGCAGCGTGGAGCTGCACGAGGAGACCTTCTTGTCCCCAAGACCAAATTCGGTGATCGCGCCTTCTCTGTTACCGGCCCGTGCTGTTGGAATAGCCTCCCGCCCGCAGCATCGATTGAGACCCTTCAGTGATGGGCACCAACTATTTGATTAGTAGTTAAAACTACTTCCTAACTACTCAAAATATGTAGTTATAACTACTTCAGATGACAAGTAGTTATAACTACTTTTGTAACTACCACATAAGTAGTTAACTACTTTTAAAACTACTTTGCTAATGTTATGTCATGGTGCATTGATAGTCACCAAGCAGTAGGCTTATGCAAGTTTATTGCCAGTATTAATTGCTGACATTCAAGGTTAGTAATAAAAATGATCAGAAACACAATAACATATCTAATTGTAAACTAACAAGGACAACAACTACTAGCACATGCTATAAAGCACCCTGATCAGAGCACAGTTTTAGCAGTAACATAAGCCAACTTGTTACAACTACAAAAATGTCTACCCTACAAAGTCAAGAACTGTAAAACTCTTACAAAATGTTAATGTTCAGAATCAAAAAGTAGTGTATGTATATTGTACTACAAGTGATATACTATATCACTGTATATCTCACCTTTTGCTGTCTGCATCAACCGTGCTTCTTCAATTCCTTGTCCTTGTACGTTGCCAATCGCTGCTCAGATCTAATACGATCACTGCAGTGTCTATCCAGCCAGTAACGGAATGCCCCTCTTACCGTTGTGTCTCTGGCTGTCTGTCTCTGTCTGTCCCTCCGTCTGTCTCTGTCTGTGTCTCTCTCTCACCCCTCTCATTCTTGACTCGACAATCACCCCTGCCAGACCCAGTTGTAACACGGCCACCTACTTAATTGTGGTCATCCAGCCACATACTCTCAACTCCTCTAAGACCGCTTTATTCCAGTTCTTATCGCACAACAATCTCCAGGTATGCTATTTAACAGGCATAATGCCCTAGGCTTCCTGAGCGAGCGGAACCCACTTCCTCACAATAGTATGCACAAAATTTAATGAAACAATTACATAGCGAATTTACTCGTGACATTATTCTGGGCAACGTCCATGTTTGTTGTGAAATAACAGAAATTCCTGTAAGACAGAGCTAATAAGTAGGAAAAAATGTAGTTAATGTGAAATTTTGTAGTTAACCTAAAACTACTTGATAAAAGTAGTTATAACTATTTTTTAACTACTTCCTAAAAACTAGTTATAACTACTAGACAACTACTTCCCTAGTAGTTACAACTACTAGTTGTAACTAGTAGTTGTAACTACTATAACTACAGTAGTTAAAAGTGCCCATCACTGAGATCTTTAGGGCACGACTCAAATCCCACATATTCAGGAAGGCATATCCCTGTTGAACTGATGTAGTTATTGTTATAGTGCGGTTTTCTCTTGTTAGTTTGCTGATCGTGTGTGTCATTGTAAAGCGCCATTGTAGCGAATGGCTGCGTTATGGCGCTTTAGAAATCATACCTAATAATTATAATAAGGTTCTTTAAGACGAACAAAAGGCAATCATTACTCATCAGGTCTTGCAATACACAATTGTGCCCAATGACTGCCCAGTGCCCATACATAATTATATACATTGACAGGCCTTAGAGTAATGGAGGCGCAGAGCTCAGGAACCGCGTTCGAGACCTGCATCACCTGTGAGGTTGATCAGTGCTTCTTTTGCTAGGCGGCAGCATTGGTCAAATAAGATGTATAGCGTAATGGGCTTAGCTTGGCTGCCGGTGGTTAAATTCGACTCTTGTAACAACTTGTCATCATTCGTTCATACTATGTTTGTAATCATATTGTGGTTTGTCAGAGTGCAATAAAACAAAAATATATATGTATATCAATTCAATGCCACAGTGGTGAGCCATTTCTTTTACTGAACTAGAAATGCTTTTAAACTTTTGACTGCTACAGGCAGCGGCGTAGAGAGGGGTCTCAAGGGGGCGAACCGCCCCAGGCAGCACTTGTCCTGGGGTGGCAATTTTGGTAAAAAATAAATAGCAAAGTATTGTTGATAACTTGCATTCTTCAAGATTTTTTGCTCTTGCCTTAACCTGGCAACATGCTTTTTGCTTTTTTCGCCGCCCCAAGCGGAAATCATAAGGGCGGCATTTTCGGCAAAAAAATAAATACACCACTCGATTATTATATACCCTCAGAAGCTGCCCATGCGAAGGCCACAAAGGACAGGAGGAATATGACAAGGCCTGGAGGGTGGCCTTCGCTGAGGTGCTCAATCTTGCTCTCACTGACGAGGCATGGCTCCAAGCCACCCTGCCCATCAAAAGAGAAGGACTGAGCATCCAATCAGTGGTTTTGCTGGCACTTCCAGCCTTCTTGGCATCGGCCGCAGCCATTGATATACTCCAGACAAGGATTCTGCGAGGAAAGCCTAAAAAGGACCCTGCCCTGGAGATCCTTCCGCCCAAATGGAGGGAAACCAGCGGAGTACCAGAGCCGGAAGAAGCTTGGGCTGACAAACAATCGAGATGGGACGACCCTTTGAACGAGCTCGGAGTGGTAGACCTCGCCTCCAGAATGCCTGATTCCCAGAATCAGGCACGTCTTAGAGCAGTGGCAGCACCACACGCAGGCGACTGGCTCTTAGCCCTACCGATTACAAACTGCGGGCTGAGACTTGACGATGAGTCCCTGAGGGTGGCGGTGGGTTACAGACTTGGGTTACCAGTCTGTTTACCTCATTCCTGCCCATGCGGTGCCCTGGTCAAGAGAAACGGATATCACGGTCTCTCATGTGGCCTGGGCCTGGGATGCTGGCCCAGACACGCGGCCCTGAACGACCTTATTTGTAGAAGTTTAATCCGTGCAGGGATCCCCACTGTCAAAGAGCCGGTGGGCTTGACCCGATCTGATGGTAAAAGACCAGACGGACTCACTCATATACCATGGCGGGCGGGGCTGTGTTTGATATGGGACGTGACAGTCTCAGATACAATGGCAACGTCGTATCTGCCAGAAACATCACAAAGAGTGGGCGCTGCGGCCGAGAGGGCGGCGAACCTCAAAACTCATAAATACGCAGAGCTAGCCTCCACGTACGTCTTCACACCGATGGCATTCGAAACCTTTGGCCCCATCAATTCCGAAGGCCAAAGCTTCCTTTCAGAACTGGGACACAGACTGAGCGCCGTCACTGGGGAGCAGAGGGAGACAACTTTTCTCTACCAGCGCATCTCGATGATTATTCAACGCTACAACGCAGTTGCTTTCAAGGGAACTTTCGCTGCTCAGGAGTCCAACAAGCAGGGCTACTCCGGATGACATCACCATTAATTAACATTGAAGACCATAATACAAAATTATTATTGTATAACTGTCTTTCTTCAAAATTCTTGTTGCTCTCGTCTAAACCTGGCACCATGCTTTTTTGCTTTATCTTGACTTAAAACTAACATATAGGCCTAAGATAAACCGAAGGACCTTCGAATGGCACTTAGTGTTAATAAACATGGTGCTAAAGAGAATTTACACATTATTATTACTACTAAATTTATTTCATTCGAGAGGTGTGAAAGTCATGTTGATGCCTGACTAATTGGTGGCATCCCTAAATATGCCCATATCTCATCTTTCATCCTTGAGTCTCTTTATTGGCTCCCTGTACCTCAATGCACACAGTTTAAAGTTCTCACATTGATGCAAAACTGTCTTGCGCTGAGGAGGATGGGGATAGATTGGAGAGCAGAAGACTGATAGGGAATCTGTATCTGTATATGGAACAACAGGTATGAGTAAGAATAGATGGAGAATATTCAGAACAAGGAAAGGTGAGAAGAGGAGTCAGACAACAATGTCCTCTGTCAAATGAACAATGTCATATCGTCATCGTCGCTTCGCGACGGTTGACTACGTGAATGGCAAAGTGCTGTCAAATTATGCTTTCTATCTCGTACGTGTTCATTAAGCTTGTGCCTTTTAAGCCAGTCCATGCCATGACATTGTCAAACCAGCAGATTCTGGGTCTTCCACGACTTTGGCTTCCTTCCACAACACCCAACATCACACTGTTCTCGATACTGTCTTTAGGCTGTCTCACGATCACGATGTGCCCGAAGTACCGTAGTTTTCTGGATTTGATGTGACCCAACAGTTTGCTGTCAACTTTCGCCATTTGATACACTTGTTCGGTTGTCACCATTGCTGTCCATGGAATTCTGAGCAGTTTCCTCATGCACTTGTTCTCAAATGCTTGTATACGTTTCTCTTCTTCTTTCTTTACTGTCCACGCTTCACAACCATACGTTGCTACTGGCCACGCCAAGGCCTTCATGAGGCACAGTTTGGTTTTAGTACTGACTGATTTATTCTTCCAGAGGCTTACCAACTTAAACATGACTGACATTCCCATAGCTAATCTAGATTTTACCTCACTCACGCAGTCCCCATCCTTCGTTATTCTGTTCCCCAAGTATGTAAATGAGTCCATTTGTTCCAGTTTGTATCCGTTCACCTTGATCAAAAGTGCATCATTGCTATTTGTCATTACTTTTGTCTTTGCTACGTTAATCAGCATACTGTATTCTTTTGCTGATATCTCAACACGTTGCAACAACTCCTGTAAATCCTCTGGTGAAGTGGCCAGTAGCACGATGTCATCAGCATATCTGAGGTTATTTATAGTCTTCCCTCCAATCCTGAATCCCTTGTGGTAGCCTAGTAGTGCTTTTCGTATTACCTGCTCTGCCAGAATGTTAAACAGGCTGGTGACAAATTACATCCTTGTCGGACTCCTTTCTTGATAATAAACCATGTCGACATAATTCCGTCTGTCTTTACAGTAGCTCGTTGTTGTTTGTAGAGATTTCGCAATAGCTGAATGAGATGGGGTGGGAACCCCATCTCCATCATGGTTATCCATAGTTGAACATGTTGAATCATGTCAAAAGCTTTTGTAAAGTCAATGAAGCAGAGGTAAAGTGGTTGTTTCCTTTCTCTCGCTTTCTCGAAGATGATTCTTAAGTTCACAATTTGATCTCGCGTGCCTCATCTTGGCCTAAAGCCAGCCTGTTCTTCAGCGATCTCTGTTTCCAGCTTGGTCTGGATACGTTCCAGTATCACTCGTAACAAAATCTTACTGGCATGTGAGACTAGCGCAATTGTTCTGTGATTACCACAGTAAAGTAGATTTCCTTTCTTCGGCAGTGGAATAAAAATTGACTGTGACCATTCTTCTGGCCAATCCCCAGTGTCCCATACATCCACACATATCTCGTGTAGTTTTGTCAGAGTCATTTCTCCACCAAATCTAAACAGGTCAGCAGCTATGCATCTAGGCCTGGTGACTTCCGCATAGCTGCTTTCAATATGGCTCGTTTTATCTCTTCTTTTAGTGGCAGTGGTTCCTTTTCTTTTATTTCAATTTTCATGTCTTTTTCCTCTTTTTCATTGCTGTAGAGTCCTTCGCAATATTCTTTCCATCTTTGGTTTACTTTTTCTGGTTCAACAAGTTTTGTTGTTGTTGTTGTCATTAATGGCTGTGGTTCGAGGCTTGAACGAGCCAGTGAGCTTTTTCATCATTTGGAATACAGATCTGGTGTTACCTTTCCTTTCGTTCTCCTCCAGCTTGTTGCATAATGTCTCCAATTCCGACTGCTTGTCTCTTCGTAACATCCGTTGTACCTCATTTCATAGAATTTTGTACTCTTGTGGAGACTTTGTTTTTGCCTCTCTTTTCTTGCTTATTAATTCAAAGGTGTCATTGGCGATCCAATTCCTTGGCTTGTCACAGTTCTTCAGTAGTGTTGTTTTGGCGGCACTCAGAGTGATCTCTTTACGTTGTTGCCACAGTTCATCTGGTGTGTGTGGTTCGGCAATTCCCCCAAGTGCTTCGAATCTGTTGGTTACTTCAACTTGGTATTGCTGTTCTATCTGATTGTTTCTGAGTTTTTCTAAGTCTAGGAGAAGAGGTTTGACGGTGATTGTGGTCTGAGTCACAATCTGCACTAAGGCATGTGCGGGCATTATTGATCGATTGTTTCCAATGTTTATTAATCAGGATGTAGTCGATCTGCGATCTGGTGGTTCTGTCTGGGCTTCTTCTAGTATATCTATGTCTATTGTGCTGTCGAGAAAACATATTTGTGATAACCAACTTGTGCTGTGTGCAGAAATCCACCAAAGTTTGTCCTCTGTTGTTTCTTTTCTTGTGCCCATATTTTCCGAGAACATCGGTTTCCAATGCACCCTCGCCAACTCTAGCATTGAAATCTCCTGTAATCAATAATATGTTTCGTTTGGGGGTCTCTACAATGACCTGATTTAACTCTGTGTAAAATTGATTGATGTCTTCATCTGGCTTCTCTGCTGTTGGTGCGTAGCATTGTATCACTGTCACGTTTCTTGGTCTAGATGAAACGGTGGCTGTCATTACTCTGTTGCTCACTGGATTGTAAGAGATGAGACTAGAAGCAACATTCTTGTTCATCCAGATGGCAACTCCGTGGTGTTCCCTGTTTGTCTTACCTGAGCAGAGCACCGTATGTCCATCTAGCGTCTTGAAGTGGCTGACCATCTGGTTTCTGATAACCCGCATATAGAGATGTTTAATCTTTCGAGTTCATTTCCAAGTATCGATAATTTCCCGATCGAGTTCAACCCTCTCACATTCCATTGTCCTATTTTGATCCTGTGTCTACCGTTTAACTGAATTGATTTTTCCTTTCTTTTGTTTTCTATTGGTGATTTTGTCGATGGTGTCGATGATGATGACGACGACGATGAGTCAGTAGCACACTTGTCGGCACCCATTCTGAGACTCTCACGGTGGATGGTACGGGCCTTTTTATCCTGGGCAACGTCCGAGTAAGTATAGTTTCTATATTCTGTTCCATTCATGCTCTGTGGGGGAGGGTGTGACCAGCTGAGTACCCCATTCTCTTGCTGGTTTCGCAGTTGATTTACCGTTGTGCCAGGTTGGACCCGGTATGCGCCAAATCATAAGCTCGATGGCTGCCGTTGGGTGCATTGTGCTCCTCATCCGCCAGCTACTGATAAGAACTGTGCTGCTGCCCGCCGTTCTAGGTTTTCAGGTTAGCCCATAACCGGTTGCAGTTTAGGTCGTGCCCAGGAGTAAGAGAAATAATCTTGAATATTGGATGTAAACAACTTCACTTTTAAACGACAAATGAGTCGGCGTCTTCATTCGTTGCTAAGCAACACGCATTGTGACGTCTCATGATGTTAACTGATATACTGTTGTGGATTATAAATTTATTAATTTTGCTTTCCAGTTTTACAATTCAAACATTTTAACTTACAATCCTGCCAAATTCCGAATAAAAGGCCAGAAAATAAATAGATATTCCAGGTCTTGATATCGAGAGAAAACGAACGGTATAATAACCGTGTTCTAACGAGCTCGTGTAGTTTCTTAATACTTTAAAATCTATCGGATGTTAATCGATCAACTGACTGGTGTTACGTCATGAGCTTTAATCAAAAGAACATGGAATGAAAAAATAAGCATGAAAAAGACACAGGTACCGGTAGTAAGCAAAAAACAAACAACCGCAATCAGAATATGTGTTGGAGGAGTGTAAATGGAGCAGGTAAAGGAATTCTGTTATTTAGGAAGCATGATCAGGGAAGATAACAGATTTAAAGAGAAACAAGATGAAGAATAGCGATGAGCAAAGACGCATTGTCAACGAGGAAAGAACTATTGAGAGGGAAAAAAACAAAGAACTCAAGTAAAGAGTAATAAAGATACTGGTATGGAGTGTGGTATTGGACAGCTCAGGGATGGACATATTGGACAATGAAGAAGAAAGATATAAAATGATTGGAAACCTTTGAGATGTGGATATGGAGGAGACTAGAGAAGATCAGTTGGACAGAGCATGTAACAAACGAAGAGGTGCATGGAACAATAGGAGAAGAAAGAACTCTACTGTGTGCGATAAGAAGAGATTACAGAGATGGATAGGGCATGTGCTAAGAGGAAACTCAATAATGAAAATGATCATAGAAGGGAAGATGGAAGGTAAGCGTGGAAGAGAAAGACCGAGACGAATGACGCTAGATTGGATGATGCCATAGGGATACAAGAGTCTTAAAGATGAGGTGCAGAGGAGAAAGGAATGGCAATGTGAAACATTTGAACCTGCTTGAAAAAGGCAGAGAACAAGAAGAAGTTAGCATGAAATACAAAAGCATGATTTCAAACTAAAAATATTTGTTTACCAACGATATTTACGAAAATCAATACAGGCAGGGCCAGTGCTATATATAACAGGCATTAGAAGGCTCTGCTTAAAAAAGTAACAATGGTAGCAGACTTGCTAGTTGAGTCTTAACTGTGGATGTGCAATACCAGCCCAAACTGAACGCTCCTCGAAACTACAAATTAGGTGAAATGTATATAAGTCACAAGGATGCCAAAGAAATAGTGCTAATAACTAATATTTTATTATAATTCTTATAAAACATGTACATGATGTGGCTCTATATGACTGCTGTTAGCAAAACTTATGTAATCTAAAAAAATTTATATTCTTTGTTCGTTGAGCTTGCGTAGGTTTCAAAGTTCCATTGCTCCAGCCCAGGCACTATATGTGAATAAAAAAATTATGGCTATTTTGGCTTGTTATATCAGAAATTGGATACCACATGTACATAGTTATGTGGTTTAATTAAGCTATAATTATTTAATAACTAGCATCAAAAATAATAGAAACCCTAGGGTTTGGAAAAACTATTTCCATGGAAGATTATTCAGCTTGCTTACCTGGTAAACTTTTACAGTATGTTATTGAAGAAAATGTGTAAACAGGGACCACTTTGCTTTGAATCCATTCAGCAAGAGAAGCATTCATATCAGACGGACTAGTCTGCCAATGCTACAAAAACAAGCAGTATCAGACAATCCAAAAATTTGAAAATAAATTAAGTACTTTGGAAACTATCTACGAATACCTTAAAAGTTGCAATGGTTAAAATAAGAAATTTAATTTTTAGTCAATTTTTATAACAAATCAAGCCATTTCTTTATTTTTTTTCTAATTACCATACAATTCCTACTCTACTGTTCAATTTCTAAGCCATGATTCTTAGACTTTAGCAGCATTAGATCATTAAAACGGTTTTGTAATTTAAAAAATCAATGATTA
Source organism: Bimastos eiseni (assembly GCA_959347315.1). Taxonomy (NCBI): domain Eukaryota; kingdom Metazoa; phylum Annelida; class Clitellata; order Crassiclitellata; family Lumbricidae; genus Bimastos; species Bimastos eiseni. Next base: position 43,600,117 of record OY365807.1, on the reverse strand, counting down.
TTTGCCACTTATTTTCATATTATCATTAGGGGTCCCTTTATTTCCGGACACAATGTATATATACTGCTAATAACATCAATAATTGTGCTTAGTGTGATAAAACATGAACAAAGTGCTCTAGGCACAAGAGCACACCACAACCCTCATAATAGTATCTGGTTTCCTTTCACAGATTTTCTTCCCACCTTTAGTAACATGACAGCAGCAGACCTTGCACTGCCTAGTAGGTGTTTCTTTACCCGTATTTGGTGGAATTACCTTAGTAAAGTGCCTCGCAGTGAGTGTCAGTGGATTGAAAAAATTCCCAGACTTTCGGCGTGGGACCCAATTAGGATTATTCTATATTTTCAGCAGCCTTTCCACCAGTTTTATTTAGAACTGCAGATGACCAAGTTTCGTTCTTTGGTTATCCTTCTTGATCAATATGTACATACTCAGCACAGTCTGGTTGAGGAGATGGAGGAATTGCTTCACTGAATCAGACCTTGTGCCTCTAAAGTTCTGCTGGGCAAGCAACAAGCATCTGGCCTGTAATATCAACAGCACCCATATTGGCATCATGACAACTGCAATTGGCTTCCTTTCATCACCATGGCAGTATCTGTTTCACTTCACCTCATTCTGTGGCATGCTGACGTAAGGCTCACTTCTCGCCCTTACATCCACTTTAGTGCCATCATGCATTTAACAAAATGCAAGATGAAATCATGCCATCAGACAAGTCCTCCTGCTGTTCTCACATCGACTATTGCCTTCCAGATGTAGCCAGACACACATTCACACAGCTCGTACAACTTCAATCCAAAATGAGTCCTCTTTTTCAGTGGGATGTGTTTTTGTGGCCAAATAACCTTCCAATAGCCTTATGGATTCATCGATGACAACATTCAGTTCAGGCATGTATACTGCTGAGAATCTGTGTATTGATCAGTGAAAATCAAAGAACAGTTTTATTCTCAAAAGGATTTCTGAGTGGCATGTGCAGCAACAAGTAGGTAGGTTACTGATGTCAACAAGATGCAAGCATCTCATAAATAAGCTGAACTGTTTTCCATTCACGATATCTTGGATATACATGCATCGGGAGCTTCAGGTAATGACTTTGTTGACCAGTAAATCTCAGCAACATCAGGTATTTGAATTATGACTAGATAAAGAAAGCGGTGGAAACAGTCTTTCTTCATTACTGACATGTGAAACCTGAAATTAAGTTTTTCAGTGGGCACTGATGCTGAACATGTCTGCTAGTTTCAGCAATACCAACATCTGACATCATGTCATAAACAGATTGCTATAATAATGTAAATGATCCATAATATCAGTAATATCAAACTTTCTACAAGATTCAGTGAATGCCAGTTCGACTGCTGATCAACATCCTTGTCATACCATGCAAACTCAGAGGTGTAATAACAGTCCATAGACGATTGCTGTCATCAGTACACCATGTTTCACTATAACAAGAACTAGAGTCTATTAATACTGTCTATTTTTTAACAATTATTGCTATTATTCGTTGATACATCTGATAAATCGCGTAGTTCTTCGAGCGCATATAATTGGCTCAGAACTGCATGTGAAGCCAAAAAACAAAGGATGCCTGATGTTTAAAGAATCTACAACAGAGGTAAAAACTGCATACATGCAATGTCATGCATATGGAGTCATTCATAAACGACATCACACGCCTAGGTGAGGGAATCACTCATTTGTGACGATGTGTGATGAGGGGGAGGGGTCGACGAGATCTGATGTCATATCATCACATCAAAAATGCTCAATTAAACAAGTTTGCCTTAATTAGCAGTTATTGTTACCACAATTTACAAATACTAATTACAATTATTGCATTCTTAATTTTTGGATTGTTTACTTCTACACTAGGAGTCAATCTTGGGGTTTCGAAATGAGGCAACCATTCTGTAATACATAGCAGGTTTCAATAATTCCGCCAAAACACACCAGACCACGGAGAGATGCTGCATGTCGGCAACGTGAGCTAATGGTCGTAACTTGTAAGCGCAAACAAAGAAAAATGGAGAGTGTAGATTGGATGAAGAAGAGCTGGACCTGAATGGAATATATCTATTGAACAGGAAGACGAGATCCAGACACTTCCTATTTATTCCATGAAGTAGCATTTTGCTTCTCTGTAGGAGAATGAAGTTTAGATTGTTTCAAGTTACTGTTACTAAACGTTGTTTAAAAAATGTAATGATCCTACCAGAGTTTTTCTTGTGGAATGTATAATGAGTGTAATAATTATACTTTCTCTTTTATTTTATGTTCTAGTATATAATATAAGTATTTTTACAATTATTATACTTTTTCTGATAATTAGAAGAAAAGTTGTGTATGGTACTCTGAACATCTGGTTTATTTGGGGGCAGGGGTCAGAGCTTTGTGACATCAGATTTTAGGGGATTATGACTTTCGTGACAACGAGATATGAAAGTGAAGGGGTCAAAAATTGTGTGACATCATTTATGGACAGCCCCCTATGCAGCTGTTATATTGAATCCCACTATCACATATGTCACACAGTTGAACTACATTTAAGAAACACAATGTTTCAACTTACTTCAAGCTCGGTCCTTAATGTCTCATTTACATTTGTTCCCGTCTGGACAAACCGTTCGTAGGCAGACAGAATTTGCTTGATGATTTCCTTATGTTTTTCATTAAATATAATATTTTCATCAGGAAGAACTGGTTCCAACCAGTACTGCTGTGTGATTCTAGTTTGATGTTCTGAACAGATACTTTCGAAAACATTTCTTTCATTGTCACAGGATCCATCTCTTTCAAAAGGATTCTTGCTTGCTTCATTGAAGAGTTGACAGCTGCTAGCCAGTGCAAATATAGTACAATATGGTGAGTCACGGTCACTGGGCTGGCGCCATTTATTTGTTGAAGATGGAAATACAACTGACCGACTACTAGTGGAATTTGGAGAGATGAGACTAATATCCGCTAATGCAGAAGAAAAGGATGGCATGCTTTCTAAGCTGCATGCAGTGGCGACATGGCAATTTTCCAATTCCAAACTGCATGTGTCCACTTGACGAATACGAGTATGAAGCAGCAGACCTACACTACATGGAGGTGTGCAGTGTGGGGAGGCAGATGGCAGATCACCAGCAATGCCAACCTGAAAGTCAGGCAGAGTTCGAGCACAGGGACTTGATGCTTCAACTGATGAAAAATCTGAAAGAGAGTCATTTAGTGTTCTCTGCAAATCACCATTTGAATGTGACGCAGAGGCATCACGAAATGCCTCAGGTACCTGTGCAATATTTGAACGTCTGTCGTGCTTCATTTTATCTTCATCTAATGAACAACTAAAGGAACCAAATTCACCCGAAGCAGCTTCACTAATGCCATTAAATTCTGGTAAAATACTGTCTGCAGTATCAAATCTTGATGATTGTTCTGACTCTTCCATTTCTGAATAAGCTTGCCTAAAAGGTAACGGTGAAGTAGAATTAAGCTGACAATATCCTCCACTTGACATGCTGATTGCTCTGCTTAACTGTAAAGACCTTGGTGTCATATTAGAACTCTTCCATTTACCCATTGATGTGAATAACCCATTAAAGTTCCCAATTGCATTAGGCATCAGCTGTGATCCTTCCTTTGTTGAAACTTTGGTCTGACTACAAGGTGGACAGTCTGATGGTGTAGAAGTGGGACTTCTTACTTCACTAGGTCTTAACTCTTTCTCCTCATGTGACACAAAATAGTCCACTTCTGGACAGTAAGAGGTTTTTGAATTTGCCAATTCAAAAGATTCAAAATGATTACTTCTATCTTCGTCTGCACTGGAGTTACTTCCACTTTCATTGTCCGAAGCAACAGCAAGTGATGAAGATCGCACATCCAAGACAATGTTAACGTCAGACTTTGAATCAGTCTTAATACTAGCCTTTGAGCCATTTGTAGCTAATCTTGATCCGGAATTTGGACCAGAATAGCTTGCTTTTAATCTGCTATTGCTTTTGTTAAACATCTCGTACTTGAATGCTGGCTCTGTGTAATATTTCAGCCAATCCTCAGTTGCATCACTACCAAATCGAGACTCAGATGCATCCTTTGGTGTTTTTGGCTCCTTTAATCGTAGGCCATCACTAGCACTGCCATTAACAGCTCGTACTTTTGAGGGACGACCCATCTGAATCGCTGAAACAAAACAATTCAAATATAACAAGACCACGATTAACTGTCTGTACATTTATACCAAACATAGGTTAAGAGCTGTTTAACCCTTTTAGTGTGGAACCCGATCCGTTCATATAGTGCCAAGAACAAGTCATTTTGGGCATGTATAGTATTAAGCACACAGTAGGCACAGAGTTCATATGAATTATGGATGATGTAAGAAGACTGATGGCAGTTGAGCAGAGAGAGTCACAACACATGCCATAATGTATGTCTTACTGAAGACAAGTTTAATGTTATTGTCAAGTGAAAACATACCCATAATTTTTCTATCCTCCCCAAATATTTTTTAGTAGTGCTAAAATACAAAAACTTATAGAATTTTTTATAGAAGAATTGCAGTATCACTTAAGAAACAATTACTGGAACAAACTTTGGAAAAAATTCCACTCTAGGTGAGAGCAAAGCACAATTTTATCCCACACTAAAGGGGTCAAAGCAAAGATGTGAAACATATTTTCCCAATTGTAAGTCACAATTTCCCAAGCGTAAGTCACAAATGCATCAGATTGAATAAGCCTAGTTCTAAGTGAAAATGCAATAAGCCAAAATGCAATGAACCTGAGGTCTTACTGCTCAAGCATAACTGTCTTACAGGATGGTCTCAGTCTATCTCACCAATTTCTTTAGTTAATTCACATGATAAGCTGGTTTCCTTGCAAGTCCACAATTACCATGGTCAAGCATACAAGCCTCATCGTTGTTGGGCTATCTTTGCCTAGCTATTTGCAATATCTTCACCTTTCTTGGCATATTTTTCTCTCAAGCACTTGAAACCACTCTATTCAATCATTGATTCTGTGTTGATCTTCTTGAGGTCATATAATATAGATTTGCACATAAAATTAAAATTACAATTACCAAGCCTTTCAGCCTCTTACAACTAAGCATCCACTTAACTGACGTATAAAATATGCCTCACTGCAGTACACACCATGATATTTTTATAAGTTCTTGGAGACTCAAATTGCTCATGGAGCAGCTGAAAGGACTAGATGCATTGTCTACCTCTTAATATTTCTTAATATTTCAGTGTCAAAGTGAATAATTTGTATGAATTAAATGACTAGTTTCCAGTACATATGGATAGCAAATTAGCGAAATCTGCATATTTATACATATTAATCTTGTTTAATCACAAAACCAGGAGACACACAATGATATGGGTACAAGATAATGGGAAAGATATTAAGTTAGAACAGAATTCATTTTTAGTGAGTGCAATGATATTCTCGTAGCAGCACAGATATTCTTAGTTATATTACTACTAGCTGTTAACCCGTGAAATATCACAGGTCGCACCGTACAGCGCCCAGTATATATGCTCCTACTATATATGTGTTTATGTGTGTGTGTGTGTGCGTGCGAGTGTGTGTGCACCCCAATACCGCAAGTTTGCCTTATTTATTCATTCATTCATTCACTCCAGGACTTTTATATAACACCCCTTCAAAACAAAAATCTGAGGCGCTACTAGTCCAACCACGAGATTCTAGGACGATTGGTCAATGGACGATTGGTCAACAGACGATTGGTCACTCGGACAGTTCGTCAAGAGGACTGTTGATCAAGAGTCCTTTCGCCAAGAGAACGGTTGATCAGAAATTTTTATTTTAGAGATTGGAGACCTTTTAAAATATGTCAGTTCTCTTATCAGTACAAACAACTGCACTGGCACAGATATAAGATAAAATTAAATCGACAACCACATTTGTCTCACAATTAGGTAGCTTCGTGTTTTAACTATTTGACTACATTTGATTTAAAAACTGCTACACTAAAGTGTATTATTTTGAGGAATAACAATGTCTATCTATTTAATAATTTATTTTCAATACTTGTTTTATAAACTATAAACTTTACCCGACTCATCTGTAACAGGCGGAAATATGACCACGTTACGCCGTTCCATCGTGATGTTCTGCACTGGCTTCCTGTTCTGTTCTGTATTGACTCCAAGCTATGCTTGCACGTCTACAGATCAATTCATGGATCAGTCCTGGGTACTTGCGCGATTTCTGCCTCGGGACTCACTCCTTTGCATCCGGTTTACGACTCAGATCCTCCTCTGTGAAGACCGATCTTCGTGTGCGGAGGATGAAGTCGCGTTTTGACGATGTGCATTCTCCGCCACTTACAGGTTGTACGGCGCCCTTGTAATGGTTAGGGCCACGTTTACGGCGCCTTTTATATCGGCGTTGTTATTATTATTATTATTTACAACATTTCACCTTTATAATGGACTATTGATCAACTATCCTCTTGATGAATGGACCCTTGATCAACAGTCCTCTTGACGAACAGTCTGCTTTGATCAATCGTCCATTGACCAATCGTCTGTGATCAACCGTTTGCCGACCAAACGTCCATAAAAAAAAAGTCTGCATACCAACCACGGTAGTAAAAATCTGATATAACAACTTATGAAATGCGGGCACACCTATGACGGACGCAACAAAAGCACTGGATGCAGTAAGGTTTCCGCAACAGTCGGTGAATCCGGTCATTAAGTGAAACATCAAAGTATGAGAGACATACATGCACATGTGACTTAGGCAATTATTATTGTTTATATGTGAATATGATGCTACATTACATTATATTACAACTGATAGAAATAGTACTATACGCTAAGCATGTGAGAAATTAGCCTATATATTGATTAATTAATGAACCGTACGTGACCAGTGACAGTTAAGTATAATATGTGACCCATCTGACCAAAACCAGTCTAATGCCGCAACACACGTCAATGAGATAGATAATTGCAAAAATGTGATAAAAGTAAATTTTTTAATCTCTTGTTTTGACAGAAATTGATATATTATGTTCTAAAGACATAAAAACTAAAATTATTGAAACATTTTTTAAAGGATTTTAGATGACCTCATGATAGCCATTGTTTTAATAATTTAATGACATCTTATAATTTGCCATTTTCCCGCGATTGATAGCCAAGCACAGCTTGAGGCTAGGATAGCAAACTTGGTATGAGTAGAAAGCCCAGACATTCGTCTAGCCTATGCTGCCTTAGAGAACAAACTTGCTTAAGTTTGTTGTTTTCAAATATATTTCAATTCTAAACAAGGTTGGTTATGAATTTTGCATTTCAAAATCATACTTCAAATGCATTTGTCTCAAAATAACGATCGAACAACTGAACCATATATTTTACTCATAACTTTGGATAGGAAGATCATAGAACAACAAAGTTAGTGTCATTTTAAAGGAAAGACTTTACCCTTTAAAATGGTACATGACAATCAAATCTTAAAAAATTGAGTTAAGACTGGTTTTGGTCAGACGGGTCACATACAATATGGGGGATATCATGGACAACTTCGACAGAATCAGCTGTTATGGTCAAAGGTGGACGATTGAGATTGGATAAAGGATCTGCGGCACATGCTCAGTGAGATAGTTTGATTTCGACAAGGCGGACTGGAAGTCAGATTCAAGTGGGCAGCGAATGAGGGAAGATGTCTTTGAAGTTAGCCAACGAAGTTCTCGTTAATCTGTTGAGATTAGCCGTCGAATTTGGTAGGGGGGACCATAGAGAAGATGGGTAATGACCAGTATAAAGGTCTTTAGTCGGACGCTTGTCGATTAATTTAGAAGTTTCACATTGCTTATACAAGAACTGTTGGTTAAACTCCATGGTGAGTTTCATGCGGACTTGCAGATTATCACAAGTCATGTATGATAGAAGAACAATTTGTTAGTCTGGTGCTTACGAAATTGGAGAAGCTGGGCGTTTATTGTGGAGGAACATTCCTTGTAGGGAGAAACTTCAATAACTTTTACAGAAATAGAGTGATGGATTGAATAGTGTGGCAACTTCACTTGTAACTGAACATGCCACACAGTGAGAACTACTACAAATGAACGCCAAGCGGCTGCATCACTTGAATTTGGTGAGATCAATGCCAATTCTTCACTGGCCTACATGTGAGGATAGTCAAATTTAGATCAATAATAATTATATAGATTAGATATGCACTGGTTTAGGCAGGTGTGACCAAATTATTATAGATGCATTAGATCCATAATTCTTCATTAAACATTATTGATATAATTCATTAATATTCATAAAATATTCAAAAGACTGTTTTGGACTATTTCGATTGGATGACTCAATCTAATCTACAAATATATGCGTAACACGATACCAGAACAGGTATTAGCTTGTCTTACGAGTGAATTGTAAGGTACACTCGTTACAGCGAGTCATTTTAGAGTAAAAAAACTCTTAGTAATAGCATACTCCTAAGGACAATGGACAAGTCCTTAGGAGTGTGATAAAGATCTGTTCATTTTACTACCCCTCATATAATTTAAACAATTTCCATTGAAGAACTTGAATTGAACTGTACTGGCATCTATTACAATGCCGATGCCTGAATTGCTCGGCATTGTATTAGATGCCAGTGCAGTTGCTCTACATGCATCATATCATATCTGAGAATTTATAAAGCACTTCTTACAGTACTAGCTATTCAGAAGCACTCTAAGTGTGACAGCCCAGAGACACAAGAAAGCCTTCAGGCAATCTTAACTACGGATTGCGGGGGTAAGTCATTCCGCATAGACAATGGCAAGGCACGGTGTTGGATCAGAGCAATCATAGCTTGGGGAATAAGGCGATCTGCAGAAAAAAGATAATAATAAATATTTGTCAATTGATAGATATGGAATGTCACACTGTAAACCTGTGTGAATTATTTAGTACCGTAGTTCAATTCAATCGAGGGACAGATGTTAAAAAGGTCAATTGAGTTCATGGGTTTCACCTAAGAGTTCTGGGGCCATATGCATGGGCTTAGAATAGCGAGGGTGTACTGGCCTCCGCTGGAGTAGCACGCTAAACAACTGCTATGCATGAGGCGGGAATTGTGCGTTACTCTAGACATAAATTTACTCCTGGTGTAAGTCCTTACTCTAGGTGTAAGTCCGTTATTCCTGAATAGGGCTCTAACAAAAATGGCGACCATAGTTATAATTCATCGCATTCGACGAAGTTTATGACGCCTTTAGATGATTCTAGATCATCGCAATCCTCTAGATCTACGGAAGATAATACATTTTATTATGCCTTCCATTATCAAACTTAATTCGAGACGAAGTTGCTGACGATGTGGCATGTGATTGCCGAGTATAGGTTCATTGTCATCGGCCATGCAGTAATAATCAATTTCAAAATTTTTTCAAAAAATGTCGTCTTATTTGTTAACATTAAGATAACGAACTCTTTGTATTTTATCATGCGGGCACAATTAATGAATTTGGTTGATTTCCACAAAATGTGATTTTGGACTATGTATCTTAGCTGTTGCAATTCGAATTAAGAGCTATAAATATCTTTCCGCATGCGTAAAGCCTAGTCTCGCGAAGTCTCGCAGGTCCTATGCCAGGTACAACTATTACGCGGTTTACTCCTCGCTCATGCATGGCAACGACGGCCACGGCCTATTTGAAGAATAGTTACTTCGGGTGTAAGCCTTATTCTGCGAATAGGCTAATCCAAGCCCATGCATATCACCCCTGTATAGCAGAGGTTCTTAACAGGCGTGTCACAAAATGACCAGCAGTGTTTCGTGTCAACATGGTGTGTCATCGATGTGTTGCAAAAAAATGTGTGTCACGAATCAGTACATCACATGACTGCAATTCTTGCTTTACACTGACTTACTATAGCAATTTAGGGGCCGTGGGCCGTAAGAATTCATAGCAGTCTATCTATTTTACATTATAAGTTTATGGCAATCTGTAGTATACATGTCTTCGACCGCTCTGATGAGAAAGCAATAGAGAGCAGCTCCTCACGAAGAATAAAGGGGAGGCTGTTCCACCTAGTAGGACCCATGTAAGCGAAGCTCCAGGATTGAGCCGTTGCAGAGTGCATGCGGGAACCACCAGCAGTCTGCTGGCAGAGGAATGAAGGGAAGCCCGGTGAAGAATAGAGGTGACCTTAGTGCAGAGAGCCAGAAGGTAGGTGGGGCAGACCCAAGGAGACAGTTATGCATCACCGCATGGGTCTTGAAACAAATGCGTTGAGGTGCTGGGAGCCAGTGAAGGGATTCATGAATGAAGGAAGAGATGCAGCCCACTCTGTCTTACTGCCAGACATTTTCCAATGTACATACCAGCAAATCCAGTGAAACCTGAACCTACTCAAAGCTGCAAAATTTGTTGCAGTCAACCTTATCCGGATGGTAAAAAGTTTCATAAAAAAACTAGGATACCATTTAACGGAGTGTGATATCGGGCTTTGTGCCGCACCTTGTTTTGGTGTTTATTACACTAAATACAATTACTAACTCTGGGGATCTGCCATGTGTTAATACATACATTGAGCTTATTAGTTAGTACAAAATAATTGACATGAGAAACCTGAAGTTTCTTTTTTCTACATAACCTCTATACTACACAATGGTATTACCCTATATATTTTTTTGTCATCACAACAACATACCATATAAAATGAAAACATAAAAATACACTGTTTTGAAAAATTTTTCTCAGACAAAACCCATGGTAAACGGGTTAATTGCATTAAGTTGGTTGGTGACAGCAGATGAAAGCATGGACATTGGTTGCAAAGACAGAAAAAGAGGAAAGAGATGGCTCTCAGATGTCTCTATTGAATGTAACATGAGCACGCCAAATGCAAGAGGTGCTCACAGACACTGGATAAATAAGTGAAGTCTGGATATATTGATGTCGGAAGTGGGACATCAAATTTAAGGAACTGCTGTTTGGTTCCAGATCAGTTGAGAGTAGTTAATACTAAGTCGATTGGCCCCGACATCCATGAGTCGAGATCATGTAACAGTGAGACAATCATAGCTCAAAAGAGACAGCTGTTCAGCGGGAAGACCGTATACAAAGGTTTGGATGTCGTCAGCATAGAGGTGGTCAGCAGAGAATAATAATGAAAGAATAATAAGTAAGTACCAGATGTGGATGAAAACTGAGCCCTGCGGGACCCTGAACTTGACTCCAGCTCAGGCTCTTCCTGAATCACCCAGGAAAACCATTTGGGAACGATCTAAAAGCTGCAGTTGTGGGCTCTGAAGTCCAAGCCTTCCAACAACTTGTCTTAACCCTTTTCATTCCTGTGTCATGCCTCCCACTCATCTGCCTATCTGTTGAGGAATTCCTTTAGATGGTGACCGAGTAGATTGTAAATCTTCGTGCTTCAACTGCTGGTGTTCATCTACCTAATTTCTCTATCGTTAAATCCAATATGTTTATTCCAGCCATTCCAGTTTTGCTATCTGTACATGATCATGTACAGATAGCAAAACTGAAGCAAGAAGAAGAGCTTGTAGAGTAACTATGATTGTAGCACCCCATTGGCACATGCATCACATCATGTAGTGCAATGTTTCTGAGAGGCCATGTGCCACCATTATGTACAAGGTATCCTGACGCTCTGCTAAGCTCCAGACCATCACCATGTCGTCCACTGCAAAATCGCACAAGCTTGATCCTCTTCCAACATTCTTGCTACAGGAGTTCATAGAGGATCTCCTCCCTCTCCTCACATGTCTATAACCGTTGACTGTCTGAAGGTGCACTGCCTTCCTTCGCAGAAACGCTTTCTGGTATTTTCGGCCATCAAGCGAGAGGGTTTGGACCACTCTGACCCATCAAACTATAGACCTATGTCTAATTTGTCATTCATTTCAAAAGTTATAGAGAAACTTGTTGCTCGACAGTTGACCAGTTATTTAAATATCAATTAAATGCTTCCCCTTCGTAGTTGGGTTTCCACAACGATCATTCTACTGAGACCCTTCTGGTCCGAATTCTCTCTGATGTCTACAATGCTATTGTCGTTCTCAGGTCACTCTCTTGGCCTTGCTGGATGTCAGTGCGGCTTCTAACTATGTGGATCACGATATCCTATTGCTTTGTCTGTCAGTCTCTTTTGGCCTCGCTGACTGACCGCTTGAGGGGATCCGCTCGTTCCCGACTGAACGCACCTCCTCATCTTTGGCTCATCTAGGTCTAGTTGGACGCCCGTTCCTTTGGACAGACGCAGGGTGCCTTATTGGGCCCACTGCTCCATGTTCTATATAGTACTTCTGAGATTGGCATGCTCCTCTCATCTTGCAGAATTTTAAATCAGATCTATGCAGAATTTATCTGGGACTAGACAACACTTTCGGTTGCATTCCCCAACTTTACTTTTCCTACTTCTGTACGATACCTTGGCATTATCCCTGACCAAGACCTTTCTTTCGTCAACTCAGTAAGTCGAAACTGCCTCTATCACCCTACACCAATTGCAGGTGGTCTCCTGCTCACTATGTTCTAGTGAGGCGTTATATAAAGTTTCATTGATTGATTGACTTTTTGATTGAGACAAATGAAACTCACATACCTTCTCGAGACATTCCTGCTGAGAGGCACTTCTGGTATCTGCAGTAACGACATGAATTACGTGTACGAGGATTGACTAGGCATCTCTTGTCATTTTTACAACTGTATGTATGATGCTCTGTGAGACCACGGCGGAAAAACTTCTACAAGCAGCAAAACAGAAGAACTTCACTGATAATGTAGACCTAATTTCCAATTTAATTACTTGAGTGATAAGCAATGTTCAATGATTGGCAACTTGACAGACTGAAGACGGAAACACAAAGCTGGCATCATGGCTGGGAAAAGGCCGTCAAGTGAAACTCACACAGACAAGTGGATCTTGAATGTTATTGTTCCGAGACGTACTACCCGGGTAATGATATCAGTTTTTGGGTACACGAAATCCTGTAAAAATGCGTAATTTTGCCTGAACATATGCCAGAAATATTCCATTGGTCATATTCGCTGACTACCCGGGCAATGAAATTGATTCTTGGGTGCCCGACATTCCAAAAAATGCGCAATTCCCTACATTTCCTAACAAAATATCCACGCGGATGGGTACCTGGGTACTCGACTGCGTGGATCGACGGGTACCCGGGTCGTGAGTTCAGCATTTTATTGACAGCCTTAATCAGGACAATATCCCCGGGCAATCTACCCTGGTGTCAATATCCCCTGGACAATCTCCCCGGACAATATCAATCCTTGACAATCTGATCTACCCCGCACAATAACATTTATTTAGGATGCTAATTTTCTTTCTTAGTTGACTTCACCCCATTCTAATTTAAACATACTACATGCAAGTCAATGTGATCACACGTTTGGGGCACAGTAGCCGATTGGGTAGAGCTTGTAGAGCAGACAGTATGGGGTTTCTAGTGTCACCCCAGATGACCAACGCGTGTGCTCCTAGAGTAAATTTTACACAAGTTCACGATGACCATCGATCTATGTTTGGTTATAAGACAGAGGTGCCAAATAAATGTGTTATAATGATAATGACTATGCTATTTTGATACACATTAATGGGTTTCCCTTGACCAGTCTCAATACATTTGCAAGCAGTTTGGCAAGGGAGGGCATTCAGGGAAGTCTCTATTACGATTACTGCCACAGTTCACTCTTGTAATTGCAATTACTATGATTTATATAGCATCATCGTTGATACCAAGGTACTTCTAGGATGCTTTACAAACATTGTCTACTGTCAACACAAATTATGCTAATGCCCCAAGTTTTGTAACAAGTGCAGAGGCGTAGCTAGGGAGTGAAGAACATATGCCCCGGCAGTGATATTTCAGTTCCAAAAATAATTCCCAATTTTCATTCTAATTCAGTTCTAAGGGTCGAATTTTAATTCTAATTCTATTCCAATTCTTAAGATAATTCCCATTTCAGTCCTAATTCAAGTTCTGAAATACTTTAAATTCTTATTCAAGTTATGAAATAACTTCAGCTATAATTCAAGTTCTGAAATAATTTCACTTTCAATTCAAGTTCTATATATGATTTGAGTTTTATTTCAAGCCCTATAATAATTTCAGTTTAAGTTCCAGCGATGAAGATATTTTATTCAAATAGGGCCTAATATCGATTCAGATATCAAGATAATAGTGTAAAACAAAACAAGCTCCTAGACAGTTCTGGCTTGTTACACAACCTAAAAATTTCATTTGGGACATTGCTAGATATGAATCACAGGCATATTTGTTATCTTTGTGGATATGCGCCGTTAAATCGCTGGAATTTTTGGCGGCAAGCGATGTCCCACAAAAAACAGTAGGCCTACAGTGCAGACCAATTTACCTTAATTAAATTCCCAAACTTAACCATCTTTCTTTCTCCTAGTTAACTCGCATGATTGACTCAAGAAACTAAGAAGCACAACATCAACTCAGAAGCTATGCATAGATATTTTGTGCATAGCCAAAGATTACCAAACGAGAAGACTCTAGCTCAGACATAGGCCTATTGACGAAATCATCTCACTTATAGCCTTTAGACGACGTACCGTAAAAACAATAGAACAATAATTTTCGTTCTGCAATAATTTCTATTTCTATTCCTAATTCCATTCTCTGCAGCATATTTCTGTTCTAATTCTATTCCCATTCTCAAAATAATTCCAAATTTTCATTCTTATTCTTGTTAACGAAAATTAATAATTTTACTTCTAATTCCTACTTTTTTTAACGACAATGTCATTGGTCCCCGGGCACCAAATTTAGAAGGTGTGCCAAAATGAGGATTAATACTATTAACCCCTTGACTCCCAGCATTTATTTTTACCCAAATGGCATCAAATCCATTGAATTTCATATGCTTTTGCTCAGTCATAGAATGCATCAGAAAAGAAGGCAAATTATTGTTGGGGCATGAAACTTGCCATGAAATTCAGTCCAGTATCCAACTGTTTCATGCACTTTGGACAACCATACACTGTTTTTTGCATTTCGGTAGCTTCCTATATGGTCCAGTGGAACACATTTCACATTGACCTGGACGAATTCCATGAAGGCTTATATCAACAATTTTATGTCCACTTGAACTCAAAGACAGATCATTATTCTTGCACTTCTCCTTTTCATATCTGTTTGTTTCTGTAACCAATATTTTCCAAATGGATGCTGGAAGGAGCTGATCAAAGTAGGCTATTGTGATGCTGTGGAATCAAGTGGAAGCACAAAAATGCATCCACTGTAAACTGCTTTGGTAGACTTGTAGAATGGAAGGTAGTTGCGCACTCATGGACACTACAGGTGTCGTCATCACTGTCAACAATTTCTAGATCACTGCTTTCTGCACTGGAAATACTCGATTCACAACTATTTATTATCTCAGTCGTTTTGATCATCAGCATAATCGTCATCTCCATTATCGCTTCTGTAACCATCCTCCGGTAGGTAACGTGAAGCAATAAAACATCCTGTAGGTCATGCGAAGCAATAGAATGCAAATGGCATGCATTATGTATACAACATACTGCGCGTTCCATAAAACTCACTTGCGTCCTTTCCCAAACAATTTCACGATTTTTCTGCTTGGTGTAAATGCATATTCAGGATAACAGTACACAGTAAATTTTATAACAAATTTTACCTTGGTTTTCTAGTATACACAGAGTCACAGCAACCAAAACTTCCAGTCCAACTAAGATCTGAATATGCCCATATGTATCTAACACATGCCTGTCAAGTTTTATACGGCAGGTATGCATGGCGGATATACCCACGCTCAGGACATAAATGAAACCCAAAACCAGAGGGTTAATTTGTTTGATTTTGATGCAAACTAGTTTATCGCAACTAAGTTATTAAGAATTAATTTTGGCATTCCCAAAATATCCTTATTACAAACAGGTTGTCAAGCATGAGTTTGGCGCCCCCGTTCCCCACCGATCAGTGATCGCTAAGGGTCCGTAAAGGGCGACATGTGAGGCCATGGATCATAACCCACCGTTTGTCGGCTTCTAGTTATTGAGGTAAATGCTGAAATAGGTGAGAGGGGTCAAAAACACAGAAAATCGTTTTATGGTATATTGTTATAAGCAAATATGTCTTATTTCAATATCTAAAATCAAAAAAATTTGAATTCAAATATTTAGTTGAAAAAAATGACTTTTAATGCATGTGGTGTCATGATTTGCATTGCTAAAATAGACATATTTTCAGAGGTGAGTTACCTCAATTTCATATGCTGACCTGCCATAATTTGCAAGGCAGCAAACAGATATTGATGTCGTTTGCTTCATTTCATGCAGAATATAGACCTTTATTACCCAACAGAAGTGAGAAGTAATAAAGTAATGGTTGCCAAGATCTTTGACGACACGAATATTCTAAAACTTTGACTTTGATTTTCTCAGTTGTTGAGAGTACTTTAATTAAAGAGTCAAACGAGTATAACTTAAGTTAGATAAAAGCCATTTTGATTCTGTAAAAAGTATTTTGGAGCAGATTTATTGTAGAATATGATTTAATAAAAAAGGCAAAAACGACAAGTGAAGGGTTTTGATCCCTGGCCTCACATATTACTCATGACATCGATAATTTTAGGCGTAGTCAGACGTCGTTTTCTTATAAAATCATATTGATTGGTTCCATGCTCAAGTTTAATATTAGCCATCATGTACTAAAAGTGGCATATGTTTCAATATCTATACACAAATTTGGTGTAGTAATTCCCAACTTCTAAGTTTGGAAAACTCAATGGCTGAAATATATAGGGCTGCATTCTGCCTGATAGTAGAAAAATTACAGATGCCGTGGGCGACTGCATGCTGGTGCAAATGGTAGCTGATAGCTACAGAGTCCCATAGATTTGTTGACACTATTTATTATTGAGCCAAATGTACAAGCACCCTTCAATAAGAGGCAGTCTAGTAGTTCAGCACTTCAGCTATCCTAGATTGTAACATTTTCTGAAACAAAATCATTACTTAATAGTATTCAAAAAAGTTGCTGCTATAATTGTTTAAAATGCAAAATATATAAGATAATAAGTCTGTAGTTTAGTATTATTTAACGTAGTATAAAATTAATTAACTACGCAGTTTTCACATTTTTGGTTATTTTAACTTATGCAATAAAAATAAATTAGAAAAATCTGCAGTTTGTCCGTGGGTGCAAAATACCCTAGCTAAGCCTCTGAACAAGTGTACTGTTTTCTTGAATGCTAAGGACTCTTTCAATCACAAGAACGCTTAGGGCTGGATTACATAACATTATGGGTCACTGGCAGGATTATTTAATTGGCAATACTAAAATGCACTTGCTCAGATCAGCCAGACAGTGATGTGTGTAAATATTAGATTCTAAAAGCAATTCTTAAATTAGTTGTTCAATAATAGTTAAGTCCAAAATAGGGCATAACCGAAAAGTCAATTTCCACCGAGTACCGAATCCGAGTATTTGGATGCACTATTTGCCGGATCCGAAATTTGGTTAGCAATAGCGGAAATATGCATGTTCCGCACATGTTCATTTAAAACATATTGAAAGATGTATCATAATTTCGTTAAAAATTGATCTTTTATCTGTCTTTTGGTACGCAATTGCATATTTTTCTTCCATGCTCGTCGTCGCTACCAGCGAGTACCATCCGTAACCTGCCACGTGCACAGATACCGAGAACTATCTATAGTCGATGCAGAGTCTAGAGCAATATCCTTCATGTAGCATATCATCGCACTCTAAGCTATAACAATATATTTATTATTTAATAATTTTATTTGTGAAAAAGATGTAAAACATTGCTATAAAATTTTAAATACAAAGTTATCAACGACGTCTTTACTCTCTAATGTTTACCGGAAAGTGGGTGGAGCCAATTCAAAATTACAGATTTGGTTGTCACCTGGGAATGCAACCTAAAGAAATTAAAATAAATAAATAAACATCATTATTTGAAAGGAAATTCTATGGAATGTTAAGTTCTTGTTTAATTAATCAATAACTTATAATTAAGTCCGTTAGTCCTAAATTTATTTCATGAAAAAAATAATTTTATGAAAAAAAATAATTTTATCAAAAAAAGTTTATTTTTAGCTATTTGTGGGTGTAATATTTGCTGAGGCGAATACTTCCAAATAGTCC
Organism: Bimastos eiseni; assembly: GCA_959347315.1. Taxonomy (NCBI): domain Eukaryota; kingdom Metazoa; phylum Annelida; class Clitellata; order Crassiclitellata; family Lumbricidae; genus Bimastos; species Bimastos eiseni. The sequence goes on along the minus strand of OY365807.1, from coordinate 43,581,929 downwards.
AATATTCGGCCGAGGCGAATGTCCGAGGCGATTTCCAGTTAAGCACTAGTCTAAAATATTTTGATTTAAGCACAATTCCAATATTCAATCTCCTCCCAACTAGGGCTGTCAACGGTTAACCGGTTATCCGATTAACCGACCGTTTATTAGTAACCGGTTGGTGAAATTCACCTGCCGCTAACCGTTGAAATGATATACCCTCTAAATCTTTATCCTTCTTGTTTCAGAATATGTTATTTCTTGTTGTTACTCAAGGGGATATTTTATTTCAGGGAGTTAAACTTTTTAGACCCCCGAAATCTGCATGATACGTCATCGGGCGACGGGCGAACGACCGAGCTGAAGACCGTCTAGCACACATTGATACTACTGGGCCACCTATATATTTCTAATTTATAGTACCAGCCAACGACCCAGCCGAAGACCGTCTAGCACAGCACACATTGATAAACTGCACTACTGGGCCATCTAACTACGCATAATTTATAGTAGTACTAAGTCAGTTTGCGGCAAAGTTGCTGTAGCCGGGCCTGTATATTTTACTTCCCCCCCCTAGAAAATCCCTAATAAATTAGTAAACCAACGGTTATCCGGTTAACCGCTCACATGGACGGCGGTTAACCGGTTGGGATTTTAACAGATGTTTGACAGCCCTACTCCCAACACCTCATTGAAGCTCAGTCTCCTTCCCTAATAATTTTCCTATGCCAGAATCATCTATAGTAAAGTACATTTTATGTGCTCAGTGCTGTGTGTGCCTAATTTCATATTTCTCACACCCTAGGCGTAGGCCTAGGGTGAGATGCAACGGGGTGGGGCGCCCTTACAGAAGACTGCCTAGAGTGCCAAATTACCTGAGGACCACTCTGGCTAAGTCATCCCTGCTGGCTGCTAACCGGCCACCGGTGGCACCCTAGGTTGGTCAAAGTGGCAGGCTGTAAATGTGTTTGCCTAGGAAGGAACTAGCATTTTTTTTGCAAAACAGTTAGTGTATATCTGAATATGCTACCAGAGATGTTGACATCATCCTAGTTCAAGGTTTTGTGACAGTAGTGATGATAATAGCTTATAATACTGATTCTACTTCTGCATGGTGCAACAGAGTCCTTTTGTCCGTATATACCATCATATAGCTCAGCGTATCCCAAACTGTGTTCCGCGGAACCCTAGGGTTCCATAAGGTGAAGACAAGAGTTCTGCAGAAAACTCTAAGTGTGAACAATAAGCTTAAAACAACTTCAAATAATGAATACGAATTTTTCATAGGAGGCCTTTTGCTTAAATTATTTTTATAACTTTATATGCAACAGAATTCATATGTCATCGATATTTGTGTTTATTATTATATTTGTTGTTATTAATCTAATGTTGGCCTAAAATGACTGCCGACCAAAGACAAGACATGTACTAGGAATAACATACTTTCCAGCAGATGCTAATTAAAGAGATGAATAACACACATTGTGATGTTAAAATTGAATCTGCCTTGATGGAAATCGAAGTGTAGCCACATATGCTGGAGGCAATATCGTAAATTATTATGATAACGATTATATAAATGAAGATAGACATATCACTGACAGCAGGCGTTGGCTCAGATAGTTAAGATTGGACGTAGAGTTTCGGGTTCGTTGCCCTTTGTCAACACTAAGTGTCTATTATCGAGCTTAGTATTTCACGCTCTAAGTTCAAGTCTCTGTTTCAACCGCGTGGCTACTCTTTTTGCTGCTGTCAAAAAACGTCCCTTTTCAACTTTTGCCCGCTCGTTCATTTTTGTCTCTACGAAAGGTTATATGGCGCATTATTGCTGATGATATATTGTTCTATCTGAACAAGAACATAGAACACTGTTGTTCAAGCACTGTTGTTCAGGTTATATGGCGCATTATTGCTGATGATCACTGTTGTTCTATCTGAACAACAGTGCTTGTTCTCATTGGTCATAAATCGCATCATATCAATATAATATCTGTCACCCTGAATATTTTCTTTTTTTGTGCAGCCCTTTCGCACTGGGAATGCCTAGGATCAGGCTGCACCGTGAGGGGTGCTTAAGATATCCGAAAAAACAATACAATACAATTAGATAATAAAATATAATTTGTCACCAGATTTTAATCATACCTTGCAGCCTTCACAAGTGATGGCACCAAAGTGGACACCATTAGCAACATCATTGCACACCACACACAACTGCTGGCCTTCATTTAAATGCACCTGAGTTGGCCGAACTAAAGAATCAAAGAAACAATATAGCAACTTATAACTGAAATAACACAACACAATCTTTCAAATTTTCTACTGCATCTGCAGTGAAGGGGTTCCAGTCTCTGCCAGTTCTGAAGTTGAAACTGAACCGTCGTGATTAAATTAATGAATGCATTGAAAATGAAGCTTGCGATGATGACTTGCATTGCATTGGTAAACTTTATAGTGCCACTCACAGTGCTATACCAATCTGAGACGTTTTCACCTGAAAATAAGGCTGTCTTTTTGTTCAATTCAATTCATTTTATCGCAGCTATTGAAACTAAAAAGAAATACAAATTATTATTTCATCAACCAGCAACCACAGGGACCCAGAAAGGACAATCAATAGTCCTACTAGGTAGGGCCATCTAAGTAAATTATAACATTAATTCTTAGCTAGAAGCAAGTGAAACTAAAACTAACTAAACTAATCGAAGAGTCACTTTGAAAAAAAATGTAGCGTAAACAATTGACAAAATAAATGATACTGATCATAGCAAATAGAGCCGTAAACACAAATGTGACAATAAAGGAAAAAAGGAAAAGGAAAAAACAATAAAAAAGATGAAATCGACAGAAAGACTATCAATATAAGGAAACTAAGGAATGCAATAGCTCTATTAGTTTTAAATAAATATAAAGTAAGCAGATTGCGAATATCAGGAGATAAATTGTTCCATACAGTCGGGCCAGCGTTTAATCGAAAATAGACGAGAATTGGTTCTAGCAAGTTCCGCTCAAAAATCACGTTTAGCTCCGGTATTGTGAGGATGCCCAGAGGAAATAATCTTTAAAGGCGGGTAATAATAATAATAATATTAATTTTTTTTTAACTTTAAACTGACAAACCGCAGCATGATCACAAGTATAGTATGAGCCAATGATGACGAGTTATTACAGGAGTCGAATTTAACTGTTGGCAGCCATGCAGGGCGCCCATTATGCTATACATATCATTTTTAACAAATACCACCACCTAGTGAAAAAAGAAAAGTAGTCAACTATAGGGGGTGTACGGGCTCGATCTCGGTTCCTAATGCGCTGCGTCCCAGTGTGTTCACCACTACTCTATGCCCCACCTCGCCCTCCCAGGAACTGACTCATCTTTGTGGTAATAAACTATTAGCAAAGCGCAACATGAATTCACATATCTGCGATTCATTAATCTGATAAATTTTTAAAATACGAAACTTTTTAAGCAGCAAAAGGATGCAGAGAGAACCCCAGCTTGAAGCAATGAGCAAGTCAAGGGGGGAATTGGTGCTGTAAAGTGGGGTTAACAAAAGCAAAAGCACCAGATTTGGTCATGGCAATCCTAATGCATCTATCATACAGCATTTGTCATGTATCGAGAAGCCAACTGACAATAAATGCAGTAATCCACTGCTATATTGGAAGAACAACAAGCAAGTTGCACTGGTGCACAAATATCTCTCTGCCAAAGCCTGTTGAGAGCATGTATCTGTCAATGGTATCTTGGTGAATGGAAGGTGCTAACTTCTTATAAGGCAAGAAGGGCTGTAGCAACATACCGCATATACACAACTATAAGACGAGAAATTTAATATACTTTCAGGACGACGAAAGAAGTCTTTGACTTATACTCAAGAGACAAAATAGACAGGTTATTTCAGATTTAATAATCAAAATTATGAAAATGGACTTAACAATAAAACCCTCAGTTGTCTTGGTTTCAACACCGAATTACTGACTACATACAAGGATGTGGTCTCGAGACTGCGGTCTTAGTCTCGAGACTGGAAAACTGCAATCTTGGTCTTGAATGCATCGGTCTTGGTCTCGACTGCGTCGGTCTTGGTCTTAAAAGAACGGTCTTGAGATTGGTCTCCATCTTAGGTTAGCGTTATTGGTAATTTGCCATATCAGAGCGATTTCTTTGATATTTGTCGGTTATTTTTGATTATTAGAGACACAGAATGTTTAGGCCCTATGCGCTTGTTGTCGATTTATTACGTGCTGACCCTCTATATATATATATACATGTTACTATGGGCAAAAAAAATGCATTTGCAACAGAACCAGCAATTTCAAAATTTGCTTTCACAAATTTCAATGAAACAATCTAATAATTATGTGGTCGGCCACATGCAGTCACTGTTGACCTACAATTCTGAGTACAAGTAGGCCTACAGCATTCAAACGGAACGTTAAGCTACTTGTTCAGATGTCTTTTAAACCTATCACATACTGTAAGTAATTTATAGTGTGAAATTCTCAGGCCAAAGCCAAGGGCTGAACCCTCAAAAGTTCAGACTGGCCGGTAAAACGGTTTTCTAGACAATTATTAAACTTAGTATTCTTCAGCAATAAAATTAATGTTTTAAGCGTGTTATTCCGTTTTAGCGTCTTCATAAATAAAATTGTTTATAAAAAGAGTCTCGGTCTTTGTCTCGGACCACGGTCTTGGACCTCTCGAGGTTTTGGTCTCGTGCCCAACACTGACTACATAGAGATCAAAACAAAATATTTTTCTCTTATAATAATATCATTGTATACTTCTACAATATATTTCACGGATCGAACATGAATTCCTTTATTATCACTAGCCAAGATCTCCACCGAAAGACCTCAAAGACTGTCCAGCTATACCTTTTGATTCAATTCGCTTCCTATGCCATTGTTGATGCACTTGGATATTTTTATTTATCAGTCCATAGTAAAATTGCAATATATCAATTTGTCCTCTTCATTGATCCCAGTGATTGAATTTGCTTCCTACCAAATCTTTTAAAAAATGTCTGTTTATAAGGCTTTACATAACCTGGGGCTTAATATCAGTCTCAGATATAATGGAAAGCCTGTAGTTTTGCACAAAGTTGTTATGAATTGAGAAATTCTTAGTTTTAAGAATTATAATAAAACACTTTACCAAATACTTACTAGCAATGATGATAATGACACCTATACTGCTGATTCAGGGTTGACACAAGAACAATACGTTGAACTGCTTTGGGAGTCAGATGAAGATGATGAGTTTGAAGGATATTAAATTATCATTGGGTTTAAGAATGAAGCCATTAAACTAATATCAACATAGTTATCATGAACTTGAATGTGTATACAGTATACACGTATTACTAACACAATACTAAAGATGCATCCCTTACTTACAAAACTTATCAGAAGCTTATTAGTATTCACCATTCACATATTGTTTATATTACTTAAAATGATTTTAAAGCATAATTTTATTTTATGGGTTTAAAGGGGCAACTCCACATCCCAGTTTTACGCAAAACCAGGGTCGCCCATTTAATGAATATGCATGCCAATCATATCGGATCTGCAGAATGCTATAGAGGTCTAGCAGCTGGGTCAGTTATGGAACAATGAATTATTAGCTTTGTGCCTCTCTTTCAATGGCAAAGAGGTAAAGACGTAGGATATTTGCATTTCAATTATAATATGGGTCGCAAATAACGTAAACACATACAGACAAAGATACACGCACACACATAACATACAGGTCACGTATCGTGTCGGTTCATCATCTGAATAGGGTTAAAGAGGCCGGGTGACGCAGAGTATGATGCACATGGCAACAGATTGGACATAACAGCAGAAAGGTGCAGAGAACAGAATCTTGAATACAAGACTGAGACATGTGTGTGTGCACGTGTGTGTGTGTGCGCGCGTGCGTGTGTGTTTGTCAGTGCTCCCTCTAATTTTCTGGAGGTCATGTGCACAAGAAATTTTGTGTGTGCAACATTTTATAAATGGTCTATAATTTTGTGCACAAGTCCGAGCTGAATGCGACAACAGTTAAATTAAGACCATATCTAAGTCTATGGTGATAAGTTCTTATATCCTAAGTAAAGTTCCTTGCAAAACGAAAAATAACGTAGTTTTATAAAAATGTCGTGGCTCGTTATTATTTCTAAAGTAAACTTTAAAACAATTTATTATTTGTAAACTTATTATGTAACATATTCCTAACTTCTTCTCAACATTATTTTGTACATAATCACTTGCATAAACCTCTAAGAGTTTTGAATGCTTTATTAATGATGATGTGAAGTGTTTGCATACAGCTGCAGATGAGAGGTCCATGTAAATTACAAGTTCATGCTATAAAGTCGTATTATAATATATGTATATAAAGTGATTCATTGACAAACTGATAATGACAATCTGACAGACCAACTGCACATTCATTATATTTCTTTGCTATCTTTGGCATTTACGCTACCCAGTACCCACTCAGAACGCTTACTACTTTACCGTCTAGAATGAAAATTTCTAGATGAAATTCTTCTAAACGGTTACGTAGTTTGGTTTTTAGATTATTCATTAAACTGAAACCCCGTTCAGTCAACACTTGAAGCTAGAAAAGTTACTCCCAGGTGGGGACACCCAATGAGAGGGGTGGAACATGTGGGGGACACACCTATAATGTGTTCCCTCTCTATAAAAGGTGGGGGGACTTGTCCCGTTCGATAACCCAGGATCGCCGCCCCTGTCCTCCAGTATCCATCAGCTTTGAAAGATCTTGAAGCAATTCACTATGAAGTGCAAATGTAACCATATCTGGATTGTTATAAGAGCTCAATGTACTCTTAATTCTCTCAGCTACAACAAACTTATAGCGGTTCCACTGTTGAGTAATAGTACGAATGTCATCATTTCCCAAAAGATCCTTGTAGTTTGAGGAGAGACTCTTAATTAATTTTGTTCCACACCAAACTTAAAATTGGCTTGCCTTGCATGGTGCAATGGCTTCACAAGCAGAATATGACTACTCTTGAACTTCATTTTCGAGTAATCTGTCTTCCTTGCACTCGGTGTATCAGTTTCTACTATTTCATGAGGCTTAGCCATTCGTCGTTGAATGATGCCGAACATTTTTCCGTTTCAGAACTTTAGAAAAAGACATGTTTAGATGGTCGATTTATTATCTTTAATTCATAAATACTACTATATACTTTAGATTTCTCAATTATTACAAAGAAACGAGCGCAAACTGACTTTAACTAACAGAGCAGCAGATGACATTTATCGATGGTGTGTGGTTGCATTGGCTGTAACATACGGCCCTTGATACGGGCATCTTGGCCATTCAAGAGCTACAGATAGAACAATGAGCTCATGAATCAACAGCAGCCTGGACATACGCGCTAAAGAATAGGCTAAAACGTGTTTTAGACTAGATAATTGTACATCATTGTATTTAGCTTTCAATTTATTTGCAATTTTCTATTCTGTCCTACAAACGGTTGGTTTAGTATTTTTAGTACTTTAATATTTTTTGTTTTTTCCTGGGGAAAATTTTTGTGCACACACTAAATTCTTGTGTAAGCTAGCTCCACGACCCGTGCATGTGTGTACATGCGCAGAGCTTAGAGGGAACAATGGTGTGTGTGTGTGTGCCACAAGCATTTAATCGCCTGTATATGCTGTAATTAGACCTATTCGTAATTTTTAACAATAACGATCGTTAGAGTCACCCCTCAACCTTTATCTAGGCTTGGGACTGGTAAGTGTAGGACAATTCTCTCCCGGACAGTTCCCCCTTCATTTTGGCTAGCACATTTGCCCTCCTGGACAATTGCCCCACCCCTATATGTATATATGCATGTAGGCTTATGTACATGCGTATGTATACATTATTATTATTAATAAATTTGTAACGCGCACAAAGTCACACCTAAATGTGAATCTGAGGCGCAGATAGTCAGTCGCCAGGAGAAGATGCAATCAGATTTCCAAATCCTTGAAAGCCAAAGAGAAATAGTGAGTTTTGAGTTGCTTTTTAAAGGAAGGAAGTGAATTTGAGCTACAAAGAGAGAGTGGCAGTCGATTCCATTCCCTAGGAGCAGAGACATGAAATGCACGAGAGCCCATAACTGTTTTGCGTCGTGGTTCAACTAAAGACCGGTACTTGATGATCGTAAGCAACGAGGAGAAAAGTAAGACGTTAGTAGAGCATGAATATAGGTAGGTGCACTGGTGATGAGGGCTTTGTAGGTCAAACAAGCTAATTTAAATTTGATTCTGAATTCAACAGGGAGCCAATGCAGCTGGTGGAATAGGGCAGAGGAGCATGTTCGTAGTGGGACACGTAACACTACTCGAGCTAACGTATTTTGGATACGTTGAAGCCTTTTGAGTCTAAGGTCTGAGAGACCGACTAAAGGTGAATTCACATAATCGAGGCGAGAGGAGACAAGTGAGCAGGCTATAGTTTCAGACATATTTTGGGTTAGAGTCGACCTTATGTGACATATGTATGCATGCATGTATGTATGTAGGGGTATATATGTATGTATGTCCGCCGCTAACAGATCCTCTCCTGTGCTCTCGCCTAGGCTGACTTGAGGCCAATGTTCATGGGGTCCAGGTCATTGTTCACTGCTCGCCGTCCAGAATGTCTTGGTCGTCCCGGTGGTCTCTTCCAATCTGTGGATGCACGGTCATGCAATGGAATGCGATTGAATCCCTTCCCAGTGCTTTCATGTGATATGCATATGCGTGTCTGTGCGTGCGTGAGTCTGTATATATGTTCTTTGCGACCCATATTATAATTGAAATGCAAACGGACTCCGACTTTACCTCGGATAGTGCGTCCATTGAAAGAGAGGCACTAAGCCAATAATTCATTGTTCCATAACCGACCACTCAATCGACACCCACAGACCCAGGTGCTAGACTTCTATAGCATTCTGCAGATCCGATATGATTGGCATTAAATGTGCGGTCCTGGTTTAGCGTAAAACTGCGAGATGGAGTTGCCCCTTTAAGTTATATTCAAGCCAGCGGACCATGTCCATTGTCCAGCAGATAGCCAGAGACGTGGAAAAATATCGGGATGCACGAGGCAAAATGCAGGACAGGCACACCAACTGCCCAGCATAGAGTGAGCATTGAGCAGCAGCAAGTCAGTCAAGCTGTGATGACGGAGTGGATAAGTGTATCAGTAGAATCTGTAGTAAGCGAGCAAGCAACAATGCGAAGCTGGCACAGCATGGATCCTGGCGGAGGCTGTGAATATTAGGAGCAAAGGTAGTTTCTTGGTTCAGCATAACTCAAAGGTCCCGGACAACAGAGGATAAGATCAAATGGGGGAAATCTGTCACAATGACGGCAACGTCTAAATTGGCAAACTGCTGCTGAGTGCCCACAGATAAACTGGGTTTTTGCAGGTCAAGCCGCAGGTGGTTTATTTGACATTCAGACCTCTAGAGCATGCAAAGTTTAGCAACTTTTGGGAGCTGCCATGGTTTTAACAGCATAACAAAATGTAGTTATTCAGCTAATGATGCTATTCACCATTATGTCTACTGGCATCATGAGCTTCAAGTTTTAATCATAATATATATATGATATCTAATAAAGTACACAATTCAGCAAAAACTATATAAATATAACTATATCTCTAGTATAATAAAACAAATCGATGAATTACCCATTTATTCGTCTTTATGTCATGGTTATGAACTAGTGAAAAATTACCGGGTTCTGCATTTTGACAACTAATGATGCATCTCGGTGTATATATGTAGCAAAATACTTTTCTCAAGTTCGTCAACTAAACCATATCCAACACGCCTCTGCAATGATCTCCCTACAATTCCACAAATTTTAGATTGCTCTTTCATTATTGCCAATTGCCAGATGATGGTCGATGGACCATCATCTGCATCAGGCTCCTCAAGCCATCACCCAATGGGTATTCCACTCAAAACTGAAGCATCTCTTCAAGAACTCATACCCTGACTGATCAGATCCTTCATTTTTCAAACTCTCGCCATAGCCAAAATAGACGCCTGCCTTAACGACTACTCAGACTAATCTGGCAACCGGACCTCAAGCTCTCCCCTAAATTTGACGCAGCGCTCATGAAAGAGTCGTGATGTGCTGAAGCTTTGCGCTTAGGTTTCGGTTGACGCTTTGCAAGTTTGGAGATTGCGATAAATTGTTCCAGCAGATTCTCTTGGTCCTTAATTTTTATTTTATAAGGCTCATTACTGAAAACGGTTCTTCCACAGATAAGTTAATCTAAAAAAATGAACCAAATTGAGTTGCAAAATGAGATCCCAGCAGCCTCAACATCGGTTCTTTAATTAAGATGCCATGTAATGTCACTTGAAAATGCCATGTCCATCAACCATGCGAGGAAGTTCTGTGAAGTTCTGCAATGCATGTAGATCGCCTATAGGTGACCTGCACTTGCTCTCTTCACGCCCTCTAATCTGGACCGAATTCTTAACAAATGCAAGAGCCTTGGTTACCTCCCTGCTGGACTCTCAACAATGGAAATGATGGTTGACGCATCGGAGAAGCGCCTTCTGCGTGATGTGACAGAAAATGTCGATCACAAATTACGACCCATTTTTCCACCAGTCTATGTTACCCACTATAGTTTAAGACCATGCCCACACATTTTCACACTTCCGGAGAAAGATGTTCTTAATTACATTCCTAGAATTATGTACAAGCGATGGCTTCTTAACTTTTGATTTACATATTTTGTAACTGATTGTGGTTTGACATTCAGACACATTAAATGAATATATACACACAAAAGGCTTTGAAAAATTAGTAAAGCAACAGTGAAGGAAACGATCCAAACTTTTCCTTTGCAATTTTATTTTGTCATATAAAAGTCCATTTCTGAAAAGCTCAGCAGAGCCACCACAAAATTCCTTGAGAGCCGCATGCGGCTCGCGAGCCATGGGTTTGTGACCACTGGTCTAATGTCATCAGATATTGACAGCCAATGTTACAGTCCTAATATAGGCACAATTGTTGAGTAAAGAGTGCTACTGGAAGGATTTGAGTCAAGAGTCAAAGCTGAATCACACTACAATACAATAAGAATACTGCATAAATCCAGATCAGCCACAATGTAGAAGCTTTAGGGTGAAGTATCGTTAATATCCCTGATATTTTTCATGGATTGTGAATAGAGCTGTACAGATATCATTCGTTGGCCTTTAAGCAGGCACTATGACTCACTCTGCACAACACTTATGTTGACACGTTCCCACGGTCGATACTAGCACACTGGGTGGTCTCACCACTGGTCTGAAGAAGCCATTGGCTCAATGACACGAAATGGGAACGGAACGAAATGCCGTCCTTCACAGACCCAGTGATGTTGCTGTCGTCATTTTGCTTTTATAGACTGAAAATAATATTATAAAATAAAAATAAATTTTTTTTAATATCGGCGCATTATCTTGTCAATATTTTGATTAATCGGTACAGCTCTAATTGTGAATACGTGCTCCTACAGTCATTTTCAGAACCAATCAATGGGTATTGGCTATGTCATAGATGATTCAAAGTCCAGTTGAGTTTCTTTGGCATGGCTTAGGTATCTGGCCAAAACCGTTAGCTCAGCATAAACCCAATGTTGTACAAGCTCATTATAACAATGGAAGAAAACATAATCAAAGCTGTGTATTAATTCTTTAATTAAGTAATAACAGTCAAGATCCCACCTTTCCGGCACATTCCAGCCTGTACACATTTCTGGTATCGACAGTATTTGCATTGGGTTCTACTAGTTGAAGTAATCTCACAGTTCTTGTCAAACTTGCATTCAAAAATACAGCTACCACCACCATATCGAAGGAAAAATGTCTGCCAAAAGACATCACAAAAAATCCATTGGTCAATCTGCATATTGTGCTATTGTATTGCATAAACATGAATACAATTTATGACCAACAAAATAATGGCATGTTTCCAATAATGCAACTGATCAATGGCGGCGCGCTGCATGGACGCAAAATACGTAATTGTGTCCCAAAAAAAATCACCAAAAATGTTTCAATTTTTTTAATGAAATAACTTAAAATATTTAAGAATGAAAGGGCATTTAGTAAACTTAAGTCAATAGAGACTCATCTTTGAACCACAATGGGATAGGATCGACTCTCAGCATTAGGAGTTCTATCGGTTGAGAGAGAAGAATTTGATAAACTTTATCTATGGATTCTTGCAAATAAATATGTCCAGGAACACTTTTAGTTGTAGACTTTCTGCTAAAATGTGATAGTCAGTACTCAGTAGAGTTTTGCTATTAATTGTTATAGTTTGGACATATTACATACTGGTCTTAGCGGTTTATTCATTTAAAGTACACTACAATTAAAAAATTTCATTATGTTACATCTTTCAATATTTTTAAAATGAACATCATGTGCAGAACATGCGTATGCTGCTATTGTGTACCAAATTTTCAAGGCCAGCGCCGCCACTACAACTGATTCACTTTCTCAGCATAATTTTGCGACATTTTTCATTGTATTTATACATGTATTAATGCTATTGTTTAATAAACATTCTATAACATTACTTTAACCTCCTTAGCGTTAACCCCGAGTGCCACCCAGGCCGGTAATTCTGTGTAAGAACGGTTAACCCCGAGACACGCTCGGGCGCCTGGAGAATTGCGCTTCGTGTATGGTTAACCCCGAATAACGCTCGGGATATCTAAAAAATTTTCAGGCATCTTATTGAACAGTGTCTTTGGAATGCTTTTGTGTTGTTCAAAAAGTATGAAACCAAGAAAGTCTCTCATGCTGACTTCACATGGAAACTTGTTGACCAAATTTTTGCCAAACATCCGCCATCTGTGGTTCCTGGTAAAGTTGGTCGTCGTAGTACAACCATTGTCAATCCAGAACGTCTTACTGGGCGACATTTCATTGATTTCTGTCCGCCAACACAAAAAAAACAAGCCCCTACACGAACGTGTGTAGTTTGTTGCTCAAAGGTTGACGAGTCCGGCAAGAAAGTAAGGAAAGAGACCAGATATTGCTGTCCGGATTGTGATGTTGGACTATGTCTGGTGCCTTGTTTCAAACTATACCATACTAAAGATGTTTACTAAAGGCAGAAACTAATAGTATTGGTTTAAATTTACATTTGCAATAAATAATAACTTTAGATGGCACTGTCCTACTGCGGTATTTCTGTTTCTTCGTTCAATCGACAATGTAACGTCATCAGCAATGTAATGTAACGCTTTTTGCTTGATTTCTCGCAAGGTAATGTAACGCTAAGGAGGTTAAGGGTTAAGGTACCACGCAGTTAGCGTGGTACCTTATATTCAGAAGTCACTTTTACACAAATACCTCAAACCTGCGTAGTATTTTAGGACGTGTTATACCAGTATGCACATTGTATGTGTGAAAATATGGTAAGTTGCAAATTGTATTATATAGAAAATCGAAACCATTTTCATTATTATACAGTAGTTTTATATAGTAGTAGTAGTTGCAGTTTAACGACACTGTGTGATAAAAAAAATCATTAGCATCACTCTCCTCCTCCTTTACTCCTTGGGACTGGCATTGCTAGAGTGCAAGCAGCGGCAGAGTTCATAGTTTTATATAGCACCCTTCAAGACTATATACTCAGGCTAGGTAGCAGAGCCAAGGGAGCCACAGCAATAGAAATCCACGGTGAGACAACGAAGTACTTGCAGATACAAAGAAACCAGGCTTTCAACACATTGCCAGACAAGCACCCAGACACAGAAGGCAATGTGCTATGGTTACGTGCTACGGGAGACAGTGTAGGGTGTTTCGCATGTACATGAGACTTGGCTATATCTAGGAATGTAACGTAATCAAATATTTACATAGTGCCGCTTCAAGATTCCAAATCAGAGGCACTCTGTGCACTGGCCTTAATGATGTTAAATGTCGCAGAGAATGAGTAAAAATACACCCATTAGCAAAACAATGCACAGTAAGCTGAAAATACTCATCGGCACAGAAGCGTGTAACCAACCAACAGATTCCAGTCAGCATCTGAGAGATGGCACGGATGTTCAGTCTCTGGGCCAAGTTACGTCAACGAGTACAACGACAACTGTCAACACCGATTGCAGACCCAATACATTGTCGACGAGCAGTCCCTCAAAGGGGAAGACGATGCGCGCCTGGATATTTGTCGAGTTACAATGAGGATGTAGAAAAGGCATTCACCGTATCTTGGTTGGTAGATTGAATAGCCAACCGTGGTGGTTAAGGTAACTGCAATGGCCCCGTCGCTCATCCTCCACCAAGATGAAACCACCCGGCTACAGGAAGTGCACACAGCCACACGGCTTATTACGCAATGCATACATCCGAAGGGATGGTCCAATGCAGCCACATGGTTGAGTCAACTCACCAACAAAATGCCTCTTAGACGTACAAGCTCCTTGTCAAAGTCAACAAATAATCATCAAAATGACAGCAGTCAATAAGATCAACCAGCATGGCCAGATGACATGTGCAGAAGCAGAAGAAATATGGCCTACTAAGCAAACGGCCATGTGCAGAACCCTGTCAAGACATGTTAGTCAGCAGGCTGGGATTTCATCCGTATGGCAATGGTGCATAATAATTTTAGGTTTCATAAAGCAACAAATTCAGACAAGAAATGTGATGCACAACTATGGAATTCTTACAATCTGCATACAGTAAGTTTGACTCACCAAAACCTGCACTTCTTACTGTTCACAGTGACACCATAACATCATTAACACTTAACCCTCCAATTATTCCAATTGGTCGCTCATGGCGGCTTCAGGAGGGGTAAGAGTTAAAGTCTAGATTCTAAACTAATGACTGGTTTCTCTCCATCGACTTCTTGCTCTTTAAAGGTGTTTCTTTTCCCCCGCAGTTTCCGTGATGTGAGCGCCTCTGAATAGCTATTCTGTGAGAGGTGCTATATAAATCTAAAGATGCGATATGATATGATGCGCCCAACGGACAGGAGAAGGTGACAGCAATTGTATTTCTTGACTTGTGTGATTTTTTGGTACTGAGAATCCTTCTATTAGCTTCTTCATCATCTCAAGAACAGGTTTAGGGTCTCTGGTCCTGCACAAAATTGCATATCATATTTTATTCCAAAGACTCAATCAGACACTCAATCAGTTATTTAAACGGTAATTATTTATCAATTACTTTGTTGGCATGTGGTATGCCACAAGGTTCAGTGTTTGGTCCTCTTTTGTTTACATTACACAATACACACCACTAACATGTTGACCGCTAGGGACGTGTATACACGTCCCAATTTTGGTTTGCTGGGACGCTATGGACGTGTATACACGTCCCATAAGTAGCTGCCGCTCAGAGGTTATTCAGCATGGCAGTAATATTTCCTACCGTGTATAAATGATAGTGAACATGTTCTGCTACCTACTGAATGCATGAATGATTATTTTAGACTATTATGGGCACTGTCAGAGTGACTACAAACAGAATGAATTATATGTCTTTGTTGACGTCGGCCATCTTAAGTTCTTCACCTTGTGGCACACTGTAAAAATTATTTCTTACATCGTGTCTTGCGGTAAACATAATACATAAAACATATAATAATTGAAAAATAAAGGATATTTGTCCAATATTAGGTTATTGAATGGACAATTGGAAGGATCTGAGGAATTTATTTTCGATAATGTCTGTAAAAAATGGTGGTTGCTAGATTGTGTGGAATTCTAACAAGGGTTCGCCATTGCTGAGGCTTAATATTTCCCTCACACAGTTTCACGTATAGCATCAAGTATTTTGATCCCCCCACAGTGTGGCAATTACGCAAACAGAAGTAATTTTTCTATTCTTCAACCAAAAGAATGCAGAAAAACCAGAATTTTTTTTAAAAGTTAGGCCTATATTTGCTTTGCCTGGCTAATAAATGCATCAGTGGTCAAAGTGTTAAGAACATTGCTGGATATCATTCACTGGGATTTCATTTCTATGCTCATGATACTCATATCTACATTTCATTTGACAGTCTGTCATGTGACTCATTTGTACAGCTGTTGTCTGCTGTCTTTAATGAGGCACAGTCTTGGATGGCAGCTAATAAATTCTTCCTTAACCCATTGAAGACTGAATTTCTGCAAAAGAGCACTCCCCATCAACGTAAATATTGTATAGCCAAGTAATTGAAACTGGGTAACTCAAGTGTTTAGTTCGCAACTCAGGCGTTTTCAGTTCAACCATGTTGCTAACTGGCCATGTAGTAGCACGTGTAAGTCATCTGATGTTTCACATGTAAAACAAGAACAAGTTTTTATGAATATAATAGAGCTCAATATCAACTTTCAAAACTTTTGTTGCTTTTTGGTATTTCATGCCTAAGAAAAATTAAAAGTAGTAAAACATCGCATTCTCTATCCTTTAGCAACAGGCATTTCAATTTGCCTGACAGTCACGAAATTCTCACAGAAAATTCAGCGGTGCATTGATTAAAATTTCTCAAAATTTCACATAAATGTCTGTGATCTGAAATTTGTCACAAAATTATTCTCAAAAAACATTTGCTTAGTATTTTAATTAAATATTTCACTGGCAGTCATCAAATTTTTAAAGGATTTGTAACAGGATACTATTAATAATTCCTGATAATGACACATGCGTATCTTGAAAAAAATACATTTTTAAGACGATGCTCAATATCACCAGCGCTCCCAACTCAAGTCGGTGGCTAGGTCGTAAACAGGAAGGTCTTCAAGCGCCTCAGAAACTGAGCAGGAGAAAGAACTAGCAGCTCCATCCAAAGGGGGAGACTGCTCCAACTGGAGGGGTGTACCTACAGCAAAGCACCTTACTGGGCTATAGCAGTGCACATGCGGGGACCAACAATAATCCACAGGCAGATGAGCAGAGATAAGTCCATTGGGCATGGAGGACACTCTGGTAGACAGAACCAAAAAGCATGAAAGGGCAGAGCCAGCAAGACAGTTTCACATCTGAGTAAGAACTTTAAACTGTAAGCGATGAGATGCAGGAAGCCAATGAAGATAGTCACGGATGAAAGATGAGATGTGGGAAAATTTAGGGATGACGCCAATTAGTCAGGCGGCAGCATTGAGGATAGATGATTGGAGCTTAGATATGTTAGATGACGTAAGACATTGCATGCTGTGATGACATTATTTTACGCCTTGATCTGCTCCAGGGTGGACTTTGGTAACATTGCCTGCATCGGTCTTTCTTCCATGTCAACGCTTCCTCTTACTCTTGCTTCTAGCATTTGCGTAAACTCCACTCTATTCGTCAATTGACATGGTCAGAGAGGAAAAGGGTGGAATCAAGAAGGAGATCAAAATTCCAAACAGTGGAGCAGAAAGAAAGATGGGGGAAGATCTGGCAAAGGCCTCCAGGTCAATTCTGACAAGCTGAATGTGCCCTCCAAATCAGATGAATTTGTTTATCCAAGGTCAAGGCACAAGCGGTTAGAGGATAACCATGCACAAATTGTGACAATGGAAACTTTCTAAGTTTTCCATTGACACAAGTTAAGGCTGTACTGATTAATCGGCAATGCTCATAATTGAGCCGACTATCAGAGCATAAGCCTGCATTGGCTATGATAATTGGTGCCAATAGTAAAAACTATATTTTATAATATTATTTTTAGTCATTAAGAGCCAAAATGATGATTGCAACATTATTTTCTCAAGCTTACAAATGCCTAATCTTTTAAATACATTACGCTGCATTGCCTTGTTCTTGAGCCTAGGTCACACAATAAACCAAATAGCAAAGTAGACGCCAGGCGCAAAAGGGCAGCGGTGGTAAAGGATTTCACTGGCAGTAATTTAATTGAATAGTCAGGAGTTTAGGACTATATAGGCAATAAAATCGTGTACTTAATTCATAACAATGGCGTACACAGGCCAATTTATTGATTAACGAGGCGTTCAGTTACATAATAATAGGTTCCTCTTAATTTACCAACATTAGGCATTCAAGTGCCCTAATATTTTGCACTACTCCGTGATCATATGCAACCAACGACCTATATATCTCAGAAACACCCAACATCGCTATTGTTGGGCAGCATGCATTCATAATAGAATAAAAGTTTGATAACGATCATGTCAAATCATTCGAGTTTTATCTGGACTTACTTCAAAATTTTTATTTTATTCTGGTAAGCACAATTGGCATTTTTTCTGAATATTTCAAAAGTAAACCACTAACTAGCTTTTAAAAGTAAACCACTAATCATTTTTAAGGCTGGTGTAAGCAGCAAAGTATGTGCTTCACAGCTTGTATTATAATATTAGCAGTAGGTCCATTTTTTAAACCAGGCATTTTTGGAAAACACAATGAAATAATCGGTCTCATAGTCGGTATTGGTATTGGTTATTTTAATCGTTATCAACAATTTAATAATTGGCCATATGCGAGTATCAGCACACAAAAATCTAGCCTTGGTACAATTAAATGTCATACTCTCAACTTCTAACTCGAGCTCTTAACTCTTTTGAGGCTGATGTCGACAAAAACCAGCATATAGGGCACAGGACTAAAATCGATGATTAATGTCAACAGAATTTGTAGAAAAATATAATATTGTATCATTCACTAGATGGGACTATAGGACAGGTGATTTACATTGATTTAACCTACTTATTGGCATAGAATAACTGCCCACAGAACCGTGGCTGCTAGACTATATCGGCTTAAGTGGGTTTGGATGAGTTAGTGACCTTGAAAGATGACATTACAACATAGTTTTTACTGCGCTAAAATATCATGCATATTTTGCGAATAACTAAGGGCGAGGATTCAGCATTATCTGAAGACTTTGAGCTGTCTGATGACAATGCGAGTGATTGTTTGAGTGCTGCAGACTTTCACAAAAAAGCTGTGGATGGTCTGCTGTCAGAGTATGGTCCGCTTTAAACTCTTAAACTAGGCAGGCCATCTCATAAAGACTAACTGAGC
Organism: Bimastos eiseni; assembly: GCA_959347315.1. Lineage (NCBI taxonomy): Eukaryota > Metazoa > Annelida > Clitellata > Crassiclitellata > Lumbricidae > Bimastos > Bimastos eiseni. The sequence goes on along the minus strand of OY365807.1, from coordinate 43,562,964 downwards.
GTTGCTTTCCAACCAAATATGAAGATACGAAATACAAGCTGGACTGTGTAGTATGCAACCACAGGCAGAAAAAAAACAGTGTCATAAGTCCAACATATACTGCAAGTAGTGGTACTTACCTATGCATGCAATTGACTACCTTGAAAGACATCATCCGGTTCTGAATTATAACTCACAGAGGATTGGAAATATAGACAAGCAGTTTCTAATAGTTTCTTTTGAAAAATATTCAGTATACATAATATACAAAATATGCATAAATTATATACATTATTATATATGTATAATATATGCATATATTACATATATATGCAATTATGCATACACACATACATTTCTAAGTATACATATATCTTAATGTACGTATATGCATAAAACGATACATATGAATATTTCCCAAAAAAATTCAGCTTACAGCGCAAACATAAAAAAAAAATTTAAGACCCTAAAGTTTTACAGAGTTCCAAAAGTTTCTGATGTTTACTTGAATTCATGACGAAAATGTTAATAAAACCACTTGGCAATCAGTTATTAGTAACCAAACAAACCACTAAGCCTGCTGTCTTTCAGCACAACTGTTCAACACTTTTTTGCAAAAAGGAAATGGCAAATATTTGGATAAATGAAGTTCAATAAACACTTTAATCAATAAAAAAAGTCAAGAATGCTCTTAATTAAAACCCAATATACCTATATCATTTTAATTTTAACAAACTTACTTTGCATGGCACACAAACGAGTGCTCCAAAATACATTCCTGTAGCACTATCTCCACAGACTTTGCAGCAGCAGCTATTTGAGAGGCTGCTGCCAAATGGTTCACTGCTGTGTCTCTCATTAGATTGGTCAAGATTTGCAGAAGACGAATAGTTATATGCCTCACAAGAGAAATCAGCTTCCATAAGACTACCTGAGTCTTCAACTTCTGACTTTATCTCCACATCCATGATTCAACTACAAATATTTAAAAACTAGACTGAAACATCCACATAACAAATAAATACACATACCACAAGCAGAGGCAGCGATCTCATTTGAGAAGTGGGGGACACCCAACGAGAGGAGCAAGAAATGTGGGGGGACAACATATGTGTCCCCTCTCTGTGAAAGGTGTGGGGAACCTGTCCCCCTCGACCTCCCCGGATCATTGCCCCTGACCACAAGGATAATAGGATATGGATCACAAAAACCAGAATATTACATACAGAATAGGGCATAACTGGAAATCGCCTCGGACATTCGCCTTGGCCGAATATTGGACTATTTGGAAGTATTCGCCTCAGCAAATATTACACCCACAAATAGCTAAAAATGACTTTTTGGGTAAAATAACTAGAGGCAGCGATCTCGTTTGAGATATTGATATAACTAAGATATTGCTACAGACTTTTTGGGACAAAATAATATTTTTTATCAAATAAATTTAGGGCTAACGGACTTACTTATAAGTTATTGATTAATTAAACAAGAACTTAACATTCCATTGAATTTTCTTTAAAATAATGATGTTAATGTAGCCCCCTGTATATTTTAATTTCTTTTGGTTGCATTCCCAGGTGGCAACCAAATCAGTAATTTTCCCGCTTAAATTGGCTCCACCCACTTTCCGGTAAACATTAGAGAGTAAAGACATCGTTGATAACTTCATATTTCAAAATTTATAACAAAGTGTTAAATTTTATCAGAAATAAAGTTATTAAATAATAAATATATTGCTATAGCCTAGAGTGCGACGATACGCTTAATGAAGGACATTGCTATAGACTCTGCATTGACTATAGATAGTTCTCAGTAGCTGTGCACGTGGCAGGTTAACTACGGTTTGCCTACGGATGGTATTCGCTGAGTCGCTGGCCAGATTGCTGCTATTATTCGGTTCGTACCCATATCAGGCAAAGCAAATACTTAATCTAAATACTCGGATTCGGTACTTGGTGGAAATTGTCTACTTGGTTATGCTCTAATACAGAAAACACAAACATAACGTGTGCTGCATAAGATAAATAAAATAACAGAACAATGAACAAGAATAACAAACAACGAAGTTTGTAAACATTAATTGACAAGTTCAGTTCATTAATCATTTAATGACGAGCTGCATAGGTTTTCCCATACATTTTAAATACATGCTCGTAGTAAAAAAGTTAATGTGCGCATTTGCTCAACATGCAACAATGCATTCAATGATGCCAATTAATGAAGTCAGAAATTAGCAATATATATACTAGTACTATGCATAATTAGCTGACATCTGACACATGTGAAGCCATGGTGTGGACTGTTGAACTGCTCTCAATTAAAAGTCAGAGAACGATGCATGATAACAAATTTGCTAAGGCAGTAGAAATGACTGCACAGTTGATGGGCTGAAAGATATTATTGACCACATAGCAAGGGCGACTGTCTCAAATTAGGTTTACATGACATATATAACCACTTGCAAGAGACCTGTTGGACAATTGGCTATTGTCCTCTGACGGAGTGATATGTAGCCAAGTACTGGCTAAAAATGGAATGGAGAATCAGGTCCATATTTTACCAAACAATGTTAAGCTTACTGCATAGAACACCAAATCACTGGCTAACTCAAGTCAAGATAATAAATATATTGCTATAGCCTAGAGTGCAACAATACGCTATATGAAGGATATTGTTATAGACTCTGCAATGTTAAGCTCACTGCATTGACTATAGATAGTTATAAGTGAATAACAACAACCAAGACACCAGAGGCTGCAAGCAAGAACTCCTTTTAGTCGGTCATAAGTCCTAGTCTGGACCAGTTTTCGCTGTAAACCTGACTAGACAACTAGATCAGCGTGCACGGAGACACCTAAGTTCTCTAAAAACCAACTAGCACTAGTCCACCTGGCAGGCAGGCGTAAATCCACTAGTCAGGCTTAGCAGGGAAAATTAAAACGGCGGTCGAGACGGCCATTGGTCTACTTTGACGCAGTTTCACACGTCAAAGAGTGTTTAAGAGAGACCATAGTTTACTCTGCTATTGTCGGACAATAAACTTAATTATGTTCTTCGTCTTCGCTGTCACAAAATGATAATAATAACGGTGATCTTCGTTTAATCGGGAGTTTTAACACTGGTTGACACATCGCATTGCCGAACACACTGCCTTTAGCTTGCAATGGACAAGCCAACTTTTCCCATATGCAAATTAAATAATAGATGAGTAAGGAAATGGTAATCTATACATAGTCATTTTTGTGGAGGAGTAATATTGTGATAACAGAGACATTTGTGTTTTCAAAATCATCTGTTAATTAAAACAATGAGCATAATAATCTTCTTTGCCAGATCAAGTCCGAAAATAGCCTATAAATACCTTGTGCACGAGCAACTGGCCATAATCGCACGAGCCATTGATGCTGGCTTTTCCCACGCCCATCCAAGTCTCTGACTGGTAAGTCTGGGACCAACAGATCATTCATACATGCCATTTTCCATTTTCCCATAGTCACAAAAATCAGGCTACGAAGTCCGCATTTGGGTCCAAGGCCGGACTAGAGATATGACCGTTCTAAAAGCTGCCGTGGAAACCAAGGCACTAAATAGTTAAGCCAAGTCATATCAAATATTTTAATATGGTTGGAAATGTTGGACATTACTTAAGAGGTGCGCATCAAATATTTAGAATACAACGATTATGAGTCATGAACCCTTGAGCCATTAACATTGGCTAGGCCATACAGATAATCATCCAAATAATGTTATCCTGGAAATTGTCTGCGAGGAGAACAACCTACACAAGAAATGGTGACTCTGTTTGAAGTGAAGAATACATAGAAACCAGTCACTATGCAAAGGATGGAATATAACCAAGATTGAGTAGAACCAATGTCAGTCAAGCTGATATAAATAATATTAGTATAAATAATGCCATTCTTATGTACATGTATATAAGTTTAAAGATATTAATTAGTGAATTGAACTGTTGTCATTATATGCCATTAAACTGATGATTGAACAAAGGATCAAGTTCGTGCACACACAGTTACCATCTACAATTTAGCCCGTTTCAAAATTCTGGTCGAGACATGTGAAAAATTGTAAACCCATCCTGTTCAAAATTGACAATTCACACCCTGGGTTCCCCTTAAACAGACAACAGCACCATATGCCAAGAGGGAAGTGTCCAGAGGCGGCGATCTCTTTTGACAGGTGAGGGGGAAACACCCCATGGGAGGGGTGGGAAATGTGGGGGGACACACATAAAACTTGTCCCCCTCTGCCATAGGTGGAGGGCTTGTCCCCTCAACCCCCCGGGGTTCGCTGTCCCTGGAAGTGTCTGATATGATGTATTATGTCGTCCATGTATTGGCCTATATTTTGGATGAAAATATTTCTGCCTTCGCAATTTGTTTATGCTATATAAATTTCGGGTCATGAGGGTTAGTAAGGGTGAGGTTAGTTCCTGTTACACCTCTAAGTCAAATTTTCTGGTCATGCCGAAAATCTACCAAACCTATTTTGGCATCAGTCACCACAATTGTTAGAAAACTAGCTGTCGAATATATAATCACAATTATTTCTGATCAACCCAGCTTCTAAATAATGATAATTCTTTTCAACAATCTGGTTTCCATTCAATCATAATTTTTTCATCAATCCAGCTTCTGCTTGAGCACAATTTTTTTTCAGCAAATCAGATACTATTTATATAAAATTTTGGCCAAGTTATTATAATAGACTTCAAGTTTCTCCAAACTTTATGCTAAGTGTGTGAAACAATATGGCCTACCCAAATGCACTCAAATAGAGCGCTGATGCCTACCGATACCGTATCAGGCTAAGGATAGGTATCACACATACACTTTTGCTGGTGAGTTTTCAGTTTAAACGAAAGTTGGATTGATGAAAAACTTCATAAATACATAGAAGCTGGATTTATGAAAAGAATTCTTGCTGAAATAGAAGTTTATGTAGCTTTATATAATGAGAACAATCATAGTCGTATTAACCCACAGCAAGGCCCTACGCTTCGAGCTCTTTGGGCCTCTTGAGACTTGACATCCCCAATGCCCTTCATGCTCTCTTTTCGTACAATTTATTAAAATAATATTGAAAATGAAGTGATAAGTGGAGTAACAAATAAAATAATATCATCATTTTGTCTGACAACCTTTAATTTGTTATTGCTTTGCAAGAAACATAGCAATGCCAAAATGCCAGAACCATACTGTAAAGTTTAACATATTTAGGCCTACCTATGCATCTATCTACTTAAACATTTTTCTCGTTAATCCTTCAACAAACTCAAAAGAAGCCAAATTTGCCAGAAACCACATCATATGCTTCCAACCTCTTCTGAAGTGCTGCTAACAAGTAATCAATCATGGGAAGTAATACAGTCACCCTAAAATTCACCCTCCCATCATTTTGCCTGAACTTCACACTACTTTGTTTCTTTCTTTCTGCATCTTCTTTGTACACCAGCTCATTTCCAAGATCAATATTTATCTTCCTTTTCTCCTTAAGGTCCTCAAAAGCATCTCTTCAACTACTCTGTAGCTTTATGCCTGTCTGATGAAACCTTTCCTTAACGACAGACCAGAATACCAGTAAGACATAATTTTCCAAGGTATTCAACTTTGATAAGATGTCCCTTTCCTCTCGTCGTGCTTTGACTGTTACGTTCAGTTTTCTGGAAATTGCTCTAAAACCATCCTTATTTCTCTCATATCCACAGTCGAGTGCCTTTGACGCATCAGAATGGGCAGACTATCTAGTGTCCTTCTGGCATTTGTCAACAGGCAAGCCACCAAGGGCATTGGCCATTGACGATACCAAAACGACAAGGCAATAGATAGATGATGAAGATTGTGCAAATAATGCCATAAACAAAAAAGAACTGGATATAAAACTAGACAAATAAACATTCAATTGAATTTGAATGTCCACCGAAATGACAATATCAACTGATTTGATTAGCGCCCAGCAATATATGCTACTTAGCATATTATTCCTGCTGTAATTTAGCGGTAATGCAGCATGGGCCCCTGCAATTTGTAGGCCCCTGGTCAGCCTTATGGATAACATGGTCCTGAGAACAATAACCATAACAATGGGCTCAACCTGACTTTAACCGACCCTCATGATACAAATTTCATACAAAATGAACGAAGACTGACTGAATTCTTTTCATGAATTAGAATAGGTCAGAATATGAGACGACATAATACGTCATACCAAACACTTCCCTCATGGCGTATGTAGTCGTTGCCAATTTAATGCGAACCAGTCTAAGGGCAGAATCTATGTCCTAAATTTTTTAAACCGATACTGAATGTATGCTTTTGACAAATACTCCACTGCAGAAGCACCACGCATGCTTCAAACACATTCGCCAATCGACAATGCAGCAGTTTTGGAAGCCATCCATAGCGAAGATATCTGATCCTTCAGTTGTCTATGGCTTAAACCAGATTTTAGTCCGTTCTCACTCAGGCATGTTATGAAAACAGAGAACATTTGGCGTTATGCAAAAATATTAAAGTTGAATCGGTTCTCCTCTTTACCTGTAATCTGCACATCGAGCGCACAATAATATGTGCCAATGGTGTATCTGTGTGTGAGTTATTCGATTTGACTCCAAGATACACCACAAAAGTAGAAACAATTCACTAAACGAGCAGTTGTAACAATATTTTCACGGCTTCGCCATTTTGTGTTGTTGATGAGTTTTCGGGTCTGGCTAACAACCTACCCAAATATTACTGCGCTTTAGTTCTACGCTACTTGTGATTGCGTTTATTATACTTCACAATAAATATATAGTGTCCTTCATTTGATACGCTAAAGTCAGTTCAACTGATCAACAATAATAGCCCATGGCATCTATAGATAATAGTGGCACTATTTTTTTTAGCCAAACGAGTTTAATAAGCCAGCCTCGACCAAACACAACAGCTGTTCTTAACGATTCTGCTGCGCTATTCCATCATTATTATTACTTTTAAAATTATTTTCTAATTCCCGAGTTGACAAACCGCAGTATAATTGCAAACATAGTATGATCGAATATTGACAAGCTATTACATGGCAGGGCTGCAAACATGTTGGGTTTTTGTTATTTGGTTTCTTGGTTTAAAAAACCATGATGACAATTTTTTGTTTTTTAAAGTATATATATTTTTCATTTACTAATATTACTATTATATTACTAATTGTTTGTTATTCAGTCGGAAAGTAAGCTAAATTAATTCTATAAACAAATTGGAGCTCTTTTTCATGCTGTGTTTTATGCTTTTTATAACAAAACTGTTATGACAAGATCCAAAGGAAAACTAAAAACAAATAAAACAAATTTTAAAAAAACTTTTGATTTTTTTAATCTTGTTATTTTTGCAACTCTAGTACATGGGTCAAATTTAACGGTTCGCAGCCATGGACAACCCCTCTCCATGATTTTATGCAGCGTATACAGTGAATAAGCTGGTGCTCTGCGCTTGGCTTTCAAGTCGCGCTTTAGAAGTTTGGAGATTACGATTCAAGATGCCTATTAGGCTTACGTCTAATTTAACCAAAGCCGCCGACTAGCCAAAGAAAATCGACAAGGCCGCCAAGTTAGGCTATAGTATACAGGCCCTATATTTTATGGGCTCCGGGAATCGAACTCGGTTCGTAAGTTCTGCGTCCCTGCATGGGCAGTATCCATTACTCTACAGCTAAGCAGACGTATCAAATGGTCTACCACGGATTGCAATCTATCGCGCTTCTGCTGTCCTGCAAAGCCCCACCATGCTGGGGCCGCATTACGCGTAGGCCTGTAGGGGCCTAAAATTAATTATTATTGTTAACCTAGGCCTGTTGTTATTGTCATTGTCAGGGTCTGATTTATCAAAAAGAAGCAGGTGTCTAAAATGTAAGAACGTACCTAATACAATTCGAATTATTTATTCGCGATCGCGTTTCAAACCCCTTGTGGTGGATGAATCCCGGCCTCTTAGTGTTAATTTTCCTTACCTCAATATTGCCCACCTGCGTGTGGATTCAATGTGAATGGCTGAAAATGAACACTTTCCATTTCAAATTTATATATCTTTAACTTTTTTATAAATGTTTTCTTGTTTTCTTCTGTAGGCCTACCCGTAGTGCGTTAGATGCAGCTAGACGGTATTAAAGAATATACTCACTCACTCACTCACTCACTCACTCACTCACTCACTCACTCACTCACTCACTCACTCACTCACTCACTCACTCACTCACTCACTCACTCACTCACTCACTCACTCACTCACTCACTCACTCACTCACTCACTCACTCACTCACTCACTCACTCACTCACTCACTCACTCACTCACTCACTCACTCACTCACTCACTCACTCACTCACTCACTCACTCACTCACTCACTCACTCACTCACTCACTCACTCACTCACTCACTCACTCACTCACTCACTCACTCACTCACTCACTCACTCACTCACTCACTCACTCACTCACTCACTCACTCACTCACTCACTCACTCACTCACTCACTCACTCACTCACTCACTCACTCACTCACTCACTCACTCACTCACTCACTCACTCACTCACTCACTCACTCACTCACTCACTCACTCACTCACTCACTCACTCACTCACTCACTCACTCACTCACTCACTCACTCACTCACTCACTCACTCACTCACTCACTCACTCACTCACTCACTCACTCACTCACTCACTCACTCACTCACTCACTCACTCACTCACTCACTCACTCACTCACTCACTCACTCACTCACTCACTCACTCACTCACTCACTCACTCACTCACTCACTCACTCACTCACTCACTCACTCACTCACTCACTCACTCACTCACTCACTCACTCACTCACTCACTCACTCACTCACTCACTCACTCACTCACTCACTCACTCACTCACTCACTCACTCACTCACTCACTCACTCACTCACTCACTCACTCACTCACTCACTCACTCACTCACTCACTCACTCACTCACTCACTCACTCACTCACTCACTCACTCACTCACTCACTCACTCACTCACTCACTCACTCACTCACTCACTCACTCACTCACTCACTCACTCACTCACTCACTCACTCACTTAATTACAATGTAAGCCTACGGTCAGATCTGGCATCAGCAACCTAGCTTAATTGCCTTCAACGAAAACGGTTTCCTGAGAGTCCTGATCCTCAACTTCTACTGAGAATAATTTAAACCATACAGGCAAGTGGTCAATTTCAGCCGAAACGAACCGAAACACTGTTCCGACACCTCCTGAAGTGCCGGAACGGCGTTCCGGTGTAGGAGGATAAATTAACTCCCTGGATAAATTAACTCCCGCCGAGTGTATTGTACCTAGGATATATTGACTCTGGAGTTAATTGTTCCAAGGATAAATGCACTCCCCCTGCGAATAAACACTCCCGGGGAGTTAACTCTACCTACGACAAACGGGGAGTTAATTCCTCCTAGGATAAATTGACTCCCGTACCGATGGTAATAGGGGAGTTAATTCTTCCTAGGATAAATTAACTCCCGAGGAGTTAATTCATCCCAGGGAAAATTGACTCCTATACCCAATGCAGTAGGGGAGTTAATTCTTCCTAGGACAAACTGACTTCCGGGAAGTTAATTCCTCCTAGGAAAAATTGACTCCTATGCCTAATGCAGTAGGGGAGTTAAATCTTCCCAGGACAAACTGACTTCCGGGGTGTTATTTTCTCCTAGGAAAAATTGACTTCGCTATATCTAAAGCAGTAGGGGAGTTAATTCTTCCTGGGACAAACTGACTCCCGGGGAGTTTATTCCTCTTAGCAAAAATTGACTACTATACCTAAAGCAGGGGAGTTAATTCTTCTTGGGACAAGCTGACTCCCGGGCAGTTAAATCCTCCTAGGAAAAATTGACTTCTATAACTAATCACGGGGAGATAATTCCTCCTAAGTAAAATTTTCTTCGATACCTAATGCAGTGTATAGAGGAGTTAATTCTTCCTTGGGGCAAAATGACTCCTGGGGAGTTAATTCTTCTCAGGACAAAATGACTCCCGGGGAGTTAATTCCTCCTAGAATAAATTGACTCCTATACTAAAAGCAGTAGAGGAGCTAATTCTTCCTGGGACACATTGACTCCCGGGGAGTTATTTCCTCCTAGGAAAAATTGAATCCTATACCCAAAACAGTAGGGGAGTTAATTCTTTAAAGGACAAAATGACTCCCGAGGAGTTAATTCCTCCTCGGAAACATTAACTCCTATACCTGATGCAGTTGGGGAGTTAATTCCTCCTAGGACGAACTGATTACCAGAGAGTTAATTCCTCCTAATAAAAGTGGACTCCTATATACCTAATGCAGTAGGGGAGTTAATTCTTCCTGGGACGAATCGACAACAACAACAAAGACGACGACGATAATAATAATAATAATAATAATAATAATAATAATAATAATAATAACAATAACAATAATAACAACAGTAACAATAACCATAACAGTAAAAATAACAAGAAAGATGACGATGACAATGGCAATGACAATAACTGACTAGGTTGTACTGTGAAAGGCGCTTTTTATAAATACGTAAATAGGATAGCAATAACATAACGATAACAATAACGGTAACAATAACAGCAATAGCAATATAGACAATAACATTGACAATAACAATACCGATAATAACAAAGACAATAACAACAATAACAACAATAACCATAAAAATAGCAGTAACAACGTAGGCCTACGTGTTCCCTCTAACCTGCGCTTGTGCGCGCGCACACGGGTCGTGGAGCTAGCGCACACAAGAATTTAGTGTGCGCCAAAAAATTTCTTTCGAAGGAAAAAAGTTATTAAATTTAACTCTAAAACAACCGTTAGATGACAAGAACAGAAAATTGCAAATAAACTGAAAAGCCAATTACAATGACGTAGACCTACAACTAAGACACGTTTGAGTCTACTCTTTAGCGGGTATACCAGTGATGCTATTGGTTCATGAGCTCATGTTCTGTATGTAGCTCTGCATGGCCAAGATGCTTGTATGTACATGTACCATTATAAGCTCAGCTAATGCATTAAATGTAACCACGCGCCATCGATACATTTTCCGCTAAAAAAATAATGACGCCATTTGCTGCTCTGTTAGTCAAAGTCAGTTTGCACTAGTTTCTTTTGTAATAATTGAGAAATGTATGGTGTTTAACAGTAGTAGTAAAGATTTTAAATAGACCATCTAAAAACGTGTCTAGCTTAAATGCTGAAAAGGAAAATGTTTGGCATCATTCAACGACGAATGGCTTAATGAAATAGTAGAAACTGATACGCTGAGTAGTAGTATGTCATTTGGGGCTGTGGGGCCAGCGTCCATTGGTTTTATCTCGAAGGAAAAATATAAACTTTTTTAAGAGAGCAAAAGTGAGGAAATGAGCAGAAATATATTTCTGGTTCTTTTTGTTGTTGTTTTTGGTGCCACAATGTGTGCCCTATAAGCATGATTTACTGTAGCGTATGTTAATAGTTTGTTTTTCTAACTGAATAAATCATATGTTAAGGTATGTAAACAGTTGCAAGATGCCAAGAAAAGGAGCAGATAATAAGTGTGCTTGTAGACTACAAGGGAAGACAACTACTTGTAATCGAAATTGTGTCGAGGCGTACTGTCGCCTTCACAACTATCTAGTAAAAAGAGGTTATGGGCTAGAGTTTTGCTCGGGGTGTGGTGTAGGGACTAAAACGAAGCTAGAGCTGCGTACACATTGTGGGCAAAAACGTGCATACGACAAATTGTACTATAGAGATCCAAACAGAGGAATCATCAGAGAGTGGAAAAGGTTATCATTGATAGAAATAGACTGTCTTTCATACAATCTTGGAGACCATACGATTTGCGAAAGATATGCCCCTATGATTTGGACATGTTGTGAAGTATTGTGTCTCTACAAGGTTTCTAAATAGTCTGGTGGTGCGGTCGGATTCAAAGGAGCACGGAAAGAGGAGTATCTATTTCCTGTGGAGTCAGACCAGCATTTACAGTTTAATTGTAAACTGATTTTGATAGTTGCATGAAAAATTCTTCTCTGGCTGCATACTGACCCTGTTTGTATAGATCCTTTTTTATCTCCTCTTCGATAGAACCACCAACAGATTTGAGTCGAATCTGGTCTTTCATATCACGATTCTTTTCTACTTCCTCAAGAATTGGCTTAAACTCATCCTCACTGATCTCATTATCCTCTATGGCTTTCAAATCATGACTGTGTATGGTGTTCAATTTACTCTTGGCTAGAATACGTATAGCCTCGTGTTTTCCAGCCTTGGCCGAACATCTTCGACTGATGGCAACACACCCAATATCGAGCAGACTCACAACCCCCGCAACGACCTCGAGAGCTATTCCTGGAACTAGTCCGGCCCCTGTTACCAACAATGCAGTGCTTCCAGCATCTATTCCAAGGTCAAGAAGTGCAAAAGTTGCCGACGCGCAGTTAACAAAATTAACAGCTCTTTTATATTTTTGTGCAAACGACTGCCACCCTCAATCTCTGACCTCAAGAACGTCTCCAGCTCCCCAATCTTCTGCAGACGAAAAGCCTGTGGCGTTGTCTCAGCGGAGTCCTTCGTTGGCGGTGACGCTTCATCTGAGGCCTTTGAGGCTGCTAGATTTGGATATAAAAACATTTTATAGTTCTTCTAGCAGTAATGTTATTTGTTAATAAAACATCTGGAGTGTTTACAGCTCCTCTTTTCTTAACTTCAACACGAAAACCTGTCTGCCAGAGAATAAATATCACCCGTGATGCATCAAATTGCGAACTAGAGACGTCCACTGTCCAGTCCATGATGTGAATCGATGCTTCACCCGAACTCGCGCCGAGAAGTGTTAATTTCCAGAATCTGAAATCTATATATATATATATATATATATAGATAGATATATCATATCTGATGCGTTCTGTAAGGTTATACAGGGATATCTAGCTGCTGTTAGTGAAACATATAACGCATTCGAAGTCAATGAACCGCTAGATGTAGGCCTATAAATGTCACGAGTAAAGTAGTCCTTTGACACAAAATCGATATGTTCCTGAGGAACTGCAGCCAACATACCTGTGGTGGGTTGTGGGATATCATACCCCCAGTTGTTCAACCCAATCGTATCATCGAGGTCATATTTATGCATATTTGTTTCCCCATTTTGTCTGAGATAACCTCGAATCTTATAATGTAAGTCAACCATCTTTCGCTCTTATACTATTCAGTCCCGAACTTTAAAATAGGTGAATAGGCCTATCTGAAAGTTTATAATTGAGACTGCCATTGCTCTTTCGGTAGGATGGCGAGGGGCAGCAAACCTATAGAATTTATATGCAATGACAGAGTCGATTTGATTTTCTGGCCCGCCCGATTATACTAAGCGGCGATCCGGTGTTTGAATCGTAAAGGTCCCTAAAACCTATTACCCCTCACTAATGCGTTCGCCTCCAATAATGTTAAAGGATGGGTTGGACTTGTGAACCAAAGATCAAGTACACTTTCCATATGCATACAGATTTTGGACATTTTCAATCTGTAAAAACCGTTCCTTATCAATACCTTCTGGAACCCAGCCACTAATTACGTTATTAGTGCGACTTATGGTGTTAAAAGCATAAATTCCAGGAAAACCACCGCGTTCTGTACTTGCACTAATCTCAAAACCCGTATAGTTACTTGTGTTGGATAATGGTGGAATATGTCCAGTATAGTAGTAGATTTTGAGATTACTCATGTATTGCCTAATTGTGTCGCCGGCAACCTTTGTCACTAGCGCTATACTGGCAGAATCGCTTTCAGAAGTTGGTGCATCTGTGAGAAGACCAGTAACTCTTTTGCCGCCCATAATCAAATCAACAGTCATGGTATCGCCGGCATTCAGCACGTGAGCACTTCTAATGATGGCATCCCGAGAATCTACATACTGTCTGACTGCTGTGTTCAGTATCGTGTCCTTGTTGTCAGCATATTGGTTGGCAGCTGTTGTCTTTTGATCGGTGTACAGCGTGACAGACGTGTGTATCGCCGTAGTCCTCTCAGCCACGCGATCATCGTTGATATTAATCTGATCAATTGTATAATTTCTAAGAGTGGTGAATTGAGTATCTACATATTGCTTTGTGTGTTATATGTAGCGGTCCCGTGAGCGTTCTATCAACGTTTGTCATGATGTCGCCGACCACTTTTGACACTTGTGCGATGCTGGCGGCGTCACTTTCCGATGCTGGTGCTAGAGCTTCACGCCGGCCGCGCCGCCGACGCCGACATTTCGTGGCCGCCGCCGATTTCTCGGGCGCGCCGCCGCCGCCAATTTGTCGGCGAACCCACGCCGAACCCAGGCTGATGTGTTCACTGTTCACACTCACACACATGCACGCACATACACATTATAGACTATACACACATCCACATTGACATACGCACATATATATTCGTATATTTATATATATACCCACATATACCGTCTGTCCGTGGCCTTCGTGAACTTAGCACTTGTCTAATCAATCAACAACCATGGACTCATCGCCCGTAGACCTGTGTCTGATGTCTTTCTAACCACTTCTCTTTACACCGGCATTAAACTTGTGGAGACTTGTTCTACCCCATTCTTCAAAGGCATCTGCCATTCCCTATGTGGTCTTCCTCTTTCATATGTTCCATTCATTATTCCATTATAGATATCAACTCAGAGTTCCATTTGTAAAGTTCAGTCACTGACCCCTGGATAATGTGTCCCGTTGTCTGTGCACAGCTAAGCGTTTTCACACAAGTCGATGTTCTTGCCGTCCATAAAGACTATGGTCACAGGTCACTTACGTTAGCGCCCACAACAGTCTGGTTTTCTTCATACGTAGTTTAAACAGATACCCTTCATAGGATTCTGCAGAGGATTTTCAAAACCATTCAATTAGCGGCTGCTGCTGCAGCACATGAACAAATAATGATCCACTCTGCCTTGGGTGGCAGTAAGAAATTGCAATTGCGTTGCTGTCCAACCATCGACATCGACTCCTCAATACATAGAAAATCTGCCATAGCCGCCAGTGTTAGGGCGATCACTAAAAGTTTTACGGATTATTATACGACAATAATAATTTCGCTTGCGTGCTACTAAAGCACCGTCTCAGCCGTGTAATCGACTGCCTGAATTATTTCAAGTAGGCTTATTCACACATCATAATGGCGGATGACAAACAAGTTTATGAAAATGTGTAAGTATCAATATACTTACATCAAGTTATTAATTGTTTGTATTAATAATTGGAGACATAATCTGTTGCACATTGTGCATTCCTAAGCCTAATGTAATACTAAGACTAGATTCAAATGGCATTTTAGTGTAGGTCTAATAACTGGACTGTCATTCGAGTGTTCTGGGATCAAATCAGCGATCGCCACCCACCCAGGTCACCCTCGTATACGCTGAGGCTAAGATAATGAAGTCAGTAACACTTTATACTCCAATCTCGTTTGAGCAACTGGTCCTTTTCTCCTCTTCTTAATATATGGCTTGGTAGAGAAAACGACCTTGTGAGATACATGTATTATATAATACGCTTTATTGATCGTTATCACTCATAGGCCTACATACTTTGGTTTCGATCAATAAATTGATTCGCTGTCATCTAATCGGTACCATATCTTCTTAATCACAGTTCTTTAGTTACTTATCACAGATTATAAAAGGCGGGGAGAGGACTGGACAGTGGACACTCACTATCAAATGCTGAGGTACAGAAGCAGACGTAGTTAGCCTATTATGCTTCATATTCATGGCTGCATCAGGGATTGCTTAAGGAAATGCTCCTTTTCATCTCCTTCTTCTTCTCCTTCTTTCTCATGTTATTAGTCCTTCATTATCCTGCTGTTGTTGCCGATGCTCGTACCGACGTACCGTCAGTTGTTATTAGTTGATCCGACTACTACTTCTGCTACTACAACTACTTCTGCTGCTGCTACTGCTATTGCTACAGCGACTACTACTATTGCGACTGGGCAGCTTAGGTTGAAAGACTAGTACATGGTAATTAAGAATGATGAAAAAGGTTTCCTGTGGAAGTCTTTCGGGTCATAAATCCTGAAAGGTGGTGCACTCTGCTCACGTTTTACTGCTCGGTGTGCTTTGATAAGGGAAATGTAGGCCTAATTATTACTTGTAGCTTTTTGTTCGCAAACGTCTGTTTTGAGTCGCTGTGAATAATTGTTGCTCTTGAAAAAATGTGAGATCAGACAACAGGCAAAGATAATGTAGAATATGCATATAATTAAAACGCAAGTTACCTTGCCGAACAACTTTTGATGCAAGTATGTTAAGTCTTATAGAACACTGCGCCGATTACGCCGTGCCGCGCCGCCGCCGCCGAATTTTTTGGGTCGGCGGCGCGCCGACCAAAGATGACCGACCCACCGCCGCCAAACCTTCTAGGTCGGTGCAGAGCTCTAGTTGGTGCATCTGTGGGGAGAGCAGTAACTCTTTTACCGCTCATAATCAAATCAAATATCATGGTATCACCGGTTTTCAGCAGGTGAATATCTCTGGGGGTAATATCCCGTTCGTTGCATACTGCTTTAGTCCTGCAGTTTTTTCAGCAGTATACTGCAGCGGCTGTATTTTGGCCTGTGTACGACCTAACAGCTACGTTTAAGGGGCTGTCTTTCTCGTCCGCATATCGACGAATCGAAGCACCCAGCTCAATACTCAGTGCGGCATTTTTTTCATCCGTGTAACGCCTGGAGAGAGTACTAATCTCTGTTTTAAAGTCGTCAGCATGCTTCTCGGCTGCAGCAACCTGCTGGTCTGCATACCATGTCACTTCGCCCCAAGTAGCGGCATCGTCTCTGGATTGTGGGATAGGAAGCCTAATAATTCTGTGACCACCCATGTCTATGGTTCCAGTCATCGTTCCACCAGAGAGTTGCAGATCATCTAGGTCCAGCATATCCGCTTAGCCCTTACCTGCAGCATCGGTTTTTTTCAATAGGCCCACCCACATTTGTGACTCGAAATCCACCAGCTGAGAGAATTCCAAGCATGGTATCCCCAGTCCTGGGAACTAGTCCACCCGTGCTGAACTGCCATCGGCATCGTTCTTACACAGTTCAATCTATTAGTTCAAGAATGATATGTTCAAATTTACGTCCACCAGCGAGCTCTTTGAGTACGAGTAAGCAGAGGTTGCCACATATGACATCGCTGGGACCCTGTAACTGGAACGTTTGTGTCTTAATGGGACGACCTAAATATCGAGCGAGTTCGTTAGGCGGAGCCAACCCAAAACTGTCAAAGTAAAAAGCTTTGTGTCCATCCAACCAATAAGCAACCCAGTGAGTGCCATCACCAACGCTGGAGTCTAGATTGATGACTCCACACTACTTGTCATACGGTGCGGTAGGTAGGCCATCACGCATGAAGACTCCACGGAAACTTAGTAGCACCTCGCCAGCTTTCTCGATTTCAAAGTTGCTCAGAGGTTTCAATTTTTTGCCGAGGAATAGATCTGATCTCTTGCACATTGGACAACAACCCCGGTGGTGGGGGTGATGATAGGCTGACGACCTAGAAATAATCCTTTACCAGCCTGTCGAATATCATCCTCGATTTCACGATTGTGACGCTGTGCCTCAGCCAAAGCCGCGTCGTTGGCTTGTTTGCTCTGCACCGCCTTTGCCACCCCGGCAGCCCCCCCCCCAGCTAAGGCACCAGCCGCTGATAACCCACCGAATATCGCTGGAAGCAGTGCTAACAGCGGAAGAAAACCACCCATTTTCGACATATTTTTTATATGCGTTTTGCTGAACCTCAACTCCATTTCCGTGTCCTTTATCCATCCTCCTCGCAATGCGATTGACTTGACCCCTCGTCAAACCTAGCTTATCTTCCCCAGGAAGGTGTTCACGAGAAAGTAGGATTGTAGCACCTGTACCACGGTGTACAGCCTTGCCCAGCGTTTGTTTCTTACCCGCAGTCAACGACAGACCAATTTCGATGTACTCCAACTTCATCTATATCTTACTAAAGTTTTTTTTCTAAATGGATGCGAATCTAATAGAGGACGTTGAATTTACTGCCATCCGATTCGAGTCTCAGGAGTCGATCGCTGATTAACACTGCGTATGCTGTAGTGTTGGCTGGCACTGCGGCGTCAAAGTCTACCTTGATCTGTCTTGTATAGTGGTTTTCAATCGCTCCGATTGTCTGCGAACATTCAAGACAAAGATCAGGAATAAGTCTACGAAATCGAGTGGCGTGACTTGACACGAGGATTCACGAGCATCGATTCCGTAAAACTCTTCCTTAAAGTCTCAGAAAGTCTTGTAAGCATGAGATGTTCTCAGAGCAGTGAAGTCGAGACTCATGTCAACGATGGAATATCGATCACTGTTAAGCATGGCGTATATATTACGGACCCGCACATGATCGAAGAGAACTGGGTTCTGATTTTGATTCGTGGACTTTCCTGTCTGCAAGGCAACAAGCATCCAGCGAGGTTTTTCTGTGCCCGACTTAACGCTAAGTCGCTAGGAGAAGGTCGTTGCCCTCGGTACCGAAATATTGTCGCACTGAATGGCACGAAATGCTACGGGCACCTTGACCTTCGATTCGATCTGTTTCATGAGCATGCGCTTGTACTCCAGAGCGGGAATCACGTGTGGCATGCACCAGGACAGCTTAGATAGTGTAATTTTGGCGGCGGTTGCAGCGGTTTCCTTAAAGATCGCGTCTGTATCAGTCTGTCGACTCAGCAAATGAAGAGACTGCTTAATTCCATACACGACTTTATGATAATCGTCACAGAAACCGATTAGGTGTCTGAGGGGAATACGAACGAAAAAGTGCCAACCGGATTAGCAATGATGGGCACTTTTAACTACTGTATCTGCAAACAGCGCTTTTATTGGGTTAAAATTGGCTTCGGCTAGAATCTCTGATGGCAGGCGTTCTAAGACAATGGTCAATTTTTGTAGCTCCTTCCCCGTCATTGCCTGCGAAACAGCCGTTGCAGTTGCGATTGGTTTAAAAAGCTTAGTCGCATCATAAATCAGATCGGCTTCACCTAGTTTCCCATCCTGAAATCTCTGTCTTTGCCGACCTCTACGGGCTAAATAATCCTGCTTCAAAGCCTCACGCTGTTGTTTTGATGATACTTTAGTCCACATCGTTTCCTTATCGTCTCCTTATCGTGTCCTTATGTTGTCCTTATCGTGTCCTTATCGTATCTTTATGTATTGTCTTTATCATGTATTTAGCCGACTGTCATCGGTTTACAGAAGAGATCGAAGCCGCATCGATACTTTCCGCCGTATACCTTTGAAGTGAGGTCGATGATCGCGAATCCATATGGTTGGGCAGCACATTCGCTGAAGAATTTACAGAATTCGTCAAATGGCATGTTGCCTGACTTGAAGGTGTCGTGAATAGCTCTCAGATTTTTACTGTCCTGGTTAAACAACATGATGCGGTTGGCATTATCGCGAATAGCCTGTTTCGGTATGCGGAAGTAATTCTGGGTTAGATAGAAGCAGTACGCTCCACCGTGACGCCCCATAGTGAAATATTTTTCGACTGGCTCTGGTTTCTTACACAGCGATTCAACAGGAATTATATCGTCTTAAGACGAATGAAACGATGCCACCTCTTTTCCGGCCACTTTCTCTAGTTCTGTTGCCCAGTCACGAAGAAATTGATATTTATCTTGTCCCAGAGATTTGAATACAGGTGCAGTCGATCAAATCGTAGGTATCCCATCTTAAGAAGTAGGTTGAGTAGCAAGTTAGTCTTTCCGCACTCACTTGGTCCACAAATAATGCATTTTATACTAGATGGTAACAGCCAATGATGATGATGATGATGATGATGATGATGATGATGATGATGATGATGATGATGATGATGATGATGATGATGATGATGATGATGATGATGATGATGATGATGATGATGATGATGATGATGATGATGATGATGATGATGATGATGATGATGATGATGATGATGATGATGATGATGATGATGATGATGATGATGATGATGATGATACGATTCTCCTTCGAGATCAATGTTTGTTATCTCCATTTTAGAAACAACAAGATGTAATTGTTTATAACAGCTCAAGATGTATTGGATAAAATGCAAAAGAGTAACAGAGACGTCTAATGTTTCGAAGGCCGTGCTACGAAACGAGATCAGCCCAGACTGGAACCTGTGTTGTCTGCGGAGTCAAGAAATTTAAGTTCTTGCGTGCTCAATCGAAACGTGGTGGTTCTCTCTTAAATAAAGCATTAAATGCTTTGCCCCTGCCCGAGATGCA
Organism: Bimastos eiseni; assembly: GCA_959347315.1. Taxonomy (NCBI): domain Eukaryota; kingdom Metazoa; phylum Annelida; class Clitellata; order Crassiclitellata; family Lumbricidae; genus Bimastos; species Bimastos eiseni. The sequence continues at coordinate 43,542,640 of OY365807.1, read as the reverse complement.
CACGAACCTTCCATCTGGGGCGCCTTCGGAAGATGTTCCTGGAGGTTCGTTCGTAAATACAGGCAAATACTCGTACTGTGGACCTTTTGCGAAACTCAACTCGGTCAGCCAGCTCGATCGTGCGTGTCTCAACCACGATGTGGCTTACGCGGTGCACAAAGACACGACTGGAAGGAACCGTGCTGATGATATCCTAGCCGCAGTATGAAAGGATATATTCAAGGCTAGTCTTTGCCATTATGTCAGCGAAGTCGAGGTTGGGGATGGATGTACCTATTAAAAAATAAATTAGCTTCCTCATAATAGATGGACAAAAAGCTCTCCGTAATATATTATAACGCGATTGGGTACTGGCGAGGTAACGCCGCAGTTATTAATCTAGCCACAGCCGCTAAGGTTTCTTTGGTTGACGCTCGCAAATGGTTGAAGAAACGGGGCCGTGTGGCAGATTTATTTACCCGTACCACACTACATACCACGCCTGATGTTCGACGAAGAGATTCCTAATGCCGTACATCAGACCGACTTATTGTTTCTACCTCACGATCGAGTTGGTCGTAAATATGCCCCAACCGTGGTTGATATCGCCTCCCGGTTTAAAGAGGCTGAGCCATTGACGAACAAGAGTACAGCTGAGTCGGATCTACAAGAGAGGACCACAAACTTGGCCAGCACTGTTCCAGTTTGATCCCGGACGCGAGTTTATGGGTGAAATCAATCCGTTGCTGAAGAAGCATAATGTTTTTGTGAGACGGGGATACGCTGCAAATCATCGTCAGCAGAGTATAGTCGAACGATTCAACAGATCGTTGGCTCAGCGATTGTTTGGGGCCCAGTACGCTCAAGAATTACTTCTTGCTGCACGGGGTTCCTCGAAGCGGTCTGTTGAATGGGTACGTCGACTGCCCGATGTGGTGAATGCATTGAATAACGAGCCAACACGTTTGATCGGAAAGCATGGCATGAAACCGGCTGACGAAATTAAGGCAAATAACGTGGTGCAAAGACCCTCCCTTCCAGCGCTTCATGTTTACGGAATGGATGAGCGTATTCTTGGACACGATGTTCTCGGCCGTTACTTATAAGCACCCGATGAACTCGAGAGTGGCAGCAGGCGGGCCACAAATTCTAACTGGTCGCTCACCATTCACGCAGTATCGTATGTCATCCGACAGGTCGACCAGCCAGCGTTGTATCCTCTATTGAATGGACCTGGTCGTGGGTTTGTTCGTGAGGAACTACTGGTTGTAGGGAACTGAGCTCCCTCCTGGTAGAATACTTCGGTGAAGTCAATTTCCATCTTGGATCTTTTAATGTCCGCATGCCTCTGTCGTGATTCCGTCGGGCCATATCCACTTCTTAATATCCATCGAAGATAGAGACAATTTAAAGACAATATTCTGCTGGTAGGTCCCTATCATATGGCGGTTGCTTCGTAACCTGGTCTGCTCACAGGTATACTGTTTTTGACCAAATAGCAATTCTTTGTATACTTCATGTCTGAGATCTTTCTCAACAACAGCCCTTTGCACTCCCATTGCTCTCTGATTACTTTTACTGTCGACTGTCAAGAACGAATACATCTTTGGGCGTAGTCCAACAAATTCTACTATGGGTACTCCAATACACTCATTCTTGAACTTGCCAACAACCTTTTTATTAGAAGAATCGTGGTACGAACTGCCCTTTGGATAGTCTGACAGATCGTACGAGTTTTTGGCATCCAACATATCCTTGTATGGATTCTTTGTTTCCACTTGGTACAATAGTGAATCCTTGTCTGTGTAGAGAAGTTGTGCTTTGTCCCCATATTTGGCCTTGATATCGTTATACCAAAAGTGGTAAATGAGATGCTAGAACAAATCCAAGACTGCTTGACCTATATACACTGGTTTATTCAGTTTGAACTCCGTCTTGGCAGAATGCATGGCGGCCAAATTTCCTTGTACATTTGATCCACTAAAGAATATTCTGTGAGATCGGTAAGCAGGATCTGATATCAGTGTATGAAGCTTGTCACCGTCTCTGCTGGTAGAAACGTCTTCAATTATCAGATTGACACTGATCCTTCTCCTCAAATTCTACAGTTTGCCGAAGACAGCATTGTTTATTAACTTAAACAGATCCTTTTCAAAGGCATTCTTTACTTCTGCTCGTAGTTCAGTGCTCTTCTCTTTGTAAAATTTCATCCAAGTAGATTGGACGAATTCTATGACTTTGTGCAGTTTCGTGACTACCACTCCAAGAGATGTAAACAGTTTCAAATTTCTGTAATGTACCGCATACTTCTAATTTTTCCGCAAGTTTGGAACGAGATTGTGACAAGATTCTCCGAAGTCGTCGCCGGTCAATTGTTCCTGTAGATTTTTCTGATATCCAGACATCCATTCTTTCTGAACAAGTAGAGTTTCTGGAGCAGGAGAGTAATCGTTGCTTGTATGGTGGAGATTATCATGGTACTCTATGTCGACGACTACATTGTATCCTTTTTCTGCATCGTCTGGAATAGCCAATATTTCGTCAATGAATATGTTGTCAGAACTTGTGGGGTCGTTAAAGTTCGCCAAACAAACCCGCCAACTGGCATCATTGCCCAGCCGTAGAGGTTGCTGACGTCGATATACATGATAGACCTTTCTCAAACTGCAAATGCATATCTATGTCAGTCAACATTTCCAACTTAACCTTTGTCATTTTCAGCATCGCATCCCAAGTCATTCCTGGATCTAGTTTATAATTTATCATGGAAGTTTCTCTATACTTCTGGAATACATCGGCTAGAAGCAGAACATCAGTTTTCAAGTATAAGTCGTGGTAATCTCCAAAAGTTTTACATTCGAACTCGTTCCAAACTGTCTGGGCGTGTTTATAGTTTGCATCTGACATATCTTTACCAGATAATTTACTATAGAATGCTTCTTTTGGAGGAAGCTGTGTCTCTTCGAAACGCTGTGGTCCGTCGCTAAACTCGTACGGGTAGATTCCTTTTCGTTGCAGAAGTTTCAGCTTCTTTTCATCGTGAATACCTTTTCTTGTAAACGTTAAATTTTCCAATGATAGATTATCAGCTAATTTATCTAGGGGCATGTTCAAAAACTAGAGACTATCGATGAAAGTCAATCTGTCTAGAGAGAAAGACATATACTTCTCCATGTTATTCGGGATACAAGGTAACATTCAGTCACATTATCGAATTTAGCTTTTTCACCACCAAGAGCTTGTAGGATAAGATGACTGTCGTAGCGGCGTAGATTGTGGAATACTACTGGTATCTTGCTAGTCTCGTGACAGATTTTAAGTTTTAAGTTACATTTGCTGTGTGCTGCGCCTCTGTAGCCTCCAGTGATCTCTGACTTTGTCCACATATTTTTGTTGTGTGATATAAGTTGGTTCACAAACCTCACAACTGAGGTATCACCATAGATATCACCAACATCGAAGTTGCCATAACCTGCATCACTATCGTACACCTCGCCCTCACAGGAAGCAATATCAGCAGCAGCAGCAACAGCCTTTGCTGGGCTGTCGTAAATATCACCAACATCGAAGTTACCATAGCCTGCATCACTATCATACCGCTCACCCTAGCAGGAAGCAACATGGTCATCATCGTTATCGCCAGCATTATTTTCCGTCATAGAAATCATTTTCATCCTCATAAAAGTTTTTATGCACAAAGTCAATATCAACGTATCAGCAACATTAGATTTCATAATAATATTAGTAGTAGGAGGTACTTTAACGTCTGGCACTTGTATCTCTCGTGTCTATACCTTGAATTTTTCACTAGATATGTGGCAATCTTTGGCATTCTTGAACGTGGTAGTCCCGTCCTTGCCTGGTTTATTCTATAGTAAGATATTGTGAATATTTTATGCCTTTGTGTTGCTTGATATCTTTTTTCAAAATCTCAATAGTATTTGACTACACGCTAGACAACAATCCTTCTGGATCGACTTCTGTTTTGTATCCATTTGGGACTGTGAAGCCATAATCTTGAAGACTACCCTTTCTCCCGACAACTTTAACTAGTTCTAATCGTATACTACCTGATTGTCATTTGTTCAATTGGAAAGCAACTATTAGTTCATTTTCGATCCATCTCAGTCTTAGCCACTCGTCTTTGATCTTGCGATCTGGGTCTCTATTCCACAGTATACAACGCGCGATGTTGTATCCACACCCACCACACAACAATATCTTATTTCTAACTCCTATACCGCACCCCGAGCAATCCTTCACCCCTTGACCTATTTTTATTAATGCTTTGTGAACGTGGCAATACTCCTCGATACAGCTTTGAGCACAAGTTGTTGTTTTCCCTTGTAGTCTTCAAGCACACTTGTTATGTCCTAATCTTGTAAGTGTAATATCTATTAACATCTGATTTGTTCAATTGGAAAATAAGCTAGTAATATGCGCTACTTTAAATCATGCTTATAGGACACACGTAGTGGCACCAAAAACAACAATAAAAAGAACCAGAAATGCTTCTTTCCTCACTTTTGCTCTCTCAAAAAAGTTTTTTTTTCATCGAGATAAAACCAATGGACACTGGCTCCAAAGCCCCAAATGACATACTACTCGTGTGCAAGGAAGAGAGATTGCCCGAAAATGAAGTTCAAGATTAGTCAACTGTTGATTGTGAAGCCATTGCACTATGCAGGCTAACAAATTAAGAGTCTCTGCTCAAATACAATGATCTTCTGGGAAATGATGACATTGGTGTAGAACCGCTGTAAGTTTTGTTGTATGGCTGAGAGGATTAGAAGTAGGCTACATTGATCTCTAATAATCCAGATAATGTTACATATGCACTTCAGAGTGAACAGCTTCAAGATATTTTAGAGCTGATGGATATTGGAGGGACTTGTTAAGCTTCAAAGTGTTGACTGGGTTTCAGTTTAATGAATAATGATTCAATAATCTAAAAACCAAACTAAATAAATTAGAATTGAACAGAACTCGGATCCTACACAACCGATGGGTTCACCTTCTGTAACTAACTGCAGTGTGTAAGTTTGTGACTGTTTGTCTATTGAATCAAATGCCTTCGTATTGTGGCGAACCCCTCTTAGGTCCGGCACCGGTCGTTCACGTATCAGCAACAATTGGAGCGAACGCCCAGGGAAAGCCTTGAGTTCCTTCCCGTCTTTTCCTTGTAGTACCCGGAAGGCCGAGTCCGAGGTTATCCTTCTTCTTGAGTGTCCGCTGAGTCAGACCTGCCCGGCTTGGCGCAGGGTATCACGACTGCTATTAATTCGAAAGTCACCAGGCTAGAGACGGAATCAATCGTTGTTCGACAAATATTCTTTAATGCAAATAGAATGCAGCAGCCAACATTCAGCTCATTAAACAATCGTCTAATAACAACCTCCTAATCACATGCAGTCATCCCTTATATAGCTTCCTGAGGAATCACAAATTGCCCCCATAGAAGCACAGATTGCTCCCATACCTAATACCTCGTTGTGTTGGGTGATTCTGTTTCTACAGTCCGAAGGTTCGATAATCCTATTATTGACTCGCTTGATATCAGTTGGCAACCCTAGGCCTACTAGGCAACCGACTGCAATCATATACATGCTGGAAGAGAGAGTATGATAAATTATAATGATATTGAATTGTAGTCTCGACAAAATATTCACAGGCCTGCATAGCATACATGCATAAATTGACACAGACCCAACTATCTTTTAAAATAACTTTCAGAACTGATTAGGACTATGCCTAATCGGCACGATGAAGGTTTAAATTGTTATAATTATACTTTTAACTTTTTATATTAAGGTGTAGGGCTATCCTTCGAACAATGAAATATCAACTGATTCAACTCGATCCCTTCACTTCGTTCATAAGAAGTTATGACTATGAGGCTTATCCTCATTCATAGATTTACTCATTTTATTGTATTGAGCGTTTTGGAATATTTGAGTGATTTGAGTGACGGCAGCGTTGGTTTGTTTGTGAGAAATGAAGCGAGATTATTATAGTAGTCAACAAACGATCTCATACTATAGGAGGTCAGTGTAATCAATGTAAAACTGTTTGGACTTTTACCCTATGTGCGACGTATTAACCGTAATTATAGGCCTATATATAGCGCGTACGGTATTGTGGGAGTGACGGCTTTAGCCATATAGGCTCGGACGAACTTACCTGCATCTCTCCTGATTGCATGCCAGCGTCACTAAAAACCAGACCCACCCATTATGGCTGGCTACCTGAACGGGTTTAGTATTGACAAGGCTTTTTATCATTATTATTTTAATGTTTTTTGAATGGATTCCACGCCATCATTTTTCACTTGCCTTGTTAAAAATGAGATGTATGGGCGCCCTGCGTGGCTGCCGTCGGTTAAATTCGACTCCTGTAGTTAAGTTTTTTAATTAAATTATTAATGATAATTATTATTACTTAGGGTTCCCTTGCAAGGTCCGCAGTGGCGTAACAAGGGTTTTCAGCGCCCAGGGGCAAGATTTAATGTCTGCGCCCCTTTTTAATTTTTTAATATATTTCAATCGTTCATAGTAATGTGTAATTATGTATACAATTACGATTTACAAATGTTACAAATGGTTTTTGAATTTATTCATGCTGGAGGTTTTTTCATAAAATTGCCCCCCCCCCCAGTTTTGAAACTGGGGGGGCCTAAACAATAATTTAATCATAGTGAGACCATAGTAAGTATGGTACCTACTTAGAATAGATTGTAACTGATAACTTTGACTAATTGGAGCGCTCATGAGTGAAGGGGCGCTATATAAATTTCCCCCAGTTGTAGTGCTCAGTGCCCTCCATGTGCCCCCCAAATCGGTTCTTTTTATGTTTATCCAATGGCTTTTTAAGCTTACCTTTGTAAATATAATATGTGCCGACCCATTTTTCAAATTTATGGGGGAAGGGGCGAAAATTCAAAAAGTGGGGGTAATTTGTGCACTTCGCGCAATATTTTAGAAATTATGGTCCCCAACTTTTCAAAACCTTCTTACACCTCTGACTGTTACTAACTGTAGGCCCTACAATTATTTGAAAACTGAATAGAGTAATCATTATGTATATGAGAGCTAATGAAAGCACTCAAAACAGGCGCCCTTTGCCTATTTCCTTGTGCATATCTCGGGGTAGGCCTATATTTACAAGAACGAAGTGATGGAAAAATAGGCAGGGCGACATTTTGTACCTACGCCCCAGGCGGCGCTTTACCTCGCTACGCCACTGTAGGTCAGTATTTATTTTAGTTTGCTAAAAGTCTCTCGCAAGTAGTAATAGAAATTGCAATGGTTAGAAGCAATTGTAAAGCAATCCGCAGATTAGGAAACACATCTTCGTCATAATATGATATCAAAAATGTCAATAGGGCCAGTGGTACTTCAGGACTAACTACGTCGCTTTGGTTTCTGTTACTTAATAGCATCTTGCAGTCATTAATTTCTTGGTCACAGATCATTTCCATCAATGTCACCTTTATAATAATTTGCCAGATCTGCACATGTTGTTTCCAGCAGTTCGGTAGAACCTCCTGACACGAGACATTATATATCCAAAAGAAATCCAAAACGTGCATTCAATTCTCGCAAACGAGAAAAGCGGGTTCTAATTTCAGTTATTAAACGATCAGTGGCACTTTTCATAATGCGACTCGGTTTGAAATTAAATAGCAATGCTGTTTTTATATGAAACACAGAAACAGGTTAACAGACTGTTACCGGCACCACTTGTGATAACAGGTCTACGCTAAATAGTACAGGACTACAGAAAGGCTATACAGGTCCCCATAAAGATTAATTTGTATTCTCTTAGACTTTTCATAATATAAGTATAATATCTCTATAATAAACAATAAACACCTGATTGATATTATGTTTATATGACCCAATAATTGACTAAAATAACAATTTCTCCTGGATCGACAATCATTAAAACCGCGGGAATTTCCGGCCCGGAAATTCCCGCGGTTTTAATGAAGTGAAATATCATTGTGAAATATTAATTGCGCGTCCACAGAGGAGATATATAGGTAATGTTTTCAAGAATACGACTGTGGCGCCACAATACGATTAATTTATTTCTATAACGTGCAATAGACGGCTGGAATGGCTTCTTGTCAGATTTAAAATTGAGAATCAAGCTGTGCTTAGTTTAAAATTAAATATTTTGAAGTAGAATTCAATCATTATAATATATTTTATATTATACTTTTAAACTTTTGCGCCCCTCTGGCCTGCGCCCTCCTCTACTCCTTCCCCCATCGTTACGCCACTTAAGGACCGTACTAACCCGAGATTTAAATCTCTGAAATCTCTTAAATCTCGGTAAGCAGAAATGCTTAGGCCTGCGTGATACTAGGCCAGTCGCTAGAATTAATTTTTAAAAACTTGTAAATGTTTTTGTATAATGATCTGGGGATAAAACTAGAGTCGTCTTTGTGTGGGCGAACATGGTTGTGAGCTCTTAATTGGTGATTGGCGTGGGTACAGAGTGGAGGTAGGAGTTGGCGAACACATGCTGTGGGTTACGTGAAATGGAGAAGAGGAGACTCAAGAGACGTAGCCTATTTTTACTGCATCAATTTTGGGGAGTTTAAATTTTCTTCCGACCTGTCCCTCAAACCAAATTTTTTCATCTATCTGCCCCCCCCCCCAAACCCGCAACCAAGTCTGCGCCTATGCTAACGATCCAAACCCCAAGAAAACTATTAAAGTTCGTCGCCAGTACAATGAGTGCTATTTAAATTCTGCATTTACATGGAGTGATGACTGTCCTTTATTGGAGTGCATTGTAGGCTATGTGGTGAAAAGCTTTCAAATAAGCTATATATGGTTCCTAGCAAGTGGAAATGTAACATTGTAAATGTTGCATTTCAATTTGCTCAAGTTAAGCTGTTAAAATAAAAATATTTGTCTACTCTGCTGTAATATGTTTTGATAGTCATGTAAAACATTAAATTGAGTCTTTTTTCAGATGGAAAATTTTTTTAAACATGATTTAAAAGCTGCTGCCATAAAATTGCTTAAAATTACACATCAAAAATTTAGTTTTAGTTCAGTGGTCAATTTCCAAAGATCTCAAATGTGCATTGGTGCCAAAAAGATTGAGAATCACTGCCTCAACTCCCCACAGGCAATAACGTATATACGTGCAGTATTATAGTTGGTATGTTGCTAGTTGAAATGAGGACTCGAAGAGCGGGAAAAGAGGAGATCCGATAATGAGATCGTGGTTGGGGCCTAATTAAATTCATTTCACTAAAATTCGGCGCCTATCAGAGGTGTAACAAGCGGGGAGCACGGGCAGCTGCCCCTCAGGGCAAAGCCCTCCAGTTTTAGTGCTCAGTGCCCCTCCATGCGTCCCCCAATCGGTTCTTTTTTTATGTTTCTCAATTGGCTTTTAAAGATGACTTTTGTTAAGATAATTTGTGCCCCCATTTTCAAATTTCTGGGGAAAAATTAAAAAAATGGGGGGCAAATATTTTTTTCAATTATGCCCCCCACTTTCAAAACCTTGTTGCACCTCTGGCGCCTACGCACTGCAGTATTCAACCATGGAATCTCTGGATAATTATGCCCTAAAGATGAATCAAATGTCTCTTTAGGAACTCCGCTAATAGGCATACATTGGGCTAATTGGGCTAAAAGTCGTCTTTTCAAATGATTATTTTGATCAAGTAGCATGGTAGCAACTAATAGCAGACGGCAATTATTTTTTACGTAATCCAAAGCAATATCAGTAGATTTTAGTAAAGTAATAAATATTAAATTTAAAGGAAAGGAAATGTTTATTATTTAAGGGAATTTTGAATTCTCCGCAATTTCTTGATTTTAACATTTCTTACGATTATTATAAATGCAGGCTACATTTAAAAACTTGAAGAAGCCATAGCTCTTCCTGTTTATTCCATGACGCATCATTTTGGAGAAGGACAAAATTTGAGTTCTTCTACTGTTATTAATATTTTTATAATTTTATTGATTCGGCCGGAAATTTTCATTTTGTGGAGTGCATGATTATGTGGTTGGCCTATGTAATGATTACGCTCTCACCATTTTTATCTTCATTCTAGGGAGCATTTTGCTTTGCAGTAGGGAAGGATAAAGTTTGATTGTTTCTAGTTATTGTTATTAAACACTTTATATAATTTTAATGATTCTAATAGAGCTTTTCGTTTTGTGGACTGCATGATAAATGTAATGAATGTGTTCTCTCTCTAATTTGCTTCCTTCTAGGAAGGAAAAACTAGTCACAACAGAGATACTTTAGATGGATAACGCTGGATTGTTTCTAGTTACTGTTATTAAACATTTTTTATAATTTTAATGATTCTGCAAGAGCTTTTCATTTTGTGGAATGTATGACGATTGTGATGATTATGCTATCTCCATTTTTCTTCGTTTTACTATATAGTTTCAAGTGTTTTTATTGTTATAATTACTGTACTTGATAGCAGAGTTGTATGGTCTCTTGACAGTGTCTCGGTCTCGAGACGTCTCGAGACAGTTTTTTTAGTGTCTCGGTCTCGATCTCGGAAGCCTGCTGTCTCGGTCTCGGTCTCGAGGTCGTGTCTAGAATTTTTTTTAAACTGTCTTCAAATGCAAGTCTTGTTCTGTCTCGAACAAGAGGTCTCGATAAGTTTCGCGTTAACTGTCTTAAAATCTTTCGGCAATATAAAAACCATTCTCAGGAATTGGTAGTATATGCATTACAAGTTTTCACTCTCGCCACTCCTTCTTTTTGGTGACGAGAGTACCCGCTGGTTCTTTCCTCTATCACCAAGCTCAGCAACACGACACACTTGATGGTTTGAATATGTATATTTAATTAAATATATACACACCACTCATCCTATCTACACTTACTGGAGTTATTAGTGTCCTTTTGAAATGTTTCCCTGGTTTACGTTGGAGACGGGATTCTCAACTACGTTGATCATCTTTATCGTCAGAACGACCTAGCCAGTTCCGAAACAAGTCCCCGTTCCTTTGCTTGCTACACTATATCAATCCTTCTAGAGGCGATTTCCTTCGCCATCCCAAACGCAAAACTCGTATCTCTATTGGACGACAGGTCACCTGCAGAAACTATTAATAAACTCTTATTGGTCGGGTCTTGGTGTCCAGAGCGCAACGTCAGATTCCTAGAGGCGTACAGTTACTGTTTGACTAGCGGCTGCTATGGCTGGGCCTTGCCAGTGTCATAGACGTGCAACAGGTCCTAGGGATCGAATTTCATTATTATCGTTATACCGCCTAGTGGGTTGCGCCATTCGTATCGGAATCGTCCCCTATTCACGATCCGTGTCAACCAGCCGGTCCAGATCAAGTCTTCAACTGATTCATGAATTTCTTGTCTGTGGGTCGTAGAGATGGAAGGGACAGTCGTTTCTGACATCTGCCTCGAGGTGTCGGGTTTTGTTGCTTGACACCCCGTTGATCTTTGCATAATCCTCGCCGTCTGTATTGAGGCCGTCTGCTTCAGACGAAGCCCATTGATGTCTCCCAACTCATGTGTCAGGTAGGCCCCTTCATCCGTAGTCTTCCTACACCTCTGCTGTCGATCGATGACTTTTATATAGCGCCATTGTCCAGAGTGTCGCGCGTCACAGGGTCATAGGAGGCAATAGTCATCAATCAATTCCTCGTTCAAACTGCCTATAGGTGGTGGCACATGAGCAAGATGTGAAACAGATAACTAAAACATTTGCTGAAAGATAGAAATAAGGTAACACATTGATAAATGATGATGGTTAAAAGAGCTGTCCGCGACTCGTTATCGTAATTTCCCAATAAAGCGTCACTCGAAAGCCAAGCTTTTTCATGAGCGCTGCGTCAAGTCATAGAGGCTGTCCGAAGTGTAGTCCAAAGGAGGCCCGAGTCCGGTTTCTAGAGGGTCAGAGGAGACAGTGTCGATGCTGGTGTCTTTTAGGTCGAGATTTGGAAGATGGATGACCAGGTGAAACTTCAGGTTCGAGTGGAGACCCCGAGTGGGGATGGATGGAAGAGCCTGAAACAAAATGATGTTGGAAAATTGGCATTGATTGTTCATGGAGGAACCTAAAAGTCCGGAATTCAGAAGGCAGAAGGTCGTTACACAGACCACGTGGTGCAGTGTTGGATAGGGCTCAGTTGGCATCTCGTTTCATAAAAGTGATAAAAGTTCATAAAACTTACGTAAAATCCGCTTCAACGGAGCAATAATCGATCATTTCAGCCATTTCAGTGGCTTGTATATAAAATAAAAAGTCACTGTCATGAACAAAGAGGACAAATATATTGTCATCCTACATAATTATCCAAGTATAACTGCTGATGTCATAAAGGTTGATGTTCACGAATAGGACCTACCATTATAGCTTTCGTAAGCCTTACATTCCGTTCGGGAGCATCTACAGATACATTTAATAAATGCTCATCAGTCAGTGATATATATTGACAGATTTTGATTTAAGGCATAACATTATCACATTATATGACTATGCATGTGCTTATGATGTGAGGTATTGTTCGTTATACTATTTACATGTATGTTTATCGACCATAGTTTCGCAGGTTTTGCATTTCACTTGGCAGCACCAGATGAACTTACAGTGGCAGTGTTCAATGTACCGTATTTCCTGAGTGTTATGCCCTCTTCCACAGCATAATGAGTGACAACTGTCTGGTCCCGTTGATGTCTGTTTGCACTGCCTGCCTTTTGTTCCAAAAATACCTCTTCCGGGATTATGTCTGCAGTAGTTTGGAGATCGTTCCACATAGACGAGTTCCAGTTCAGTAATTGGTTCTCTTCGCATGCGCTTTTCACGACGACGAAGCTCTGTAAGTTTAGCGGCTGGAGAAATCTCCACCGAATTCTCGTATTTGATTTTTAAGCTATTGCCCACTATACGAAATTCCGGTAATGCCTTCCAGCAGGTCCTTACAGCACAAGATCCTGAAATTCCATGGCAGCGACATTTCATGTTCATCATGGCCGCCATCGTCTGTTGGAAAATATAAATAATAATATTGCTTGACTTAATTTGCTTTATTTCATGCTGCAATGTCACTGAAACGAAAAATAATTGAAATCACAGGCTACCACAGTGATCAGAGTTGTCCACGGGTCGGTATGACCCGTGAACCGGGTTGGGCTCAAATTGGTGGATCGGATTTGGTCGAATTCCCAGCCAGGAACCATTAATTTCGACCTATTATTTTTTTGCATAACCTAATTTTCACAGCTTTGTCTTTACATCTCATCGATGGCAGCCGCTGAAGAGACTCTCAGCGCACCTGATTGAGAGAGGAGCGACAGAAGAGGCCCCAGGGCTATCGCAATGCCAACCATATTGAACCAACGGCTGATACGCGCGATTGACTTCTGAAACAAAGAATTGAGCACTGAAGAGCCAGCCAAATAGTTGCATCTAGATGTAACAGGTTCAATCCAGTAAACCAGACGATTATGAAGAGGTAGGACAGGTAATTGATACGAGACGAGATATAAGTCATTTATGGTTCCGTGCAAGGACCGTCAAAGCCGGTCCCAAGCCAGGTTGAAAAAAGAGGATGGTTGGGGCGCGAGGTTGGCAACATCGGAGAACGGACAAAAGCCCCCGGACAAAAGTCCCTCGGACATAAGCCTCCCCGAACAAAAGCCCCTCCTATTTTTGGTAGGGCATTTGCCCCCCCCCGGACAATAGCCCCCCCTAGTGTGAAGTATGAACGGATGATGACAAGTTATTTATTTAACTGCCATTATATAAAATACATGAAAACAAGCAACTAATTATCGTGTTGTATTGGAGACAAAGTGAGTCCAGTTCTGAATCTTTATTTAACTTGCTGGATGCATAAATACTACAAACAGTCCGTGACACGCCTTAATAAGCGGCGAAGTTCGTCGGCTAGTAAGCAGCTAGGCCTACAGCTGGTCAGCAATCTGTCAGTGACACGCGATAATCATCTCCCGTTAATAAAAGAGAGTGGGTGAATACCTTTATATAGATGATAATCTAAGATTATAAGCGGTGAAGGTCAGCTAGTAAGTATGCTTACAGTTCATGACAGTCAGCCAGTGACACGCAGCCAGTGACATCTCAGTCTGAAAGTGGGTGAAGACCCCTATCGATGAAAACCTCAGAAATGTGTGGCTATAAAACGAAGACTTCTAACATGCACACCTCATATTACGAACCATTCCGTCTTCAAACTTTGCAGGTACTGGAACCCAAGCAATATGTCAACCCGCTAAAAATAGATATTTTACAGGTTTAGTAACACTTAGCCGCATGGACACATCCATGCACACGTACATATTGTGCATACAGCCATGCATCATATGCACACACGTACGAGAATGCATATATAATTTGGGCGAGCTTTTATGATCTACCTTGGGGGGGGGGGGGCTTTTGTCCTAGTTGGAAGGGGCTTTTGTCCGGGGGCTTTTGTCCTACACTCGGCAACCTCACCCCCCTAAAAACAAAATCGACCATTACAGGAACAATAACAGGACGCCATTCCGGTACACTACTAAGGCACAAAAAGGGACGATTTACCACCAAACGGACGTATGAAGGCGCCAGACGAAAGCCGAAAGGAAACCCGGATCCTGACAAGTCAGATCTTCAATGCAAAACACTCACTAGAATCGGCACCTGGAACGCTCGAACGCTGTTCCAGTGCGGAAAGATGGACCAAGTGATTCGTGAAATGAGACCATATCGGCTGGACATACTAGGAATCAGTGAAATGAGATGGTCGGAAAAAGGAAGAATCACTAGTGGAGATACAACAATATTGTACGCAGAACACCAAGAGCACCATATCCATGGAGTGGGTTTCATCCTAGGGAAGTAGTTATCTCGGGCTCTAGTGTGTTGTGGAATCCGCTTAGTGAACGCATTATCACAGCTAGATTCCACACAGAGCATACAAAGGTCACTATAGTAAAGATTTATGCAGTGATGAGCACCAACTACTTGACTAGTGGCTAAAACTACTTCCTAACTACTTTCAAAATATGTAGTTATGTCATGGTGCATTGATAGTCACCAAGCAGTATGCAAATTTATTGCCCGTATTAATTGCTGATATTCAACGTAAATAATGAAAATAATCAGAAACACAATGACATATCCAATTGTAAACTAACAAGGACAAGAACTACTAGCACATGCTACAAAGCACCCTGATCAGAGCACAGTTTTAGCAGTAATATAAGCCAACTTGCTACAACTAAAAAAATGTCTATAGCCTACAAAGTCCAGAACTGTAAAACTCTTAGAAAATGCCAATGTTCAGTAGCAAAAAGTAGTGTATATATCACACTACAAGTGATTACTATATCACTGAAGGCCCTATATCTCACCTTTTGCGGTCTGCATCAACCGTGCTTCTTCAATACCTCGTCCTCGTATAGTACGTTGCCAATCTCTGCTCATATCTAATAAGATCACTGGTCTACCCAGTCAGTAACGGAATTCCAGTCTCTTACCGTTGTGTCTCCGTCTGTATGTCTCTGTCTGTCTCTGTCTCTCTCTCTCTCTCACCTCTCTCAGACCCACTTGTAACCCGACAGCCCACTTATTTGCGGTCATCCAGCCGCGTCCTGGCCCCAACCCCTCTAAGACCTCGTTACCCTAGTACTTATCGCGCAACAATCTCCAGGTAAGCTAGGTATGCCATTAAACAGGCATAGTGCCTTAAGCTTTCTCTATAGTTCTAAGAGGAACTAACTTCCTTACAATAGAATGCGCAAATTATAACGAAACAATTTATTATTTATCATCATTATGGACTTCATAATGAAAAGAGCAATGGACGAACCAAACTTTGGCATAAAATGGAAACAGACTAGACAAACGGACCTGGGCTTTGCAGAAGACGATGCATTGCTAGGAGTGTCATATAGAGACCTGCAGCAGATGACAAATAACTTTGAAAGTTGGGGAAAGGTTGGACTATACATAAATAGCAGCATGACAAAAACCATGAACATCGGAGGCCAGCAGTGCCAATCCTTTATCAGACCATAAAATTTGTTGAAGATTTCTCGTATTTGGGGAGTGCCATTTCAAACAAAGGAGATGCGGAGGTGGATGTAAGAACCAGAATAGGTCAGGTGTGTTCCAAAGACTGCGCAAAGTATGGACACTTTGCCCTTTGCGCATAATGGTGGCGCATGGCCTCTCAGGACTATTGCTTGTTAACGTGGTGCTTTCGACTATAGTGGCTCGCATGCTGTATGTGGCCCCGGCCTGGTGGGGGTACGTGGGGCAGCACTAGTGCAGTCAGTGACGAACAAATTGATTCGGTAGCGATATCTGCCAGATGATGTTCCTCCATTCGAACATTTGATCCGGTTGGCCGATACGGGTATATTCAAAGCGGTACTGGAGAACCCAGGTCACGTAATGCACCGGTTACTTCCTCCAATAAAGACGACCTTCCACTGCGTACGTCCACGGCCACATGACCGTGAAATTCCAGAGGCAGACAATCTAGAGCGAAAATCCTTTTTAATGAGACTGTTGTTTTATTAAATGTATTGCCGTTTAAAAGACGATCTCATAATCCCCATAATCGCATGAATATTGCAGACAATCTAGAGCGAAAATTCCTTTTTGCTTGTGTAATTAGAATACTGTATTTTTAAATGTATTGTACACCAGAGTGCGGTTATGCAATTGGTTCAACAAAGAATATACTTACTTACTTACTAGCTAACTAAGGACCATCAAAGTAAATAGCAAAATACAACGGTATAGATCAATTGTGATATCAACGTTGACATACGCAAGTGAAACATGGAAGGAGACGGCAAGAGCGTCACACAAACTGAATGTTTTCATCAGAAATGTCTTAGAACTATTTTAGGCATATCATGGAGAGATCATATTACAAATGAGAAGGTTCTGAGGTTGGCGGAGCTGGGGAAGATGGACGAGATCGTCAGACGGAGGAGAAGACTAGCCGGTAACATTTTGCGGTTGCCACCACAGCGCCCGGCATAGACAGCAATGAGATAGATACCAGAAAATGGAAGGAGGAGCAGGGGAAGGCCGGGGAAACCTGAAGGAACACCTTTAGACAAGACTTGAAGGAGACGGGAATCGACTGAGAAGACGCTGAAGAGACTGCTAAGGATTGTACTTGATGGAGTGCTCTTGTTGACCAATGTTCCAAGAGGAGCGGGAGGAACTATATAAGTACTAAGTAAGCAAGGACCGTTCTAGGCTGTGATTAAAATCTCTTACAAAAATAAATATGACAGCATCTGGAAGGGAACCGCGGTACACGTGCTCTCGTTTGCAAAGGCGCATGGCACGCAGTGTAGCAGCTGCATGACCGCAGCGGTGCTTTTTGTGGAAAATGAAATGAGTTAACAACTTGACAGTAATGGCGAATTCAAAATCAGAAAGTAGATTTACATCGAGAGATCTACTATCTCTCGGTAGTCTCCCAAATTAAGATCATCCAGAAATCGTATTTGGAATTTCGATTGTATAGAGCTGTCACGATGGGGGATAACAGGTGATATTGGAAGGCCAAGATTCGGAGCAGAACCCCACCGACGCATCGAACGAGGGTTCGATGCGTCGGTGGGGTTCTGCTCCGAATCTTGGCCTTCCAATATCACCTGTTATCCCCCATTATGTTCAGATCCTCATCTGGGTCAAATCAAGAGCCTGGGGCGAAACACCTGTACTGAGACAGGGCATGATACGAGAAGAGGGGGCCAGAAATCCCACCAGAACCGGATTTAACCGGTTGGCTTGCCGTCAACACAAGACAAGCGGAACAGTTGTGAATAGATGTGTGAATTATGAAGAGACGCCGACTCTTATTTATGATTAGACACGGTCGCTAGAACCGAGGGAGTCAGATAATGTATGGGAGTCAGACAGTTGTACATATGATTTTAACTTACTGCTAAAGTTTTCTTACATTAACACCGGTTTGAAGTGAATCGTCTGGAAAAGCCTGTTCTTCATAATCCAAAGCAAGAAGGCAAGTCCATGACAAGAGCGAAGAATGTACTTGTAGCCATCAAATATTATAGAGCTTCAAGTCCCTTCAACCTCCTTGCCACTTACAACGATAGAAATCAAACAGAAAACCAGAGGCAATTCCATAGGTCTGAAGGACTAAATTCTAGAGTTAGGATGGCTTTGAATGCAGCTTTAAGCATGACAGCGACATGCGTATTGTCGTAAATTAAGATCACCGACAGGAAGATGGTTGAATGGTAACAGGCCAGCACGAAGAATGAAGGCGCTATACCAACTCAAATTCGCATTAGGCGATAGCAAAGCTTCTCGTTTTGTTCCGGTGCCTGATCAAATTACGTGGAGATGAAGCTGAAGAGACAGCATGGTGCTACTGCGATAGTCAGTGATGATGGTAGCCAGGACTCAGGCGTAGAATCTGGCTGTGGTAGCTTGAAGAGTTCGGTCCTCAGTCGTTAGTGGAAAGTAGCAGAGGAGAATGAAAGCGGAGGAAAGGTTCATCTTGAAAAAGGATTATGAGAATGAACAAACTGACGGAGATCCTTAGGTAGTCCGTTCCAAATAGCTGGTGCAGCATAGACTAAGGAGGGGCTTCAGAATTTTACAAACAATGAAACTGGAGGCTGTGACCGAGAATGTTAAGAAGATTCATTCATTGTGAAAATATATATAGCGCCCCTTAAAGGTTACTACTCAGGAGCGCTCCCGAATCAACATCTTAAGGCTACTGTATAATGTATCTGAATGAACCCTGAACATAGTGTGGCGGACAGGCCACAAGGATTGAATTAAAGAATTTATTTGTAAATAATCGGCTCGCCATAGCGTTATATTTAGGTATTCTAACAGTGCAAGACGGGCGTCCGAGCCCTAAGCGTAGGGGTCAACAGGCTGACAAAGGAAAGACCGATCGTGAGAAATGCTCACAGGTCTGGGTGCGTTCGTAAGT
The DNA here is from genome assembly GCA_959347315.1 of Bimastos eiseni. Classification (NCBI taxonomy): domain Eukaryota; kingdom Metazoa; phylum Annelida; class Clitellata; order Crassiclitellata; family Lumbricidae; genus Bimastos; species Bimastos eiseni. Next base: position 43,523,702 of record OY365807.1, on the reverse strand, counting down.
GCGCAGAAATCCGATTGTTGGAAATAAACGAAAAACAGTTCTGTACGGAAATACGGGGAAGATGGTGACCCCGCTGGTGGCCGTGAGAAATAGAGATCGGGTAAAGCCCCGATGAACCGAACGTTTATATCGAGAGAGGCCTCGGTGGCCGTTTATACAATATGCCGGGTAAATCGCAGTCGATCATAAATAATGAGACAGATTACGGTGGCCGTTTGAAATGAATAACGGGTAAATCCACGAGGTGCGATTATAATCAAGAGAGAATGATCAGGGCGGCCGTTGAGACAACATACCGGGAAAGTTCCCCAGTGAACACGTTGGTTAAAAAAAGCTACCGTTGAAACCGTTGACACATACTGGGAAACATAAATACGATCGATGGGGGACCCCATTGGTGCGTTCGATACACTGAAAGTTCTCATTGGTGCCGAAAACCTCAATAATTACGGGCGTCTCCGCATATTCTTTCTCTTTACGGTTTTCCGTAAATATCTATACTTGGCGACCTAACATAGTTACTACCACGATTTCTCGGAAGGATATCTACTTGCGTGTCTGATCGCAATGTCTTTGCTCGCGGTTTACCCGCGTATCACGACTCAACGTAATACCTGTACTTACGGTGTCCCCTCAGTACGTCTTCTTGATTGTCTTACGGTCTTTCGTTAAGTATTCTTTTTGGCTTCCTATGTTGGTCACAGTTACTCACGCCGGCTTCTCAAAGTCTATTCACTTTAATGTCTAGTTGAAATATCTTGGCTCGCGGTCTCCCCGCGAGGCTTCCACTTGATCTTATAGATCTAACTACGTAATCTTTTCGGGGACTTACTCGAAAGAGCTGCCCATGGTTCGTTCCAGTGTGTAAGAGACGGAGTACAATTGCTTCAGAGAAAGTAATGATAATAATACAGGTCTGTGTGAAAGATGGAGGTAACGTGGTGACACTTACCTCAGGTGCTGTGAGAGAATCGAGTCTGAAGACTCTAAAACGAGGCTTGGTGCATTACCGTTGGTCAGAGCTCTAGGTGACGAGTAAATAAATAACCCTTCGATGGGAGGAATAAGCGCAGTCCATGAGAGTTACAGACATGTGAGTGTCTGGGTGATACTGAAGTATATAACAGATGAAAGCAGGCCGAGATATTTGAAGTTCGGGTGGCTGAGATCGTTAAAGTTTGGGTGGCCGAGATCGAGAAAGTTCGGGTGGCCGTAATAGATACAGACTGAGTAAGTCCCAGGATTAGCGATCGCGTATAGTCAGAAAGGCCGAGAGTGTTACAGACCGTGAAAGAGTTCGGGTGGCCATTTGATATAAATACCGGGAAATTCCCGAATGACCCGTTGAAAATACACGTGGAGGGTGACCACGTTAGAATAGCACGTTACAAACAAGAGAAAACAGTAAAACTGGCGCCGATTGATACCTTCAGGTTACCCCCCGCCCAAATATCTCTTCTTGATGATCTTATGGTCTTTCGATAATTACTCTTGTTGGTTACCTACGTTGGTCATAGTTCACTCCTCCCGTTTTCCCGAAGTCTCAGAATATATAACGGTGGTGGTGGACAATTGGAAACGCAGAGGACGGTCAATCGTGTACATGATAACTTATTCGTGTGAGGCCGGTATGCCACACACGGAAATGGAACAAGAGGTACGTGAAAGTCTGGGTTGCCCAATGTCGTCCGATACCCAAGTATGAAATAGCTGAACGCAGACGTGAAAATCTGGGCAGTCGGAAATGGACCAAGAGGCACGTGAAAGTCTGGGAAGTCGGAAACCCAGGTTAAAGATAACAAGTAGACCAAAAATTGATCGACACGTAAATATTCCTGTTGGCAACCTAGGTCGGTTATACTTACTCTCGCAGTTTTCCCGAAGTGTATCTACATGCGTGTCTGATGGAAGTGATCGATACGAGTACGTTTGGGTAGTTGGGTACCCAGATGAATACATGTTTGCTTGTCGTTACACACAGTTCTGAGGACTGACTGAAGTGCGAGGTCTGGCCCCCTCGTGTGTAGGTCGGATCGAAGTCTGTGTGTGTAGATAGCGAAGGTTATAGACAGATGACCTTCACTATCAGAGTCCGTGAATACCATGCCAGTGTCATTTTTATCGAAGCAGAATATATCAGTGTTGGTGAGTATCTGCCAACACGGAGGACGAGTAAGGAAACTTACTTACTCCGTCAATTGTGGCGCATGACAAAGTATACGTGTGAAGCCGGTATGCCACACATGGAAGTGGACCGGGAGACACGTGATGAGTGGAAGACACGGACTCCGGTAGATAAGTGTCTAAGACGACATGACTAAGAGTTGTGCGACTTGTAGTAGCTAAGACGACAGAGTTTAGAGAGTTGCAAACAGTAATGTCTAGGAGTAGAAGACGTTCAATTTCTACCGATAATTGTCTAGGCCGATATGACTTAGGGACTTGTCTCAAGTATATCTGAACCTCGTAACTTAAGAGAACGTTTGGTGTTCCCTGTTGGCGATAGTTTCAGAGTCACAAGATGTTGAATGGTCCGACATCAGGTAGAGAGGAAGAAGAAGAAGCTAGCAGCTTGGAATGTAGACAAGACGAGAAAGACTCCTGCGGTATGATTACGAACCCTGTTTTGAGTACGGCCACCCTCAGAACGCGACCATCCGGCGACCGCGGAATAGGCAGAGTCAGACCTCGTGACTAATTCGAACGGTGTTACCTTTCTTGGAGAAGAGGCCCATCTTTAATCTAAACTGGCGAGAGCGATCATCCTGGTAGATATAGAGATCTGGCATTAGAGATTTGGCATTAAGATTTGATAAGGAAGTGACTCGGGCGAATCCAGACGCGTGTCAGCAAGCTGGAGTCGACACCGTCCGGCGAGCGGGGAAGGCGCTCGGGCGGCAGAACGCCACAATAAAACGCAACGATAATGGTAGCGCATTCCATGCCATTGGACCAACAACAGAGAAAGCGCGATGCTGTCTAATAGTAGTTCGCGTGCAGGGAATAAGGAGTTCAACCTGCGTAGAAGAGCGGAGAGCACATCGTCCCTGCACGCCCATGGAAGAGCAACAGAGCTCTTGTAAATACGTGGGAGCGGCACCTAATAGGCACCGCCACACCAAAGCAGAAACGCGGTGCACTGTTGGATAGATAGCCAACCCGTTGTTGGATAGGTAGCCAATGCAGGACACCCAGCATATAATCAGTGACATGACCGAACTTTAGGATTCGGCTAATGAGGCGCGCCTCCATGCGCATGACCCGCTCCAAGCACTCCAACCGCCACGCCGGGAGGCCAGCGTAGAGCACAAGCAATAGTCAAGGCGAGTGACAATAAAAGAATGGTTCAGGGTAGTGGTCGCGTTGATGGTAATTGAGTGGGAAACAACTCTAGCTGGCGCAGCTTATAGTAACCCTGCGACAGAGCTGATTAAATGTGTGCTGTGAATGTAAGTTCCTGGTCTAGGATGACACCTAGATCGCGTATAGTTGTACGACTGTGATAGTCGGTGATGTTATGTGTTTGCATTCCCTTTGTATATTCGGGATGTCCCGATACGCTGCCTACTCGTGACTTGGATGTGACTAGAGCTACGACACTCTCGAAACTACTCTATGGGTCACCAGCCTGGTTGGACTTCCTAACGACGAAAGACGGACTGCGTCTGGAGCAGTTTCATGCGGTGAATTAAGCGGGGTGCAATCTCCCGGATGACGCAATAACTATTCGGGAACTTGCTGCCAGGGCGGATGCAGACCTGTTCCAGGCCGTCACCGTCATTGACAGTCAGGGACATGCCCGGGATCGCTATGTGAACTGAAATTTTTGTCAGCATCATCTGCGTAAACGGTCCTATCCGTTCGTCTCTCCGATGAAGGATAAAAGAATTTCCTACTCGCAAAGATGTATAAGGACATGTATCAGGCCGCCAGCCAAATGATTCTTATTTCACTCGCCGCGAAAAGACGTATCCGGAACAATACACTAATCTCTTAAAGCAACATTTGGGCCTAGTTATTTCGTAAGTGACTGCGTTTTGACAGCTATGATACAATTATCAAAATAACCGAAATACAATACAATGCTCTTCCTGTTTTGATGGAGAATGTGACGATGCCTCCAGGGGCATCGTATCACTTGACCAGGTCTTCTGATTGCTTGTCCCTTGCTCTACCTCGTGCTAGGACCTGTCTTGGTAAGCGGACTTTCTCTGCTGCTGGTCCAAGGTTATGGAATTCATTACCTCGCGCCGTTTGATTCGCTGAGTCTTTAGTTTCCTTTCGATCTCGACTTAAAATTTTTTTATTGACCCTTGCTTATCCTCCTTAGATTGTCTTTCTGTCTCTTAGGGCTGACCTTTTGGGTTTTACCTGATTACGGATTTGCTTTGGTGCGCCGTAAGTTGATGCTTTGTACGATATATTGGCGGCGCTAGCGAAGTCTTTTTAGTCATAGTCATAGTAAAGAACGAGAAAAACTGCGTAAATAAGTCAGAGATTTAACAGATTCATCGTACTATTCAAACACAACTTAAGCGAGCTCGGGATGCCATGGTCGACCAGACGGAGCACATGATAAGGCTTAGCCCGAGTAATACATGATTAATGTTGCAGCAAACCCAAGAAATACAGTGTTACCATACCAATACCCCTCGTTGGCAGAGGAAGGTGAGATCTTCGGAACATAGGCCTACTGGGTGTTGTTAGTTACGGTGACGAAATGACTTCTACCACATTGCTGTGAGGGCTGGAATGTTGAAGGGGAAATATTCAAGAAATCAATTTGATTTCTGCACCCACAGGTTTCTCACTACTGATGCCATTTCAACAGAGCAGGAAATCGGCCTCCAAAGTGCGGTTCTGCTAGAGTTCAAATGCGGTGGGCAAGGTTTGTTAAATGCAACTGTTCATGGGGCTGGTCGCTGCAAGACAAACAGGTGCAAATGTTTCAAATACAAAGCGACGCCGACAAGTTCTGTATAAGATGTGCAGTGTCATCGTATGCCGACACATTGTGGGGTGATGAATATATTGATGCGATGGTCGCATTGAATGCAACAGTCGATGTCATTCGCGTGGGGGAAAAACTGAACCTATGCGAAGTATGCATTCTATTGACTAAGCTGTGTCCTTATTATGAATTGACATGATTGTTAATTATGTTCAGAGGCGTCTATCCCTCTGAGTCATTGGAGCAACTTACGCCCCCCTCCCCTAAGTCATCGGAGCAGCTTATTCCACAATTTTGACTGACATACTGAATAATATTATTCAAGGATGAATAATCGATTGAACCAAGCTAATGGTGCACACATTGACGCTGTAAAATGGAACAAAGAGACTCAACTGCAAAAAATAAAAGATTTTTAATGGCATAATACTTTTAAAAAATAAACTCCCCGAAATTTGCATTGAGATTTTCCCACCTTATTTCTTGGGTGGAGCATTTGCTCCTAGGCTTCTATGCCGCTATGGTGAAGACGCCTCTGATTATATTACACTTCCAATAACAGAAACGGGATGCTCCCAGCCTCTTTGATGTTGCTTGCTTATCTTAGAGCTTTTCACACATAATTTTGTCAGACTATCTGTCAAATTTTCACTTGCGCCTTTCAGAGGTTGTCTAAAATCCTTGGTCTGTTCAGGGATTTTATGACATTACTGAGTCTCCTGGTCGGTGTAAGACAAACATACATGTTCGGGGATATTGCAAATTGCCTAAAAACGAGGCAGGCATTGTACAAAATCGCTTCTCCTCATTGGATAGATGCAGATACAAAGTTATCGCAATTCGCGAGGTGAGAAAGGTGTGATGCATCCTTGCCCTCTCCGCCAGATTTGTTGTTTAAGAAATTTCATGGTATGATGCCGACATGTAGGCAGCAGGAGATTCCCGGCGGATTTACAGATCAGAGCTTTCGCTTTCAGCTCTCGCTCTTTGGACCACTGAATTTCAACGCTCAATTCCACTGAAATTTCGCATTTCGTTCCACTGTTGCCTGTAGGCATATATATATATACACACACATATATATATACACATATATTTATATACATTATATATATATATTGTGGTGTTTTCGCCAGTTCGGCTTTGCGGGCTCTGCTACCCCTGTAGCACTCAGCGCTAGCTTTGTAGCAATCTGTGCTACCTCTGTAGCACTCAGTGCTACCCTCTGTAGCACTTAGTGCTACCCCCAGTAGCACTCGGTGCTATCCCTGTAGCAATCTGTGATACCCATGTAGCACTGTCTTAACTCCTGCGCCAGACCGAGTAGGTCTTACCCAACGGACGATCAAGAAGAAGACGGGGAAAACCTCAGAGGCCATCCGAGGTACCAGAAGAAGACGGGAAGGAATTCAAGGTTTTCCCAGGGCGTTCGCCACAACTGCTGCGGCCACGTGAACGTCCGGTGCTGGACCATAAGCCTAAGGGGTCAGCCACAATATATGCTCATGTTGTTCAATTATACGCATGTGGGATTTCCGATTAATTTAAAACTGATAAAATAGACTGGAGTGCAGCTGTGAACTGGAGCGTAATAACAATATAAGACAACACGGCATTAATAACGCTCTTTAATAGAACAAGTCGTGCACGAAAGCGCACACACGTCTCGGCGACGCAGCTGCAGTCGTAGGGCCTAATGCACAGCAATTGTGCGTGAAGGACTTGATCAAGGACCCTACACAGTGACACCTCGGACTAGAGTCGAACCCGCTCGCTCAGCGCACACTGAGTGTTACGAACTTACGGGCCGCTCTAACCAATCGGCCACCATGCCACAGTCATAATCAGTAATCAGTGACGTTATAACGCGATTATAAGATATAGTGCAGTGCAATTTGTGTGTCTGCGTGTGTTGCTGCATGAATATTTCTGTCTGCATGTGTAAGCAAGCATGACTGTGGTAAACTGCTGAAGTAAGTACTTATCTTTGGATGTTAATGCAGGACACGTTCAGCGGGCTCAGGCAATTTGGGTGGCAGGCCATTTTTGACAAAATTGCACTGAACTGTCGAAATTTGTCAATCGTCACTACGCTGTTATTGGCCTCCATGATCGCTGCTATTCCTCTTAGTCCCCGTCTACCAACTCCTCTTCATTCACGTCGGCTGCTGCGTGCAATGGCTATACCACTTCGGCATCTTTCATCTTACGCTTGCTGGATGGAACTGACTGCCAGTGTGAAGGGGAGCTGCTATTATTATGATTCGGGGGTTGCACTGTTAGTTGCCTAGTGTTTCAGTTGAGACTTTGAGTCTTGGAATTCATTAGGTGTGAGAAGAAATTTCTCTCATCGACCGGCGCCAATAACATCCGTCGACATGCAGCATGTTTGGCGTTATCACGAGCAAATTAAACCCTGTTGCCGGTTGATTAGGCAGCAACACATGGCCAACAACCTTCCCTTCAAGCGCACTGCGTGGAAGCGACGCCGACAAGTTCTGTATAAGATGTGCAGTGTCATCGTAGGCCGACACATTGTGGGGTGATGAATATATTGATGCGATGGTCGATCTCATTGCCGCATTAATTCTTTCGAAATACCACACATTGAGACTTTATTTTAGATTTATCATCGATGCTCAGTAGGCTAATTGCTTTGTGTAAACACGCGACAGAAGAAATCTGGTATAGGCATGCATACACAGATAAATTATGGTTGAGATTTTGTTACGGTTCCATACTATCTTCTCTCAGTATTTGGAGATACAGAAGCAGCACGTCATATATATATAGGACCTCAATTGTTTATTCCAAACTAGACAACTGTAATTCCCTTCTTTTTACAACATCGACTCTTCTTAAATAAAGCGCTTGCAAGCTTATTTTGGATTCTGGCATTCCTACGTAAGACACCCAGGGCCCAACTCTCCTTTCCCAGGCACAGATTCTAGACCTTCAACATTCTTTATCTTTACCCCTCCAAATGTTATATCAAACGCATTAAATTTGGCCGCTCACAGCGGCCTCTGAAGTGGTAAGGGTTAAAGGTGACCGAAGGAGAAAAAGAAGAAGCTTCAACAATACTTAGTCTTTGCGATAAATTATCTCAGGTAGTTTCCCGTCAAAACTCAAATCTGTAACGTTTGTCTGTAATGTAGGCCTATTCTGTCCTCGTCTGCTCTCTGACAGTTCCGTCCGAATCTCACTCAAACATTCTAAAATGACTTCAACAACGGAGGGAGTCTACCTTCCAGCTGCTAAGTTTTCTGGATCAAACATTTTATGAACATGAACACAGAACTTAGAAATCAAAATTGGGTATTAAGCAAGTATGTATAGCTACAAAAACTAATATAGCAGTTAAAAGCTAACAGTGTTATTTAGCACAGTTTAGCAATGGCAAACCTAGCAGCGAAATTATACGATTTAAAGACACTATAGATATTAACACCAATATAACAATACAACAATATAATATTAAGAATCCAGTTTTCTAGCATAACAAACGATGATGCTTATACAAACCTTGGACTTATCTAGTCGGCAAATACTAAAACATCTTACTTTGATTCCCTTGGCAAATTCCATCACCATTCTTATACTCCTTTGACTCTTTTTCCTGTCGAAGTTCCTCTTTCCTCAGTAGCAATACTAGTTATAACTGACGGATTGATTAAGTGACTAAGTTCCCAAGTCCAACTGCATCTCACACTCTACTCGGACAACCAGAGCTGGCCTTAGCCTCCTTGGCGCCATAAGGTGGAATTTTTCAGGCGCCCATTTCAAAATGAGAAAAGGAAATCATTTAAATGATTTTTAGTACAAAAACACATCCTTTAATTATGTCCAGACTCCAAAGAGAAAGGTAGGCTATATAATTTTTGATTCAAGAATCAAGAATATTTAAAATTAGTACAATGAACACATTCAACACAAACAAGAACACAAAATAGCATCATATGAAGTGTGCTATTCTCGTGAATTGTCTGTTTCAGACAAAATATTTCCATTTATTGAATCCATCACAGACTTATTTGGAATTTGAATTGTCAAAAAGTCGGCATGAAGCAAAATCAAAATACGAAATCTTAAGAACCATAGATAATAAAGCGTCACCATTTGAACGTTTTCCACTGTAATAAGAGCTCTAAAATGTCGACCTTTCTCATCTGTAGGGTATCTAATTAAATGATCGACAGTTTTGATATTTTGACGAACTGGTCAAGTACCACAATCTGATAATATCGGTGTTTCTCGTGTCATGTCCTCGGACTTGTGATAATTAATCTCTTGTACAAGAATTATTATTATTATTTTCTAGCAGTTCAATCCCTTGACTTTGAATTGATGATGCACCGTTCTCTTCAAGAACTGTCATTAGTCCAGCGGGGATGGTTGTGTTGAGCGTTGAACTTGAAGCAGACGCAGCAGATAGTAACTGTTCTTCTGGGTCTACATTGTGACCGTCTTGCTTTTATTTAAGATTTTTTATGCTCACAAACTTTTTATTTTGGTAAAATTCTTGCTCTTTCTCTGTTCTTTCTTCTGTAATCGTAGCCAGACGGCTTTTTATACATTTTTATTTTGTTTGTACATTACAAACAAAATTGTAATGACTGTTTTTATATAAATTACTAAAAAATAAAATTATATTTGAAAGTTTTATATCTTTATTGTGTTAATAAAACATCAACAAATATTAAAAGTGGGCCCTATCGGCGCCCTAAATTGTCGGTGCTCCAATCTGTCGACGCCCTCGGGCACCTCGCCATCCCCAAAGGACGGTACTGCGGACAACCGTCTCATACTCGGGACTAGTGGTTAATAGGCAATTCGACCTGCCTCTAGCCTGCTGACGGGCTTCAAAAGTAGTACCAACCATCTGGGCTCTTTTATAGGCCTATAATCCTAAAAAATATAATTTTTTCCATAGTATACTTTCATTTGAATGAAATTGAACTTCATTGGTGTAGCACATTGATAGAAGACTGTAATTAGACAAAAAAACACAACATCGAAATTTTTAGCCCAAACGACTTTAGACACTCTTTTATCTAAAACTAGAGCCGGTCATCTGGTCCCTTTTCACGTAAATGTTCACATATAATGATAAGTTACTAGAGTTTCTAAAGTAGCCTACTTAGGGTTGCAAGTTCAGGTACAATTAGGCCTACTTATGTCTTAACTCTCAAGTATAAGGAGACCTACAACTAAGTAAATATCTTCTTGTTCTTGCAGTTTATTGTGCCTGCAAATACACATTCAACTGCAACACCAAGGAGACGTTAACTTTTGACAAAGCAATAGCATAGGCCCAGTAGATGCACCCAGTTGAATTGCCTTCACGAAATAGGCTGTTTCAACTTTTAACATTAAACCGCTATGACTAAACGCACGATCAGCAGGAGCGCTGTAGATTCAGGCTCACTCAATGCTCAAAGTTTTGGTTTAAGCAGTTTGTCAAGAACAATTTTTTTGTATTTCCAGATGTCCAAGCAATCACCTTCATTAAAGTCAATACTACTTATTTGGGGTGACCCCATTTAACTGAGAGCTTTCTTGAGTCCTCGTAGTCTGCAAGGGCCTCTTTGCGATCTTCCATTCGAGACGTTCGAGTTGCTCGGAGCATGCGCTCTGCTACAGCTCAATCCAATAGCTTTGCCTATGTTGACCCATTAGCTTGCAACTGCGTACCACGTACAGTCCGTCCTGCGCCTGGGCTTACAAGCCCTCTCACTTAACCAGTTCCTGCAACGCCTTCAGATTTTCCTGTTCCATGGTCCAAACCAGGGTACGTAATATTTGTCAATAAAATGCAGGCGTCGGAATCTAAGTAGGCCTATCCAAAAAATGACTAGTTTGATTCATACATGCGCGAGCGCACAGAGAGCGAGAGAGCAAGACAGAAAGAGAACTACATGTATTAGACCTACTTCAAACTTTCGTTATTTTTAAAATGAAGGTTTTAAGCTTACACAATGCGTCGAAGATCTGTATTGACCAACAATCAACTACGATGCAAGGATGACAAAGTAAAATTAGAAACAAATAATGACCAAAATAACTTTTAAGTTGCAGTTAAACTGTAGCAGTTTAAACATTAACTTCAGCTAAAGTAATAATAAATTATTGGGACATGGAATCGTATACATAATAAGCGTCGGTAACAGTAGGCCTACGGTATTTCTATCTGCCCGGTGTACATGTGGTTTGAGTATCAATCCACGCTATTAGTTTTTCACCATTCAATCCAGCTTTTACTAAAACCATAAAATAGTTTCATAGATGATAGATCCAACTGTTACATAAGGAGGATGGCCCATCATAATTATGAAACTAATCAAACCAACGAAACAATTTCTACTTACACTGTAGAGTACATTAATAAATAAAACTGCTACTTCACCATGCAGTTTACATGTTCATCATTCCAACTTCCATTTCAGCATGGATTATTTATATTAATTCAACTACTATTTTAAGCAATGCTCTTCATCAATCCAATCAGAGGTAAAAGAAATACACCAATGAGTAATCAACATGATTAGACGTCAAAGATCATTGATGTGGCAAAATGGGGCTTGGCTGGACCTTTCCCCACCCATCCTGGGTGCTGACGGAGAGCACCCCTGGGTGCTGGCCCCTACCCCGGGTACGATGAGGAACTCCCTGCAGGGCGCCGACTGGGCACCTATCCTGGGTGCTGAAGGAGATCACCCCTGGGTGCTAGCCCCTACCCCGGGTACGATGAAGGACTCCCTGCGGGACGCCAACTACGCACCCTTCCTGGATGTTGACGGACTAGTCGGAGGGTATATAAGGCGGTCCGCTGTAATAAAGTCAGGTCCACTGACTTTATAAAACTTGTAAAGTCATTGGACCGCTTGATAGTAGGCCTACGCATATCGTCCTTGTCTTGGATGCGTCGTTAATTAAACTTATCACACACACACACACACACACACACACACACACACACACACACACACACACACACACACACACACACACACACACACACACACACAAACACACACCCACACACACCCACACACACACACACACAAACACAAACACACATACAATAAAGTTAGTTTTCAGTTGGAGGTCACTGCCAGTCAGTGAGTTAAGTTCAGTTGTAGTTCGGCAGGCAGTCTAAGTTGAGTTCTCAATTGTTTGATTTGAGTTGACTATTACAGTATTACTACGACAAGTATTGATGCTGCTGTTTCACATATATGTAGGCCTACTACAAATCTTATCGTCGTGATATCTGAATAAAGAAGGAGTTACATCGAACTGCGAGTTGGCATTGTCTGAGGCGTTCAGTATTCGTCACCATCAGTAATTCGGTATAGGCCTAGTCCTGCGCCAAAATGCAGGCATCTACACAGACACGGAAAGACCTCGGGACTCGGCCTCCTGACGGTACCAGAATATAAGGGAGGAATCCAGGTTTCCCTGGGCGTTTGCTGAACTCTGCTGCTGCAAGACAAGTGCCCGTTGCCGACTCTGTTGGGGGTATGCCACACTGTCACAATACGTCTCTACACTCATTCTCTATCATCAATCCAACTTTTATGACTTCAGACTATTGAACATTCGAAAAGACGGGTAAGCTTGAGTGACTAAATCGCACTGAACGACGAGATACAACTTTATATAAAACGATAGCGATAGGCCTACTGGAGAATAGATATAGGCCTACATTGTACTATCAAAGTCAATGAACCAGCGTACCATTGGACAGACAGCACCGTACACTATTACAGTCACTATGAGAATAGCTGTGCACCAGAGACGTAATTTCAGCCTTTTTCAGAGGGGACAAGCAAGAATTTTTGTGGCGACGGGGGTTCTCCTTGTTTTAAATTTGTTTTGGTTTGGTTTTCGCATTTTCAGAAATTCGATGGGATTTATTATTAATATGGCTATTAAATTATGACCTTGCACGGAAATTTGCACGCACTATAAATGAGGAAATTCAGAGGGGCCAATCCCTCCCTGCCCCCGCCCCAAATGACGTCCCTGGTATGCACTCTAGGCCAGAAGGCTTTTCTACTTATCCAAGTTATCCGATGATTCATGGGGCCAAAATTTTAGCCAGAGAACAATGTCTTTGTTGGTACTCAGAGGCGCGCCAGCGTTGGCCAAACTGTGCATGCTTTTTGTGAGTGACTGAATCGTAATAAGCATTATCTGTAGGGGTCAAGGAAAGAACTAAGTAAGTAAGTAAATTAGTATATGCCACCAGCAAAGCACATCACTGTACATGGCAAGCTTAATACGGTAAACAATATAAATAATAATAATAATAATAATAATAATAATAATAATAATAATAAAATGATCAGGGCCGTTCTTAATTAAAACGTTTTCTATTTCCAATATTTCTAAACTTGTCATGAACAATGCAAAACATGGACACTAAATCAAAAAAGAATTCACTTTACGCCTAGGCCATGTGAATGCATCAGACTATAGGCACAGGCGGTCGAGTTTCGCCGTGCGACTGTGTGCGCCTTCTGTAACTGAGTGTTTTCGTTTCGGTGGAGGACGAGCGACCCGGCCATGGCATTGGAGTGACCTTGACAGACGGATGGCTATTCAATCTACCGACCAAGACACGACGAATGCCTTTTCTACGTCTCATTGTACTTAGAGTCCTAGACGAATATTCGGGTGCGCGTCATCTTCCACCAGCGAGGACTACTTGTCAACAACGTCCCGTGTCTGCGATCGGCGTTGACAGTTGTCGATCTACTCATCGACGCAGCTTAACCCAGAGACTCTGAAAATCCATGCCGTCTGTTAGATGTCGACAGGAATCCGATGTTCCACGCTTGCTGTGCATTGTTTGCTAATGGGTGTATTTTTACTAGTTTACTGTGACATGGTTCTAGTTATCTGAGCGCTGTCTGTAGTTGTTCACCGATGTGTATCTGGTCTTCGTTACTTGAAGCACTTGGCAATAATCTATACGATAGGCTGCGCATTAATGTGACAGCTAAATTGAAATCCTTGAAATTTTATATTGCCCTTCTTCCAACATTTTTTGCTCAGAAGTGCACACGCCTCGAAGGCGTAATTGCAGTTGTACTGCAGAGCAATTGTCCGCGAAGGACTTGCTCAAGGTCCCTACACAGTGACTGATGCCTCGGAAGAGGGTCGTACCTGCTCACTCAGCACACACTGAGTGTTACGGGCCGACCGCTTTAACCGTTCAGCCACCGTGCCGCACCAAACGTTCCACTAACTCATACTGTGGTTCAATGTTGGGCACGAGACAAAAACTCAAGACCAAAACTAAGACCAAGACCGAGATGTCCAAGACCAAGACCATGACCGAGAAAGAGTGGTCCAAGACCAAGACCAAGACCGAGGCTGATGGTCCGAGACCAAGACTCTTTTATCGAGACCGATATTCTTTTTTAAAAACAATTAGATTTATTAAGACGCTAAAACGGAATAACACGCTTAAACATGAATTTTATGCTAATATTAGTAATGGTCCAGAAAACAGTTTTATCGGCCACTCTGAACTTTTGCAGGTTCAGCCCTTGGCTTCGGCCTGAGAATATCACTCTATGAATCACTTACAGCATACGATAGGTAAATACTTTAAGACACCTGATCAAGTAGATTAACGTTCCGTTTGAATGGTGTACTTGTACCACAGACCTCGGAATTGTAGGTTAACAGCGTCCAGACGTGGTCGACAAGTGCGACCACAGTTATTAGTTTGTTCCAAAACCTTGAAATTTGCGAAAGCACATTTTAAAATTGCTAGCTCCATTGCATATGCATTTTTTCTGCCGATAATAATGTATATAAAGATGGTCAGCACGTCATAAATCGATAACAATCGCGTGGGGCCTAAACATCCGGTGTCTCTAGTAATCTAAAATAACCGACAAATATTTTAAAAATTGCTCTAATACGGCAAACGACCAAGAGCGCTAATTTAAGACGGAGACCAATCCCAAGACCGTTGCTTTAAGACCAAGACCGACGTAGTCGAGACCAAGCAAGACAAAGACCGCAGCTTTTCGGTCTCGAGACCAAGACCGCGGTCTCGAGACTACATCCCTGCTGTGGTTTTAAATATAATAGGAACGAAGGAGACGGCGTTACTGCACGCGGTGACCACAGGTAAAGGCGCTATATTAAGCATCTAAATGACTACTAACTGAGCATTGTAGCAAATTTCTGCGTGGATTAAGCCTATATACTCAGGCATACACGGAGGTCATCGTAGATCGTTCTGTAGACCAGCCACCCGGTCATGAGAGAAGCCAACTGACCTCGACCTACCTTTCTGCCGACTTCGTTATTGTGTAGATTGGCGAGAGTACGGACGCTGCCTTTTCCTCTGCCTGCCTCTGCTCCTGCAGCCGTACCTCCCGCCGTGCCTTCTGCCGCCCCTCCAGACTCCTGCAGAAGAAGGCGTTCGTTCTCATGTACTCGATCGGCGGAGTCCACGAACGCCTCAGCAAATGAGATGCCGAAGAGGACGTCGTCACTGCATCCTCCCCACTGCCAACTTTCGTCCACTGACGTAGCCTTCGCCTGCTCATCGTTGTCACACGAACAGTCAGTCAGATTGCCATTGCTACAAGCCGTTGTCACCGAATGAACGACTCCGGCTGTGGTCACCGCGTGCAAGAACGCCGTCTCCTTCGTTCCTATTGTATTTAAAACCATAGCATGAACATCAGTTAGTGGAACGTTTCGTGTTCGTATTTAAATTATGATGGCTTTTAATACTTTTAACTGAGTGAACTCGTCACGTGTCGTTCTTGCCAGGAGAGAGTAAGCCAATAGTGACTGCCGTTACTTTGATAGAAATATTGCCTTTTTCTTGAACAAACACACTGGCTGCCAAGTTGGCCCTGTATCATTCGTCTTTCTGGCAAACGGACCAGGAGTATTCCGAGACAACCAGTTAGTTGACTTTAAACAACACTAGCGAATTCGCTGGCGCATTAGAGTAGCGCATTATAAATTAGTTCTCGATCACGATTACTCCAGAAACCCATGCAACGACTGTAGAGAAGTGGTGGGCCGCACACAATGTTAATAATAATAATAATAATAATAATAATAATAATAATAATAATAATAATAATAATAATAATAATAATAATAATAATAATAATAATAATAATAATAATAATAATAATAATAATAATCAGGCGGCGCTTGGAGCAGTGAAGGACTGCAGTTCATTTCAGAGTTGGGTAGTCGAACGAGTGCTGCAACCCACGATTCAATGGAGACGTCATTTCTGTTCCAACGTATCTCAGTTGTTCTTCAGCGTGGGAACGCAGCCTGCCTCTTCGGGACATTGCCAACACTCACTTAGCTCATCATGGGCGATAACAGCATAATGTGAAACATATATAATAATAATAATAATAATAATAATAAATAATAATAATAATAAATAATAATAATTCTCTGACAACTTGTGGCCTACTTGTGCCGCTTCGAACATAACACCAACGGCCGGCTTGGTAGGGTCGGCATCGATGCAGGCAGTCAATCTCAAAACCCAGAAATATGGTCGTCTGCCCACCTCCAACATATTTCAACCTGTGGCCATCAAGACCCTGGGTCCTCTGACCTCTTCAACCTCGGATTCCATCAATGAATTTGACATCCGCATCTCTTCTATTAGTGGTGACAAAAGCGAGCCAATCTTCCTTTTTCAACGATTGTTTATCACCTGTCAGCGGTAGAATCTTATCGAATTTAAGGGTAGACCTATTTTATCATCAAGACCTGATGACGAGGCCTGACCCTCCAGACAATTTCGCATCATATAATAATCTCTAAGTCCCTGGGGGAATGAAGTACCTCAGGGCATAAAATGATAATAATAATAATATTTGTGTGGCACAATGGCCGATTGGTTAGAGCACAATTGCTCTGCATTGCGACTTCACTGCGACTTCGAAGCGTGTGCACTTCTGAGCAAAAAATGTTGGAAGAAGGTCACTATCAAATTTCAGTTGTATTGTAATAATAATAATAATAATAATAATAATAATAATAATAATAATAATAATAATAATAATATGATAATAATAATAATAATAATAATAATAATAATAATAATAATAATAATAAAAATAATAATAATAATAATAATGTAACGGAACGGGGCCTATTCGACAGTGACCAGGATGAGGACTTGCAGCCCCGTCCGATATGGGGGTAGTTCGAGTTGCAGTCCGCTGAGTAAGGCTTCAGTGGTTTGCTGAAGACTAACCATTTAAGGTTTAAATAGCTCCTTTCTGGATGACGCTTGGAATACGACACGCTTGTTCGAGAACCCTCTTTTAATGTACAACGGAAAACAATACTTCTGTGGCGCCCATTCGGTAACAGTCCGTATCTCACTCCCTCAATACGCCCTACGTCGATAACTAACGAGTAACTGCAACGCTACGTCAATGGCCGACGGCGACTATCGCAAATCTACGACGACTATGTCCACGACGACTATCGCAAGCCCGACGACTATTCGTGCTTCCTAGGAGCCGAGACTACAAGGCCGAAGCCGAATCTACAAGGCTCCCCGATGACGATCTCTAGACGACGACGACGACGATTCCCAGGCGACGACGACGATTATTCCGATCTTCCAGGCGAACTCCTTTTATACTAATTTGCTGTAGATAGTAGATGATACACAGTAGATAGGAGACAGTAGACAGTAGAGGCTACATAGTAGATAGGAGACAGTAGACAGTAGAGACTACACAGTAGATAGGATACAGTAGATAGTAGATATCTACAGTAGATAGTAGATAGACTACAGTAGATAGGATACAGTAGATAGTAGATATCTACAGTAGATAGTAGATGGATTACAGTAGATTGTAGATAAGCGTATACAGCAGGTAGATACCACAGTAGAAAGAACACAGTAGACAGGTGTACACAACAGGCAGACACTACAGCAGGCCGACACTAGGTAAGCGTACCCCTAAAACGTTACAATAATAATAATAATAATAATAATAATAATAATAATAATAATAATAATAATAATAATAATAATAATAATAATAATACATCAATTCCGAAGGCCAAAGCTTCCTTTCAGAAGTGGGACACAGACTGAGTGCCGTCACTGGGGAGCAGGGGGAGACGACTTTTCTCTACCAGCGCATCTCGATGATTATTCAACGCTACAACGCAGTTGCTTTCAAGGGAACTTTCGCTGCTCAGGAGTCCAACGAGCAGGGCTGCTCCGGACGACATCACCAGTAAATAGATGAAATCAACTCATAATAATAATAATTCAATAATAATAATAATACATGAGTTTTTATAATAATAATAATAATAATAAATAATAGTAATAATAATAATAATAATAATTTGAGGCAGCGGACGTGGTGGGCGGAAAATTTTTAATGTCCGACTATTTAGCAAAAATACCGCGTATCGAGTAATCGTCAGAGTTGGATTTTAGCATCGTCTAATGGATTAACAACTCGTGATCCGATTGATCATATTCACCACATCTTATTCGCCAAGACCACAACACGATTGGTTTGTCAAACTTTCGTTTCAACTTATATGTAGCCGTGCATTTGAATTGATGGCCGCTTGCCATGCTTTAAGGCCAGCGACGTCAACGTTGCCAATGGCAACGATTACGTTTAAATGGCGGCGCATTTGAAAACAAACCGAATTGAAACTCAGATGAGTCAAAAACCTTGTAAGGGCCAGGGGGTTTGCGGGGTGTGTTGGTTGTCCTTCAAGATCCATGCCTCAGATGGCACGATGCACCGGCACGGCCCTCGAACCGCCCCTTGTCCAGGTTCCGACCAGCCACCGGCGGACGGCCCTTTAAAGCATAATACCACAAGACAGTCGTCTTCAACCACTAGCGTGCAGATCTCTTACTCACGGGAGCTGTCGACGGACGATGGGCCGATCGCTTCTCAGCTCTCACATCCTGCTTCACCCGGTCTTCTGATTAAAAGAATCCCAAAAGCAGCAAGGCCATCTTGTGCTGTTCTCCTGGCCGATATAATCCAAGCAATTGTAAGAGAACCAAATTGCGTTGCAAAATGGTTCGATTTGCTGGCCTTCGGTGGAACTGTACTAGTGAAGCCAAGAAGAGGTGGACGAAAGCACAACATGACCAAAATGATTTTGTCCCGCATTACTAAATGGAGACTGCAGGGGCCAGACCAGTCGACTAACGATGAATTCCCACTGACGTCAAGTCGTAAGCTCAAGTCCGCTAAATGCTACCAAGCCAGGTATTTAGCCTCAACAGTTGCAAGCAAGCTGGAGGAAGGCAATTTCAAAGCAGCCATCCGTCTCATCTGCAGCGAGGATAAACCGGCGCTGGACACACCGGAAACTATGGCCGCGCTTAAGAAAAAGCACCCGCCTGCACCAGTTGACAGGAGAACACCGTGTGATCCAGACAGTTCCGATCGCTTCATCCCGCTTCAAGTTTCTAAAGAAGATGTCGCTAGGGCAATCTCCTCTTTCCCTGCGGGTTCGGCTGGTGGTCCAGATGGCATAACTCCACAACACTTAAAGGATCTGATGGCCTATGGAGTAGATGACAACATCGGGCAACATCTATCTGACCTTGTCAATCTGCTCCTAAAGGGAGGTCTATCCGAAGAGGTGAATGAGGTCATCTATGGGGCAAACCTTTTAGCCCTGAGCAAGAAGGACGGAGGCATAAGACCGATCGCCGTGGGCTACACATGGCGTCGTCTGGCGGCAAAGTGCGCTAATTCGCATGCGGTAACAAGGCTGTCTCAACTGCTCGCCCCCATTCAGCTTGGGGTAGGCATTCCAGGAGGCGCTGAGGCAGCTGTCCATGCGACACGTCGTTGGATTTCCACAATGCCTGAGGACAGCGTCCTAGTGAAGCTCGACTTCGCCAATGCCTTTAACACTCTGCGCAGAGATTGTCTTCTAGAGGCAGTTGCCAGAGAGATCCCAGAACTCTACCACTTTGCTCACGCTGCCTATTCAAACCGTCCACTGTTGCGCTATGGCTCAAACACAATTCGATCCGAAGAAGGAACGCAGCAAGGCGATCCTTTGGGACCTCTGGAATTCTGCCTTGTGCTGCAACCGATTCTGATGAAGCTTCGATCGGATCTGCGTATCGGATATCTGGATGACCTGACATTGGGAGGTAACAAGGAAACAGTGGCCGACGACGTTCAATTAATCGAGCAGGAATCAAAGAATCTGGGATTGCTATTGAACCGCAGCAAATGCGAAATCGCGTGTCACAACACCCAGATGTCGAACAATGACCCTGCGTTCCAAGAGTTCACGAGCATAGCCCTCGAGGACATGACCTTGTTGGGTGCACCTCTAATTTCAGGTCCAGCTGTGAACATGGTCGTTAATTCAAAGGCCAATGACCTCGAGAGGGCAATCGGAAGATTGTCCTTGCTTTATACACATGACGCTCTGGTTCTGCTGAGAAACAGTCTAAGTGTACCGAAGCTCTTGTACAGTCTTCGCACAGCCGTCTGCGCTGATTGCCCGGGCTTGGCTCGGTTTGATCAACTGCTGAGAGAAGGACTGTCAACCATTTTAAATGTGGACCTTGACAATGACCGTTGGCTCCAGGCTTCTTTGCCGGTGAGAGATGGTGGTCTGGGAGTTCGTTGTGCATCTACGCTGGCACTTTCTGCCTTTCTGGCTTCTGCTGCTAGTACAAGCGAACTCCAGGCATGCATCCTACCAACAGAGTCTGCTGAGGAACCATATGAACTTGCGAGTTCAGCACTCAACGCTTGGAAGACCCTGACAGATGCAGAACCACCAACAGGAGCAGCGAGTCATCGCCAGAAAGAATGGGACCTCCGATTCACAGACAAGGCATGGAAAAGTCTGCTGGATTCCAATAACAATCCATGCGACCGTGCTCGCCTGCTGGCCTCACGAGCACCTCATTCTGGAGACTGGATGCTAGCGCCCCCTGTGACTGCCCTAGGCCTGCGCCTCTCAAACGAAGATGTACGACTGGCAGCCGGGTTGAGGCTAGGAACGACGCTCTGCGAGCCACATTTGTGTCACCAATGTCAAGAGAGCGTCGACGCAAAAGGGCTCCATGGACTAATATGTAGAAGAGGCAGCGGAAAACATCAACGACATAGCATGTTGAACGATGTCATCTGGAGAGCTCTTGGCAGGGCGAAGATTCCAGCGCAAAAGGAACCCCTCGGCTTGGTAAGAGAAGATGGAAAGCGACCGGACGGCGTCACGCTCATTCCTTGGACACGTGGTCGATGTCTGGCATGGGATGTGACAGTGCCCGACACCTACGCCAAGTGACATCTTGTCGACACATCTATCAGAGCTGGCGAAGCAGCCGAACGCGCAGCTAAGACGAAGAGGGCCAAGTATTCCACCATAACCAACACCCACGACTTCGTAGCCCTCTCCTTGGAATCCGGCGGCGCTTGGAGCAGTGAAGGACTGCAGTTCATCGCAGAGTTGGGTAGACGAACGAGTGCTGCGACCCACGATCCAATGGAGACGTCATTTCTGTTCCAACGTATCTCGGTTGTTCTTCAGCGTGGGAACGCCGCCTGCCTCTTCGGGACATTGCCAACACTCACTTAGCTCATCATGGGCGATAACAGCATAATGTGAAACATATATAATAATAATAATAATAATAATAATAATAATAATAATACTAAAAACAATGATAGCAATGGTAATAATAATATTAAAGTAATAATAATAATAATAATAATAATAATAATAATAATAATAATAATAATAATAATAATAATAATAATAATAATAATAATAATAATAATAATAATAATAGATGGCCTCAGGACAGATCCGTTGACAATGCCAATGATGAATAATACCATATTACAGCTGACAATAATAATAATTGTGGCGAGCTCTTCCTTCTCTCTCTCTCTCTCTCAGCCTTCGCCGTAGGCAGCGCCAAAGGAGGTGGCGCTCTATTCGTTCCGGTACCACCCAGGATGACGTTCCCCTCTGCTACTGTCCGTCGTAATGCTGTCGACGGCTAAATTCGACTCTTGTAATAACTCGTTATTATTATTATTATTATTATTATTATTATTATTATTATTACTATAGTGTTATTCATCATTGGCATTGCCAACGGATCTGTCATCAGGCCATCTGGGTCGCCGCTTGTCAGTAATCTTGACTTCCTGAGACAGTTCGCCCGGGTCAATACATCATCGGCCGTGCTCCTATGGGCTCCGCTCTCGTCGACGGATGCCCTGCTTTCAGCCCTCGACACCTGTGTGGCCGACGTTGGAATTGCGTTCGACAGGTTGCAACTAATCGCTAGACAAGATGCTCTACTGATCCTTAGACATTCGCTCGGTTCGTCCAAACTCATGTACATGTATTTATTGAGATGCACCCCTTGCCACGACCACCCGCGTCTAGGGGCTTACGACGATCTGCTGCAAGGAGGGATCGAGCGAATCCTCAACATTTTGATGACCGATGACCAATGGGGTCAGGCTACTCGATCAGGATGGGAGGACTTGGAATTAGGAGGGCATCCTCGCTGGCACTTCCCGACTCCTTGGCTTTGGCCGCGGGCACTCTCGAGATCCAGTCCCTCATCCTAGAATCAGTACCGGTGAAATCGGACTCGGCATGCGACTCGGCGATGTCTACCTGGCTTCGACTTACCTCTACCCCGACCACGCCAGACCATAAACAAGCACACTGTGATAAACCGCTGTTAAACGCGATTCTGTCTGCACTAAAAGAAAAGCTACAGGATTCCTACGACCAGGCGGGACTAAGGGTCTTGCAGTCACCGCACGCCTTGGACTGGCTATACGCTCTCCCGCTCGTTTCTCGCGATCTCAGACTGGAGACGGATACTGTCAGGGTGGCGGTCGGTCTACGATTAAGGGCGGCCATCTGCGAGCCGTACACTTGCGCATGCGGCGCCTTCGTCTCTGCCAGAGGCGTACATAGCCTGTCCTGTTCTTTGGGTTTTGGCCGTCAAGCAAGAGACTGTAATATCAACGACCTTATCCATCGCAGCCTCAATAGAGCCGGTATTCCATAGGTCAAGGAACCGTCAGGTATTTCCAGATTAGATGGAAAGAGACCGGACGGGCAGACCCTGATACCGTGGAGTGGGTGGCGGGCTTTACTTTTGGACGCTACGGTGGTGGACACAGTAGCCGCTTCTTATATCACCCCGAGACAACCGCCACAGCCGGAGGAGCGGTGGAGATAGCATCCACAAGGAAACACACAAAATATTCTGAGCTGGAGAAGAAATACACATTTGTTCCAATCGCTATAGAAACCTTTGATCCCCTCAATAGTGAGGGCCTTGCTTTTTTGTCTGAGAATGGACGCCGACTTTCGACAACTACCCGTGACATTCGTGAGACAAGCTTACTCTTCCAGAACTTGTCGGCATTGGTCCGTTTCAATGCGGTGGCTTTTCAGGGCACTATGTCAAGATTACAAGCACCTGACAAGCGGCGACCCAGATGGCCTGATGACAGATCCGTTTTCAATGCCAATGATGAATAACACTATAGTAATAATAATGATAATAATAATAATAATAATAATAATAATAATAATAATAATAATAATAATGACAGATCCGTTGGCAATGCCAATGATGAATAATAATAATAATTATTATTATTATTATAATAATTATTACTACTGTCATAATAATAATAATAATAATAATAATGATAATAATAATAATGATAATAATAATAATAATAATAATAATGACGCTGTTGTTGATTATGATGATGATGATGATGATAATGATGATGATAATAATGATAATAATAATAATAATAATAATAATAATAATAATAATAATAATAATAATAATAATAATAATTTACCCGGAGAGGGAGAGGTTTTTTGGAACTGCTTAATGATATTAATAATAAAAATATTATTATTATTATTATTATTATTAATATTATTATTATATTATGCTGTTATCACCCATGTGGGCGAGCTAAGTGAGTGGTGGCAATGTCCCGAAGAAATAATAATAATAATAATGATAAATGATAGTGACCTTCTTCCTACATTTTTTTCACACGCCTCAATGACGCAACTGTAATTGTAATTATTGAGATTCACCCCTATATAATATAATACTATATGTGACATAATAATAATAATAATAATATTAGTAATAATAATAATAATAATAATAATTATAATAATAATAATTCTGCTGCTAGTACAAGCGAACTCCAGGCATGCATCCTACCAACAGAGTCTGCTGAGGAACCATATGAACTTGCGAGTTCAGCACTCAACGCTTGGAAGACCCTGACAGATGCAGAACCACCAACAGGAGCAGCGAGTCATCGCCAGAAAGAATGGGACCTCCGATTCACAGACAAGGCATGGAAAAGTCTGCTGGATTCCAATAACAATCCATGCGACCGTGCTCGCCTGCTGGCCTCACGAGCACCTCATTCTGGAGACTGGATGCTAGCGCCCCCTGTGACTGCCCTAGGCCTGCGCCTCTCAAACGAGGATGTACGACTGGCAGCCGGGTTGAGGCTAGGAACGACGCTCTGCGAGCCACATTTGTGTCACCAATGTCAAGAGAGCGTCGACGCAAAAGGGCTCCATGGACTAATTTGTAGAAGAGGCAGCGGAAAACACCAACGACATAGCATGTTGAACGATGTCATCTGGAGAGCTCTTGGCAGGGCGAAGATTCCAGCGCAAAAGGAACCTCTCGGCTTGGTAAGAGAAGATGGAAAGCGACCGGACGGCGTCACGCTCATTCCTTGGACACGTGGTCGATGTCTGGCATGGGATGTGACAGTGCCCGACACCTACGCCAAGTGACATCTTGTCGACACATCTATCAGAGCTGGCGAAGCAGCCGAACGCGCAGCTAAGACGAAGAGGGCCAAGTATTCCACCATAACCAACACCCACGACTTCGTAGCCCTCTCCTTGGAATCCGGCGGCGCTTGGAGCAGTGAAGGACTGCAGTTCATCTCAGAGTTGGGTAGTCGAACGAGTGCTGCAACCCACGATCCAATGGAGACGTCATTTCTGTTCCAACGTATCTCGGTTGTTCTTCAGCGTGGGAACGCCGCCTGCCTCTTCGGGACATTGCCAACACTCACTTAGCTCATCATGGGCGATAACAGCATTATGATAATAATAATAATAATAATAATAATAATAATAATAATAATAATAATAATAATAATAATAATAATGTCTGTTCATAATAGTAATAATAATAATCAATCACCATTCAACGCTTCGCCGTTGCCTTCCCAGGAATTTTTGCTCAGACGAATCTCGACGAGGAAGCAGCTGCTCCATAATAATAATAATAATAATAATAATAATAATAATAATAATAATAATAATAATAATAATAATAATAATAATAATAATAATAATAATAATAATAATAATAATAATAATAATAATAATAATAATAATAATAATAATAATAATAATAATAATAATAATAATAATAATAATAATAATAATAATAATAATAATAATAATAATAATAATAATAATAATAATAATAATAATAATAATAATAATAATAATAATAATAATAATAATAGTAATAAATAATAAACACACAAAATATTCTGAGCTAGAGAAGAAATACACTTTTGTTCCAATCGCTATAGAAACCTTCGGTCCCCTCAATAGTGAGGGCCTCGCCTTTCTGTATGAGACTGGACGCCGACTTTCGACAACTACCCGTGACACCCGAGAGACAAACTTCCTTTTCCAGAACTTGTCGGCATTGATCCAACGTTTCAATGCGGTGGCTTTTCAGGGCACCATGTCAAGATTACAGTCCACTGACAAGCGGCGACCCAGATAGCATGATGACAGATCCGTTGGCAATGCCAATGATGAATAATAATAATAATAATAATAATAATAATAATAATAATAATAATAATAATAGTAATAATAACAATAACAATAATAATAATAATAATAATAATAATAATAATAACCAGGGTGGCCGATTGGTTTAGGATTTGGATTAGAGCACAATTGCTCTGAATTACAATTGCAGTTGCGTCATTGAGGCGTGTGCAAAAACTGTAGTAAGTCCCTGGGGAACAAAGTACCTCAGGGCATAAAATAATACGTCAACAAGAACGACTGCATACCCGTTTATTAAAACTGTATTTGTCTGGAAATTGCCTATAAGTCTATAACTATCAGCAGTGGCTTAGGCACAATAAATGATATTCCTCCGCTTCCCAACGCTCGCCGTAAAGTTACTCTGACCCCTCTGGAAACCGGACTTTGACCATTATCGGAATTACGCCTAGGACAACCCCTCCGATTAGACACAGCGTTCGTGAATAAGCTGGTGCTACGCTGTAGATTTGTTGTGAGAACAAACCAATTCCAGCCACTAAATGGTAGGCCTATATCCTTATTACACATACTGCGCTTCAGTCGCATGCAATATGGTCAGGCATCTCGTCAAATTCGAAACATTTTTACCCAAAAATTAAAAGCAATATAATTTTGGCGTTCGCTGAAAGAGGCGAGTAAATATAGTGCTCCTCAACCCAGGGATGTGGTCTCGAGACCATGGTCCTGGTCTCGAATGCATCGGTCTTGGTCTTGGTCTCGCCTGCGTCGGTCTTGGTCTTAAAAGAATGGTCTTGGAATTGGTCTCCGTCTTATGTTAGGGCTCTTGGTCATTTGTCGTATCAGAGCAATTTCTTTGATATTCGTCGGTTATTTTCGATTATTTTAGAGACACCGGATGTTTAGGACCTACGCGCTTCTATCGATTTATGACGTGATGACCATCTATGTATATGTACATGCTACCATGGACAAAAAAATGCATTTGCAACGGAATCAGCCATTTCAAAATTTGCTTTCACAAATGTCAAGTTTTTGGAACATTCTAATAATTATGTGGTCGGCCTCGTGTAGTCACTGTTAACCTACAATTCCGAGTACAAGTAGGCCTACACCATTCAAACGGAACGTTAATCTACTTGTTCAGATGTCTTATTTAGAACTTATCGTATAGGCCTACTGTAAGTAATTTATAATGTGGTATTCTAAGGCCGAAGCCAAGGGCCCGGCTGAATCCACAAAAGTTCAGACTGGCCGGTAACACTGTTTTCTGGACCATTATTAAGATTAGTATTCTTCACCAACAAAATTAATGTTTTAAGCGTGTTATTCCGTTTTAGCGTCTTAATAAATTGAATTGTTTATAAAAAAAAGAGTATCGGTCTTGGTCTTGGTCTCGGACCTCGGTCTTTGTCTTTGTCTCGGACTATCCGGTCTTGGTCTCGGTCTTGGTCTCGAGGTGATCTCGTGCCCAACACTGTTTCAAACACCATTTGACGTCTAAATCAACGTCGAATGCGACGAATCACAAGGGCTGCCATCTTGTTTTTTGCCTCTAAGCTGGTATTAGCGGACTTAAACCTACCTCTAAGTGGAATTAGATTTATACCTCGTCTAGAGGGCTAATTACCGTCTCATGAATAGCGATATAGCCTACAAGTCAGATATAGGCATATTTAATACTGGTATTAGCGTTAACCCTGTCTTGTGAATACCGCCAGGTCCGTAACAGTAATATCAAACGTTTTCCCGCTTCTTAGGGTTCTATATTTGTTGAATATAGAACAATAGCAATAAGTCGTGTATAAACAGGACGCCAACAGATTAGATGCGAATCCATTACCTTGTCGAACGACGTGTTCGAAGACAGACTGATTAACGTAGGCTGTGCTGCAATTCCATCGTTCGTTCAGGAATTGAAACTGGCATTCGATGATGCCAAGCTTTGCGCCAAGTCGCACGAGCTCCAGTAGTGAAGGATTCTGTTCACAGACTTTCAGTTGTCTATCGTCGACACCCAACACACCATGACAACCTTTAAGCAGCATATCGTACGAGGACCCATACGTGGAAGATTGCAGCTGGTCTAGCGAGACAATACCCAAGTACCTACATAAAGAGCTCAATTTAATTAGTTCAGAGTAGGCTATAGGCCTAATCATCATATCTCTAGTTTGTTATATTTTGTTAGAATCTAGTTCACTTTATAATAATAAGATGACGATAATGTCGTGGATGCCGGATGGCCACGCTGATTTCCATATGAGCGTCGACAGGTAGTTGATTATACTAGCTAGGATGCACCAAATCAGTAATGGTCGTCTGTGTCCTTCTGGCACGAGAGTTCCATCACGAAGCTCAAAGCATCAACACCTCAGTCACACTGATGTTTTTAATGACAGCAACTGCGCGTCCTGGACAAGTCACCATGCGTCTTATTCACTAAATCGTCGACTGCGCCCGCTACGTGATAACAAGACCACGTCACCACTAAAGTATATTCATTCACAGCTCGACTGATGCAATTCTCTTTTGAAAATCATCGATTGTTCCCAAATGCAACATCTGCAAACAGTGCAGAAAGCTCTCACTTGCCCAGTCACGAAAACTCTCCAACACCACCACGTATACGTAACCTTTGATCTGATATAATTACTTCATCGGTTAAAATTCCTTCAGAGGGAGCAGACCTTATAAAATTGTTACTCCTACTTACAAAGCTCTTCAAACCTCTCAACCCTCGTTTCGTTAGTTATTCGTCGTCTACTCGCACATCACCATAATCTTTATCTATGTCTTAGGAACGGACTTCCAACAGACATCTTTCAGTTTGCTCATCCTCCGATATCTCACCTCCAAATTTTAAGCATATCCCTATACTTACTTCATTTATAATTCCAAGAAAATGTGCATATATATATATTCTATTCTATTCTATTTACGGATTTATAAGGCGCCTCTCACAGTACAACCTAATCAGAGGCGCTCCCAGTGCGAAAAACCCCTAGAGAAAAGCAAAGTCTTGAGAGAACGAGCAGAAACAGTTGTGCTACTAGATAAGATTGCAGCACGAGTCACAGCAGGAAGGCTGTTCCATAGCGAAGAGCCAACAGAGGCATAGGCACGATGTTGAGCTGTGGCAGTTCTAGACTGCGGTACTAGAAGATCGTTACGGTCTAAAGAACGGAGAGGACGTCCGGTGGTAGCTGAGATAGGTTTCCTGATAAGTTCACATTGATAGAGTGGCGCTTGACCCAACAATGCTTTGAATGTAAGAAAGAGAACTTTGAAATGAATCCTATCAGTCAAGGGAAGACAATGAAGATCGTCGGATGGCGCGTAGTCGCCGCAAATGATACAAGCTGGACCGAGAGAGATTAGAGATATGTGCAGAGAAGGATAGAGTACTGTCCAGAGTGACGCCCAGATTGCGGACATTTGTAGAGAAACTAAACTGAGGGAACCGCTTGGCAAGTAAAGCGTAATCAAGTTTAAGCAGCTGCTGGCGGGTGCCCAACCAGATCAATTGAGTCTTGGAAGAATTGAGTGAGAGACGGTTTGAGGACATCCAACAGTTGAGATCAGCAGAGAGTGATTCAATAGATTGGCAAAGAGCAAGTTGGTTGGAAGTGGAGCCATGCACGAAGGCCTGAACAGCGTAAAGGTGACCTGACGTCGAGTGCTATTCAAAAAGGCGAGGAATATCAGCTGTAAACATGATATATAGAAGTGGACCCAGTACTGATCCTTGAGGTACGCCAAATTGAACAGGTACCCTAGGATGATCATTTGGGTACGATCAGTAAGATAAGAGCGAAACCAAAGAAGAGAGAGACCACTAAGACCAAAGGATGTTTCAAGGCGATGCAATATATCATGGTCTACCATATCGAATGCTGAAGATACATCAAAAAGTGTCAAGAGAGTGACATGGGACTTATCCATTGCTGAATAGATGTCGGTTGGAAGAGAAAGAAGAGCAGTTTCAGTTGAGTGGTTGGCTCTTAAACCTGATTGTCTGGGAGGTAGAAGACCAGATTGCTCAAGGTAAGTAAGGAGCTGTAGAGAAACAAGTCGCTCTAAAGTCTTATGTATTTATATAAGATTCTGCATGTCTGTTTTTTTCGGGGTCAGAGCTTTGTGACGTCATATTTTAAGGGGATCATGGCATTTGTGACGACGTGTGATGAAGGTGGGATGGGCCAAAAATCGTCCAAAATTGTCTGACGCCATTTATGGACGACCCATAATATTAATGTATAATACTTACATCCAGTTTCCGAAGGCAGCTGTTCTGGTGGATGCTGTCAGCAGAAACAATCCAAGAAAGTAAACGTTGGTTTGATGTTGAACTCGTGTGGTATACATTATTCCGACCGTTGAGTTATAATGCAACAGGATCTAGACTTTTCTCGGTATTCGGCAGTATTCGCTTTTCGTGTCACTTTTTTTGTCTGATTCGTGTTTTGCATATGATAGTCGCGGAAACCTAGTGCTGATATAATTATGGGCATGGAGACAAGTTAAAGTATCCGATGAGACGTGAACTCAATCAGTAATTATTGTCGAAGTACTCTACAATTAGGTCTATTGGAGAAGCCAAAGATGAGAACCGTTTGCGTTCTAATGCCAGAATCAACGCCTGCATCTGCCTTTATGCCTCTGTAGACTCAGCCGATGCAGATGAGCCAGATAGCAAGGCACGCATACGTCGATCAGGATTCCGCCAAAGTATCTTAGACGTACATGTAGGCCTACTACTATTCGCCCACTTTTAACGGTGGTCAAATTGCAATACGCTCTGCAATATATATCAGAGTTGCAGTTGCTGACCAAAACTTTTTAATTCGCACCGCTATGAATACCCGACATGACCGTTTTCGTTCCATCAGGTCTAATATAGCCAACTGAAGAGAAAAACATTTAGGCCTAGGCAATGATGGGTACTTTTAACTACTGTAGTTATTAACTTGTAGTTATAACTACTATAGAAGTATCTGTCTAGTTGTTATAACTAGTTTCTAAGAGGTAATTAAAGAAATAGTTATGACTACTTTTATCAAGTAATTTTAAGTTAACTACAATTATTTCATATTAACTACATTTATTCCTATTAACAAATTCCGTCTTACAATAATTTCTGTTATTTCAGAACATGGTCGTTGCCCATATAATCTCACGAGTAAATGTAGGGCCTAATTGTTTCATTAAAATGTGTGCATACTATTGTGAAGAAGTGGGTTCCTCTCAGAACTATAGAGAAAGCCTAACGAATTATGCCTCTTTAATGGCATACCTGGAGATTGTTGCACGATAAAGAACTAGAGTAAAGCAGTCATAGAGGGGTTGGGGCTTATGATCTAGGGTTACAGAATGAGGAAAGCTGGATGACCACCAGTGGGCGGCTGGATTTCAAGTGGGGCTGAGAGAGAGCCAATTGTCTAGTCAAGAATGACAAGGGTGAGAGAGAGACAGACAGACGGACAGAGACAACGGTAGGAGATTGGGCATTATGTTACTGGCTGAATAGACCAGTGGTCGGCTTAGATCTGAGCAGCTATTGGCAACGTACGAGGAATTGAAGGAGCACAGTCGATGCAGACAGAAAAAGGTGAGATATACAGTGATATTTTATAGAGCATAGGGAGCCATTTGCCAGGCATGATTATTTGGTGCCCCACTTGATCATTCTAGACTTGTAGGCGACACATTTTTGCAGTTGTAACAGGTAGGCATATGTTACTGCTAAAACTGTTCTCTGATAAAGGAGGTTTTTAGCATATGCTAGTAGTTCTTGTCCTTGTTAGTTTAGAATTAGATATGTCATTGTGTTTCTGATCATTTTATTGCTTATGTTGAACATCAGCAGTTAACACTGACGATAAATTTGCATACTGCTTGGTGACTATCAATGCACCATGACATAACACCAGCAAAGTAGCTTTAAAAGTAGTTAACTATACTTATGTGGAGTTACCAAACTAGTTATAACTTCTTGTCATCTAAAGTAGTTGAATAGTGGTTATAACTACATATTTTAAAAGTAGTTGGGAAGTAGTTTTAACTACTAGTCAAGTAGTTAGTGCCCATCACTGGGCCTAAGGCACATTTAATTGTGCTGTTTTTATATATTTATTATTTTCATCTAAACTTGATTTCGATTTACTGGCTAAATATGTCTACACTAACTTTATTTACAATTGAAAATAATTTATTTTGTGACTTTTTTGCTTTTGTACGTTTATTATATTAAATTATCTGGGTTTAGTAGCGGAAGAATCGGCCTAGGGCGCCAAATTATAGGGGCGCCGAAGTTTAGTGATAATACGGTTATGTTTTCAGGAATAAAATTTTATGATACAAAAGAAATTCATAAATTAGTTATCAAAAACTAGTTTTAGGGTAATTCCAACAACGATATTCAATCTCCAAACACCTAATTGAATCTCAAGCCCTTCCCTACTAATTTTCATATGCCAGAGTCATCTATAAACTCTTTAACTGTTGTTTGCCTCGTATAGTATTTGCCTGACCCAATATTTATAACATCTTAAACTGTCCATACAACGAGAGTGAGGCGTCTCATATAGATGAATGTCTAGGGGCCAGGGCGCCAAATTACCTGAGGACTGCTCTCATGTGTATAAACACTAGGCGCCATTCGATCATTTCGATGGTACTTCGGCATATCGTATAATGTTAGTTTTAAGTCAAGAAAAAGCAAAAAAAACCATTGTGCCAGGTTTAGACAAGAGCAACAAGAATCTTGAAAAAAAACATCTTATACAACAATATTTTTTCATTATTTTTTACAGAAAATGCTGCCCCTAAGAAAAGTTCCGCTAGGGGTGGTTCGCCCCCCTTTCCCCTCGCTACGCCACTGTATTTAGCGCCTGTCACAGTACAACCAATTCAGAGGCGCTCGCAGTGCGAAGAATCCCTCGTGAGATGAAAAGTTCTATGAGAACGAGCAGTAACAGCTGTGCTACCACGTGAGATTTTGCACGAGTGGCAGATGGTTGTTCCATAGCGAAGGGCCAACAAAGGCATAGAAGGCACTTGAAACTGTCTTCCACAGTCCGTGCGCTTGGAATTACTGACCCTCTCACGCTTGAAGTCTGAAACTTCGTCGAAATGGACCAATCGAGACAGCGGTCGCCATTTTACTTCACTATAAGCCTGACTAGTAGATTTACGTGTATGGCGGATTTTAAAACGCAAAAATTACTATGCATAGATTAAGATTGCCTTACTCAACTATTATCTCACTTGCATGTAGGGAAAAGTTAGCTCGACCATTGCAAGCTAAAGGCCAGTAGAGTTAAGCCCTACTTAAAACTTAATACAATCGCCAACAGAGGGCACCAAACGTTCTCCCTGTTCCGGAGAGCAGAAATATTTGTAACAAGTCCCTTCGTCACTTTGCCATAGGCAAGACTGGTCACTGATCTCAACGTCGCGTTTTCTCAGACACTTATCCACCGGATATCGCATCTTCCACTCACCATATACCTCTAGGCTCTCGCTCCATGTCCGTGTGTAGCATAGCGGCCTCACACGTATAAATTGTCATATACCACGATTGACCGTCCTCTGCGTTATGGAGTTGTCCATCAACAACGTAATATATACTGAGACTTCGGGAAAACCCGGGGAGTCTCTATGACCACGCTAGGTAGCCAAGAAGAATATTTATCGAAAGACCGTAATACAATCAAGAAGAATATCGCGGGAAAACCCCGATTAAAGATACTGCGATCAGACACGCAAGTAAAGATATCGCGGGGAAACCGCGAGTAAAGATAATGCGATCAGACACGCAAGTAAACAGACTTTGGGAAAAAAGGCGGGAGTAAGTATGACCACGTTAGGTAGCCAACAAGAATATTTATCGAAAGACCGTAAGACAATCAAGAAGAGGTATCACGGGGAAATGCGCGAGTAAAGATATTGCGATCTGATACGCAAGTCAAGAAACCACGGAAGACCGCGGGAGTACGTATGACGACATTAGGTAGCCAAGCATATATTACAGGGAAAAGAGTATGAGGAAACGTATTTATCGAACGTATTCACTGGGAAACTTTCCCCGTATGTATCGGACGTATTCAATGGGAAACTTTCCCCGTATTTGCCAACGGCTCCACCGGCCTCTCTCTCGGTCTGTACGGTTGCTACTCCGGGAATCTACCCGGCTTGCATCTTTAGCGGCCACCTGAACTTTCTAGGTCTCGGTTACCCAAACTTCTACGTAGCCGACAACCCGAGTGAATAGACTGCTGAAAAAGGGCAGGATTAACTATGACTGATCTAGGTAGCCAACACTAATATTTCTTGGTCACCCGAACTTACTCGGTCTCGGTCACCGGAATTTTCTCGATCTCGGCCACCCCAAACTTTCACGGTCTCGGCTACTCGAACTTTCTCGTATCCGACAACCTGCCGGAAAACGGCAGGATTAACTATGACCGATCCAGGTAGCCAACAATACTATTTCTCGGCTACCAAAACTCTCACGGTCTGCACTGTCAGGGATTTCCCCAGTCTATATCTCTGTCGGCCGCCGAGGCCTCTCTCGGTATCTGCGGTCGGTCCCTTCTGGGACTCACCCAGTCTGTATCACTCGCGGCCACCCGAGATCTTTCTTGGTCTTTACGAACGGCTAACCCGGGCTTTACCCGGTCTTTACACAGACCTGTGATTTATTTATTTCACTGTCGGATCTTCCCGAGGAACCAACCTCACAATCGGCTGCAGACTTTCTCGCGATCAAAAACAGGGTGGGGCCCCAGCCCTATCAGATCGGCGGAGTCGGTCTCAACACCAGACGCTCGGCTGTAGCTCGGACTAGTTTTTGGACGCCCTCTCGTCCGCAACTATATTTTTTCGCAACTTGCCGTAAACCAGACTTTGAACGAACGCTCACCGACCACACGGGTGTGAGGTGTTAATCGCTAACCAAAGAACTCAATGCACCGTATATACAGAGCAGTCGTCACCACTGTACAATATAAGCGACGCACCGCATGTCAGGCTATATACTCAACCCGATTCATGCGTCTGCACGCTATACACAGAACTAAAAACCGCGAATCGGTCTTCCCTCCTATACCAACACTGTAAGAAAATGTACGTAAATTAAGCGCTATGGCAAGCCGATTATTTACAAATAAATTCTTTAATTCAAGCCTTGTGGCCTGTCCGCCACAGAATGATAATAAAAATAAATAAAAAATTGTTTGAATTACTAATTTCATGGAAAACGCCGCAACCAAAAATTACATTCTATGCAATCAATTTCGTTACAGAATCTCTTCCTCAATTTAATTGTTGTCAAGAGGACTTTTGTCTTCTAGCTTCCGTTGCAAGTGCAAAGAGAGTACAGCTTTAATACACTCCTATTAAGTGTATTAAGACGAGTCAAGAGCGATCAGCGGGCAACAATGTGTCACTGTCACAACAGAGTCAATGGATTGACAATATTGGCCATTGAAGCGGAGCTGGCAAAAACCTTACATTTTAATTCAATTATTAATTTTTGCAAGGAAAATGGCTAGAAAGCCCCCTTAAGAATTATTTGGGAATGTTAAAGTGGAAATACGGTTTAAATAAATAGAAATCTGGTTAATGAAACCAAATGTGGCTTGCTAAAAAATTTATTAGCAATTGCAGAAAAGTCTTCAAATAATCAGAGGATGGGGACTCTTTTTTAGGCGTGGGGCCCGGGTCATTTCCCCCATTCCCCTTCCGAGCGGCCTGGTAATCACGATTGGGTGAATTTTGCATACCGAAATTTGTATGCATATTACAAACGTGTGCTACTTATCAGTCGCCAGAGGGCGTTGGGGACTTAGACGCAACTGAACGTCATAAAAGTTTCCAGTCGGCGCGAATATTGGTCCGTGGTCTTAGCAGGAGCGGCAAATTGCTTAAAATTACTCGATTTATTTTGTATCTTACATAAATGTGATTTACGCTGGAGTGATTTTCTTCTGATTGACTTTAAAGGAATAAAGGTAATTTAGTTTCTATAAATTGAACTTAGTTTTGTATTTAAAGCTAACTTGGGTATGTTAACGAAGAATAATAAAAGCGACAATCACTATCAACTAAAAATCAGGGCTTGAAGTGGAAAAAAGAAGTGTATACAAGAACCATATCCCTCCCCTCCCCTCCCGATAGGGGGTCTGAGGAACATCTGTAGAAGTGCTGGTATGCTGGCTGTCGGCCAAGAGAGGTGCCGGTATGGCATACCGTTTTATACCGTCCCACTTCAAGCCCTGTTAAATTGTTGCAAGAAATGACGCGGGTAAACCTAGAGCCCTATAAATTATTATTTCAGAAATTATTTCGATAAACCTGTAGTTTAGCGTATTTTATTCCACAAAAGTTTCATCAGAAAAAATAGCATATTTAATTATCTGTTTTGAATAGATGTCGAACTGTAACTCAAATGGAGACGTGATCGATGAAAAAGTATGATGTGCAAGTAGAAACTGGATTGATGAAAGAAATTATGCTGAAAAGGAAGCTGGATCGGTGATTGATGCAAGAATGTCGTTATGATGGACATGGAATCGGGTGCGTAGCGAATCACTGAAACCCGAATCCCTGAAACTGATTATCATTGTATCCCTGAACACGAAGCTGGATTGATGAAAAGGATTCTGCTTAAATGGAAGCTGAATCGTTGAAAATAATTCATGCAGCAGCTGGATTAATGAATGAATTCTGTTGTGAAACAGTTTAGCATTTTGTTTATAGTGCATTGCTGTTTTCGGGGAATCGGTCATTTTAGTCTTTTCAGCGTTTTCGGGGATTCAGGTTTCGATGATTCGGGTTGGTCCCATGGAATCGATGAGAACAAGACCATGTACGCGAGCAGAAACCTGATTGATGAAAAGAAATATACTTAAATGGAAGCTGGATCGACGAAGAGAAATACGCATGAATGGAAGCTAGATCGGTGAAAATAGCATGCATAATTATAAGTTCGATTGATGACAAAATGGCGTCGTGATGAAATCTAGTGGAATATCAACCTTTTGTTTAGCCCCTTTAGCGGCAAACTCGATTATATTCGTCCTTAACAACTAACCATAAACCCGATTATAATCGTCGAATTGATTATACTTACATACATACATATGTTTGTACACACACATACATACATGCATGCATGTAGGGCATAACTGGAAATCGCCTCGGACATTCGCCTCAGCCGAATATTGGACTATTCGGAAATATTTGCCTCGGCAAATATTGCACCCGCAAATAGCTAAAAATAACTTTTGATAAAATATTTTTTGAGGGACAAAATAATATTTTTTCATGAAAATTTTGTGGGCTAACGGACTTACTTATAAGTTATTGATTAATTAAACAAGAACTTGACATTCCATTGAATTTTCTTTAAAATAATGATTTAATTTATATATTTTAATTTCTTTTGGTTGCATTCCTCAGGTGGCAACCAAAGCAGTCATTTTCCCGCTTGAATTGGCTCCGCCCACGTAACAGGTAAACATCAGAGAGTAAAGACATCGTTGATAACTTCATATTTAAAATTTTATAACAAGGTTTTACATTTTTTTCACAAATAAAGTTATTAAATAATAAATATATTGTTATAGCCTAGAGTGCGACGATACGCTATATAAAGGATATTGCTACAGACTCTGCATTGACTATAGATAGTTCTACGTAGCTGTGCACGTAGCGGCTTGACTATACTTTGCCTACGGATGGTACTCGCTACTGCTGGCCAGATTTGCCGCTACTATTTGGTTCGTACCCGGATCCAGCAATTAGTTCATCCAAATACTCGGATTCGGTACTTGGTGGAAATTGTCTACTCTGTTATGCCCTGCATGCATGCATGCATGCATGCACAATGCCTCCTGGGTGGTCTTAAGTAGCAATGCTATGATAACGGAACGGTATGCTGTCCTTCGCAGACCCAATGATGTTGCTGTCGCCATTTTGCTCTTAAAGACTGAAAAGAATATAAAATTTAAAAAAAATAATTGTTAGTATCTGCACCGATTATCGTACCGATATCCGATACCGTCAATATCTCTATAATCAGCCCCAATTATGAGTGCTTCCAATGTATCGGTACAGCTCTGCTTTCTGGTTGAACTCTAAGCAGGGATGTTGGATGGAGATCGTTATTCTGATTATTGCTTTCATAGGCAATTATCAGTTTTGTTTCTTTCCAAGATGATTATCGAGTTTAGTTTTTATATTCTCGTAGTGAAAAACATTGGCTTGTTTGTTATTGGATTCAAAACAGATTTCATGTTTACACTTTTCTCTGGCTTTATTAGTTGATATACTCAATATAGTTTATTCATTTAGATATACCAAGAGTGGTTGAACCCCAGAGGCTTCTCTTAACGACTTTTGGACCTGGATCACTTTGTCTCCATAGGACTACAGGATCAGTGAAGGCATTGTTCCATCTGACTACTGACTAACTTCAGCCCAAAACTACTTCATTTATCAACCCAGCTGTAAATAACTTCTATGGCTTTTAAATATATTCAAATTGTATTTTAATTGTATTTTAACAATTTGTATTCCTACATGGCCAATGTGTTAGTGATCTTATTGCAACTCTATCTATATCAATGCTGAGATAGAGTATGCTCTATCTACTAGAGCTGTACCGATATCACTTTTTACCGATTATTGCCGATTATTCATTAGCCGATTATTTTGCCGATTATTTCATTGTGTTTCCCAAGATGTCCGGTTCCAAAAGATAGACCTACTGCTACTGCCTATTGTTGTGATACAAGCAAGCACTTGCTCCGTAAGAGACATATGCATGTAGTTGGGTACTAATCCTAGGCATGCAATACAGATTAGACACGACGCCCGCCGTCGAACTGTGCCCAGGGTAATTAACGGCCAAGGAATGGCTGACCTATTCACATCCACCCATCTAGTCTCAGCCTCTCAGGCGATTGGCAGCTAGCATGTATTCATTAGGCATGCCTCCACGATGTACATTTATCGGTTTCTCTGTTGAATTGGCCAGCTGTTCCTTGGCCCATAAGCAGGCACTATGACTCACTCTGCACAAGACCTATGTTGACACATTCCCATGGTCTATACTAGCACAGTGGGTGGTCTCACCACTGGTCTGAAAAAGCCATTGGCTCGACGACACGACATGGGAACGGAACGAAATGCCGTCCTTCACAGACCCAGTGATGTTGCTGTTGTCATTTTGCTTTTATAGACTGAATATATTATAAAATTAAAAAAATAATTTTTAAAATCGGCGCCGATATCCAATATTGCCGATATCCCAGCAAAAATTGATATCGGTACAGCTTTATCCGCCAAATGTTTAATTTATGAACGTCCTGGTTTAAAAAAGTACGTCAAAGTGAAGTCACTGTGAATCACTGTCTCAAAACAGAAACTGAATAGCTTTTACACTTAAAAGTAGTCTTCAGTTGTTTTAGCCCTCTTTTGAACACATTATTATTAGGGCATAACCGAGTAGACAATTTCCACCGAGTACCGAATCCAAGTATTTGGATGAACTATTTGCCGGATCTGGATATGAACCGAATAGTAGCGGCAAATATCTTTAGTCTCTAATGTTTACCGGAAAGTGGGGGTAGCCAATTCAAGCAGGAAAATTAAGTTTAGATCTGTGGAATGCAACCAAAATAAATTAAAATATACAAATTAACATCATTATTTTAGAGAAACTTCAATGGAATGTTAAGTTCTTGTTTAATTAATCCAAAACTTATAAGTAAGTCCACTAGTCCTAAATTTATTTGATGAAAAAATATTATTTTATAGAAAAAATTATTTTATCCAAAAAAGTGATTTTTAGCCGAGGCAAATACTTCCGAATAGTCCCATATTCGGCCGAGGCAATTTCCGGTTATGCCCTAATTATTATGTTCTTTGCCATCACTGCCATTTATCAAATAAGGGGTCGTTGCATAATTACGTAACGCTCGAGGGTGGGTAGGGTGCTCTCTGCAGTATAACTGAAGTTGCGCCGTCGAGGTGTGTGTATGCACTTCTGAGCAAAAGATGTTAGAAGAAGGGCGGTATCAAATTTCGGAAATAAAAAAAAAGTATCGTGAGTAAATAGAAGCTGGGTAGAAATGATAATTATACTTGATGTGAAACCTTTCTCATTATTCCTGCTTCCATTTCGGTGGAAATCTTTTCATCATTTTCGCTTCCATTGAAGCAGAAATCTCAACATCAATCTAAGTTCTTGTAATGCAGAATTCTTTTCATCGATCTAGTTCCAAGTTAAACATGTGTGGCACAGTGGCTGATCGGTTAGGGGGTCAGCCCGTAACATTCAGTGTGCGCTGACCGAGCGGGTTCGACCCTCGTCCGGGGAGTCACTGTGTAGAAACCTTGATCAAGTCCTTCGTGCACAATTGCTCTGCAGTACAACTGCAATTGCACCGTCGAGGCGTATGTATGCACTTCTGTGCAAAAAATGTTGGAAGAAGGGCGGTATCAAATTTCGGTAATAAAATAAAATATAATAAAAAACAAACATAAAATTTGTCATCAATTCGGCTTCCAGTCGCAGTTAAAAAATCTTTTCATCAATCCTGTTCCTAGTTAAACATAATTCTTTCCTCAATCCAGCACCAATTTATGCAGGATTCTATGTTAAATACACGTTTCATTCAGAAGCAATAATTTATGACGCTAAAATAAGATTTTGTCTGTTTTTTTTTCAAACGAATTTCAAGGTCTTTCCAACTTATGTAACTTGTTCTATGTTGCAGGCTGTTTTCGTGTTCTTGAATTCTCGAGTTTAAGTGTTTCCAGTCATTAAACCCTTTTGATGTGTCAGAAAATTTACAGTTCATTGCTTTTGAAAAAATGATACATGGAAAACAATATAATGCCTTTTTTGAAGTACTGTAAAGCATCCACTTTCTTTCTATCTTTTCACCATTTGAAAGACATTTTGTGAACCACTCTTTAGTGAAATGTCTACCTTCAGAGTATGAAGATAAAGAAAAATCGCATTGCATATTGTTGTCAGGACCATGCATTACTAACTCTGTCATAATATTATTGGATATTTCAGGCCATTTAGCAGGATCTTGAAAATTTATCATAAATGCTATCTTTTTATTTTGCTGGTCTTCTTGTACATCGTCATTGCCCAGAAACTCCAAATTTGCATCTGTTTTTATTGGTGTTATCATGTCTGTTAATTCTGATCAATTATTCTATCAATATTACATTGTTGCTGCAACTGTGCGGTCTCTGCCAGCATATTGTCGCTGTCAATGTCTCTTGAAGTATCTGTAGATTGATTTGACAATTGTGTAGTCTGTATGGATGATTCTTCCGATGCAGTTTTTGGTTGAGTAAACCAATTATTCCAATATGCAGCATGTTTCTCTGATTCTGCTTCCCTTCCTTTCTTTTCTTTTCTATATTCTGCTCCACTTTTTTTAGACATATTATAGGCTGAAATTTTAATAAAATATAAAAATATTAATTATTATTTTTTATTTAAACAGATCTTCTTGAAAAAAATATTTGGTTTATTTGCTGAAGGTTGAACGTTGAAACATCCCAAAACTATTCATTATATTATATGACGGATGCACATCTAACATCTTATCTTATTAGTTATTATCTTAATAAAGTACATTAAAAAATTACAACAACATAAATATTAGTTATGTTTTTTCACAGTACACTGTTCCAGACTTCTGACTTGCAGTGCAGTACTCAGCCTCTGCTCTGCTGCAGCCTGCATTATAAATAAAAGCATACTTTTTTGAAATCCTGATGCAGATACAAAGTAAAATGAAAATGACATAAATGGTCTGCGAGCCCAGGGTCAGGGAGCCACAGCAATTTCGCATTATTATCACTGCTATACTATATAGTATATAAACTCTAAACCAAATTGCCAAATTTAGTAGTTTACAATTTATTTACTTACCTAACTGAAATTGAACAAAAATAAAGGCACTAAATCAACTTGGAATTGAGAATAATTAAGTATGTCTTTAAACTTCTGTGAAAAATGTAAATTTCGTTTAATATAATAACAATTGCTTTGAATATTAAAATTATTTTAAGTATTCGATCAATCGTTCGTCTGCGGTTATCAAATTGTATTTTAGTCAATGACGTCACTAAAATCATTTTGGCGCCCCGTATGCTCCTAGAGGGCCTTGGCGAATAGGGCGACCGCCCTATTCGCCAGCCCCTAACAACGGCCCTGGCAGGCGGATACCCGACCGCACGGATCGACGAGTACTTTGGTCGTGATTTAAACATTTTTGACAGCCTTAGCGCTTAGGCCAGAGAACAGAAAAGTCTTAACCTTTTTACCGCAGAGAGCCTCATGTACTCTGTCAAATAGTATCTGATTTTTTATGAAACATTTTACTGGATACGGTTGACTGCAACAAACTGCATCTTCGAGTAGGTTCAGGTTTCACTTGATTTGCTAGTATTCAGGCTCCGCGTGTTTGTAGATGACATTTATACCCATGGACGAGATAACTCGGGATGCACAGACTCGGCCAGATATTTTTTGGACGAGATATCTCGGGATGCATGGTTAAGGGGTTAAGGCATCTCCGAAACTGGTAAGGTGAGAGGGTTAGTAATTCCCAGCACAGGTACTGTGGAAGACAATTGCAACCTGAGGGGCCAACGTAGACATGCCGTATATACTCGACTATAAGTCGAGAAATTTAAGACTATTTCAAGACGGCAAAACACGTCTTCGACTTATACTCGAGAGACAAAATAATTGGAGATTTTCGGACCGAATATTGAAAATTGCGAAACATTGATTGATTTCACGTGGAATGACTCTTCTAACTGGCACTATATTTCGCAAGCTATACCTCTCGATTTATGACGACCACATGCATTAAATATTGATCTGCTCATAGTAAAATATATATTTTGCGGAGAAATCCGCCAAACTTCTCTGCCGAAAGGCAGCAGATATCAGGCTATACCTCTCGATATATGATGGCCGCATGCATTAATATTGATCTGCCCATAGTAAAATATATATATCGCAGAGAAATCCGCCGAACTTATCCGTTGAAAGACAGCAGATATCAAGCTTTACCTCTCAATTTATCACTCGTTTTTGATTTTATGGGTTCGACTTCTATTCGAGCCGTCAATTTTGGACGTTATTTTTGTACAAAAATTGCACTTCGACTTATACTTGAATCGACTTATGGTTGAGTATATATGGTAGCTCCTGGATTGGATCATAGCAGAGCACATACGCAGAGTATCCAGAAGGCCACGAGTGGAAGATTGCTAGGACGCAATTTGCAGTTAAAGAGGACATCACAACGCAGAAAACCCCCCAGGTAGATCGGAGCCACCCCAACTAGGCAGTTGTGCATAAGGTTTTGGGTTTTGAACTGCATATGCTGTTGAATAGGGAGCCAGTGAAGCGAGTCTCCAAATATGGGCAAACTGGAGTTGACTTACAAAGAGAACACAGTGCTCTGTGATATGTTTTAGTATATTGTCATGTTCAATCACACATCAATGTAAGGTATTTTCTTAAATATGAACGCTTGTGATTGCAGGCGTTCATATATATTGAGAACTCGTACCAATATGTTTTGCTTTGTCTCAAGTTGGGAGATTTGTAGACTAATGCCTTTTCTGTTTTATCTATAGATTCTGTTGACAAGCAGATATGAAGCTGAAAGGAGTGAAAGTTTCAGCTCTGTATGATATACCAGGGCTCTTCTCTCAGTTGAACAAACATAAACTTCGGTTG
Organism: Bimastos eiseni; assembly: GCA_959347315.1. Classification (NCBI taxonomy): domain Eukaryota; kingdom Metazoa; phylum Annelida; class Clitellata; order Crassiclitellata; family Lumbricidae; genus Bimastos; species Bimastos eiseni. The sequence goes on along the minus strand of OY365807.1, from coordinate 43,480,044 downwards.
ACGGAACATGCTAATAGACATCTACTATTTGTGGTCTTAATGAAAATTGGTCCGGCTTCTGGACAAAAAATAGTTAAGAAACGTAAGTACTTGTTTCGTGGTTTAAGTATTTGTATTTATGTATTGATCTATATCCTTACAATTATGCCAATAATTCACGGAAGCACTGTTTGCACCAGTCTAATGGATATTAATGTTTTTAAGAACAGAAAGTTTATTAAAATAGGTAAATTAATTAACTAGAAGAATGACCACAACAAGCTCCTACCGACACTCAGAGCACAACCAATGGATTTTGTTCCTAAGCATATAGTATATACCAACATCATGTTCGAGTTCCTAGACTAAACGGCATCGTGACAGAAGATGAGGCACATGGCAAACAACACTAAGCAACCCATTAAGATGGTAGTGGTCATTGCATAATTACGAATCGTTACGGGGGTGGGTGGGTGGCTTATCTGAGTGTTACATAATGCTTTTAGTTTTAAACTAATGAGTAATTGATTAAAAATACTCAATCTAAACTATAAACCAAGGATCAAGTTTTTCTTTGAGTCACGAAGGCTCAGGAATGGAATGCTCCGGAAAAATCAAATTTCTGCAAAACTTTTTCCCAATTTCTCAGCTAAGATGAATATTTTCAGAAAGGCGGGGGGTTAATTTAAAACGTCATAAATGAAAATGGGGTGAAATTCATTATTCAAATCAAATCCGTGATATGCGTCAATATTATGATGGTCTTTGGCTTCAAGTCAAACCAAAGTCAAGTTAAATCAAGTCAAAGCAAATGACATGACAAATCGTCAACATTTAACTTCTGAAATTCAAAACATTTTTAGATTCAATATTAAAACAAAACGCTATTTCCGATAGCATCATCTGAAGGCGCATTAGTTAAACACCTCGTGACGACTGATACCCTATTTGCATGATAGGGTACTAGTTATATGACCACCAAAAGCGAACAGAGCTGCCAGCCTGCCGCACAAATGGCAGACCCGCTTCCTAATGAGGTCTGGTGATGCCAGCGTTAGTTAACTCCTTTAGCGTCCAGTAAAATTTTTAAAACCTACCCTTATACGGCAAGCAAATTTTATATTTGCATATCTATGTATGTATGTATGTATATATGTGTATATGTATGTTTATATGTATATATGTATGTATATATGCATGTATGTGTATATATGGATATAGGTATATATGTATGTACATATGTGTATATATGTATATATAAATCCATGTATATATGCATATATGTATATATATATGTATATATATGTATGTATGTGTATCGATATGTATATATATATATATGCATATACATGTAATTTATGTATATATATGCATATATATGTATATGTATGTATTTATGTGTATATATATGTATATGTATATGTATGTAGATATTTATATATGTATGCAGATATGTATATATGTATGTACATATGTATGTATATATGCATATATGTATATATATGTATACAAGTGTATATATATATATATATATGTAGTTTATGTATATATAAATATATATGTATGTATATATATATGTATGTATTTCTATATATATGTATATATATGTATGCAAATGTATGTATATGTATGTATTTGTATATATATGTATGTATATGTGCCTGAATGTATGTATGTATGTACGTATGTATATGTATGTATGTATATTTATGTATGTGTATGTATACGCATGTATGTATGCATGTATATATGTATGCATGTACATACGTATGTGTTTATGTCTGTATGTATGCATAATCAATTGGACGATTATATTCGGGTTTGCCGTCTAATGGTTAGTTATTAAGGACGAATATAATCGGGTTTGCCGCTAAAGGGGTTAAGAAAGACACAATCGAGGCACACCCGCCGAGTTCAAAATTCAGCGATGCTGGGCTATAAGGCTAGTAGGCCTAGCATATAAATTTGCACTAAATTAGCGATTAGCCTCATAGCCTACACGCGGTGGTTCAATTGAAGTTCAGACTAGACATTATTTACCATTAATGGAGGTTACACTTGGAGACATGGGACTGTATAAGCCCAGGTAAAACTGTATTGAGTTTTGTTCAAAATAAATACGTAATGCTCAGTGGGTGGGTGGGTCTAAAGATAGTCAAGCACATAAGCACGTGCTGTCGGTGGCTGTATGTATATGGCCATTATTATTAAATACTTGCTAAGCATTAAACTTTTTGTTCAGATAAAATTCAAATAGCCTACTCGATAGGAATAATGTTTGCTCAATATTTGGTTTATGTTGTGTTTTTGTAGTAGTTATACTCAACAGTTATGTTTAAATTAAAATCAAAAACTTAGGGCAATGGTGTCCATAAATATATGATAATTATTAGCAAATATTTGCTAAAAATAACCTTTTTGTTTTGAATTTTATTAACTTTTGAAATAAAAATGTGTCAATATTTGGCACCATATGGCAAATTATTTTGAAGTTAAATATTAAAACTTTAATGTTTGATGCTTTTTAAATGGTAAGTAGTTCATTCTATACCTGATACAGCTAATTAATATCCTATAATAAGATGTGACCGTGCACGGGATTACCCGGCCGAAGTTGCATTTACGGAAACATGGGAAATCGTGTGATAGGTCACAGATGCGTAAAACTGGTCAAAAAATGTTTTTTGGGCATATTATTAATAATTTATATTTTGATTACAAAATCCTAGAGTTACAAGAAAACCAAGATAATGACAATTTGAATTCTGTTGTACATCAGTTTTCTTAATTATTTCCGTGATTTGGCCTTGTCAAGTAGGTGTCTATTTTATTATCGCACAAGTCTTGTTGTAATAGCACACACATTACTTATTCATGTCCCGGACTACTACTTTTTTCTGCTACCGTGTGGCATGGTGGCTGATCGGTTAGAGCGGTCGGCCCATGTGCTGAGTGATGAGCGGGTTCGACCCTCGTCCAAGGCATCAGTCACTGTGTAGGCCTAGGGATAGGGCTGTCAACGGTTAGCCGGTTATCCGATTAACCGACCGTTGATTAGTAACCGGTTGGTGAAATTCACCTGCCGCTAATCGTTGAAATGATATACCCTCTAAATCTTTATCCTTCTTGTTTCAGAATATGTTATTTCTTGTTGTTACTCAAGGGGATATTTTATTTCAGGGAGTTAAACTTTTTAGACCACCCGAAATCTGCATGATACATCGTCGGGCGACGGGCAAACGACCGAGCTGAAGACCGTCTAGCACACATTGATACTACTGGGCCACCTATATATTTCTAATTTATAGTACGAGCCAACGACCCAGCCGAAGACCGTCTAGCACAGCACACATTGATAAACTGCACTACTGGGCCATCTAACTACGCATAATTTATAGTACTACTAAGTCAGTTTGCGGCAGTTTCCCCCCCTAGAAAATCCCTAATAAATTAGTAAACCAACGGTTATCCGGTTAACCGCTCACATGGACGGCGGTTAACCGGTTGGGATTTTAACAGATGTTTGACAGCCCTACCTAGGGACCTGTCCTTGTGCACAATTGCTCTGCAGTACAACTGCAATTGTGCCATCAAGGCATGTGAACTTCTGAGCAAAGATGTTGGAAGAAGGGCGATATCAAATTTCAGAATAAAAAATAAAAAAACCTCAAAAGTGTATGAATACAGCCTAATGTTTTTGTTAAACGGTAAAAAATTCGCGACTTAAGCTGGGTCTCCATTAGGGATGAACCGAGTTTTAATTTCTTACCGAGTCTGAGTACCGAGTATTACGTGTTCAATTTGCCAATTCCGAGTTTCGAATATTTAAAAAGCCTCATTCTCCTGATTTTAGTTTGGCAGTTTGCACAACTTTTATGATTTTTTTTAGTTTTGTCTTAGTTTACACTGTTAAATTGTATAGTAAGCATAATTAGTATTTGTGTTTTTATTCAGGTCAATTGTTGTTTTACAAACCAAAAAATACCGACTTTCATTTTCAAAACAGAAAATCAGAAAGACTAAGTCTAATACTTGGACCCATTGCTTGTCTGAGTCTGAGTAATGCCGAGTAATACGAAACTCGGACCGAGCCGGGTTCCGAACCGAGTTTTGGTTCATCCCTAGTTTCCATTATGGCTAATTCTGGTAATTGAGCATTGTCATAATGGCAGCGGATTTGATTTTACAGCGTGCTGCATTCATTTCTTAGACCACCTGTGGTAAAACTGAGCAGTAATGGCTTAGGAAATCAAAATAAATAAATTTGGAAGGAACTATCGCTGGATATTATTTTTTGAAAGAAATTGTTTTTCCCAACCCTGAATTATTTGTATTAAAAACAACCAAATAGTGATAATCGCCTAGTTGGTATAGCCCTAGAAACAACTATTATGACTTTGAAGCAATATCCAAGTTTGAGTGATGAGGTGACAGAAGGGTGGTGTAGTGGTAAAGTGTAAGAGGAGCAGTTTGAGTGAAGTGGTGGTGCTGTGGATTAGTCCTACTTTATAATTATAATGTTTCGATATTTAGCACTATATTGTAGTTCTTTCTAGCACACATTGGGTAACATTGTGTCAAAAAGCCGACCCGCTGGCCATTTCAGGCCGATGATATGTTTGTGGCCTGCAGAGCCTTGGAGTGATTCCTGCGGAAACCCGACTGCTGCGACAGAATCAATTCATTTACATGTAGATAAGTTATTAACTGGTTAGCAACAATGCATTAAAGTATTTTAGATGTAATGGTAACATTAGCAATAGAGCAACTGTTTGCTGGATCACTCTGGTCAAGACTATCATGCTTCGAAACTGGTAGAAGAATGGAGTGTTTCTGTGAGGCGGGTAGGCACACCTCACGGATCGAAGAATTGCACAGAACTGTGAGGAAGGGGGAGGTCGTCCACCAGTTCCTGGACGAGAACCGTTGGGGCGGAATTCAACTCGCATGTCTTCGGAGCAGAATATCTCTGCAGAGAATGACACCGGAGACTCTGCCTGTCGAGCACCCTTCCTGCGGCCAAGGACTCCATTGAAAGTGGTGCAGAGCCTTTCTGGCTCTTTCGACTAGCAAGAGGTGATGAACCTCCCAGTATTCAGGTTCAGCAGTGCATCTCTCTAACGGACCGTATCAATGAGGCCCGATCAGCTGGAGGGCGCGTCCTTCTGAAGATGTGCTCAATTTGTCGTGCTTGTCATCGAATTGCCCGGCATTCTGCAACCAAGGAGAAGACTGGCAGTTGCGCAACCGGACGCTGTGCACCGGAAGGAAGGTGTCTATAACACCAGACACGCGGTCTCACAAGAGCTGAACAGCTCTGGCGTAGACAGCCCGGGGCTGGACTTGTGGCCCCCAGCAATTATAGCAGCGTTTCCCAATCTTTTTTGGCCGTGGAACCCTTTTGCTCTTCAGTTTTTTCCGCAGAACCCCGGTCCAAAACTAAACATTGTTCTGTTTTCGGTACCGGCGCTTGCTTGGGAATGCAGACAACATAGGTTTAGGCCTAGATTACATTAACAACAATACAAAAAAATCGATGAAAATGACACATGAATTCTCTGCATATAAACTTATACACAGATGTTCTGAAAAAACCTCCTTTAGATGCGCAAAATTAGGTGACGCACTCTCGTCCGTATAATACGATACAATTTCAGTAATTTAAGCTCTATCTTAACTAGAAGGTGGGCTGATTAAAGTATACAGGCCTATATGTGTTTAACTACAAGTTTGATTGATGAAATGATTTTAACTAGAAGGTTAATTAATTAAAAGAATTGAGGAAAAAATGCTCTTTAATTGGAAGTGGAAATGATGATGAGATTTTAACTGCAAGGTGGAGTTCTGCCAAAGTAGAAACGAAAATCGTGAAAAGTCTTCAGGGTAAGTGGAAGCGGGAATGATGAAAAGATTTCTGTTTAACTTGAAGCGGGAATTATGAAAAGAATCCTGCAATCCAGTAAGGCTTATAATGCGTCAACTATGGACCCTACTGCAAGTTCGCCTAAAAAAATTCGTAATATTTATTTTAAATTGTTTCAAGCTTGTTGAATGCTTTCCACGGAACCCCTGTCTTCGCCTCACGGAACCCTTGGGTTCCGCGGAACACAGTTTGGGAAACGCTGAATTATAGCATGTGATAAAATCATAGCATGTGACATCATTCTGTAACTCTGAATAATTGATGATTAACTAGTTATGTGGTTGGTCACACAATAAACGATTTGATTCGATAATCATGATTACATGAATATTGAATATGAGAAACTGTGATGAGGTTTTTTTAAAAATTCCTGAAGCTTCCCGTGAACCCCTGTGGGGGTCCCGTCCCACAGGTTGAGAACCACTGGTCTAAGACAATATTGTGGGGACCAGCGGTTCTCCAATGTCTGCTTAAAGACAAAAGTCAACAGTTTGGTCGTCAAGTTGTGTTCTAGACTAAACTTGGCTAGACTTTATTCCTGGTTTATGGCACCTAACTGAACTGCTCTCAGGATTATTGGGACGACCATCCTCTTCATCCATGAATCCTTCCTTCTCAGCGAACGACTATCTACACATGCTCACAACTAAACTGGATGATCTACAAAACTCCTCGGCTGGCTCACCACCTCCTTCATTCAGTTCTACCGAATCGGTCTTCAAGGACTTCCAACCTATCGTTGAATCAGAACTACGTCATGTCATTATTAGTTCTAATCTAAAATCATGTGAACTTGACCCCTCCCTCCGTTTGTTATTGTAGATGTACTAAATGACATTTGTCCCCTTCCTGTTGTACCTGTTTAATAGGTCTCTCTCTGAATGTATCCTTAAAGCATCCCAGAAGCGGACAATTGTCTTTCCCACTCTTAAGAAGCCAAACCTGGGTCCTAGCTTGTGCCAAAACTATCGACCTATCGCAAATCTTTCTTTTCTCTCAAAGACTTTAGAGCGACTTGTTTCTCTACAGCTCCTTACTTACCTTGAGCAATCTGGTCTTCTACCTCCAAGACAATTCGGTTTTAGAGCCAACCACTCAACTGAAACTGCTCTTCTTTCTCTTCTAACCGACATCTATTCAGCAATGGATAAGTCCCATGTCACTCTCTTGACACTTTTTGATGCATCTTCAGCATTCGATATGGTAGACCATGATATATTGCATCGCCTTGAAACATCCTTTGGTCTTAGTGGTCTCTCTCTTCTTTGGTTTCGCTCTTATCTTACTGATCGTACCCAAATGATCATCCTAGGGTACCTGTTCAATTTGGCGTACCTCAAGGATCAGTACTGGGTCCACTTCTATATATCATGTTTACAGCTGATATTCCTCGCCTTTTTGAATAGCACTCGACGTCAGGTCACCTTTACGCTGTTCAGGCCTTCGTGCATGGCTCCACTTCCAACCAACTTGCTCTTTGCCAATCTATTGAATCACTCTCTGCTGATCTCAACTGTTGGATGTCCTCAAACCGTCTCTCACTCAATTCTTCCAAGACTCAATTGATCTGGTTGGGCACCCGCCAGCAGCTGCTTAAACTTGATTACGCTTTACTTGCCAAGCGGTTCCCTCAGTTTAGTTTCTCTACAAATGTCCGCAATCTGGGCGTCACTCTGGACAGTACTCTATCCTTCTCTGCACATATCTCTAATCTCTCTCGGTCCAGCTTGTATCATTTGCGGCGACTACGCGCCATCCGACGATCTTCATTGTCTTCCCTTGACTGATAGGATTCATTTCAAAGTTCTCTTTCTTACATTCAAAGCATTGTTGGGTCAAGCGCCACTCTATCAATGTGAACTTATCAGGAAACCTATCTCAGCTACCACCGGACGTCCTCTCCGTTCTTTAGACCGTAACGATCTTCTAGTACCGCAGTCTAGAACTGCCACAGCTCAACATCGTGCCTATGCCTCTGTTGGCTCTTCGCTATGGAACAGCCTTCCTGCTGTGACTCGTGCTGCAATCTTATCTAGTAGCACAACTGTTTCTGCTCGTTCTCTCAAGACTTTTCTTTTCTCTAGGGGTTTTTCGCACTGGGAGCGCTTCTGATTAGGTTGTACTGTGAGAGGCGCTTTTTAAATCCATAAATAGAAGAATTGAATAGGACTCGCATGAATGTGAGAAACTATTTCTCAGGTTTTGGATACTTTATTTCATGTTCTAATAAACTTACTATTTTTGCATTTTTAAACCATTTATTTTTCTTATTCTTATTTTGGACCTAGAGGACATATAACAATGAATAAATCAAACCTGTAGTATTAAGTTTGTTTGAAGAAGTTGTTGATGTGTGTTTCTTTATCAGTGGTGGAAAAAGGTGAACTAAATTGGTCTGATGAAAATTTTGAAGTGGAAGCAATCTTGGATCACACAGTTGAAGAGGTATTTTTGTGTGGATTTTTTATAGTATTATTAATACTTTAAAAAAATTCTATTATTATTTTTTATAATTATTTTTATTCAAGAACAAATTATATTTAAAGATTTGTTGGTGGTACAGAGAAATGTCAGGAAAAATTGATGCCTGGGAACTGTAAGCACTGTGATACATTTCAGTCTTCAGCAACTTATAAAACAAAAGTGCATTACTCCTTGGCAACAGTCGCATATCTAAAGGAGATACGTGTTCGAGACGGAACAACGGCCAACAACTGAGAAGTTGTTGCTTGATAGAGGTGCTTACATGTATTGGGCACCAGAAGCATGCCTCCAAAGGAAGCCGTTTAACCGGGGTAGATGTTCTTGAAGGGCGCTATAAAAATCCTCCAAATAAATGAATAAATCTCTACTGCCAACCCAAGCTGAAACAGGGCAATAGAGCTCCCGCAGTCGGAGCAGAGTGATCCGAATAAAGAGCTAAAAACACTAAAACTAGAGGAGAACAATAAGCTGGTCAATTAAATGAAGGTGAAAGTGTGATGCTTCCTTTTATTTATTTATTTAATTTGTAACGTGCACAAGGTGACATCGAAATGTGAATCTGAGATAGTCAGTCACCAGAAGAAGATGCAATTAGATATCCAAATCCTTGAAAGATAATGAGAAATAGTGAGTTTTGAGTCGCTTTTTTAAGGAAGGAAGTGAATTTGAGCTACGAAGAGAGAGTGGCAGTCGATTCCATTTCCTAGGAGCGGAGACATGAAATGCACGAGAGCCCATAACTGTTCTGAATCGAGGCTCGACTAAAAGACCTTGATGTACTTGATGAACATAAACAACGAGGATGAATGTAAGAAGTTAGTAGAGCATGGATATAGGTAAGTGTACTGGTAATGAGGGCTTTATAGGTCAAACAAGCCTACTTAAACTTTATTATGAATTCAAGAGGAAGCCAATGCAGCTGGTGGAGTAGGACTGAGAAGCATATTCGTAATGGGATACGCAGCGTTGCAGCCTATTGAGTTCAAGGTCTGAGAGACAGACAAGAAGTGCATTAGTATAATCAAGGCAAGAAGAGACAAGTGAGCAGGCTATGGTTTCTGACATATTTTTATTTAGAGCTGACCTAATGTGACATATTGCCCTGTTGTGATAGAAACCAGATTTACAAAGGCTTGATATGTGAGGTGGAAATGTGAGCTTGCTGTCGAGGGTAATCCCAAGTGTTTTGACAGTGTCTGAAAGTGGCACAGGAGTGCCCACGAGTTTGATGCTAGAAAGCAAAGGGAATGAACATTGGCATTGCTTCAGACTTGTCTGGGTTTATGGCCAAACCATTGCAACAGAACCATGCATACGTAGTTGAAAGGCATTCTTCGAGTTTTAGTTTACCAGACTGATCAGTGTGTGACAGAGCAATATGGAGCTGAGTATCATTGACATACTGTTGTAATTGGATTTCAAAGTGCTTAGCTATACGACTTATTGGGGAAGTAAAGACTAAATAATAAAGGGCTGAGGGCATATCCCTGTGGCACTTAAGCTGTGCAAAGCCTGCTGATTGCGGTCAGCCAGGTAAGAAGCTAACCAGTGTAAGGCAGTCCCAGAGACTCAAAAGCTTTTGGCAAGTCTTGAAAGGAGTAGGTGGTGGTCCACAGTGTCAAAGGCTGCACTGAGGTCAAGGCATACTGAGATGCAAGCTTTACCATTTTCAATAGATGAGAAGATGTTATCCAGTGTAGAGACAACAGCAATTTCAGTGGAGTAGTCTTCGCGGCATGCTGGCTAATACGGACTGAAGCTGGGAGAGGAAGTAACATGTTTCTTGATATGCATAAGAAAAAGACATTGAACTATCTTGGAAATGTTATTGAGGTTGGAAATGTTATTGAGGTTGGAAATGTTATTGAGGTTGGAGATAGGTCTGAAGTTAAACAAATTGCTAATGTCAAGGTTAGGCTTTTTAAGTAAAGGCATGACTAGTGCAGATTTGAAGCATGACGGAAAGCACCCCTCGGCAAAAGACAGGTTGGCCAAGTGTGCAATAAGGTGGGAGAAGACATCAGAACAAGAGACAATGAGAGGTGTAGGTATGAAGTCCAATGCTGATGATTTAGGGAAAATGCTATTGAGAAGATTAAAGACTTCAAAGTATGTGACAGCCAGTATGTCATTAAAGACACAGCCAGAGAAGTCAGTCAAGCAGCAGGTCATTCTATACTAAATTAACAGCACATTTAGCAATTTTACATTTGAGGTCGGTAATTTTGCTAACAACAAATGCAGCAAAATTAGCACACAGAGTTTGATTTTCAGGGTCTGAGTGTTGGCAGTTGTTTCTACCCGGGTATTGAGATCGGTTTTTGAGTACCTGAAATTCCGTAAAAATGCGCGATTTTACCTGAATGAATAGGTCGAAATATTCCCTTTGTCATGTTGGCTGAGTGCACGGGCAATGAAAATTGTCTTTGGGTAACGATATTCTGTAAATTCGGTACAGCTCAAGTCTGAATCGATTAAAAACTCACTGAATGTTGAAGGGTCTATTGCTTTGATGTTTCGGAATATGTGACGCACTGGTTGGCGGTGACAGGAAGTCATTATTTTACAAAGTACTAGTTTGTGATCCGATATATGACCAGCTTTGCTCACGTGCGTGTCATAGACTGTTGTACAATCATCGGATGCTAGAACATTTTTACTCCTCGGGCAGAGACTTCAACACACTGGCGGAGATCCTAGGTATCGAAGGTATCGGCCAGTATGCTATTCATTCGACCTCCAGAGACCTCAATTGCCTTAATTGAGGTCTCCACAGAACACAAATCTTTGACCAACGGTTGATGTTTGCAATGTAACCCTGATATTTTGCACTAGTTGAAGCTCCTTATTAAAACACTAAACAACAAGCTAAATCTAACACCATAAAAATTTAAGTTAAACTAATAGCGCAAGCTCATTTGATCTGTTGAACGTAAAACTCAAACCGGATTTGAAAGTTGGTTAACATGAATGTAAAAGATTAATTTACCGTCAAGTTAAATATATGTGCAAACATTGTATGTGGGTACAAGCAACCAATGGCTAACATTTGCTTCTTTCTGGGCTACCAGTTCACGCATGTACGCGTCTCTCTCACCCAGAAGAATTTGGCACTGAGAAGCTGCAAGAGAAACAAGTCCTGTTGTGCTTTAGCCCATGTCCAGGACCTTAGGTGTATCCACTACCAGCTTAGTGACCATCCACATATTACGTACACAGAGAGGGGGAGGGGAGGATTTCGAATTTTGGCGATTTTGCGTACGGGTGTGTATGATGGGTGAGGGAGGAGGTCCCGAAGATATGTACGTACGCAAATATAACTGATTATGATGTCCACAGTACAGAATATTAAAATCAGAATTGTAAACCCAATCACAGACTATATTTCTGCTTAATAAATTTTATGTAGCATTAAAACTTTTCAAAATGCAAGCGTTGTTAAGGTTTTTGTTTCTTCATAACAGTTAACAAATTTAAGCTGTTAAATGTGATGCTTAAAAAAAATAAATAGCCTATGGTAAAATCAATGTCTTAAAGATGTCTTTAGTTATCTAACCTTTACGATGTGGGGGATAGAGCTCAGATGTGCATAAGCATGGGGAGGGGTCCACAGAATGTACGCGGTGCAACAGCGTTTTTGGCATACATTATATATGGATAGATTCTTAAGAGCCTAAGTGTAAGAAATGAGCCTATTTTGTTTCAGCATTGGTCGACCTTCTGGCCCTCTGCACTAGGGTCTCCTCTATTTCGCAACGAGCTTCCTTTCATTCCTCTGCTTGCGGACTGCTGGAGGTCACTCTGTCATGGCCCAATCCAGAAGCTTCGCCTACGTTAGTCCTACTTACTGGAACAGCCTCCCCTTCCTCTTCGTAAGGAGCTACTCTCTCTCTTTTCCCTGGTGCCATCTAGAGGGGCCTGAAGACTTCTTGTTCTCTGTTTAGCTATTTGTTGAATTGTGAATGCCTCTGATATCGAGTGGTGCTCGATTCGGTATTCCATTGCAATAACATTGCAATGAGAACTGTTTGCTTATGGTACGCATTTTGTACAGAGGTTTCTCTTTCTTCTTTATCTAAGAATAAAATTGTCCATCCAGTTCAATATTGGAGTATGTGTATATCTGTAACTACAGGTACCACTGAATCAGTCTCTAGAGCTGTATTTCTCTGTGTTGATTTCATATATTAGCCTGAAAAGACAGGATTTTAAAGGAATCTAAAAGTATTTAGACTTCTAATAATATTTATGTGCTATGTTGATAGGGAATTGATTACTACATGATCAAGTGGAAGGGATGGTCCAGTGATTACAACACCTGGGAACCAAAGACAAATCTTGATTGTCCAGAACTTGTAAAGAACTTTCATGCAGCTGGTAATGTTCGATCAAAATTCTTGGTGCACAAACGGCCTTTGAATGTAACAGAAGGCGAGCCAATGACAAAACGGAAGAAAGTTGAACAGTTAATTCAGCGCATCTTCCGTTTCAACAGCAAGACTAGTGCACTGGATTTGCTGGAGGCATCTGATGGTCACAGGCTGATGTCATTGAAGCCAGCCACTGGACGATATGCAACAGCTGGGAATAAACGCACCAAAGCTTACAAGACATTGAAGATTGACATCAGGAATGCTCTGAAACGGTGGGAGGATGAGTTGAACAGAATCAACACTGATCCAGCTAGGATTTATGTTGAAAATGAGGTTGATCAGGAGGGACCACCTCAGAACTTCCGTTACATCAATGATTACATGCCCGGTGATGGAGTGATTATCCACACAATGCCAGTTGTTGGATGTGAGTGCAAGGACTGTTACACAGAGAAAAGATCATGTTGCTCTGCGAGTGCAGGCACCGTGTTTGCCTACCGATCAAATGGACGTCTTTCTCTGCCTCACGGTTTTCCAATATACGAGTGCAACAAGCTGTGTTCTTGTGATGAGACTTGTCCAAATCGTGTGGTTCAGCTTGGAAGGAAATACAGAGTATGCATCTTTAGGACGAGCAATGGCCGTGGATGGGGAGTAAAGGCAATGCAAAAGATCAAAAAGGGATCATTTGTGATGGAGTATGTTGGAGAGGTTAGTTCATCATGTGAACTTTTCAGTTACAGTAATTATAAATTTATTAGGTTTAGGTATATTTTATGAAGGGGATCAACTGATGGTTGCAATGTTATTTCTATCCATGTCTTGCTGGACTACTGATGAAAATTTCACATCAATGCTTAAATTTGGGGAAGCAAAAATGTATTCTTCGAAATAGCACATACATGCAACAGAGGTTAACAACAGAACCTGTTGGACAACATTCTATGCATCGGATTTTCTAATTGTAATCTCTGTTCTTCTAAAGCGCCACTCAAAAGCCAAGCGTAGCAATCGCACGACACGGCATTTGGTGCGGTTAAACACGAATACCTAGCCAATCATATGCAACCTGACCCATTGCAGATTCGTTTATATTCGGGTCCTTGCTCTCTTGCATGAGCGTCGGCAGTGTACAAAGTATGGGATAGAAATCACATCCCTCTGTACTAGGACGTAGCCAAGTAGACAATTTCCAACGAGTACCGAATCCGAGTATTTGGATGCACTATTTGCCAGATCCGGGTACGAACTGAATAGTAGTGGCTAATCTTAAGCGAGTGCAACTTAAGCAAGTACCATCCATAGGCAAAGCATAGTTAAGACCTTGTTAGAAAATTTGAAATATGAAGTTATCAACAATGTCTTTACTCTAATGTTTACCGGAAAGTGGGTGGAGCCAATTCAAACGGGAAAATTACTGATTTGGTTGCCACCTGGGGAATGCAACCAAAAGAAATTAAAATATATAAATTAAAATAATTATTTTAAAGAATATTCAATGGAATGTTAGGGTCTTGTTTAATTAATCAATAACTTATAAGTAAGTCCGTTAGTCCTAAATTTGTTTGATGAAAAAAATATTATTTTATCCCAAAGAATTATTTTTTCAAAAAAATGATTTTTAGCTATTTGTGGGTGTAATATTTACAGAGACGAATACTTCCTAATAGTCCAATGTTCGGCCGAGGCGATTTCCGGTTATGCCCTTCTCTGTACCATTAATGCAAGCATAGTACAAGGCTCTGTACTAAGATCCACACATTTTGTTATAGCCATTTCCAACTTTAAACCAAAATATAGTGGCAATCGTCTCCCAAAATATTCTGAGGACAGGTATCTGTTGATTCTTGCTTCCTGCATTGACAGCACTCATTAGCAATCTTAAATTAAGTCCGGAGAAATGGTCGTCAGGTGGCCCAAACCCTAGCCTATTGCCCTCCTTCCTCCCATAATTGGTATTGAGAGGGAGGGTTCATAAGATAAAATATTCTGGGTGTCACCATCTGTGATCGAGTTGGCTTTGAGTTGCAATTGACAAGGTTTGCTTTTATGCCCAGCCATCCATATTCGAACTTCCTGTTGTAGTCGCCCTCAGTCTCCATGATTAACGACTGTTTGATATTCACACTACTACCCTTCCACTACTACTCTATGCCCAGTGGCATTGCGAATTGAGCTAAATTAAACTCACGCGGTTTACGAAATGTAGATTAATTAGCAGTATTTTGAAATAACTAATATCTAATTGGCTAAGGTTACGGAAGGGTCGAATGTAATGAAATTATTCTAAAATGATAATTTTTAATGATCTAATGATTAAGAAAAGTGATCTTTTATGGATTTTTTGCCGTTATCGAAACTGAATATTGCAACTTACGTCTGGTTTTGTTTTGTCAAATCCCTACATATGATCCTCCATCAGATATTGCGTTTGCTGACATTCCAGATATAAACTTCATTTTGGGACTGTCTGAGCAATCACAGCCAATTTATATTCTAAAGGTGTTTCTAACGGATGACATTGTTGATATGATGATGACTGAAGCAAGTAGATGTATGAACATGCTCAAGTAATGAGTGAAAGTATTGTATAGCAAAGAAGCAGATTCCATACCAATGCACCTGAAATGTGCATGTTCATTGCCATTCTCTTTGAAAAGGGTGTTGTGAATAGATCAACAATTGAAGACTAGAGGCCTACTGGTCATACGGTCCACTGTTGGCAGCTCCACTCGCCATCAGTAATGTTGTCTTGCAATCGTTTTGAGAAACTAATGGAGTATGTTTTGATAAGTATGACAAATTGCTTTTACTAAAGAATTTTGAACTTTGTCCAAACCTCTGTCACCAGTTGCTTTAAAATAAATAAATAAATAAGTTGCAGTAGTCGATGTGGCAAAAAGTCCAGAGAAGTTGATGGTGAAACTTAGAAAGTTTGAGGCATTCCACAAATATTCTGAATGTGATAGTGAATTTATTTGAAACTTAGTCAGAAGAAGACATAATGAAGTCATAAGTTATGCCTTAGTTGTATGCTCTTTGAGAATATTCAACAGTCAATTTACTTAATTAGACAGATTACAGTGCCTCTGAGTAGATATCTGGAAGGGGTGCTATATTAAGTTTCACTGATTGATTGATTGATTATGATTGGACCAATGCAACATCATATAACATTATTGTGTAACATTTATATATGCCTCTACCTCAGTGGTTCTTAAGCTTTTTGACGCCAGGGACCAGCAATGAATTTTTAAATAATTGTTGTGGACCACTAACACCAAACATGAGAACACGTTGGTGTATGTAGTGAAGTCTAAGTGGACAAACTAGCGCCAAAGGCACGAATCCCCCTCCGATAAGGGAGTGTGGAGGAGCGTTGTAAGCTTCCCCAGTTTGATTTCATAATTTTTTGGGGGAATGTAACAAGACTAAATTGTTAATATCTTTTGATGTTGTGATTATGTAAGTATAATTTTAAAAAATAAAAGTTATTTGCAGGGTCATTATTTTTGTTTTCTTCTTCAGTTTCACTGTCTGAATGGTCTTGCTTGTTTCCTGCAGATTTTTGATTTTTTTCATGAAACTTTCCATAAATGATTGTTTCTTTTTACTCATATTCTTATTTATAAAATTGTTGTAATTTAACAATTAATAAGCTTGTAGTCCTGTACAATTTGTATTAATAATTAATAATTTATTGAATCTTCTGCTATAACTCGTTATCTTCTAACCTGATTTATCACTAAGGCTGTCAAAAAATGTTGACATGACAACCCAGGTACCCGTCGACCCGCACGGTCGGGTACCCGACCGTGCGGATATTTTGTTAGAAAATGTAGAAAATTACACATTTTTTTGTAATGTCGGGCACCCAAGAATCGATTTCATTGCCCGGGCACTCAGCCAATATGACCAAGGGAATATTTCTGGCATATGTTCAGGTAAAATCTCACATTTTTACGGAATTTTGGGTACCCAAAACCCGATTTCATTACCCGGGTAGTCAGCTTCGGTCAGGTACCCGGGTACCCATTGACAGCCCAATTTATCACTCATCTTCCTAAGACTACTGGAATTAAAATTAAACAAAGATGAAACATTACCAATACATTTATCTGTGTTCAGTGGCCACAGTGCCAGACGACGCTTATGCCTTTGAGTTCATGTCGTACTCACATGCTTTAGTTTTTAATTTAGATTATGTTAGATTGTTAAATTACTGGAAAAACTTAATTAATGTTAGATTAGTGTTAAGGGAGAGTAAAAATAATTTGTTTTACCAAACATTTTTGTGGACCACTGACCATAGCTTCGTGGACCACCATGACTTTAAGAACCACTGCTCTACCTCGTCTCTATCTACAGTAATTATGTATGTATTTGAACCTTATCTTACTAAAATGATTTATCCTTGCTGTTGGGAAATCCTTGGACAGAGAGATCAAATACTGGTTGGTTCTGAATGGTGTTCAACTGATTTACATTAAACTTTTGGATTCGATCTCTTCATGACATTTCAATGTTTTATTTTACATGTACTTGACCACACTCGTGTTTCCTATTTGCATTTTTCCTTAACATAGCTGTCAGTAAAGTTATACTTCACAACAGCATAACATGCTTCTTTATGCCAATTCACTGAAAAAAACCATCAAAGAAACAAAGTATACAATTATTATCCAGTCTATCAAAACTGTTACCTATTTCACATTACTATATCTTGTAACCTAATGCAGTTCAATATCAAGATTAGATGATACTCTTTAAAATGATCATATAAAATTATCTTCACTTGACATTTTGAAACATTTCTTTAATTGCCATATGATGACTAGACAGTTCACGCCAACAACCGATCAACTAAGATCTTTTGTGTAAGATTGAAGACTTGTTGTAGAACTCATTCTGTTGATACATGACTGAAGGTAAGTTAACCTCCATTGAAAAAATGAATTAAAGTTTTGAGGCACAAATGTATGCTAGAAAGTTCATCTTCATGGATACTCTGAAATAGGCCTACTTTATTTTCTGGTCTATATGTTGCTCTGTTATAAAAGACACTTCTGTATAAGGCACATTAAATCAATGCGCTGGCAGACAGATAGGTTTCCTCCATATATTGAAACGTGTATAAGTGCTTGTGCTGTCAGCGTCCTTAAACATGTAACCATTATTAACAAATTCGTGCTAAAAAGACCTTTTGTTACAATAAAATTTTGTGCTTGTGAAATTTAAAAAAAAATGATGATTGTTTTGGGTTTTTTTTATAGTTTTGGTTATTTTGAAATTAGTAGTTAAAGCTTTTGCTGTTTGTTATGATTTTACAATGCAAAGTTCTCAATTCTATCAAGCTGAAAGTACCTGAGAATTATTTATTGACTCATTGAATTGCAGTTATGTATTAGATGTATTAATCACTTCACAGCACCTTTACATAAGACGCTACCCACGTCTCCTATGTAAAACAAACTCCCCATATAGTCAAAAATATACAGTACTCAATATACAATACTCAAAACTGCAGAAACACTAAACTGCAGTTAGATTAAACTGAAAACAACAATGGGAAGGTCTTGTCTTCTTCATTTACCCCTGATACAAAGTCTACATAAAAAGCTTCTTTTAAAAAGGAGTGATACAATAATAGTTTACCAACATAGCCTAGAGTGATATTTAAATTTAAAATAAGAATGTCATTCTTATCATTAAACATTTTTTCTACAAAAGGTATCAAAATGAACATTTCTTGGATCTCTGTCCACAGAATCAATAAAACTTGTCTTCTTCCTTGCCTCATCTTCACGTTCTCAAATGTAGTGCATTGCCAATCTGCTTTGTTTATTTTTATCAAGGAATGGGGTTTTGTGCAGAAATGCTGATATGCAAGTCTTGCAAGGCCCTTGAAAGTCTGTTCAAAGATTCTGCAATATTTTTGACGCATTTTGTCACTCAGGTAATAACAAATGAGGAGGCTGAAAGGCGAGGCAAGAACTATGATGCAGAAGGAATGACGTACTTGTTTGATCTTGACTACCAAGACCCTGACAGCCAGTTCACAGTGGATGCCAAAATGTATGGAAATGTCAGCCATTTCGTCAACCATTCGGTAAGCTTTATTTAGGTGTAGATCTCAGTTTTTACCTTTGTATTGTCATTAATTAGTGCCCATGGAACATGACTCTGCAAGAGTGCCAGAGGTGTTGATTATACTGAACTTTTAATTCTCACATACAACGTAGGGCCAAAGCCGCTGAGACGAATGTTACCATATTTTCTGTTTTGATAATAATAATGTGATAACGACACAATTCGTCAAGTCACTGTAAAGTGTACCGTGTGGAGTAATTTTATTGTTCAGACTCGGACAAACAATGGATTTGAGTTTTAATAAAAATCGGCTTTCCAATTTTCTTTTTTCTGAAAGAAAATAAGAAATTTTTATTTACAGAACGATGATCGACCTAAGAACACATATTGTTACAAGTAGTACTTATTTACTACTTGCCTAGTGTAAACTTAAGCAAAACCAATGAATTCATAAAACTTGTGCAAACTGCCAAACTAAAAATCTAAAATGAGACTTTTTTAAATCTTCAAAACTTAGATTCGGTACAATTAAACTTGTAAACCTCGCACTTGGCAGGAAACTGACACTGTTCATTCCTAGCAGCTTCTAACAGCAGACTTGTAACAAGCATATGCATATGTGGTAGGATGTCAAGTCTCAGTCAGGAATTTGCAATGGCATCAGACTTTGATATGACCATGAAAACAGTGCTCCCACAAGATCATGACCCAGTTTATTTACAAACATCAGAATGTATGACGTCGCTTTATGGAATGCATGTGTGAATTGTAGTAGTTGTCTATTATGTTGGAATTGTATGCACACCAAACAGAATATCACCAATAGCCGTCTAAGCCATTTGTAATGCCTTCTGATTCGTATCATTTGCAACTTAGTCATGTAACTATTCTTGTCCAAGCTTCCCATGTATGTTTTGTAGGCTTTTACCAAAGTGGAATAATGCATTGTTTTAGTGTTGGGGAGTCATTGCAAATCAAAAGGTCCATGCTGCTAGAACATTGATATGCCGATGACTGGTATGCCAGCCCCAGAGTACAGATGGTAGATAGTCAGGTCACTTCAAGTTATATTAGCCTCTTACCTGGATTAAGTCTGAGTCACAATGCTGCATCAGTGCTGTGGTCTTTCCTTCTATCAGGTGCCAGAACCTTGACCTGGGCTCCCCTTAATATTGCCACCCCATCTCAAACTTTTCTTTCCCCTCAAGGCTTCTTTAAAAATATGTCTCTGTTCAAATGGTCTACTTCCATGACTTTTGCTCTCTAATGCTTCCTAGAAGAGCTGTCTGGATTTATAGAATTCGACTGAAACGGAATCCCTTAAGGTGAGTGAGTCTTTTGGCAGATGTATGTCATGTTGTAAACTGCAACCAGGTCTCCTACCTATGACATCAGTGCCGCTTTCGATAGTGTCGATCGTACCTAACTTTTATATTGTCTAAATCGTTTGGGATTGCTGACTGCTCATCTCTAGTTCAAAGGTTTCTTAGTGACCGCTCTTGTCTTGGTGGTTTTCTGGTTCCACATGTTCTCCTCGGGTATAACTCCTCTTTTGGTCTACCTCAGGGTTTGGACCTTGCTCTCGTTTTGTTCATCTTGCATACCTCAAATCTAGCAGGGGTCCTTAGCAATATGCCGATGACATGCAGGCTTACCTCCATTATCCTGCCATGGCAGCTGCTGCTGTGGTTGAACTTATTACCTTAGACTGACTTCAGCTGCCCTTGAACAATGACTGTCCTCTAATCGTCTTTGTCTAAATCAAAGCAAGACCCAGTAACGCTGTATTGTATTTTTAAGCATTTGTCAAAGCATCTCATGTCCAGCTTTCCTGGATTGATGATCGATGCTAACTTACTATGCCTTTGTTTTATCGATTTGTCCTTCTCCTCTTGGATTTATTCTTGATTCTGTCCTTTCTGTATCGGATCACTTCAATCTAGTGCTGTACTGATATCACTTTTTTGTCGATTGTGCCAATATCGATTATTGCCAATTATTTCATTTGCTGGTACCGATTATTTCACCGATTATTTCCTTGTGTTTCCCAGTATGTTCGGTTCCAAAAGATAGACCTACTGCTACTGGCTGTTGTTGTAATACAAGCAAAACACTTGCTCCGTATTTGGAGACTAATCCTAGGCAAGCAGCACAGATTAGGCACATCGCCCGCCGTCAACCTTGCATGACGGAGGAGAGAAAAGAGATATCTATGCAATTCCCTCCCCAAACAAGCGACTCACTCTGCATAACCCATTTCCACGGTTCATACCAACACAATTTTGATATCGGCGCCAATTATCTTAACCGATATCCGATACCGCCAATGTCTCTATAATTGGCCCTGATTATGAGTGCTGCCAAATGCGCCGATGTATTTGATGGCTCTACTTCAATTGTTTCACTAGCTCTTGTTTCTAGTGCTTATGCCAGTTTTGTCTCATATACCAATCACTTCTCTAGCTTGCTGTCAGGACTTTGGTCCGTGATCTGAGTTAGGCTCAATCATAGTAATGCGGCCTACATTGGTCTCTCTTCAATTGACACATCTAAGCTATAGGCCATGCTGCCTCCCGCTTCATAGGATGCTGCCAAAGGTTTGACCACATTTCGTCCTTTACCCGAGACTCCCTGTACTGGATCCCCATTCACCAGTGTATCCAATTTAGGTCTGCTTCCTCATGAAGAACTATCTTGGTGACTGCTCTGCACTACCTCAGGGCCTTTCATATCCCAGTATCTTCTGTACCTAGTCATTCCTCCCTAGTCCCTACCATCGTTAGCTTGGGGCCATCTGGTTCTCCCGCTCAGTCTAGGAATTTGACTAACATGGTTCCATTCAGCTGGAACTGGCTGCCTCTGTCCTTCAGGACCTACCTTTTTCTTCATCTTATTATTAGTTCCACAAGCACAGTTAAGACATGGGTTGGGGTGCCTCTGAAGTAAGTGGCTTTAAAGAGGATTAATAGCTTTGAGACCATTTCTCCAATTCACGTCAAGTAAAATAGCACATCTATTCCAGAGTGTGTTAATGGGTAAACACTACACTTGCTAAAAAAACCATATGTGAGGCTGGGGGCAAGACCCGTCACTGTCGTTTTTTTGACTTTTTGTAAATCATATGGTACAATGTATGTTCTTCCAGCTACTTTTACAGAATCAAATAGTTTTTTTCTAACTTAAGTTGTACTCATTTGACTCTTTAATAAGCAAAATCATGACAACTGAGAAAATCGAAGTCAAAGTTTCAGAATATTTGTGTCATCAAATTTCCTAGGAAACATTACTCAAATACTCCAGAATTTTGCTGGGCAATAAAGGGAAATAAAGCACACGACATAAAAATCTGTTTACTACTATGCAAATTTTGGCAGCTACGCAGAAGAAATCTAGGTCATTCACCTCTGAAAACATGCATATTTGTGACCCAAGGAATCAAAATGAGTCGGATGTCGGCCAATTACATTGCTAGAAAAACAGTAAAAATATGTGCAGTAATATGTTTTTAACTATTTGGTGTCTCACACATTTGATGAAATTCAGTGTTTTAATATATTTTTTTCATGATTTTGCAAAGGGTCTTGTGTAGCGTTTCTTTATTGTTGATGAACTTTAAACGTGTTTTTCTCAGATTAGGAATTTCCCACAAGTGAACATGTTTTCATTCATAATTTGGTCAAAAAGAAAGGTAGAATCAAATTTTAAAGTCATTTTAAAGTAATAAATGGGGTCTTTAAAAATATGTGTAATAGGTCTACTCCTGTTCTGAAATTTCCGACATGTGAACCATTTTGATCCCTTGGGTCACATTTGGCAATGCAAATCTTGACACTGCATGCATTAAAAGTCATTTTTCTCCAACTAAATATTTGAATTTAACATTTTTTTATTTTGCTATTGAAAGAAGACATATTTGTTTATAACAATATACCAGAAAACGATTTGACCCCTCTCACCTATTTCAGCATTTAACTCAATAACCGGGAGCTGACAAACGGCGGATTCTGACCTCTGGCCTCATGTATGTTGAAATTAAATCTTGTGCACTACCATTGTGAAATAAAAACTGTTCAACATTTGGTTTTTGTAGTGGGTGGTGGGAGCACAAGTTAAGTTCCAGGGAGCACTTGGTAGCATCTTTGTATGTCTTCAGCAACTGTAGCGTTATGCTACAGTTGCTGAAGACATACAAAGATGTTGTATTGGTTGTAGAGAGGCAGGCACTGTTAGGTGTTTAACAGAAATTATATAATAAATCTAGACTTCATGATTATTATTTGTGAAAATAATTGATTTTTGTGAAAATAAATAAATCAAATACAATTATGAATTGCGCTTTCGGCATGGCAGAACTTTTCAGCCATGCTGGGGTTGGGAGTACTCCCGAGAAAATTAAAAAATCTACTTGTGCAAGTTAACAAGAAGTATGTAGATATTTGAGGTATAATCAAGTTAAACTTAAAAATTTCAGAAGATTCAAAGCTTGAAAAGATAGACAGTCATTTAGCATTATTTTGGACACTTGGCAACTAATGCAAAATTATCTGATTGATTTTCCAAAATTATTGCATTCTGAATTACGAACTTTGTTTATCTGAATACTCATTTCGGTGTTTTTCACTTTTTTATTATCGTAGAAACAGGTCAAAAGTCGAATGTTCGTATATCACTAGCAAAAGTCAGATAAAAATCAATAGGGTAGTGCAAAACCCTCTTGCAATTTATTATTAGGAGGAACAATGTGAGTTCTCTTGCAGAGTTCAGCCAAAATGCCTTTTAAAGCATCGAACAACAAATGGAGTTTGTTTTGAGATAATCTCATAGAAATATTTTATTTGAATTTGAATTTTTTGCATGCTGCTGTGGAGCCTTTGTGAAGCCTGAAATGCCGCTAATGGTATGTGTACCACTGGTTGAAAACCACTGGTATATTTGGACTGCATTGGACACAAGATGTGTCTGTGCTGATAACTGCCTCAATAAAAATGTACAGTGGTTTTGTTTTTACAGCATGTTGAAAATGCATAGTCAACATTTTGCAGTTTTGGCATAAACATTTATGTTGAAGGTGAAATATTGCAAGAGTTTGTGCAATGAGAAACTTGCAACTTTGGCCACTGAAATATATTGACGTATTATCTATAAAGTACTCCTACGGCCAATTGGTGATATTATTTCTAGATATTATTTGCAATATAAACTGTAATATTTGTTTTTTTTAGTGTGATCCCAATTTGGCTGTTTATGGTGTTTGGATAAATAACTTGGATCCACGTCTGCCAAGGATTGCTTTATTTGCATCAAGAGATATCGCAAGGGGAGAGGAATTGACCTTTGACTATCTGATGACAGGTAGTATGTGTAGATGTTGTTTGTTTTCATTTACTTGAGATTCTTCAAGGCTTTTGCTGATGAGAAGGTTTGTAACATGGACGATTTTTGTCTCCCCTCCTTTCCCTCCAACTCCTTCTGTTACTCACTTTCCTTTTCGTAGTTGCATAAGGTTCTTCATTGTCCAGATCACTTAGCATGTTCAGCCTCTTCCTTCGAATGCGTCGATCTTGGTTTCGAATGCATCGGTCTTTGTCTTAACGGAATGATCTTGGATTGGTCTCCATCTTAAAGGAGCGGTCTTTGTCATTTGACGTATTAGAGTAATTTAGTTGATATTAGGGATGTTAAACGATAAACCGATAATCGGTTTCTGTTATTGACAAAAGATTATTGAATTATTTGCACGGGGAAGCGGTGAGAGTAACTATGGGCTCATTCCAGCTCAACTCAACCAATTTTGAGGAAGGTTCCCACCCGACCATCTCCGAATGGGCTGAAATTTTTTACCACATGTTGCTAGATATATTGGATGAAGAAATCTAAAATCTATGTGCATAATTTCAAATACTTTTCAAGATATTGTATTCCGTGACCCCACCCTCCGAAGACGTTATTCTTGGAAGATGCAAAATTTACATCCTATGCACAGAAAAACTTTCTAAATATATAAGCTTCTTGATATTTGCACATTGTTAGCACATCAACAGAGTATGTAGTTTGATAGACCACCAAAGAACACTAAATTTAATTGATTAATTCATTTTAATTATGTTAAGGAAATGTTTATGTTTACAGTAGCTTTAATAAGAATAACCTAGTTCGGTTTCATTTATATTAAAAACATTATCACATTGGTTTCACAATTTTGGTATTTATATATTAGGGTAACATGTCTGTCAAATACCATTCATGACTGTGACTCACAATACCAAAGAACGACCATTTTTGGCACTCTGTAAACTCCTTAAAACAAAAAACCTCATTGGGTTTTTTTGAACACATATCAAGTGATCTGTGATCTATCAGAAAATGTAATAAAAAAGATAGATTTTAATGGGCCTTTTTGGGAATATTTTCTCTCTTTGACACCCACATCATGTTTGGTCAACTCTGACAGCAAATATCAACCAGTTGTGAATCACTGATCAAGCTCAAACTTTTCAAAGTAATTGCCAGCCACATAGACATTATACAAATAAAATATGAATGCATTATGCCTTGTATATAGGGAGATATTGATCACTGATTATTGAAAAATGTAGATATAAACTGAATATGAAGGCAACTTTGACATTTTTTTCAGCTGAAATTATAAGACACACTATAAAAATAATTATATTTATGTAATCTTTGCAAGAAACTGTACAGATAAAAATAGTTTCATCTGATTTGGTCAAACCATTATAGAGATATCAAATCTCAAAAAGTGGACGTCGCGAAGTTTCGCGAAACGTCTTCGGAGGGTGGGGTCACGGAAAACACAATATCTTGAAAAGTATTTTAAATCATGCAAAAAGATTTTAGATTTCTCCATCCAATATATCTAGCAACATGTGTTAAAAATTTCAGCCAATTCGGAGATGGTCAGGTGGGATGAATTGGTTGAGTTGAGCTGGAATGACCCTATGACTCTCTTGATGAGGACTAAAGGCTTATTTGACGATGTGCGTGGCCCCGTTGCGGTCCGTGATATATTATTTTTCCACAGTTCAATAATGGCTATGCTCGTAGACCAGCCCACAGTGCAGTATCTTAGGCCGAAACTGGCTGAATACCCCTTTTCGCCGACAAATGTCTCCTCTGGTCTGGTGTGAAGGGGCGGGTGTCAGAGGTCGGGGAGGGCTGAGGCAAGGAAAGGCTTCTAGGTCATGACTGGTGAGCTAGTTGGATTTCGCCTGAAGCGAAAAGCCTGTTAGGTCTCACCTATAACCGGACACACAAGACCCTTCAGACGGCCAGGCCAATCTACGTACAGTACGCTTTCGGTAATAGATCTACCATGACAGAACATAGATAGGGCAGTGGGATCTCGATGGTGGAGCCAACAAGCCTAGTAGTGGAGGTGGCAAGGCTTACCCGAACTCCAAATACGGGACTATGCAGCACCTCAGTATGGGCATGACCGAACGTCTCTAACGCACCAATAAAAACCGATAATCGGTTTAAAATCGGTTTTAAAATCCGATAATCGGTTTGCCCCAAAAACCGATATTAACAACCCTATTCGATATTTGTCGGAAATTTTCTAGTATTGGGGACACCGGATGTGTGCTCGATTGTCATCGATGTATGGTGTGCTGGCCAAACTTCTGGATCTGCATAAAAACATGGATAGAGATAAAAACGCATTTGCAATAATAAAGCCAGCCATTTACAAATTTTCTTTCACAAATTTCATGGTTTGGAATAATATAATAAGTGGTCGGCCATGTGTAGACACTGTTAACCTACAATTACCGAGGTCCGTGGTACAACTACATCTCTCAAACAGAATGTTAATCTGCTTGTTCAGATGTCTTAGCTTATAGACGAGTTAACTCGTAGTTACAGTAAATGATGCAATATGCTTTGGTGGGTGATTAAATGGGTGTTTTGGTTGGTGTTTTGGAGGGCGAATTGTAGAGCTGTACCGATACATCGGCAGCAGTCATAATCGGGCCGATTATATAGATATAGCCGATATCGGATATCGGATATCGGTAAGATAATCGGCGCCGTTCCGTTCCCATAGCATGGCTACTTCAGACTACCTGGTAGGCATTGTGCTAGTAGAGACCATGGGAAAGTGTCAACTTCTTGCTGTTCTGCAGAGTGAGCTGTAGTGCCTGTTTAGTTACCCTGGGCACAGTTATGTCATCTCTGCTGGCCTGTATTTTAGGCCAAAGTGGCAGGTCATAAGAGTGGCTTGTCTGGGGAGGGAATGGCATAAATTGGCATGTTTGATAGAAGAAGGCGTCCAGTTAGGCCTACTTTGATATCTGTTTTCTTTCCTCTGTCATGCAAGGTCGATGGAGGGTGGTGTGCCTATTCAGTATTGCCTGCCTAGGATTAGTCCCCAACTACATGTATACGTCTCCTACGGAGCAAGTGTTCTGCTTGTATCACAACAATAGGTAGTAGCAGCAGGTCTATCTTTTGGGAACCATGCATCTTGGGAAGCACAATGAAATAATCGGCTATATAATCAGTATCGTCAAATGAAATAATCAGCAGTAATCGGTATTGGCGTAATCAGCAAAAAGTGATATTGGTACAGTTCTAGTGCTCTGGTGAGTGATTTGGTGGGTGCATCAGTGGGTGGTTTGTTGGGTGCATTGGTTGGTGATATAGTGGGTGTTTTGGTTGGTAGTTTGTTGGGTGAATTGGTAGGTGATTTTGTGGGTGTTTTGGTTGGTGGTTTGTTGGGTGCATTGGTACGTGATTTGGTGAGTGTTTTGGTTGGTGGTTTGTTCGGTACATTGGTTCGTGACTTGGTTGGTGGTTTGTTGGGTGCATTGGTGGGTGGTTTGGTGGGTGGTTTGTTTGGTGCATTGGTTGTTGATTTTGTGGGTATTTTGGTGGGTGGTTTGTTTGGTGCATTGGTGGGTGGTTTGGTGAGTGGTTTGTTGGGTGCATTGGTGGGTGTTTTGGTGGGTGTGTTGTTCAGTGCATTGGTTGTTGATTTGATGGGTGTTTTGGTTGGTGGGTTGTTGGGTGCATTGGTTGGTGAATTGGTGGGTGTTTTGGTGAGTCGTTTGTTCAGTGCATTGGTGGGTGGTTTGTTGGGTGCATTGGTATGTGGTTTGATTGGTGAATTGGTTGGTGAATTGGTGGGTGTTTTGGTGAGTCGTTTGTTCGGGGGAATTGGTTAGTGAATTGGTAGGTGTTTTGTTTGGTGCATTGGTGGGTGGTTCTGTGGGTGGTTTGTTGGGTGCATTGGTGGGTGTTTTGGTTGGTGAATTGGTTGTTGATTTGGTGGGTGTTTTGGTTGGTAGTTTGTTTAGTGCATTAGTGGGGGGTTTGGTGGGTTGTTTGTTTGGTTTCCTAGGTTGGCGAATGGGTGGGTGTTTTGGTTGGTAGTTTGTTTAGTGCATTGGTGGGGGGTTTGCTGGGTGGTTTGTTTGGTTTCCTAGGTTGGCGAATGGGTGGGTGGTTTGTTGGGTACATTGGTGGGTGCATTGGTAGGTGTTTTGGTGGGTGGTTCGTTTGGGGGCATTGGTTGTTGATTTGGTGGGTGTTTTGGTTGGTAGTTTCTTTGGTGCATTGGTGGGGGGTTTGGTGGGTGGTTTGTTGGGTGCATTGGTGGGTGTTTTGGTAGGTGGTTTGTTTGGTTCCCTAGGTTGTTGAATTGGTGGGTGGTTGGTTGGTCGGGTACATTGTTTGGTGAATTCGTGGGTGGTTTGGTGAGTGGTTTGTTGGGTGCATTGGTTGGCGAATTGCTGGGTGGTTTGTTTGGTGCATTGGATGGTGAATTGGTGGGTGGTTTGGTGACTGGTTTGTTGGGTGCACTGGTTGGTGATTTGGTGGGGGTTTTGGTTTTATCGGTTTGTTCGGTACAGTGGTTGGTGTTTTGGCGGGTTTGTTGTTCAGTGCATTGGTTGTTGATTTGATGGGTGTTTTGGTTGGTGGGTTGTTGGGTGCATTGGTTGGTGAACTGGTGGGTGTTTTGCTGAGTGGTTTGTTCGGTGCATTGGCGGGTGGGTTGGTGGGTGGTTTGTTGAGTGCATTGGTGGGTGGTTTGTTTGGTGCATTGGTTGGTGAATTGGTGGGTGTTTTGGTGAGTGGTTTGTTGGGTGCATTGGTTGGTGAATTGGTGGGTGGTTTGTTTGGTGCATTGGATGGTGAATTGGTGGGTGGTATGGTGAGTGATTTGTTGGGTGCATTGGTTGGTGATTTGGTGGGGGTTTTGGTTGGTGGTTTGTTGGTTGCATTGGTAGGTGTTTTGGTGGGTGGTTTCTTTGGTGCATTGCTGGGTGGTTTGGTGGGTGTTTTGTTGAGTGCATTGGTGGGTGGGTTGCTGGGTGCATTGGTTGGTGAATTGGTGGGTGTTTTGGTGAGTGGTTTGTTGGGTGCATTGTTTGGTGAATTGGTGGGTGGTTTGGTGGGTATTTTGTTGGGTGCATTGGTGGGTGGGTTGCTGGGTGCATTGGTTGTTGATTTGATTGGTGTTTTGGTGAGTGGTTTGTTGGGTGCATTGGTTTGTGAATTGGTGGGTGTTTTGGTGAGTGGTTTGTTGGGTGCATTGGTTGTTGATTTGGTGGGTGTTTTGGTGGGTGGTTTGTTGGATGCATTGGTGGGTGGTTTGTGGGTGGTTTGTTGGGTGCATTGGTTGTTGATTTGATGTGTGTTTTGGTTGTTGGGTGCATTGGTTGGTGAATTGGTGGGTGTTTTGGTGAGTGGTTTGTTGGGTGCATTTGTGGGTGTTTTGGTTGGTGGTTTGTTGGGTGCATTGGTTGGTGATTTGATGGGGGTTTTGGTGTGTGATTTGTTGGGTGCATTTGTGTGTGTTTTGGTGTGTGGTTTGTTGGGTGCATTGGTGGGTGGTTTGTTTGGTGCATTGGTTGTTGATTTGGTGGGTTTTTTGGTTGGTGGTTTGTTTGGTGCATTGGTTGGTGGTTTGTTGGATGCATTGGTTGTTCATTTGATGGGTGTTTTGTTTGGTAGGGTGTTGGGTTCAGTGGTTGGTGTTTTGGTGAGTGATTTGTTGGATGCATTGGTGGGTGGTTTCTTTGGTGCATTGGTTGTTGATTTGATGTGTGTTTTGGTTGTTGGATGCATTGGTTGGTGAATTGTTGGTTTTTTGGTGTGTGGTTTGTTGGGTGCATTTGTGGGTGGTTTGTTGGGTGCATTGGTGGGTGTTTTGGTTTGTGGTTTGTTGGGTGCATTGGTTGTTGATTTGGTGGGTTTTTTGGTTTGTGGTTTGTTGGGTGCATTGGTTGTTGATTTGATGGGGGTTTTGGTTGGTGGGTTGTTGGGTGCATTGGTTGGTGAATTGGTGGGTGTTTTGGTGTGTGATTTGTTGGGTGCAATTTGTGTGTTTTGGTGGGTGGTTTGTTGGGTGCAATGGTTGGTGATTTGGTGGGTGTTTTGGTGGGTGGTTTGTTGGATGCATTGGTGGGTGGTTTGTGGGTGGTTTGTTGGGTGCATTGGTTGTTGATTTGATGTGTGTTTTGGTTGTTGGGGGCATTGGTTGGTGAATTTGTGGGTGTTTTGGTGAGTGGTTTGTTGGGTGCATTTGTGGGTGGTTTGTTGGGTGCATTGGTGGGTGTTTTGGTTGGTGGTTTGTTGGGTGCATTGGTTGTTGATTTGGTGGGTTTTTTGGTTTGTGGTTTGTTGGGTGCATTGGTTGTTGATTTGATGGGGGTTTTAGTTGGTGGGTTGTTGGGTGCATTGGTTGGTGAATTGGTGGGTGTTTTGGTGTGTGATTTGTTGGGTGCAATTTGTGTGTGTTTTGGTGGGTGGTCTGTTGGGTGCATTGATAGGTGATTTGGTGGGTGTTTTGTGTATTACTGTCATCGCTGAAAAAGTCTTTTCACACAAATAGGAAGTCAAAAATACGAGCAACAGTGTGATAGCTTTATAACTCAGAGACGGATATTCGAGTGATGTCTAAAATTGAGACAATGATTGCATTTTTTGTCGTCTGGTTACTAGAGTGACATCCAACAACAACTCAATCAGCTTTCTTTTTCACGGGGATCAACTGCACACGATTTTATATCTTTTTGTCTCCATTTTGTATGGTTTCAAATTTTACGCAGAAAATAACGTGCCTTCTTTTAAAATTTTACCACAGCAAAATATTTCAAAAGTGCTGGTCAACTCGTGACGACGTAAATTTTTTAAAACGTTGATATCAAAAACCAAAAGACAAAACTTAGATAAAT
This sequence comes from Bimastos eiseni, assembly GCA_959347315.1. Lineage (NCBI taxonomy): Eukaryota > Metazoa > Annelida > Clitellata > Crassiclitellata > Lumbricidae > Bimastos > Bimastos eiseni. The sequence goes on along the minus strand of OY365807.1, from coordinate 43,448,995 downwards.
GATGCATTGAAAGGTAAAGGTTTTTTACTCAAATATACAGGATGCATTTGTTAACCAAAAGACTTTCTTATTGCACTGTACAACTATAATTTTAGTTTTAAATTGTGACTAAAAATAAAATGATGTTGAAGGAAAATGAACTATGGAATAATTATTCTGAAATTACGCTCCTTATAGAATATTTTGCGGACTTGCCGAAAATTTCTGCGGACTGGCATCGGTCCTCGGACCACCGGTTGAAGAACACTGGTCTGAAGCATGATGATTCTAAGGATTGTTGTATGACTGTAAACCTAGTTTTTGAAGTGCATATTAAGCCACATGTGCATTAAGGCAAGACTGAATCTGCCCTGCGAATCATGACTGTGTACAACTTCAAGGGACCAATTTAGCATGACATGGTAAGAATGATCACAGTGGTCCACATGGCCCGGGATGGTGAGGCTTTACAAGGCTGCAGGAGCATGGCAGACTGCAGTCTATGATAGACCATTAGATCTGACTGCAATGTCTTTCTGAGAACAACTCTACCTTAGAACAATTATGTAGAACGGTAGACAGGTAGCCTCGTAGCAGCTGTCCTATTTGAGATATCCCAGACCGCGGTTTTTGGGCTAACGGCTGGCTTGAGCAAATTTATGACTGATGTTTTGTAGAAGCATAAAAACGACCTTTTTTGACCCTTTTTTTATTTAACTTGGTTTGCGTAAAGTTTGTCACAGTTGGACCGTCCGTTGGAGTTCTGTCAACTCTTTTTCAAGTATGTTCCCGTCAACCTACAGAGCTGAAAATTTTGCAATTTGTCATGCTTGCATCACAATGCAATGTATCAAATTTTTACACACAAAACTCTAAAATTCAGAAAAATATGATTCAAAAAGTGACAAAAACGTGACCAAACTGTACAGAATTAAAGTTTGTGATGTTGGATCGTTGGAGTTCTTTCAACTGTTTTTTCAGTAGGTTCCCGTCGATCTATTGCTGAAATTATGTAGACATTTCAGGCTTGCATGACAATGCAATGTATCAACTTTTTATGGACATAACTCAAAAATTAAGAAAATTTTCTTTAAAAAATAGCAACAATTAAATATTGTTTAACCACTCAAATGAGTCCTCCTTTTTCACTTGGCTTGCGTAAGGTTTGTCACAGTCGGAACGGTTAGACATCTTTCAACTCTTTTTGAGGTATGTTCCCGTCGACCTACAGAGCTGAAATTTTGCACATATTTCAGGCTTGCACGACGATGCAATGTGTTAAATATTTACGGACATAACTGAGAAATTTATAAAAACTGAAAAAAATGCAAAATATTAAATATCGTTTAACCATTTGAACGAGTCCTTCTTGACGAGCTCCACTCCAGCAAGTCTATATCATCAATGATATGTAATTAAAAATCTGTGAAGGAAATGGAACGATTGTGCCATCTACCAGATAAAAGAGGGTCCCGAAAAGGCCATGTTTTTACTTTATGTTTGGTTATAAGTACATTGGAGAAAAAAATTACAGCTTGAGACATAGTTCCTTCAAAAAGTGTATAGACTATGGAGAGTTCCAATAGTCAATTAATTAGACGTTAAGGCAATTGTAAAACAGTGCCATGAACTACTGAACAATGATGAGTGGCACAAAGAAAGCTATGTGAGACAGTACAGTTTCAGTAAGTCTGGACACCAAGTAACTTCAAGGATGACATTCATTCAATTGCATTGCCATCCGATGTAAGGAGTGGTGGAGGACTTAAAATCTTGATCTCCCTAAAATAATCTTTACTATTTAACCCCTTAAGCATGTAATGTATTTTTTATATTCTTTATACAAGTGTGTAATTATTTTTTGGTCTATTGATTATAGGTAGACTGACATTTGCAAGTGTATAAAATAATGCAATAGCCCATCATTGCTCTGAGAAACTTAACAATAATCATATTTAGTTTTAAAATAAACATTATTGCTGAACTTTATTATGATTTTAAGACAATAAATGATGTAAAATAGCCCATAATGTGACCCATCTCTTGACCAATGCAGGCAGCAAACGAATTTCGGTAATCTTTATTTACTTATCTGTAAAAAAAAAAATTTAAACAGTAATGCAATTAGAATTTAATTTTATTTTCTATGATCATCACTGTCTAAATCGAACAAACTATTGTCACTTTCAACAAAATAACCGATGTGTTTCATAGAAACATAAGTTACATTTGCGACCCACGTAGGCTACGCAAAGATCACGCAATGATCAACTATGTTTGGTATGATGTAAGTCTCAATAGTAATTATTATTAGTCGGCCCAACCCGCAAATGACATAATTTAATATATGGATTTAATTTACTGTCATTATCACTGTCTAAATCGAACGAACTATTGTCATTTTCAACCCAAAACGAGACATTTTGTCGCAACATAGACAACTGTTACAACCCAACGACCACGTATTCACGCGACAAGCTATTTTGGTACAAAATAGGTTTCAAATGTGTTATTTTTGATCTGTCAACCCAGTAAATGACGTAATTTATACTATGGAAAGCCGTTACTACAATCGCAAAACTATAATCTTTTGATAATTGCGACTAGGACGAGTTTATACTGGATACGCAGTGAGTAAATAGACGCATATCATTTGAACGAGATATCTCGGGGATCACACTAAAGGGGTTAACAATCATGTGGTGAGCACTTCTCATCATTCTCATGTAGATCGTGCTTAATGCCCAGATGTAAATAAATGGAAGACAATGGCTTGGAGTATTACTACTTGATCAGGGCCATGTGTTGAACCCACTGCTGAGGCCACAACCTTACTCCATGAGTCTGCACGACTGAATTATCTCTAGGACGGACAACCTTGTGAGGAAGACGTTTTTGACAAGAATGCAAAGTGTGGTGTAAGTAGAACTTTGGTCATTAAAAGAATATTCTTCCTTTCTTACTTACTTACATCCAATGCACTTTGATTTTCAGGTGAGCAGGTTGAAGCAACAGATGACATCCAACTGACTGAAGTCATTGACAAGATCACTTTGAAAGATGATATAGAAGATTGCAAAGTGACAGAAACGGATGACAATCACATGGTGACACAAATTTTGAGAGACAATATGTCAATGCCAGATGCCACCTCAGAGAGTGCAAACATAGTAATAATTGACACAGAAGCTGCTATTAAAGAGGATGATGATCATCAGAAGAATTTGTCTGATGCCAATGGGATCAAATGCAGTTCTGATACAAAAGATCTAAAGGCATTTTTGCCTAGTATTATTAATGATGCTGCTAATGATGTAATTGAAGGTGCAAGAATTCCATCTGTAAAGGAAGGCAGTGAATGCATGAGCAGTAGTTTGGCAAATTCAATGAATGAAGAAGAATGCCAGAAAACTGATGGAAATTCTTTCAGAGATAGCAGTGAGGACGAAGTGGCTCCATTCTTTCACCGATCCAAGTTTTCTTCTCCTCCAATTAGATATCGTCTCAAGTGTCAGTGCGGAGCGAAAAAGTGCAGAAAATTCCTATACTGATGGAAGCGAATAATGACGAATGATTTATTGTTAACCTAGTTTTAACTCTTCAGTTATTGCCATTTTCTTGAAAATCAAAGTACTGAGAAGTTCTAATTTTGATATGTTTCACGTGAAAGTTTGTAGTTGTACATTTTTACTTTAATGTTCTTTGACAGTGGCTTGCAAGTGCCAGGTGGTTAAGTTGTGTATGGATAAATTGAAGTAAATACATATAGATGCAATTCGTGTGTGAAGTTAGGGGTCATTGCATAATTATGTAGCACTCAAGGGTGGGTGGGTGCTATAAAAACGTTACAAAAGTTATGGAGGTGGGTTAGCTGAACATTATGTAATCCTTTTATTTTTAAACTAATTAGTAATTAATTAAAAGTATTCAATCTAAACTATAAACCAAAGATTAAGTTTTTCTTTGAGTCATGAAGGTTCACAAACGGAACGCTCTGGCGATAAGAAATTTCTACAAAACGTTCTCACAATTTCTCAGCTCACGTGAATATTTTCAGAAAGGTGGGGTTAATTTAAAACGTCATACGGAAGTGGGACAAAATTAAATATGCAAATCAAGCCTGTTTGTTATGCATCAATATTACGATTGCTGATGGCTTCAAGTCAAAGGAAATCAAAATCAAGCTAAATTAAAATTCATGATCAAATTTTCAAGAGCCAATGACAAGACAGATTGTCTACATTTAACTTCCGAAATTTGAATAATTTTCAATCGCGTTATTTGAAGGCGTATGAGTTAAACACCTCGTGTCGACTAACATGCAAATGCTGGGAAATTCAGTAGCACCATAAATGAATGGAACTGCCGCACGAAATGGTGAACCCGCTTCCTAAGTTCTTATTTATATATAAAGAGGTCTGGTGATACCTGCGTTAGTTAAGAAAGACACAATCGGGGCACACCCACCGAGTTCAAAATTCAGTTCCAACTTTCAAGCCAAGCTAGGCTATAAGGCTAGTAGGCCTAGCATATAAATTTACACTAAACTAGTGTTTAGCCTCAACCTACACACTGCTGTGCAATCAAAGTTCAAACATAATATTAAATATTTTCTGCCAGTGATGGAGGTTAAATTTTGAGACCTGGAACTATATTAGGCCCAGGTAAAACTACGCTGAGTTTTGTTCAGAATAAATATGTGATGCTCGTAGGGTCTATGGAAACGTTACAGTCCGGTCATGGGGGGGATGTGTCAAAAGTGGCCATTTTCAGCATTACGTAATTATTCAATGACCCCTTACAGTAATTAGTGCCTCAGAGATAACATTATTTTAACTGTTTCAAAGGGAAAATTGGATATAAACCCATGGCCTCAGCTGCCAAGAAGCAGAGGCTATAAAATTGCAGACTTGTTGGTGATATTGCTGTGCTGCTGTATAATTACTGGCTTGAAGGTTTTATTCATAAGGTTAGTTGCATTCATCCTGAGCCAACAAATTCTGAGGCATAGTACAATCTTTAGTGTTTACAAGTTTGGAATGGAATATTGTGATCGGAAGCAGAGAGTCATGAATAGTCTTTTTGCACATGTCAAAACTAATGGAAAATGTTGCTCACACAGAGTGAGAGTCCAATAACGGTCCAAATAAAAATGCTGTTCAATGCTAATAGATAATAGTTTGCTGTATTGTGAAGCTTAAAGGAATAGAGCAAAAGTTTAAAGGCTAGAGTGAAATCTGGTTTTGACCCAACAAAATATTCTGATGTCTGACCCTTGACACTTTAATGACAAGCTGCATTGGTTTCCCAGTCACATTTATTTAGGACATTCTTGTCATTTAAAGTGTTGAGGCAGATAGGACAGAGAGGCAGCATTCAACCGACATAGGCTAGATTTCCAGAATTAAATGCTGATTTATTGGCAAATATTGTGAAATTTCCTACAAAGGTACTAAGTTCTTTATCTGCAGTACCTCAAAACCTGACATGGACACTTTTATGTACTAATCACCATTCCAGTAACCATCATATGTGATCATGAGACCCATTCTATAGAATTGTTTAATCAACAAATTTTTTTTTGTATTTGAATTATTTTCTTCTGTTTGATGTCTTCCAAACTTACTGTCTTAAAAAACTGTCCACATCGGAGTGTATTCTTTTGTTTTATTAGAAAAGCCATATAAGCCAGTCTTATTAGAAAACCCAGCTATAACCAAAGACAATTAATACAACAGAGGTCTTTGTTGCATTCGTTATATTTTGACAGTACACATCAATTTGTTGCTTTACATTTTGCATGCAAAGTCCGGGGCTTCTAGAATATAGATTCATTAGATGGAACTTATTAGAGGTGTACCAATAGTGAATGCATTTATATTTATTATGTAAACTGTTGTGGCCTCTTCAAAGAAAAGACACGTTGGGTGAAGCAATGGAGTAGGGGAGTCAGGGCCGTATTTAATATCCATAAGGCTGACTAGGCTTCAGCCTAGAGAACCACCAAAAGAAGGGGGCCATGTGGCATTACTGGTAAATTACGGTAGTGTGAGATTCGATATGTAGCCTAAGTTGCTGGACACTAGTCAAATCCATTGATATTGTCATTTCGGTGGATATTCAAGTTCAACCGAACCTATATATCTTTGTTGCATTATATGCACGATCTTCGTCGTTTGTCTTCAGCGATTGCTTTATCATTTTCGTACCCCAGAAGATAGTGTGTTGTCCAGAAGTCACATGGCTCATGAGAGCAGTAAAGCCCACAGGCATGCTATCATGACCTTGTGCCACAGAGCAAAAGCATCTGGCCATATGAATTCACTGTTGAAATTGAAATTCGATATCACCTTCCAACATCTTTTGATAACTGTTGATCAAGAAGTGCAAGCCCAAATGCGCTTATATACTAAAGCTGTGCTACAATAAAACATGTAGCTGAAAGAGGTCTAGCCTTTCAGGGTAATGACTAGGTGATTGAGTAACCAAACAACAAGGCTGTTAATATCGCGATAAAGTATCACAATACTTGGTATCGCTGATACTTTTGTCAGTATCGCAGCGAATATCACGTTGGTTTTATTTTGCTGGTATCGCATGTTTATCACGATACTTTTCTTCAGCCTGTCAGCAATTCTCGATACTAATACTTTTGCCACTGAAATTTATATGGATTCTCAAGACATGAGAAGTCAATCGTTGAGCTTCGAAAAGTCTATGGCCGAAAGAGGTCGTATATATCTTGGTGCGAGCAGATGGAAAAATTTATAAATATTGAAATGACCGAAGTACATGTAGACCAATGTCCTTCTGCGATCATGGGGTTGAAGTGACTTGCCTAATTAGTTTAGAGTGCTTGCAAAGTTAGTCGATTGTGAAAATAAATAGGACTGAGGAAACGAAAATTGCCAGCAGTGAGATATCAGAGCATTGTGTTCGAACAGCTTGCCTGAAGGCTACTTCAAATGCATTGCGATTGGCCCAAGCTATTTTGTGGGAGATTCCCTATAATTATTGGTGCATGAATTATAATTCATGTTAAGACCGATTTCTGCCAGTGTTGGGCACGAGACCAAAACCTCGAGACAAAGACCTAGATCGAGACAGACCTAGAGGTCCGAGACCAAGACCGGGTGGTCCAAGACCGAGGGTCCGAGACCAAGACCAATACTCTTTTTTAATAAACAATTCAATTTATTAAGAGGCTAAAATGGAATAACACACTTAAAATATTAATTTTATTGCTGAAGAATACTAATCTTAATAATAGTCTAGAAAAAAGTTTTACCGGCCAGTCTGAACTTTTGCGGGTTCAGCCTTGGGTTCGGCCTCAGAATATCACACTATATATTACTTACAGTATACGATATGTTCTAAATAAGACACCTGAACAAGTAGATTAACGTTCCGTTTGAATGGTGTAGGCCTACTCGGAATTGTAGGTTAACAGTGATTACACGTATGTGGCCGCCCACATAATTATTAGATTATTCCAAAACCTTGACATTTGTGAAAGCAAATTTTGAAATGGCTGGTTTTGTTGCAATTGCCCATAGTAACATATATATCTCTGAATAGGGTTGCATGAGGTTCCCTGTACGCTCGCTATGCTTATATAGATGGTCAGTACGTCATTACTCGATAACAAGCGCGAAAGCTTAAACATCCGGTGTCTCTATTAATCGAAAATAACCGACAAATATCAAAGAAATTGCTCTATACAACAAATGACCAAGAACGCTAACCTAAGACGGAGACCAATCCCAAGACCTTTCCTTTAAGACCAAGACTAGCGCAGTCGAGACCAAGACCAATGGTTCGAGACCAAGACCGACGCATTCAAGACCAAGACCGCAGTTTTCCGGTCTCGAGACCACGGTCTTGGTCTCGAGATCACATCCCTGATTTCTGCAAGCATATTGAAAAGTATTGGTAAAAGTATTTGTATTGGTATTGTATTACTTTTCAAAAAAAGTTTTGGTATCACAATACTTTTTATTAAGAAGTATTGGTTTTGCTGTTGCAATACTTTTCTCAAGTATTGTTAACAGCCCTGCCAAGCAATGGTAACTTCCTGGGCGCATTGGAATTGTTTTCCCAGGTTTGTCAAAAATTGTTCTGGAGAGCGGTCTTTTCATGTAAACTAGGGGCTAATTTTTAGGGGCTGTCGATTTGCAAAATGAATATGTATTTTTTGGCAAATCCAAAATGAAGCAGCGTTGGCTTATTTTTTAATTCTTATTAATCCTGATGACTTTAGAAATAAATCATCAAACCATTGATTACATTGGACAACACAAAATTTGCATTTTACAGGAAAATAACAAATCTTTACTAATTTTTAGTTTGTGAACACGAAAATGACAATGACATTTGTTCATTGGCTCTCGTTTACGAGAAATATCAATCAATCAATAAATCAGCATTTATTTGGCAATCCAATAAACAAAACAAATTAATGACAATTATTGCAAATTTTACAATTATTATCGGATCGCCCAGGAGACGCAATTAGGGATCGGAAGATCCCTAACCGCTAGTTAGGGCCACCTGGGATGTTCGAAGTAAAAATAAACGATTGCACCAAGTTTTAGAATTATTGCAAGATTGTACAAAAACAGTTCTTTATCAAATATTAACTGAAAGCTTAACTAGACTTAATTAATAACATAGCCATCCAAGTCACAGTTGTTGATTCAATTGATTTATTAGCACATTGCAACAACGCCAGCCTTATGACTATAAAGCAGAGTAATTTTAACTAAGGTCACTGTATCTCTCATCCACGTTCATTCAGTATGGCTTCCCTCCACTTAGACCTGAACTGGTACAGATTTGGAATTAGGCGCAATGAAATGGAACGGGTACCATTCCATTGGTAAATAGAGGTCGCTCATTACACATTGAGTGCATTGGTTATAGCCACTTTGCAATTCTGTATTTTAAACTACACAATTCAACTTATTTCATCGTTTGCATCAGCCCGCCATAGACATGCTCCAGGAGGCAGTGCATCAGAAATGTTCTGTTGGTCATGTTGGTTGACTGCCCGGGCAATGAAATTGGTTCTCGGGTGCCTGATATTTCGTAAAAATGCTCAATTTTACCTGAACATATACCAAAAAATGTTCTTTTGATAATATTAGCTGACTGCCAGGACAATGAAATTGGTTCTTAGGTGCCAGACATTTGGTAAAAATGTGCAATTCCCTACAATTCCTAACAAAATGTCCACGCAGTTGGGTACCCGTTCCGCGGGTCGACGGGTACCCAGGCCGTGATTTCAACGTTTTTTGACAGCTTTAGTTACTACCATTTGACACGTGTCGCTAGTACGACGAAAGTTCAAAAGTATAAGAAGTGATGCCTCGTCACTGTGTTAATATTCCAGATAACGTATGTTATATTTTTGGGAAATTAACGTTTTCAAGACAGAAAGGGCCATTACTCAATTTGTAATAAAGGCATACCACTTCTATATCGGGTGCAAGCTTGGGGACCTGGACAAGTACTGGGCCCCAGAAAAATGGCACATATGTGCTGCAGCACCTATGCAAGAAATCTTCCGAAGTGGTTGATAGGCAAGAAAGTGGCGATGCCCTTTGCTGTGCCTATGGTCTGAAAAGAACCAAGCAATCACATAAATGACTCCTACTTTTGCGTGGTTTTTGCATGTCACCTTCATCTGCAGGCTTCACAAGGAAATGGGCAATAGCGTACCTGAATATACTATCCGCAATCATACCAGTCCTACATTTTGAAGAATTTCCCGTTCCGGATCCTCCGAAAGAATTCTTCATTCATTCAAACGATGAGGGAAGCGAACGAACTACGGGTTCTCCGCAGCCTTCGACGCCTATTATGACGATGCATACGTATGCCCTATTGCATCATCTGTGCCACACATTCTGACCCAAGCAGAATTGAACGATCTTGTTCGCGACCTGGAGTTGTCCAAGGCCAAGGTGGAATTACTTGGATCAAGAATTCAAGAATTGAATCTTCTCCATGAAAACGTCTGAGTGTTCCTTTCGAACACATCATGACGAATTTGTGCATTATTTCAGCAAGGAGATAATGCGCAAAAGATTGTCTTTTGTTCTGATGAAGATGGTGTTATGAATGCCTTCAAAATAAAGCACGATTCCCAAGAATGGCGATTTTTCATTGACTCAGCGAAATTTAATCTCAAAGCGGTGCTGCTGCACAATGGAAACCAGCTTCCATCCATTCCAGTTGGACACGCTGTCCACAAGAAGGAGACCTTTGACAACCTAAATCACCTGTAGAACTGTTTTCAATACAGCAAGTATCAGGGATGTGGTCTTGAGACCACGGTCTTGGTCCGAGACCGGAAAACTGCGGTCTTGGTCTTGGTCTCGAATGCATCGGTCTTGGTCTTGGTCTCGGACCATCGGTCTTGGTCTTGGATGCGTTGGTCTTGGTCTTGGTCTTAAAGGAACGGTCTTGTGATTGGTATCCGTCTTAGGTTAGCGTTCTTGGTCATTTTGCCGTATCAGAGCAATTTCTTTTATACTTGTCGGTTATTTTCGATTGCAGACACCGGTGTTTAGGCCATCTATATATACATGTTACTGTGGGCAAAAGATTGCATTTGCAACGCAACCAGCCATTTCAAAATTTGCTTTAACAAATTTCAAGGTTCTAGGACAATCTAATAATTATGTGGTCGGCCACGTGTAGTCATTATTAACCTACAATTCCGTGCATCATTCAAACGGAACGTTAATCTACTTGTCTTAAAGTATTTAGTTTTTAAATCGTATAGGCCTGCTGTAAGTAATTTATAGTGTGATATTCTCCGGCCGAAGCCAAGGCCTGAACCCACAAAAGTTCAGACTGGCCGGTAAAACTGTTTTTGGACCATTATTAAGATTAGTATTCTTCAGCAATAAAATTAATGTTTTAAGCGTGGTATTCCGTTTTAGCGTCTTAATAAATTGAATTGTTTATAAAACGGAGCATCGATCTTGGTCATGGTCTTGGTCTTGGACCTCTCGGTCTTGGTCTTGGTCTCGAGGTTCTGGTCTCGTGCCCAACACTGTGTAACTAAACATTGTTTCTCTTGCTATGTATATATATATATAAGGTGTTGTAGTAAAAAATAAAAAATAGTAGGCCTACTGAACAAGGCTAAACGGCCATTTCATAAGCATTGGGTCTCGACCCATCTGTGCAGTTTGAATTAATTAATTTCCCATTAGGGTCTATAAGCAAATTAAAGATGAATCCAATATGCTCCAAACGTCGGAGTCTATACAAGCGCAGTATTCAACTATAGATCGAATCACTGGAAAATTAAAGATGAATCCAATATGCTCCAAACGTCGGAGTCTATACAAGCGCAGTATTCAACTATAGATCGAATCACTGGAAAATTAAAGATGAATCCAATATGTCTTAAGACACACGAAGAGCGGGAATAGAGGAGATCCGATGATGGGATCATGGAAATTAAATGCATTTCCAATTAGGACAACCTTTTCACTAAAAGTCGGCGCCGATGCAGCCAATACCTAACTATATTGCTTTAACGAATTTAATCGAATTATCGAATATCGAATTGCAATTTAAATCTCATTTTTGGACGTCTTTCTCTCACAACTTCGATCAAATTTTTTAAACCACAAAGTTATTAGTCAAGGTTTTCAGTGCTGATTCGAATTAATCCACATTCACTTTCATATGAACAATTGAAAGATTTTACTAATCCTGCGGAGTTTTACGCTGGTGATTTGGATGGCAGAGGATCAAATGACGTGGGGATCAACTGACGGGGATCAACTGACGGGGGATCAATTGACGCGATACCGGCAATTTTGATGCATCAGTGGCAGAACTATGAAGCTGTGGTACCGTCGTCTTTCACGCGTAGAAAAAGTTAGTCTGCCATGCTTTAGATGCCATGCATTTGTAAGTCTCGGGGTCGTACTCGGCACCGGTCGCTAATCGGTGACGTGGGATTTCCGGGTTCCCAACCGTGTATAACCCCTTGAGTCCTCGTGAGTCTAGAGAGTTTAAGCCACCTCCTTCCGAGATTAAGGGTAGGAATCGGTTAGCTTCCTCAAAACTTGGCCACATAGAAGAAGAGCCTAGTCTATCCAGCATTTTATAATCTGAACGCAATCTTCCTTTTAAGCGCTCACTTCTACGCAGAAAATCAGGGGCTGTACTCGCTTCCTGAACCAGTGACAAATTCCTTAAATCATGGGATGACGAGTATAAAGGTTAGCTGATGGTATAGGGCACGGCGTCACAGGGTGCGGCAATTGCTGTATCAATGCAATCAGGGTTCGAAACTCGACTCACGGATCCCCGAGTAGAACCTTCTACTCTTTCCAACCTCTCGCTGAGTTCTGATAGATTAGCCAATTGTTCAAACTGTCTTCTAACTAAATCTGCATGACTCTGAGAGATTTGAGCTAGTTTAGTTTCTATCCTGTTCTCTGATTCTAACTGATTCTTTGACATGCTATCTAGTTTAGTAAACAACCTGTCAAGTGCAGAATCAGGTCTACTGAAAGGTGAATTTATCCTTTCTATCTCAGTAGCCAATCCTACTTGATGCAAAGACTCCTGAGACATCATGAAAGAATATGAAGAAGTTTAATTGGAAGCAAGAACAGAAAAGTAGTCAATTCACAGACAAGTATTCCAAATAAAATCACAAGGATCACAATCAATGTCCAAGTCACAATTAAGTCTGAAATAAAAGTGCTTCACATTAAGCATACATCAGTCAACACATATATATATATTCTCAGTCAGAATAATTCAATCTCCTGACCCTAACCTATGTGATCAGTAATAATGTTCCCCAAATTTCATATCTAGGTGGGCATAATAAAATACAAAATGGATGGCACTCAACCTCAAAATCTGGACTCTTACAATTCAGCAATTCCGGAACGATCAATGAACAAATCCAGTAGAATACACATCCACGGGATGAATCCAATGGCAATAATGCTTTCTAATTCAATAGATCGCAACTGATGAACTTAGTATACTTCAGTACTAAATTCGATTCTCAAACGCTAATATCACGGTTTTCACGGGCTCAACTTATCCGAAATTCTCTGCATATAGGCATACAGCACTATCACAGAAGACGACTCTCGGGTAACTGGCAATGGGTTCGAGGGTGCTCTTCCTTACATAGGAACTAGCTTCTACATCATTTCGCGGCGGGGGGGAAAAGCTGTCAAAACCCCTCCCTTGGCATACCAAATGGCCTCCGATATGCCTTGTCGGAGATCAACGCACCGAGCGATTTATCAGCCTTTTGAAGACAGGCAATCGTCCGATTAGCACATCCTGACAAGCTCCATCAAACCGGACCACCTATGTAGTATCTAATGCATCATCGTGACCTTGACCATAATTAACGATACACGTCCCTAAAATGCCAATCAGTAATGTAACACTTGTAAAATAACTCTTTTGTAAGCACTTATAGGGGCTTGCACATTTCCAGTCAATTTTGAATTCAATTTTATTTGGACAATTTGGTAACTAAAAACAACAAGTTTTCATAAATGAATATTCTGGCTACACAGAGGAACCTAAAGGTCATTTGTGTAATTCAATAGTTCTTCCAAATATTACTAAATTGCTAAAAATCTTGGCAACATTGCCAGTTTCCACCTGCACCAGTGAGCACCCGTTCTCAACACTTGGCCGTTTGAAAACATATCTCAGGAATTCGACAAGCGAAACTAGGCTTAATGGTTTAGCTCTTCTTCATGTTCACCGTGAAAATAACCCCAGCAACCGAGAAAATAATCAATGAATAAATAAGATAAGGACATGAAAACTTTTACTGATGATCAGAATTAGTAGGCATTTATGCCGTTAAGGAGATCCAATCTTAGACTGACTTATATAGGCAGTGCTAGTTTGTTATCATACCTAATTTAGGCTAGGCCTGTAGCCTAATGTTTGTAACTTCTGTTGTTGCCTTGCAACAGTTTCGTGGGATATTGTGATAAATACTTTTAACTTAAAATTGACAATAGCCCGGCCATAGCTAGTGATTTTGATAATAATGATAATAATATTATCAAAATCACTAGCTATGGCCGGGCTATTGTCAATTTTAAGTTAGAAGTATTTATCACAATATCCCACGAAACTGTTGCAAGGCAACAACAGGCAAAAATGTAAAACATATTCCTGACTCATTGAGGCCCTAATTGTTCGTAATTAACTCCTACACCAACCCCAACCCCTTTGGGGGAAATCCTGCCTACGCCACTGGCGTACGTAGTTGTTGTTGTTATAATAATAATAATAATATTATTAATTCACATCAATCATCGCACAAAAATGGATGCAGTTTCGTTTAGTCAACAAATTAATACGTTAAAAATTCATAAATAGGCCACCACAAGATTAATATTAATATTATTATTATTATTATTATATGTGCCGAATAGTGAATTGATTTTAAAATTGACAGTTGTAAGCCTAACTGAAACTCACAGAAATTATTAACTATAAATCAAACTCATAACTCACACTCTTTGAGGGTGAGTTAACTCAAACTCATTAATCACAGCAAGTGAGTTAATTCGTGAGTTTAAACTCATCTGAATTAACTCATACGGTCATACCCAGCACTATACGCAGGGCGCCCATTACGCTATACATCTGGCCACCTGGCGAAAGAAGGAAAGAAGTCAACCTTAGGGGGATACGGGTCTCAATCGATCTCGGTACCTCAAGTTAAATATCCAATCAAAATAAATGATGTATAGGCCTACTTGCTGTTTTTGGGCTTTAAGTGTGTCTATTGTCCAAAGTGAGAGATTTGGCGTCTTAATAAATTGAATTGTTTATAAAAAAGTATCGGTCTTGGTTTTGGTCTCGGACCACCCGGTCTCGGTCTTGGTCTCGGACCACCCGGTCTCAGTCTTGGTCTCGGACCACCCGGTCTCGGTCTTGTTCTTGGTCTCAAACTTCTCGATCGGTCATGGTCTCGAGGTTTTAGTCTCATGCCCAACACTGCCCCTTGCCCTACTTGCAAAAGGTGGGGGACTTGTCCCCCTCGACCCTCCGAGATTGCCGCCTGTGCTCCCTCCCGTATAGAATTAGTAGAACGAAGAAAAATGGAGAAAAGAGAATTTTTACAATCATCATGCATTCTGCTAGACGAAAAGCTCTGGTAGAACCATTACATAACTTACATTTATATACAATGTTTAGTAACAATAACTTGAAGCAATCCATTCTTCATGCTTCTCCATTCTCCCGCACATGTAGAAAATGCCCCTTTTTGGAATAAATAAGGAAATCTTGGGTCTCATCATCTTGTTAAATAGATATTCCATTCAGATCCGGCCCTTAATTCTTCGTCTATTAATCGATCGACACTCTCTCTCCATTTTCTTCATTTGCACTTACAACCATAAGTTCACGTTGCCGACGTGCAGTGAATTTTTGTGGCCTGATGAGTTTTGGAGGTGGAATTGCTCGTGTGTTACAGAATGGGTTTCTAAATGGCTGCCTCACATCCAAAACCATGAATCGACACCAATTAACCGTAAAGTAAACAATAAAAAAATAACAATATAATTATAATATTTAGCCTTGTTAAATTGTGGTAACAGTTGCTGCAAATTAAGTAGAACCTGTTTAATTGAGTGACAGCTTTTAATAAAATTACGCATTTTGATGTGATGTCACAATTCGTCGACCACTTAGCTTTAAAGGCGTGCTTTAGACATTTGGAGATTACGATTACCGTTTTACGACCCCTCACCCTAGGCGCGACCCATCATTTATGGAAATTATGGACAGCCCCTTAGTTGGGTTATATTGTGACAGAGAGAATTGCAGAAATCTAATTTAGTATGAACTACATCGAGAAACAGATGACAGACGTCTAACCTTACCGTAGAACCTATATATCTATGTAAAAAGTTTGTGATTTCCCATGGTTGATCGCGGCAGTGTGGAGTCTGTGGACCTACAAGGCATTTTTATCAATAGCACCCATGGAGTTTGGACGTTCTCTCTAAACTCATATGGTGTCAGTAAGCAATTAGTAATTTTATCCTTAGTGAAGCAGTCGATCTTTGAGGGATATGTGTGTATCAGGATTATCCAATCCGATATAGAAAAGAACAAAGTAAGTGGCAAACAGAGAGGTGAATTATAATCGGAAACATGGTTTCGTTTTCGGCTAGAATAACTGTTACATTATACCAAAGAACCTATATCCGATTACGTCATTGGAAATTCGCCTGGTATATTTAGAACTTGTTGTGAAACTGATGTCGTTTCTTAATCCTTCGCAGACAAGGACCAATATACTTACATCGCACGTAAGGTATTTAAAAATTGTAGCAATGTCGTATTTTAAACGGCTATGATACGCGTCATGTAGTTTAAAATAGTATTGCGAAGTGTCATAATGACAGAGAAAAGAGTTGTTTCATACAGAGCCGTATTAACCAAATTGCCTATGTTTTCGGCTTCTTTGGGCCCCGTGAGGCTTAACATCCCTAACGTCATTCCCAGTCCGCCGCGAATTTCTCGGCCTCCTGTGGTATAGTTTATTGAAATAATGTTACAAATGAAATAATAAGTGGAGAACAAAGAAAATAATAACATGTCGTCAGATAACCTTTAATTAGCATGAAGCCAAACAATGCCAAAATACCGGTACTGTACTGTAAATTTAAGCATATGTAAGTCTACCTATGCATGTATCTATGTGGTACCAGAGGCGTTAATATCGCGATAAATACTTGGTATTGCCGATACTTTGTCAGTATCGCAGCGAGTATTGCGATAGTTTTATTTTCCTGGTATCGAATGTGTATCGCGATACTTTTCTTTAGCCTGTCAGCGATACTCGGTACCAATACTTTTTCCCACTGAAATTCATATCAATTCCCAAGAAATACGAGAAGTTAATCGTTAGGCTTCGAAAAGTTTATGGCCATAAGAGGCCATATAAACCATTAACCTTGGATGCAAATAGATGTAATCATTTATAAATAGGGAAATGACCGAAGTAGGCCCATGTCCTTTCGCGATCATTGGCAGAAGTAGCTTGCCTAATTCTTTTGATAGTGTTTGCAAAGTTAGTCGATATTAAAAATCAATAGGACAGAGGAAACGAATATTGGCGGTACGATATTAGAGCATTGTTTTCAAACAGCTTGGGGGCCGTCCATAAAGTACGTACGTCGAAAACTTGACTTTTTGGACTCTCCCCTGTTGCAAGGTGTACGTTTGACACCCACCCCCCCCGAAAGTACATACGCTTTTGCAACCACCCCCCCCGACTTGCTTCACCCGCTATAGTGCTATAGTTCACAAATGGTAGCCATGTAGCCGTCTATAAAACACAGATCAAGTAGTTTTCTACGACGTACTATTTATGGACGGACCCTTCCCAGACTGTTAACATGAAGATGGATATACCTGATCGGATCGAAATTCAGTTTTTAGATGTTGCTTATTTTAAATTTTGCAGATTTGGCTACCTCAGAGATTAATATTTCATTTAATAAAACGCTATATAAATTCGGGCAGTCTTCTTGAAGGACTAATTGAGTGAACCTATTGTCACAGTGATCCCCTGCTCGGATCTTTTACTACAGTCAGGGTAATCCCGTGGCAAGCTGTCCCTCGTACGATAAGATGGCTACTTGTTTTAACTCCTATCTTTATCGCTACAAAGCCTCAACGATTAATAAAGGTTTTTATTAATCAAAATATGACAGTAGTAAATATAAAAATAATGAATGTTCGGATAAGAATTAGTTAAACAATCCATGTGTCTTCAACGTCCGTTCAGAGAGCGTCTCGTCCTGGAAGGTCTTGGTCTCTCCCGTGTCCACGTCTCTACCCTTCCTCTTGTTCTACGTCCCGCTATTATTCTTATACCCAGCGTTCTCTCGCTAGATAGACCTGCCTCTCGCCAGGCGAGGCTAATGATATGCCATAGTCCCATCTGTCATACTCAGATGTCGCTCGTGATTCGTCGTATCGTCCAAAATCGCCATCGTATTTCACATCATAATTTTTTTTCTCTGCGTTCTTTTGAGCGACCCCCCTTCCCCCCATACGCAAACATATGCTTTTCCTGGACCCCTCCCCCCTCTGAGCGTACGTACTTTATGGACGGCCCCTTGCCTGAAGGCTACTTAAAAGACATTGTGATTGGCTCAAGGGATTCCATAGGAGATTCCCTTTAATTATTATTGGTGCCTGAATGTTTCATGGTAAGAGTACTTTCTGCAAGCATGTTGAAAGTATTGGTATAGTTATTGCAATGCTTTTTAGAAAAAGTATTGGTATTGGTATCACAATACTTTTTATTAGGAAGTATTGGGATTGCTATTGCAATACTTTTCTTAACAGCCCAGCTATCTACTTATCCTGGTGAAAAAATTTCTTGTTAATCTTTCAACAAGCTGATCCAGAATATTGTCAAAATTTAATTTCCCAGGCTCAGACGATTCTACATGCATTAATGCCAAATGATTGAACTTTCATCTTTCAAACTGGATCGCAGGTAATTCTTAATACGTTTCAGAGCAGAAAAGGATCTCTCTCCAGAACAGTTTGTGACAAGTAGACTTGTAAACAAGTGTACATGTTTGGAAAAGTATCCTGCATTTTATTGTTAACAATAGGTTGAAGCTTTATCCCCTTATTTACACCTGTTTGAATTAGCCACACATCAGATTCAGGTTCATTCATATACTCTTGGTAATTAATACTTTTATCAGGGAGGCTGGTATTGAGTTTTTCTGGGTAGGCATTAATAATAATAATATTAATTGGTAAAATAATCGGCTAGATAATCGGTATAGGCAATGAAATAATCGGCAATAATCGATATCGGCATAATCGGCAAAAGGTGATAACGGCACAGCTCTTGCGTGTCGTCTGCATAGAAGTGAGATGACAGGCTGAGACTTGTGGCAAGCTAACCCTTGTGGGTGGTGAAGAGTATTAACAGCAGCGGTCTGAGCATGGAGCCCTGAAGGACACCACTGAGTTGTGAGCGGACGGCTGAAAGAACCCTGTTGAAGAGTACTCTTTCTCGATTACTGTGGAGGTAAGAGCGGAGCCAGTTGAGCGCAACCGAGCAGAGTTTCAGAGCAGAAAGGGATCTCTCTCCAGAATAGTTTGTCTTATGAAGGACGCTATCCTACTGTGCTGGAAGGTCCAGCAGACCATACAAGGCGTGGTCACCCGTGTCGATCACCTCAATGATATTTTTAACTACCTTCAGGAGTGCGGTCAATGGAAATTCCGATAGGCTGACTCATGGACTTGGAGAAGGCCTGCTGATGTCAGCTACGAGTTTGATTAGCTTCAATAGAAACGACTGGCTTGGTTGCTCGAGAGATCACAGACAAGGGTGACGTAAGCTTCCTTGTAGCTCGTCGGAAATGTAAATGGCATGGGGTGAGCAGGTCAATTCAGGATTTTAGCAGCCATATGGGCATGAGATATCTCATGGAGTACTTGTCCATGGCATCGTTGACCATTGGATACATCACGACAGACATGACAGGTGAGAAGGAGGAGAACCGATCAGTTTTTGAGATGTTGCAGAACAAGGGAGGCGG
Source organism: Bimastos eiseni (assembly GCA_959347315.1). Lineage (NCBI taxonomy): Eukaryota > Metazoa > Annelida > Clitellata > Crassiclitellata > Lumbricidae > Bimastos > Bimastos eiseni. The sequence continues at coordinate 43,429,397 of OY365807.1, read as the reverse complement.
CGCTCCATCAGTGACCATTCTGACATCAGTGACATCGATCAAAGAAATAGACGAAGGCAGAGAGCCCCTAAGCCAAACACCTGCCAAGTCCATAACTTATCACATGCCAGAGAGACACCGGATCATGAGATCGAACGAGATGATGCACTGATCTGAGCGATTCTCTCCAACACTCACGAGCCTCATCCATGTGAGACCTTTTGTAGCTATGCTCAAGCTGTCAAGTGAGATGCTTCGCCAAGTGGCTCTCGGAATTGTGCCATCTGTTGGATGAGGATCTAGAGCGATAAATGATCTTGACCATCAGTGTGTGGGTATCAAGCAGGGCCATGATGGCCTCATCGAATCGCTGGGCCATCACGGAGGTACCACCTGCGAGGAAACCGGACGTGGAGGAGTAGGCAAAGCAATTAGGAGGATGGTGTATGCTGAAAATGTGAGTAGATGTGACTAGCAAGTTGGAATGTTGTGGAGGAACATTTGAAAGATAGGATAGTGTGGCACTGAGAATGGAGGACGACAACCGGTTCACGGACCAGAAAGCCAGTGCCATCGCCAGAGATATTTGAGGAGTTGTTGAAGGAGGTCATGCAAGGGAGGCTATGGAGGAAGTAAATGTTTGCAATAAGAGATATGGGGGTTAGAAGACAAAGTGGATGTCCATGTGTCTTGAAGAGCAAAGAGATCTGGTGGATGAGAACAAAAAAACAAGGTTGTTTAGGTCAATACAATTAAAATTTTGTTTTTGACAGAGACCAAATGTTGAGAGAATAGAGTAGAAATCTTTTGTTGGAAGACCTGGTTGCATGATATGTGTGGATGGGACCAATTGGTCCCTTTCTGTGGAATGGGCTTTCTCCAGCTGTTTACTCTAAAATTCTGTCTAGCAGTCTCTCATCCTCCTTCATGTTTCTCACAACCTACTTCTTCTCGCGGGGATTTGCACACTGGCAGCGCTTCTGAACGGTTCACCCTACTAGAAGCGCTCTAGAAATGCTTAACACAGTACAATAAAAATGTGAGCATTTCTTGTTGCACAATAGTTTACACTTAAGTATGTGTTTGCTAACCTTCTTTATGTTGCCAGTTTTTTCTGTTTTAAACCATTGCCGTTGCATGGAGTGAGAGATCGGAAAGTCCACATTGAAAATTTAATGAGAATGTAGTAAAATTAATTGCGTATTCTGGTTCAAACATTTTGGAGTCATAGACTATTGCTGCAAGGTGTTTGGGCCTTTCCTTATTGCTTCAGATGATGTGGGTGTGTGTGTGTGGCTTCTATCTGTGTGTGGCTTTAAGGCTCGAAAATACAGTATATTCTGAGATAGCATAAGCACATATGATGTAATTTTTCTTGACAGTTGGAAGGGACTGTGGATTGGGGTCAAAAGACACTAGAGTTGTCCAGTATGGAGATGTCTGAATCAGGCCATCATCTGGTCAGCAATTCCAATGATCATTGTAGCTCGACCACTTTGTCTTATGAAGGACGCTACTCTACTGTGGTGCAAGGACCATTGCCGATACAGACAGAAACCCACATTGTGTTAGATGATCTGTCAAGGCTCCAGTCAACTATGAGAAGTTCTTTGTCAGTGACAGAACCTCAGTGTTTGAAGTCAGAACAGCAGCCTGTGACAGTTCAACCTTCGTTTATAGCAGGACAACAGATGCAAGAACAACACTTTTCAATGTCTGGTCAAATCATTGGCGAGGGTTCTGCTAGAGCATCCTCTCTGAAATATCCAACCCAGGTTACATCAGACATGTGTGATCCCATACCTGACTGTCTGCGTAGTTCATTGGTGCCTTTGGCTACTGATTTGACATCATATGAAGAAGATTTAGAGCAGATTGTTATTCAACCATACGAGCATAATGAAGAATTCAAAGAGGGACATTTTGATATTGTCTTGATCTACAGTGAATCTGATCGTGATGAGGCTTTAGCTTTCAGAGAAATTTTGATTAAGTTTGTAACTCTAGTGGATGGCAAACCTCCATCAATCTGTGTGCTAGATCAAAATGCTCATCTGAATTATATCAACTCTAAGTTCGAACACATGGAAGAGGCTCTTCGGCGCAGTACGTACATGTTCCTTTTTCTTACCAAAGATTTCTGTGGCGACAGTTGGGCGCGACTGCAGAGGGATGAATGTCTGATGGAGTCCATTCATAATACAGAGAAGAAATGGTGTGTTGTCCCCATTCTTACAAAGTCACGAAAAGAGGCTGACTATCAGTTGCCATTTGGCTTAAGAGCTTTGAAAGGAGTTGAAATTTCTCATATGCTTCGTGGAAAAACATTGAATTCTGTGGATGTGAATGCCTTGGGACCTAAAGATGTGGATCCTTTCTTTCTGAAAAACATGATGAAAATGTTAAATGATAGAATTTACTTGAGAATTGAGCGAGAGAAGCGACAACTGGCTAGTTTTCAAAATTGGTTAAAAGAAGAGAAGCACAGAAGATGGAAGGTGTTGCAAAAGGAAAAGCTTGACAATGAACTTCGAGAAAGAAAACATGTCACAGAAAGGCTGATTTTGCAGAAGGAGCTTGAAGATCGCAAAATGCAAGAAATAAAGGCAATTAAATCAGAAGCAACAGAAAAGCAAGATGCCAAATGCATCCGCCAACTGAGGGCGACTGAAAAACACAGATTTTCCGAGAGATTGCAACCTCTGATTCCTGAGGCAGAACCTGTAGGTCGGAAAGTGGCGACCAAAGCGGCAGCAACTGTTGAGTATCATCAGCATTATTATGGTACAGTACATCAGAGTCCAGCTGAACAGACAGTCTACAAAATCTATGGTCCAGTATCAAACTCGCAGATCGGTCGTGAAAATGTCCAGCACAGAGAAAAGGTATGTTAGTAGATATCTGCCTTGTTTGCTTTTAACTGTTTTGCTGGGATAGTTTAGTCTCCATTAGAGATGTACCGAACGGCAAGTTTTACTATTCGGCCAAATACGATTTGTAGGTGGCAGATGACTGACTGATACAAATTTATTTAACGATGCATCCATAACGAGGATGATATGAGTCGTAGGTGACAGCAGAGTGCAGAGAGCTTTTGTAGGTGACAGCAGAGTGCAGAGAGCTTTGTAGGTGACAGCAGAGGGCAGAGAGCTTTTGTAGGCCCATTTCAAAAATAAAGTGGAGGCCCCTTAAATGCTTGTACAAAGAAACATGAAATAATGTAGATATAATTCAAATCGTCTAAATAGCAGTTTTTTTTACATGAAGTTGATAAATGTTTACAATATACACAGCTTACAAAGTCAACAATTATTATTATCCTATATCGAGTGTTACATGCATATGAAGCCGGTATTGTTATAGATAATCTGACCTAATTATTGTTAACCTAATTAAATTTTAATATGAATTTTATTGAAAGTGGTTCAGTGAGTAAACTATATTTTACTCACTGTGCTGTATAAAAATCTGAAAAGTCTCAACGACAGGACTTTGATGCTGAGAAAGAAACAATGATATCTTGAAAATCAAGGCTTTGAACAATATTGAGTGCTAGGGTGTTTAATCTTTCTTTACCCATCTGACAGCATCTTCAATACATTTGAGATGACTTAAGGATCATAAATGCTACAGTTAGAAACTGGCAAAGTTAAGTAAATGCTACATGTTTTAAAATCCGATCTATAGGTTCAATTCATTCATCAATTTTAACATCTGCAGTGGTGTTTTCCTTGTCGGTTATGATCGAAGTTCTTTTAAAAAAAATTCTGTTGAATCAACTCGTCACAGATTCATTAGTGACATCACCTGTGTAGAATTCCACAAGCAACTTTGTTTTATAAAGAACCACTACAAGGTTCATATCTTTTGACAAATTGATCGATTGTGCCAAGTTGACATTCTGTTGCCTTTTCAAAAAGAAGTTTCTTATGGCTTTTCTATGGTTTCTGTGCGCCAGTTTCAAATTTCATCATTGTTAACTATGGTAGGCTTAATTATTTAAATTTCTGTAACTACTATCTGTAAACTAATACTGCACCTAGGCTAGAATTTGCCTAGGTGCAGTATTACTTTCGTGTCTATGAACTATCTTCTATTTTAGCCAACAAATTGTCAATTCGTTAATTCGTTGTCAATTTGACAGTAGACCCTTAGTTTGTAAATTTACTGGTAGGCCTGTTTCAATTGAAACATTTGCAACATGGTTAATATGGCACTGGCAGGGTGGGGCATAAAGGGCACAAGTATTTGCTTTTTAAAAATATTTTATTTAACTTACATGCATGAATGAAATAGCTTCAGATGACTCAAAATATTTTCCACTTAAAGTGAATTTCCCAGGCAACACTTTGTTGTGAGAACTTCAGTCAAATTGATGCATGAACAAACGATTTTGAAAACCACTTTGAAACATTCAAGTTTGTTGAGAATTCTCAGATGTTGCTTTCAAACAAGAAATCTTTCTTTGTTTTGTTAGTGAATGTTTGCAGACTGCTGTTAGTGTTCTTTTCCTAAGTTCTCTGACCATAGATATAGTTTATTAGAAATTATAAATCTATATAAATAAAGAGTGATCTCTGTCTGTGTGTCTTGGTCAGGCGATGCATTTGCAAAGTTTTAGAACTATTCACTCGAAACCTTCACCGTTCGCTCGGGGAACACCTGACACACGCAGTCGAGGGGTTCATGAAACCCGTGGATGCCCCCTTCATGGTCTTCAGGGCCAAAAACCTCTCTCAAGACTCCCAAAGGAAAGTTTCGTTCTCAGTCGCCAAGATCGTCTCGCCGAAACACTTGCTTGTCATATCTCTCTGCCACACCTTTTGTTCGGTAGATATGTGTTTGCACTATCGGTCACATGGGTTTGTACTTTTTACGCATTTGGACACTTTTACACCTATTGACCTAAACCTTTGCTGTTCGCTCGGGGAATGAATGGACGGTTTGGGAGATATACATTTCGACAGTTGCTCAGGTGGGTATGTACGCATTTGCACACTTTTAGACCTATTGACTCGAAACCTTTGCCATTCACTTGGGTAACACCCCCGAAACCCAATAGAGGGGTTGGTGAAGCCACCGTCTTCCTCCTGTCCAGGGCCAAAAACCTGTCTCAACCCAGGCAAATGCCGGGTGCCCCAGCTTGTGTACAATGGAAGAAGTTCAGCTGGTTTCAAGTACTGTTGAGAGGTGGATTGGAAGGCCCGGTTATGATCTTACCAGCAATTTCTTTCAGATTTATATGAATGTATCTTATTTTTGTTAATGTGGTTTTCCTATAGCACCCCTCAAGAAAGTCTACTCAGGAGTGCTCCCAGTCCAACGCCAGTCAAACAGGACAGTCCTATGGCCTGCTAAATGTGGAATTTGCTCAGTAACTTTGAGCATATTGAGGTTCTCTAGTGTTAGGTTTGTGTAGTGGACTCATTCAGTGGCTTTGCCAAGGATTTTGTGCGTTTGGGAGGCAGTTTTCGCAAGTTGTGACTTTGACCGATTGTCACAGATTGTCTGCCGACCAGCACACGACGAATGCCTTTCTATGTCTTCTTTGTGCCTTGCCGAATATCCAGGTGTACATCATCTTCCACCAGTGAGGGCTACTCTTCGACTTTATATCGTGTCTGCGATCGGCGTTGACATTCATCGCTCTACCCGTCGACGCAACTTTCACAGGGGCCCAGAGACTTTGAACATCCATGCCATTTGTCAGCTTGTCGATGAGAATCCGTTGGTTGATTCTATGTTTGTGCAGGGCCCACCCTAGTGACTATCAGCATAATGTGCAAAGTTTTGCTAACTGATATATCATATTAGTTCTTAATGACATTAGACGTCATATTAGCTAGCACAAAGAGCGCCTCTGAGTAGATTTCTTGAAGACGCGCTATATCAAGTTTAATTGATTCTAGGGAAGAACAGAGCAGGTTGATCTATTCATGTCTGATGCCCGGTCAATTGCCCCCTAAGTCAATTGCCCCCTAAGTCAATTGACCCCTAAGTCAATTGACCCTTCGGTTCGAAGTACTCATCCAAACATTTGGAAGTTTATTGGGTTCATCCAACGTAAACAAACACTTCAGCAGATTCATGCAAACCAAGCCTTGGCTGGTCATGTACCACAACCGAAAACAAAGAAATATGCGGATCCCAGGCACGTCTGCTGTCTGTTGTGCAAAAGTACAACGAGCGCACAATAATGGACTACTTGCGTAGCCCATAATCTTAGTTGTTCAAGAAATGAAAACAATACAATAGATTGCATATTCCTTATATAGATATCCTATGTAACATTTGTAAATGCAACTTCTCTATTGAAATCATAAATTACAATTTTAAACTTCCTGTTTTGCAATATACTTCAAAGGGGCAAAGACTAGATGAAAGAATGTTGTATGTAAGTAAGTATGTTAGTATGCACGTGCGCATGCAAGCAATGCCATGTATGCATGTATGTATGTCATGTTACCGTTATGCTATTCGGGGGCAATTGACACGGGGGGCAATTTGTCCTGATACCCTGATGCAGTGCCACCGGAAGTTCATTCCAGTTCATCTGACCAGCCACAGAGAAGGCGCAGAGCTGTCGGATAGTGGTTCGGGGACAGGGGCCAAGTAACGTTGCAACGAGCCACAGCACTGAATAGCTATAGTGGGCCAACCGAATTCTTGCACCGCCGTAGGATATATAGGTGCCAGACATAAACTTGGTGCAGGACCAGACCAACACCAGTGACCTGCTTGGCAGTGATAGGGAAACCAATGAAGAATATCTCACTTATGGCCATAGACTCGGTTGAACTTGGGAATGCTGCCCACAGGGCGGGCGGCCATGCGCAGGACCCTGTCTAGGCATCTGACAATAGAGGAGCCCATTATTTGTGGTGCTAGAGTTGTCCAGGCATGAAGGAAACTTTGTAGAAACAGAACCTGGTGAGGGAGTGGAATATCAGGCTAACTTGTCGAAGATGGTAGTAACGGGAGAATGATATCTCGGTATGGTTTACCGATTAATCGGCCGTACTAATAATCAGTAATGATAATTCACTAGTCAACAAGCATTTTGCTACTGGGATTCTGTCATCTGTATCTTACTAAATTTGGTGTGCTGACTCCAAATCCAAAGTCCGCTTTTGTCCATCATGTCCAGTTTTTAAGTTATGAGGCTGTTTATGTTTACGCGATTGCAATTAAAAATACTGTAGTGAGTCGTCGGTTAATAGTGGTTGTTTAACATAACATTGGGCACAACTTGTTGATTAATTCTAATTAAACCATTTTTTTCAAGTTTCTTAAAAAGAACATCATATCCACTTCTTAACCCTCAACAATTATATTATGAACAGAAGAAGTTGGGTTAATCTGTATTGACTGTTGCTGTTATGACTGTGGTCAATTCAATCCGCACGACCAACGAAAGAATCTTTCCCAAAGGCTTAAAACTGTATAGGAGCATTGTGTGCTGCGCTACTTGCTATTCAAGAATAGCACAGTGGTTGAATGGCAAATTGAAGAAGATATATTGTGTAATGTGAACCAATGAATCTCAAAGTTCTCATTCCTTCTTGGCTTAGTTTGGATATACCAAATACAGGTTCTTCCTGCATCTTGGGAACAGTCGTGATGATGCCAACCAGTATGGTAAAAAAAATTGGCCTAAACGAGACGATACTACACCAGGTAGATACAACGTGAGGCACATGCCGACAGTCAGAAAGTCTTTCTTCCACCATGGGACTCATAAAAATTATGTGAAGGCAATAGAACAATGGAACAGCATCTCAGAAGCAAGTTTGGCATTGAGAAAAGTGAAGTCAAACTTTTAACAGGGTGTATTTGTCGGTCTCGAAATCCGTGAACTGATGCCAAACGATGAGTTTACATGTAAGCTGAAGCCAGTTGAGTTAGCAGCCTGGGAAGCATTCGTGCTCATTGTCAAGGGCTTTCTTGGGACTTATGAAGCAGCGAATTATTGTTAAAATTGTAGAGAAAATGCTGACATCATATCAGTCTACGCTAGAATGTCACTGAAGATGCTCTTTCTACATTCTCATCTCGATTTCTTTCCACCCAATCTGGGCAATGTCAGTGTTAAGCATGGGGAAGTTTAGAATTCCATCAAGATATAAAGGGGCTAGAAAGCAGATATCAAAGGAAATAAAATCTCAGTATGAGAGGAGACTATTGTTGGTTCTTGCAACGACAGATGGATGTGTCGTACAAGCACAAAAACAAATGTCAGAAACATTTTTGAATACTTTGTTCTAATATAGAAGTTGAGATTAGAAAGCTTATGTTAACATGTGTCTTGTAATCATTTTAAGGAGTTTTAACAGTAAATACATTGATCAGAGACTCTCTTGACTTTATATATATACACACACAAATCAGTTTTGTTGCAAAGTGTCCATAAATTTAATTGCATGTACATAGTGAATGTATGCATAACTAAATATTTAGGTGTCCCCTTCGAAACCTTGCATGCCGATTTTCTCTAAAACGTGACATGATAGAAAAAAACCAAGAACAAGACTCAACATGCCAAATTCTATAATCGAAATTGTATTCATAATCTCCAAATTTCTAAAGTGCCACTTTAAAGCTAAGCGCAGGGCACCAACTTATTCATGAGTGCTGCGTCAAATCAAAAGGGTTATCCAAAGGATAGTCCATGGGCGGTCAGAGTTTGGTTTCCAGGAGGTCAGCAGGGAGGCAGAGTAGCTGTTAAGGAGGGTGTCGCTTTGGTTGAGGATTGACAAGTGGGATGTCAAGTAGTGAGTCAGGGTAAGAGTTCTTGAAAAGGTGGGACTTAAGTTTAGAATGGAAGGCCCGAGGTGTGATGGACAGAGGTGCTAGGAACAGATGATGCTGCATGACGGAAAATGATGGTGAAGGAACCGAGAAGGCACGAAATTCAGGAGGTAGGTCGTTCCAGAGACGTGGTGCGGCGTTTGATATTGCACGGTTGGAGAACTTGAGATGAGATGAGATGTAATGGGAGGTCGAGTGAGGGTGAGGCAAGAGGACGATCGGGTAGAGTGGGTTGGCTGGATGGTGAAGAGTTTGCGAAGATATTTGGGCTGTGAATATTGTATGGAGTTGTAAGTTAATGATAAGATTTTGAATTGAATGCGCTCTGGGATTTTTAGCTAGTGAAGTGATTTGAGGATTGGGGTGATGTGATGATGCTTGGGTGTTCTGGTGACGGCTCTGGCTAATGAGTTTTGGATTAATTGTAAAAACGTTTGATTTGTGTGGCTTCAAGGTTGAGGAAGTTGCTGTAGTCGACTTTGGAGTGGACGATGGAGGTAGCAATGGTGGAAGCAGTTTTGAAGTCGAGCATGGGTCGGATGAGGCGGAGGTCGCGAATGTGCATGAAACAGGAGCGATCGAGGTTTGAGATGCGATTGGAGAAAGAGAGATGAGGATCGAGAGTGACGCCAAGATTTCGGACTGTGGCATCCGAGGTGAAGGGAAGGGAAGAATAGTTAGTGGGTAAGTGAATTGCAGGGTTGGGTATTTTCTTGATTTGGTCAGGGAGACCTATGAGGATAAATTCTGTCTTGGAAGGGTTGAGGCAGAGGAGGTTAGATGCCATTCATTCAGATACTAAGTTTACTACATTCAGTAGTTGTGCAATGGAGGTGGAGAAAGGTTGGGGAGAAGGATATGTAGAGTTGAGTGTCCTCTGCATGACGGATTTTTGAGGGACACCACATGTCTATAAGAAACGGTTGAGTTTCCTTCAGTAGCAAGAAAAGTTAAAATCTGTTGGCCAATGTTACAATCGGCCGATAATAAAAACTATATTTTTTATTTTAGAATATCTTCAGTTTTCAAGAGCAAAATGATGACTGCAAAATTATTTTCTCAAGCTTACAGATTCATAATTTCTCCAGACGTAATGTTACGTGACACTGCCATGTTCTTGTGCTTAGGTGTTCCGGCATCTTTTTTCAATGACTAAAAAATAAAAATTGTGATTGTGCAAAAACCAAAAACCCAGAAATTTGATATATACTTCACAATTTCAATTTTTACATTCTGAAATTTATGAGTAAGTGTAGACTATAGATTATTATTATTGTGTCCAACAGCTAGTGGCGTCGCTACCATTGAGGCACAGAGGCGCGGCCTTCTCTGTGATTTTTTTAATTAGTTTTTTTATTGAAGAATTTTTCCCGTTGAAAAATAACCTGAGCCGCCCGAAATTTACAGCGTAACCACGGAGGCTGTTGACAGCTTGCTGTAATCATTATGCTCGAATTTCCTGCATTAGGCCTATAAATATTCGTTGCATAGCATTGCACTACCGTACTGCATGTACAATCTAGCTGATGACTTCCTCGCTTTGAATAACACCACTTCGCTTAGCAAAGAGCCTGGCATGAGCAAATCCGAACGCAATAATCAGGCCACGTATGGTTGAGGTCATCAATGACTCCTTAAACTCAACCTCTCATTTCTAACGTCAATGTACCTTGATGTCACATTTACATCCATTGTCCGTGACTTATGTGTCACCCGTGGTAGCACCCTGTCCTTCGCCAACCTCCTAAATATCTTTGCGACCTGATGTGACAATCCCATTGTCTCCTCCTGCCTTCTTCTGTCTGCCGATCCACTTGATCATCTTGTTCCACGAGCAAGGACTGCTATGACCCAACACTGTGCCTTTGCCATTGTAGGCCCTTCTGGGTGGAATGACCTACTCTCATTATCTGTAGCAAGCTTTTAATTGATATCACACCCTCATCCCTTCATTGATTAAAGACTTTCTTATTTCCTCGAGGAGGTCACACTGAGAGAGCTTCTGAATAGCTAGTACTGTAAGAAGCGCTATATAAATCATCAGATACGATAATACCTATTGCATATAATTTTCGTTCAATTCCGTATTGATACTGAATTTCTTATGCATTGTGTCTAATTTATTTAGTTCTAAAACAAGCTGTTGCATGATTACGATGACATCGTCACAAGCTTTACAATTATTGTTACACTGTTACAAAAACTCTTGGGGTTAAGGAGGAGATACAGTAGCCACCCTTCCCTACCCCACAATCATATAAAACAATCATATGTTCTGTTTTTTTTAACCGTGCTGGAGTTGGGAGCGCTCCTGAGTAGTAGCCTTGAAGGGGCGCTATATAAATCTCTGAAATGAATGAATTAATGAATATCCAATGTGCCTCTCTTGACCTTTAATCCTAGCGACGCCACTGGTGTCCATTAAATGTATATTGGTTGGTATAGCTTATTTTAGCGACATTTCTTTCGACAATGGAAGGTGAGTTCCGGCACATTTTTTTCTAGAAAAAAGCTCTGGTTTTATCTGAATTTACTTTACAACCGGCACAGTTGATGTTCTAAAGCAACTGGCACAATGTTCAAAGCAAATATTTCCACAGGCGAAAAGGAATTAAAAAACTATACAACTTTGAATCTTGTCCAGCATTTGCATTGTAGGCATGTTGTGGAATATGGCCTGTTTGAGACAGACAAAATAGAAAAGAGGCTTGACTTATAGTTTCCATCGGCAGAGATTGCTTGCAAAGCAGTGGATGTAGGCTTGAATGTCATCGGTGTAGGATTGGCTGAGGACAGCACCAGCCACTAGTAAGCAGTGAGGCTTACATATAAAAGTAGGCCAAGGGTGAAGTCATGTGGCAAACCAAATGGCGCTAAGACCCATGGAGATAGTGATACCAAGTCCCACCATAGAGAAGTGGTCCTGCAAGAAAGGGGTAAGCCAGCCAAGCATATTACCAGGTGACCCTGTGGACATTATTGTCCTTCTCATCTCACCTTTTGAATGCTTATTAATGCTTTATTTGAGTGAGTGTAATATTTGTTGTTATTATTGGTATTCAATTGACTGATTGCTCATTCATTAAACATCATTTAGACCACATCGAGAATGCATCTGATTCTAGTTTTACTTTAAGTAGTGCTAAATAATTGTATAAATGCAGTTACACTTACAAACATAGTTGCAGCTGTACAACATAGTTGCTGTTGCAGAAATATGAAGGTTGATGTGAGTCACAGAGGAAAATTTGTGTTGGTTTTGAGATAGAGCAAAGGCTCATTCTGCATCCCATGTTGCCCATGTTGCCCATGTTTCACTATAAGCTAATAACTAAGAACACCTTTTCTTCTTTGCTTATACTTGTCTTAGTTCAATCTGTGGTATGTTATGATGATGAATTCATGCTACAGGAAGACTCTGCGCATGTGTTACTGGATGAAACAAATTTGGAGACAGATGCACCAGAGTCCATTGAATACATTGTGGTAACTGAGGAGACATCCACTTCTCTGCAACAAGGTTAACTTTTATTGACTTCCGACTTTCTGCATACATCACTTTGCTTGATTGATGCTTGGCATTTCAATACTCTGAGGAGACTTTCATTTGATATCATAATTTGTTGCTAGGCTCTGTCTGAATGATGATGAAAAACATTCTTTGAAGGTTTGACTTGCATAACGATCTTCAGGCGGCACTGTGACACAGATTCAGTTCATGTTTAATCTGGAAAGTGTGAATCCTCCAGAAGCAGCTTATTAAATGACAAGGATGTGGTCTCGACACCGCAGTCTTGGTCTCGAGACCGGAAAACTGCGGTTTTGGTCTTGAAGGCATCGGTCTTGGTCTCGGACCATCGGTCTTGGTCTTGGTCTCGAATGCATCAGTCTTGGTCTTAAAGATACGGTCTTGGGATTGGTCTCCGTCTTAGGTTAGCGTTCTTTGTCATTTGCTGTATCAGAGCAATTTATTTGATATTTGTCGGTTATTTTCGATTAGAGACACCGGTGTTTTGGCCCTACATGATTGGTATCGATTTATGACGTGCTGACCATCTTTATATACATGTTACTGTGTGCAAAAAATGCGTTTAAAACGGAACCTGCCATTTCAAAATTTGCTTTCACAAATTTCAAGGTTTTGGAACAATCTAATAATTATGTGGTCAGCCTATCATATATTGTAGGTAATTTATAGTGTGTTATTCTCGGGCCATAGCAAGGGCTGAACCCGGCACAGTTCAGACTGGTCGGTAAAGCTGTTTCTGGACCATTGTTAAGATGAGTATTCTTCAACTATGAATTTAATGTTTAAAGCATGGTATTCAATCTTAGCCTCTTAATAAATTGAATTGCTTGTAACAAGAGCATCGGTCTTAGTCTCGGACCCTTGGCCTTTGTCTTGGCTCGGACCACCCGGTCTTGGTCTAGGTCTCGGACCACCTGGTCTTGGTTTTGGACCTCTCGGTCTTGGTCTCGAGGTTTTGGTCTCGTGCCCAACACTGCTAAATGAAAAGCACTTTCAGTGTTTGAACAAAGGAGAAGCATTATTTATGGTTGTTGCAAATTTCCCACATCGCCAAAAAGCTTTGATTTTGGAAGTTTTCTGTTTTACATAAGTTTTTATATAATTGTATCATAAGTAAGTATGAACTCTTGTAATAATCTGAACTATGAACTGGAAAGTTTTCTTTTGGTCCCAAGAAAAGTTCACGAATGGAACGATCTGGCAATATGCATCATCTTCTGCATATGTCATCTGGTTATTTTGATTGATTTTATCGGCTGCGGTCATTTTGATGATTATCTACGTCTAAATGCGGAATTTACACAGTAGCTTCGAACATGTTGGAGTTTTCTAATGCTGGGTTTGGGTACCAGAATTATTCGTTGACTTTTCAAGGATTTTCTGCGGCATTTTGTTCGCAAGTTGCCTACACCATGTGACTGCATTAGACCATCCCTTCTGATGTAAGTGGTCGGGTCTCGCCATGCAGTATTATATGTCTTGTATAGCAGAGTGGTTACCCCTCGGTGGAGGATGAGCAACGCGGCCATTGGAGTGACCTTGACCGATAGTCACGGATGGCTATTCAATCTACCGACCAAAACATGACGAATGCCTTTTCTACATTCTCGTTGTACATTGATGAATATTTAGACACACATCATCTGCCATCAGCAAGCGACTGCTTGTTCAAAACGTCCCGTGGCTGCGATCGGCGTTGACAGTTGTCGCTCTGCTCATCGCCCCAACTTGGCCCAGAGACTCTAAACATCAATGCCATCTGTCAGCTGTCAACGGGAATCTGCTGGCTGGTGCCACGCTTGTGTGTGGGGCCACCGCTGATGACTCTTTTTGGCTTACTGTGCATAGTTTTGCTAATAGATGATGCATTTTTACTTGTTAACTGTGACATTTTATACATCATATTGGCCAGCGTAGAGAGTGTCTCTGAGTAGAAATCTTGAACAATGCTTGATTACATTATTACATTATATCTAAAAGCTGTACTAATTTTAAAATGCAAATCAGGATTCATCACTAAATTACCAAGCCGATACCTGCTGTATATTCACATCCACTGTGAACTTATAGCCCTATAGCTGACTGTCTACATTACAATAGTCACCTCCATTTTTCACACCAGACTTAACTACTGAAGCTCTCCTTTTTACCCTCTTTTATTTAACTTGGCTTGAGTAAAGTTTTTCATGAATGGGACGTCGGACCGTCGGAGTTCTTTCAACTCTTTTTTAGGTATGGAGTCATTGCATAATTACGTAACGCTCGAGGGGGGTGGGTGGGGTGCTACAAAATGTTGCGAAACGTTACGGGGTGGGTGGGGTTAGCTGAACGTTATGCAATGTCTTTCATTTTTAAACTAATTAGTAATTAATTAAAAATACTCAATATAAGCTAAAAACCAAAGATTAAGTTTTTCCTTTAGTCGTGAAGGCTTATGAACGGAACGCTCTGGCGATATGAAATTTCTACAAAACGTTTTTCTCCCAATTTCTCAACTCACCTGAATATCTTCAGAAAGGCTGGGTTAATTTAAAACGTCATACGAATGCGGGGCGAAATTCAATATGCAAATCAAGTCTGTTTGTTATGCATCAATATTACGAAAAATTTACGATCGATGGCTTCAGGTCAAAGCAAATCAAAGTCAAGCTAAATCGAGTCAGAGCAAATGACACGACAAATCGTCAACATTTAACTTCCGAAATTTGAAGAATTTTCGATTCGATATTAAAACAACCGCCATTTCTCAATCGCATCATCTGAAGGCGTATTAGTTAAACACCTCGTGATGACTAACATGCAAATGCGGTACTAGTTTGGATCACCAAAAACGAACAGAGCTGCCGCACAAAATGGCCTGCGTTAGTTAAGAAAGACAATCTGGGCACACCCGCCAAGTTCAAAATTCAGTTCCAAGTGACGCTAGGCTGTAAGGCTAGTAGGCCTAGCATATAAATTTACACTAAACTAGCGTTTAGCCTCATAGCCTACACACGGCAGTGAAATGGAAATTAAAACATACTATTAAATATTATCTACCATTGATGGAGGTTAAATTTGGAGACCTCGGACTATTTAGGTCCATGTAAAACTAACTAAGTTTTGTTCAAAATAAATACGTAATGCTCGGGGGGTGGGTGGGGGTCTATGGAAACGTTACGATGCGTTACAGGGAGGTGGGGGATCAAAAACGGCCGTTTTCAGCGTTACGTAATTATACAATGGCCTCTATGTTCCCGTCGACCTACAGATGAGCTTAAATGTAATAGAACAAGTGAAAGTAAACATAGGTTTTTCAGGACCCTCTTTTATTGACTTTTGGTAATATGGTAGCTCATCTCAAGTGAAACGTCTAAAAAAATTCAGATTGCTTTTATCTCCAACACAGGTTGGGTTGTGGTCATTTGTACAGCTGGGTCATAGATCTGAATGATTTTACAGATGCTGGCCTTGTGACTGCGTGTGTCGACAGATCTGTTTCTGCAGAATGTGATGACACCTTGGAGGCAATGGCTGAACGGAAATCAACTGCAGTTTTGTAAGTATTTGGAATGTCTAATATGTGACCCATCTGACCAAAGCCAATCATAACTCAATTTTTTACAATTTCAGTGTCTTATACCATTTTAAAGGGTAAAGTCTCTCTTTTAAAATGACATAAACTTTATTGTTCTATGATATTTCTGTCCAAAGTTGTGAGTAAAAATATGGCTAAGTTGTTTGATTATAATTTTGAGATAAATGCATTTAAAGTTTGGTATGATTTTGAAATGTAAAATTCCTAACCAACCTTGTTCAGAATTGAGTGAAAGTTGAAACAGACAAACTAGCTTATGTTTGTTGTCTAATACAAACTAGCTTATGTTTGTTGTCTAATACAAACTAGCTTATGTTTGCTGTCTAATTCTGCATAGGCTAGATGACAGTCTAGGCTTTCTACTCATACCAAGTTTGCTATATTAGCCTCAAGCTGTGCTTGGCTATTAATGGAGGAAAAATGACAAATTATAAGAAGTCATAAAATTATACAACATTATTTATACCACAAAATCATCTAAAAGTCAATGAAAATAATTTTTTTTAAATTCTTGTTTTATGTGTTTAAAACATATATGTACAAGATTGACTTTTTATCACATTTTTGCAATTATCTCACAAACGTGTGTCATGACATCTGCATGGTTTTGGCCAAATGAGTCACATATATAGTTGTCAGTCTTAACTGAGTTAGTAGATTAGTTTACTATTTGCTACTTTATTTTTAGTTTTACTCAAGAGTTACATGTGCTGCATAAGTAAGTTACTTTAGTCTTTAATACACCATTTGCAAATGCACAATGGGACATGAATAATAGAAAGTAATGATTAATGGTATCGATAATAGTTAATTGTTTTGAGAAGTGGCCAACATCTCAAGATTTGTGCACATATTACACTAAATTTGTATCATTATCTTTCTTTGGAATTCGCTCAACAGTCACATGTCACAATGTTCTTCTGCAAATCAAAGCTAATCTAATGACTTCTCTAGTTCTGTTATAAAAATGCCAACACATCCACAATCACCACATTATGCTATGATTCGAATATTGTGAGGTATTGTGTCAAATTTTTAGTTCTAACCATTTGTTGTGTTTCACATCATTGAAATTCTAAGAAAGTTTTTTTATAAGTCATCCACTGTGTCTCATTTGCATAGTTTGGCTTCACAGGGAGGAAAAATGTTAAGTGCAAAAATGTTGCAACACAAGTTTTCAAGGGTCAGATTGTGGGACTAACTGTTCTATCACTTTATTTCCAACTCACATTCCAACTGCAATTCATATGTCCTCATCTGACAAGTGGGGTTACTGGAGGAGCTAGCAACCAGTCTCCTGCATGTGGTGCTCAAGTGGCTGAGAAACGAGCCAATCCAGTGCATTGTTTGCACATTCGTACTGTACTGTTCACGCGTTACTTGTCCATTCTCTTTGACTGCTTTTTCTCTTTGAACCCCATTGAGGTTCGGCGACTGTGAATTCCATCCTAGCTTTTAGTGCTGTATTTACTAGATTGTCAGAGGTATCGGCTGATTCTGTTGGCAGTATGTATCTGTGGAGTTCATTTTTGCTCACAGCAGAGATCAAGAAGGCTGAAAATGCCATTGTTGCAGCATGGCATATCTGAAGACCAATTCCTTCACTGAGAGGGATGCTGGAGCTAATTCTTGTCCGATGTTCCACATTTATAAAATCGACAATTATTTTCTTAATAGTGAGTCAGCGTAGCCTAGGACAAAAGTTGGCTGTACCTGTTGTTTACAGAAGCTTTAGCGTGCTTAATTAATTTTGCAAGACGACTAGGGTAACAGGACAACAACCCCTAGACAATGCACCCATGCAGATAATCCCCCAGACAATAACCTCCTGGATAGTAATGTTAAGACAAGAGTAGGCTTTAGAAATGTACGAAACAGCGAAAATTAATTATTCAGCGAAAACAGGCATTACAGCAAGTTCACTGCAACCAATTTTTTTTGGATCTTCCATCACAGCCTCCAAGAAAGAAATATGCTGACTCACAGATGCACGGATTCTGACTGTCATTAGAAACTACAAGGAGCACAATGTTATTGATGTATATCTACGTGGAATTTGTCTATTTAAGTGAACTATTTGACAATAAACAGCATTTTCTTAAAAAGATTTAATTTAATACTCACTTTGAATGATTCTCTAACAACTCTTATGTCTAGCAAAATCATTATAACTGTATGATTATTTTACATTATTTTAAAAATGATTTAAGTATTTGTATCAGTGGTGCATGAGATTTTCATATATTGTCCGGGGCTATTGTTCTAGCAGTAGTATGCCAAACAACATCACCTGTCCAAATGGCGTGCGTTTGAAGCTGTAGAACAAGAGATTGATGATTTTAGTTTCATAATTATTGAAGAGTATTTAACATTTGCTTGGTTCAGTTGAAGCACAAGCTTAGTTGACTCTTATGTGATCAGCTAACATTGTGGATTGCCACATGCGCCTTGCCTCCCAGTGTCAGATCGCCTAGGAATGTGACTCTGACTTCAGCTTTATAAGATTGGCTGTTCTGTGATGCAGAATTCTAGAAGCCTATCAGATCAGTCTTTTAGATGAATATCTGCCCTGCTGTGCTATGCTATATACCATGTCCGACGCTTGATACAGATCAACCTAACGCCGTTTACCAGGCCGACCTCCAGTATCTTCAATGTTTATCTGGTGACATGGACATTGATAAACTAGCATTATTATAATAGGTCATATGGTTAAGTAACTGTCAGACCACTTTCCCGTATTTTGTTAAGATTGTAGAGAAGTGTTCATGTTCTGTTCATCATGTGCTTCTCTTGTTAATCCCTAATCATTCTGATGCTGTTAGCAGGTATTTCCTCACCTGTCATGAAGTATAAATCAATTGTAGTCACAGAATTAGACAAGTCTGTTTCAGCTACTTTGTGATTGTCATGGGTAGACCATAACTCGATTGTAGATAACCCCAAACTTTAATCTATTTGTGGAAATCCCTGCTGCGGTAATCCTCAAAACAGCAGTTCGCTGTCACTGGTCAGACTAACTAACAGAAGTCATTTACATGTAGGTCTACTATCATCGTCAATCATACTTGTTTTTTGTTGCCAATTTTCACAAATCTTATCTTTAACTCAATGTTCAAGTTAAAGTACATCTAACACTCAGATCTAACCATTTTAATAGAAACAATCCGTATTTCTTGTATTCTTGCATAAAAATGACTAAACAACTTAACTTTTTAACCACAATATTATTGAAAGTGTTGAGATGTAAGCTATTCTATTGTCATGCAACAATTTATGATACTTTCTATCATGTCCGTATGGGCCTACTATATCCGTTACACTTTGACCACGGATGTGTCTCCTTATATGTTCACCTCAATGTCAACATCTTCAGAATAGGTAGATTATCTGGGGGATATTGTCCAGGGGGATATACTGTCCTGATATAAGATTTGACTTTGTATCTACAGCATTTCAGAATTATTGTTAGCACATGGTGATGCTAATTCTGGCTCCCATGTTAATGGGTTGCAGTATATTTAACTGTTGTGTAGGACTTATCTCACATGATCATTGAACTGAATGATATATGTATGGCTGGGTGCATTTTATAGGAGTTCTGATGCTGGTCTAGTTCTGTCTTCCTCTTCGAAATCAATGCATCCGGAGAATGATGATGAGATGTCTACTGAAGAAGATCGTTCCCCAGAAGTTGACCGTCCTCAGTCTCTGCCTGTCTTAAAGGGGGCACAAAACATGCTTTCACATTGTTGGCACACTCATGGAACTGATTTACCTTCTGGGAAAAGTTGTTCAACTACAGACAACAGCAGAGCCATTCCGGTGTCATCTGGAACAAACCTGGTGGATGCCGTTAAATCTGTGCAAGGATTTGCTACATCTCAGATCGTTTTAAATGATCAATCATTGCGACCAATGGCAGCTGTGATGCCCATTTGTCAGAAATTGTTACCAGAGCCTAGTGACAATGATCAGGAAGAGGATGTGGGGCTGAAGTTGCCCTGGGGTGAGGAGGAGAAGGAGGAGGAGGAGGAAGAAACTAAGTTAAGGTCTCCTTATCTTGGAAAAAGTACAAGATTCGTGAATTCAGAAAAAAATGTAACACATACTGGCTTGGACTGTAATAACAGAACAACATTGACAATAGCTAATGCAAAATACCAGGAGACTGTAGCAGATGCAGGACAGGAAAACAGTTTTATGAAAGTAGTTTTAGACTCAGCTGAAGCATATAGCAGCTCAATGATGTTTAAAACAAGGATAGAAGAAGAGATTGATCAAAAAGCAGAGGATGTGATGTGTGGGGTCCCAGGCAGATATGACGTCTCAGGCACTGAGGAGGAATCAAAGCCTGGAGGTGCAATAGAGTTGGCTGAAAGCTTAACGGGAAGTTCATCAGTAGATCCGATGTGCTCACAGGGTCAAAACTTTGTTATGAAACAGACTGATGGTAATCACGGATCACCGGGTTCAACGCCTAGGCTCAAAGTAACAGCCAATCATGCTGCAGAGAACAAGTCAGCCTGCACAGCTTCATAAGACTTACTTGCCAGTTTGCATCTGATTTTCTGAACTTAATTCTTGATTTGCTGTAAAGTCTAGTCACCAACTGTTTGTGAGATGTGTGTATGTCCTATAATTTTATGGCAGGCACTTTGTATAAATTTATTGCATGCACATCTGGTAGAGAAACTTGCAGCTAATTTCAGATCTGCTTTAGACCAAACCAGAGACTGCCAACCCAACATCTCTTTGTAATCTAAAAGTAGTCCATATGAACTTGGTACAGTTTTATTTAAGACAATGCTTATTTAATTTCATTAACTTTAGGTGGAGTTCATGAGGCCAAACTATGTAGCACTGAGCTGAGAAATGGATAGAAATAAATGTCTTGTTTTGAGATTCGTCTAAATGTTTTATATAATGTCTAATGCAGAGTGGTGTCTACAAATGGGTTTGGGAAAATGATTTCCCATGGTTGCCTGAAGTAGGAGTGTTTAACGTTTTGGACTTAAACTGGGGTTGTCGATTTGCAATTATATAAGGACTCCAATACAACAATTAATGCTAAGTCAGCAAGAGTGGGATGTTTGTTCTCCCAGTCCAATTGGGGCATTTTAGATGCCACTGCTGATGTGCTGCATTTTCCAGCTGAATATGATTGCTGCATTTTCGATGGCATCAGCAGTTGCCATTGAAAGTTCAGTTGGGTTGAGTTGGGTACATTGTTCAGGAAATTGATTGATCAGATATTTGCCATTGGACTGCAAACAAATGAATATTCTGGGTCTGAGCAGAACCACTGCAACTCACAGCTTTTTATAAATTTACAATTAGTCTGTGTGCATCGGAGAATGCTCCCAACTACCTTCTGGCTCTCTGTACTAGGGTCTCTATTCCGCACCGGGCTTTGTAGCGTTGCTCCTCTTATACAAATAAACTCTTAATTATTTAATATAGGTAAGTATAGAATAAGCAAGTTTAATTTAGTGACGGGACTTAGTTAATTCCGAATGCCATATTAATGTAATAAAACTCGTGTTTAAACACAAATAGTTAATCATTAGACAATGTCTGCCAAATTAGGATAGCGCTCAGTGTTAATTTCGTTCACGAAACTAGAACTAAATTAAATTTGTGATCGTTCACGAAAACGAGAACTAGAAAGAAATTAACAACTAGAACTAAATAAAAACGGAAAAGATTTCTACAGAACTAAATAAAAACTAAGACGAAATTGAAATCGCGAACGAAAACTATAGAAATTACAAGTATCAATTTCTTTCCTTCCGTGCTAATTCAAGTCAATTCCAAAATGAAGCATGAGGATCTGGAGCATTGAAAAGTTCAAATTTCTGGCAGCAAAGTTGAATGGATAAGACATATAACTACTAAGTAGCCATAATGTTGATATCACAACGGGAAAATATCCAAGAAGAAATGGACAGATATTTATCAGAGGTGACAAAGTATAGTGGAGACAATGCCTCTAGATTTTGGTCCGAATAAAGGATGATTTATCCAACATTATAGCTTTTCTAGTTGAAGATCTTCTCGTAGCTTTTGCCTTCCAGGCTAATGTAGAAAGGATCTTTTCTTTATGTAGACCTTTAACTGGAGACAGACGCAGCAGGATGTTATAATCTTTGGAAATGCGAGCTTTTCTTAGGCTAAATTTGAATGGGTTAGAAGAATACTCGATAAGCATCATTCCTAATAACTCATGGATAATGAATGACCTGGGTCTGATTTATTGTGGTTTTCTAAAACAATATCGAAAGATTAGACAATCGTAAACTAAAACCATAACTAAAATAATTGGATAAATAAAAACTAAAACTAAAATGATTTTCAGAAATAGAACTAGAACTAAACTGAAATGAATCACATCAAACCGAATAAAAACAAAAATGATTTCTTGAACGAAAAATAACACTGATAGCGCTATATGAGGGATTAACGTCTGAATTATCGAATAAGCAAGTTTAATTTAATGACGGGACTTAGTTAATTCTGAACGCCATATTAATGCAATAAAACTCCTGTTTAAACACAAATCGATGTGAATCGTTAGACAATGTCCGCCAAAAATAGGATAGCGCTATATGAAGGATTAACGTCTGAATTATCAAATCAACCAATAGAAGCGCACCATTATGAACTGAACTATATATCATAGACATCATATATTACCTAGACTGCCGAAGGCCACGGCGGCGTCGATTTCAAACCGACTGACGGAAATGTCGGTAAAGATTTGGTAGAAAGCCGGCCACTCGTTCCCTTCCTCTACGATGTTCGTTAATCTTGTAAAGCTCACAGCAACCTCTTGATTAAAATTTTAAGCTTAAGTAGGGCCTGCTGCTCTTCATAGGATTATTTACGAAGTCCGTTAGCAGGCATTAGGCCGTATTTGTTTGTTTATTAGTTCAGTGTGCGAGTTATAAAAACATTATGATTAGGCCTACTTCTGGTCAGATTAGCAGGCGTTGTTGCTTGGCTATTGCAAATTGAGGATCCATCAAGTTCATAGCCCTGGATATTAAATTTAGTAACTTATGGCTAGATTAGCAGAAAAGTCAAATAAGCACCAGGCTCTTTTTTGATTCGTATTTCCATCGTGCGTGTGCACTGATGATTTGTGAACATGATTTCTCTAGGTTGTTCTGTGAGTGTCAAAGGCATCACTCAGATTCCTCGCGTCTGACATCTTTCACATTTCCTTCCATTATATATTGAGGAACGGAAAATTGAGACTTGCATATTCAATACACTTAATTTTCATTAGATTAGCAGAACTATAGGCAGTTTTTTAAGAGGCTCAGAGCAGTTCTCTGAGATAGTCTTGAGTTGAAGCTTTTGAGCAACACTTTAGAAGCTTGAAGTTAACGACTGTGGTACGAAGTGTTAGGAACTTCCTTTTTCTTGGCTTTGACACATGAAGATAGATGGGCAATTCACTCCCTGATCTTCCAACTTGCAGTATGTGAACCTGTGAGCTTAATACAATTGGGTTAGCTGCCAATTGGTGCAGAAACTTGCATCAACTTTCTACCTTGGTGGGGATTTTAACCTGGTAGCATAACAAACGTTTGACAATACTAATTGTTGGAATATTGTGCAGTGTAAACTTCAAGACCACTGGATTCAACACCAAAGCATCATCATTCTGGCCAGCAAATCATAGGTCATAAACAAAGAGTAATTATTTTATCAATACTTTCTTCAGAGCAAGTTTGTAATCTCAAGATGCCCTTACTGGGCTACAGGCCTACACCATATTGGTCAATAACAAGCGTGTACTATAAGTGGCTGGGAAACCACTGCAGCTTTTCATTAAAGTTTCAATGCAAAAATTTCACTTCTGCCAACTTAAACAATAACTTTTTAACCATGAACAACAAAAATGAAACTGGTTAAAAAGTAAGTGAAACCAATACACATATGCAACAGTAACTTGTGACTACAGTAATTTTATAATAAAATGACAGACTGTGATGGGCATGTCACATAAATCCACATACAGAGAACAATAGATGAACATTGAGTGACCAAGTGAGCTGAAGAACTTCACATAAATGCTATTCATGTGATCTCAAATCACTAGATTAGCAGACAAGAAAGAATAGCATAACATTTGATTGATGAGCAAATAACACACTCATAATGGCGGAAAACATTTTCCCTGCTGAAAAATCTAATGTAAAAGTAAATTAAGGCAGTAAACTTATCTACAAAGATGCTTGACCATAAAAATGATGACAGCCTACTGTACAAAGGTCGAGATTCACATGCTGAAGTGTAAACATAATCCACAGTATGAATAAACACTTCATAGAGCAAATTAAGTACAGTATTCACAATTGTCCCAAATTCCGAGGATGACTTCAGTGGACCAATGCGGGAATTCACCGTGGATCAGTTCCATGAACTGCTCCTCCCGTCACAACGACGCCAATGGCTCTAGCTCGACGTACGATGGCTTCTGACTCCATGCGCGTTCCCCTGGATGGAGTATCGGGTGCAGCTGCAGATTCAGAAAGTTCTATGGCATGGCTCACGTCGAGGCTGCACTCCTTATCGAACATTTCTTCGCCTGAGAAGTTGGCTGCGAAACAAAGGTCGAAACTCAAACCATATAGCTCGTCCATGGCTTTCTCTATGACCAAGCTGCCGCAATAAGCCACCACAATCTGATCCATCAGCATCAGATCTGCTAACATCGAACTCGCAGCTGACGTCGATGAACTCCGATCAACCGAGTCGACTGCACGCACACTCCCCTTCTTCACTGCGGACCCACGGCAGGTATGCTCGTTTCGCCATTTTGATCGTTGAGCATACTTTCCACTGAAGGCATTACCGCAGAGAAAACAAAATCAGGCCTTGTACATTATCAGTTAGCAAATTTATAACGCGCAATAGGTAATTCAAAATGTGAATCTGAAGCACGGATAGTCAGCCAGCAGGTGAAGATGCACTTAGATTTATGAAGATACACTTAGGTTTTTAAACCTCTGAAACTGAATATCATCTGTATACTATTGTAATTGGATTCCAAACTGCTCAGCTATAATGATTTGGGAAGCAAATAATGAAGGGCACTTCAGCAGGATCAACAGTCAATCCATATAAATAATGCATTTTCAGGAAGATCCTCGTACTTCATTTTTATGGTACGGGGTACAATATGACCACGTAGACATGATCTGTCACAAACCCAGAACTAAGTATATTATCTGGTGACACAGCCAAAGCTGATTCAGGGAATCCAGGTTCCAACAACATCCAACAACAACACCCAAGGCTTTGAAGAACACTAGCTTCGAGCTTCTTTCTTTAATGCTGTGGATATCCGAAAATGCTACATAAAGTCTGTTGATTTTGGCAGCCATTGCATCCATCCACTTCTTTGTCAGCTCTAAATTTTCAATGAAAATCCGCAAAGAAGTAAATCAGACCTTTTTTTTGCCACTACAATTAATTAAATTTGTAATGCACGCATGATTCACACAGAAATGCCAATATGAGGTGCATATCGTCAGTTGCCAGAAGAAGATGTACTTATATTCCAAAATCCTTCAAAGTCCAAGAAATATTTTGTGCCAGTTTCTGAGGGAAGTGAATATGTGCTATGAAGTCCATTAAATTCTTTGGAGCAGAAGCAAGTTAAGAATGCATGCCCGTATCTGCATTGTTGCTCAGCTAAGACATTAACTTGCAATGCGAAGGAATATAGCACCTCTGAAGAAAACTATGAAAGGAGTTTGCAGTAATTGAATTGATTCCCGCATGCATTCTCAGTGTAAATTTATACAACATCCAATCAGGAAACCTACTCAGAGCTGGCCTATTCTACCTACCCTGCACTAGCCGATATGATGCAAAAAGTCATAACGTGCTTACAGACTGGGGTGGGGTAGAATTATGTCGATTGGGTTATAACGTGCTTATAGACTGGGGTGGGGTAGGGGGTAGGTAACATATCTGTTATATAATATAGGGGTGGGGGTCACGGCTGCTGTTATACCGTTATTAGGGATAGGAGGTGGCTCGAAAATTGGGATTTTATGGATTATATAATATTCTGAACGGCCCCTTTACAGCCGCACTTCTGATGTTTGTGTAATTTTTGCTGGTTTTATTAATACTTCCAACAAATCGATTCTAGGAGAAAGCATGGGTCATCCCTTTCCCTTGTATAGGTCTTCCCTTTCAACTGTCCTCTCCAGTTGAAAGAAGTCAATCGTCGTCTTCCCATGTAAGCGACAAAGAGAACGAATTCATTACAATTTAAAAAACATCAATAGGCCTACATATAATTAAAAAATGAAAATTATTGTAAATTAAAATGCATGAATGCAACTGAATAGTGGTGCTACGTAAAGAAATCCCAGAGCCATGTCAGCTACGGGAGGTGGAGGCGGTATAGAGTAGGCCTAATGGATAATCGATAACACACAGACGCAGAGCTGAGGAACCGAGTTCGATACTCGCATTTCGCGAAAATTCGACTAGTCCTTCTTTATTAGATGGCGTTTGTCTAATGGTTATATGTATAATGTAATCGGCGTATTGCATGGCTGCCGACAGCTAAATTTGACTCCTCAAACAACCTTTAAACAGGTGGGGATTGGTAGTCTTACGTAAACTCTGGAATAAATACCCGCTGTGGCGATTGTCGGAGGGCAGCAGTTGTCCTGGGGGCGGCAATTGTCCGGTGGAAATAATCCGTGGGGAGGCTTATGACCGTCACTCACAGACATCACACGCTTAAGGCATGAGTTGGGCATGCATCAGTAATAATAACATTTTATAATTTATCATAATATAAATTAAAATAACTTTATTGATAGATCATAATAATAACATTGAATATAAATATAATAGTTATAAGAATCATAATGAAAAAAGCGATCAAAAAAGTAATGATTATAGAAAAAATAATGGTTACCAAGTAATAATCACAATAATAATACTGATAATACTACCACTAATAATAATAAAATACAGAGCGTAGTCGCCTTCCCACATGCGGGTGATTGGCCCTGGCGCTCCCCATGAGCGCTTGCGGACTGAGGCTGAATGATGAGGCAGTCCGCATTGCGACAAGCCTGCGTCTTGGAGTCGAGCTTCGTGCTCCTCATGAGTGCCTTTGAGGAGCTTTGGTCTAAGGCGATGGCTCACATGCATGCAACCTTAGGCCGGGTCGCACTGCCAGAAACGCCAAGCTAAACGGCCACAAAGGAACCTTGCGGACTTGCTAGGTCTGATGGGAGACGCCCGGATGATGTGACTCTAATTCCTTGAGAGGGTGCCAAACGCCCTGCCTGGGAGGCCACTATCATTGACACCCTATCAGTGTCATACCGCACCAGATCAACTGAGGTTGCGGGTGCTGCTGCCGACTTCGCAGCAAACAGAAAAGCATAAAAATACAAATACAAGCTATTTTGTCACCTTACTGTCTTGTGCCCTTGCGGTTTGAGACTCTGGGTCCTGTCAACCAGGATAGCCTGGCACTGATCAATCTCCTTGGCCACCGGTTTACCCAGGTATCAGGCGACAAAAGAGAGACAACCTGCCTCTATCAGCACTTGTCAATGTTGTCCAGCGCTTCAACGCAGTCGCTTTTTGTAGCACTTTTACCACACAAAAAATCATTTGCGAAGACTATATCCAACCCAGAACAAGGTGACCGTTCATTTCGGCGCAGATCATTTCGTTGCAATTCATTTCGTTCGATAACGGTTACGGTCAGGTTAAGCATCGTGAGGGTCAGTTATTGTCAGGCATTGCCTGGTCAGGGTCGGTTAGGGTCAGTGTATGCGTCCTGAGGGTCATTTAGGGTCAGAGTTAGTGTCGTTTTTAAGATGCGACGAAATAAAATCCGACGAAATGATCTGCGTCGAAATATACAATGCCCAGTAATTATTTTAAATCCTGAGGGATCAAGTGTAGGCAACTACCTCGAGGAAAAATTAAAAAGCCAAGTCATAATCCTAATCATAATAATAATAATATTATTATTATTTTTATTATTAATATTATATAATTGCAGAGTTGAATGTATGGTAAATAGACCCGCTTAAATGCTTTAAGCTGACGCTATTTAAAGGTCGACAGAACTACATTTCTAGTCGATCGTGCTGTAAGTGCTGTAATATGCCAAGCATATTTCTGTCGACTGCAACGGCCTCTGTTGTCAAAAGCGGCCGTTAAACACCAGTCGGTCGTGCAAAGTCACTCCATAAATACACTGGAATTTCTGTCGGCCTTTGTTTCTAGAAGACGTTTTTAAATAATAATAATAATAATAATAATAATAATAATAATAATAATAATAATTGGTGGTCCAGATGGCATAACTTCACAACACTTAAAGGATCTGATGGCCTATGGAGAAGATGACAACATCGGGCAACATCTATCTGACCTTGTCAATCTGCTCCTAAAGGGAGGTCTATCCGAAGAGGTGGATGAGGTCATCTATGGGGTAAACCTTTTAGCCCTGAGCTAGAAGGACGGAGGCATAAGACCGATCGCCGTGGGCTACACATGGCGTCGTCTGGCGGCAAAGTGCGCTAATTCGCATGCGGTAACAAGGTTGTCTCAACTGCTCGCCCCCATTCAGCTTGGGGTAGGCATTCCAGGAGCCGCTGAGGCAGCTGTCCATGCGACACGTCGTTGGATAACCACAATGCCTGAAGACAGCGTCCTAGTGAAGCTCGACCTCGCCAATGCCTTTAACACTCTGCGCAGAGATTGTCTTCGAGAGGCAGAGCTCTATCACTTTGCTCACGCTGCCTATTCAAACCGTCCACTGTTGCGCTATGGTTCAAACATAATTCGATCCGAAGAAGGAACGCAGCAAGGCGATCCTTTGGGACCTCTGGAATTCTGTCTTGTGCTGCAACCGATTCTGATGAAGCTTAGATCGGATCTGCGTATCGGATATCTAGATGACCTGACATTGGGAGGTAACAAGGAAACAGTGGCCGACGACGTTCAATTAATCGAGCAGGAATCAAAGGATCTGGGATTGCTATTGAACCGCAGCAAATACGAAATCGCGTGTCACAACATCCAGATGCCGAACAATGACCCTGAGTTTCAAGAGTTCACGAGCATAACCCTCGAGGACATGACCTTGTTGGGTGCACCTCTGATTCCAGGTCCAGCTGTGAACATGGTCGTTAATTCAAAGGCTAATGACCTCGAGAGGGCAATTGCGCTGATTGCCCGGGCTTGGCTCAGTTTCATCAACTGCTGAGAGAAGGACTGTCAACCATTTTAAATGTGGACCTTGACAATGACCGCTGGCTCCAGGCTTCTTTGCCGGTGAGAGATGGTGGTTTGGGAGTTCGTTGTGCATCTACGCTGGCACTTTCTGCCTTTCTGGCTTCTGCTGCTAGTACAAGCGAACTCCAGGCTTGCATCCTACCAACAGAGTCTGCTGAGGAACCATATGAACTTGCGAGTTCAGCACTCAACGCTTGGAAGACCCTGACAGATGCAGAACCACCAACAGGAGCAGCGAGTCATCGCCCGAAAGAATGGGACCTCCGATTCACAGACAAGGCATGGAAAGGTCTGCTGGAGTCCAATAACAATCCATGTGACCGTGCTCGCTTGCTGGCCTCAGGAGCACCTCATTCTGGAGACTGGATGCTAGCGCCCCCTGTGACTGCCCTAGGCCTGCGCCTCTCAAACGAGGATGTACGAATGGCAGCCGAGTTGAGGCTAGGAACGACGCTCTGCGAGCCACATTTGTGTCACCAATGTCAAGAGAGCGTCGACGCAAAAGGGCTCCATGGACTAATTTGTAGAAGGGGCAGCGGAAAACAACAAGGACATAGCATGTTGAACGATGTCATCTGGAAAGCACTTGGCAGAGCGAAGATTCCAGCGCAAAAGGAACCTCTCGGCTTGGTAAGAGAAGATGGAAAGCGACCGGACGGCGTCACGCTCATTCCTTGGACACGTGGTCGATGTCTGGCATGGGATGTGACAGTGCCCTACACCTACGCCAAGTCACATCTTGTCGACACATCTATCAGAGCTGGCGAAGCAGCCTCACGCGCAGCTAAGACGAAGAGGGCCAAGTATTCCACCATAATCAACACCTTGCGTCGACCGTATCGTTCGTGGGCGCCATCCTAGCCGTGGAAGAGTGGAGCGACTTGTACCATGAGGAAATGTTCAACGTTCGTAAGGATTCCCTTCCAGTGACGATGATACCTGTCCCAATCAAACAGAAGACCTGGGACAGATTTTTGATAAACGAAGATAAAGCGAAAGTCTGGTCCGGATGCGACAACCCACTTAGTCAAAGCCAGAATGCGAGCATTATCTGCCCAGCACGCCGCAGACTGGCTTTGGACTATCCTTTTGGCGTCCTGCGGGCTGGGATTAAACAATGAGGCGGTCAGGGTTGCGGCAGGACTCCGCCTAGGACTAGTGCTCTGTGCACCGTATTCATGTCAATGCGTGGAGTGCGTCGATCCGGGTGGACATAACGGTCTGGTCTGCAGAAGATTTATGGGAAGAGAAGCACGACACTGCCATCAATGAAATAATCTGGAGAGCTATCTTGAAAGCGGACATTCCGAGCTCAAGAGAATCACCGGGACTGATCCGCACCGATGGCAAGAGACCAAACGGCGCCACATTAATCCCATGGGCGAGAGGCAGGCACCTAGTATGTGGCGCAACAGCTATTCACACATGCGCATCCTCTTATGTACATCTGACACCACCAACGGTCGGGGGAGCAGCAGAACATGCCGCAGAACGAAACTGCATCAAATACTCATCCCTCGCTAACACGCATGATTTTGTGCCAGTGGCCATCGAATCACTGGGCTCTATAAACCGTACCAGAATCGAGGTTCTACAAGAGCTGGGCCGCCGTATGACACAGGTGACGGGAGACACACGCGAAACAACTCATTTTTTTAAACGCTTATCTATTTGTACACAACGTTTTAATGCAGTGGCATTCAGGGGCTCTTTCGTTCAGCCCGACGGGGACAAAAACCTTTAACGCACTTCTGTATTCTCATTGAACCTAGGGACCTTTTCATGATGATGGATGATGATGGATGATGATGGATAATGATGGATGATGATTGATGATGATGATTGATGATGATTGATGATGCTGATTGATGATGCTGATTGATGATGACGATTGATGATGACGATTGATGATGACGATTGATGATGACGATTGATGATGACGATTGATGATGATGAATGATGATGATGATCGATGATGATGATTGATGATGATTGATGATGATGATGATGATGATTGATGATGATGATGATTGATGATGATTGATGATGATTGATGATGATGATGATGATGATGATTGATGATTGATGATTGATGATGATGATTGATGATGATGATTGATGATGATGATTGATGATGATGATTGATGATGATTGATGATGATGATCGATGATGACGATAGATGATGATGATTGATGATGATGATTGATTGATTGATGATGATTGATTGATGATGATTGATTGATGATGATTGATTGATGGTGATTGATTGATGATGATGATTGATTAATGATGATTGATGATGACGATTGATGATGACGATTGATGATGACGATTGATGATGACGATTGATGATGACGATTGATGATGACGATTGATGATGATGAATGATGATGATGATTGATGATGATGATGAATGATGATGATAATTGATGATGATGATT
Source organism: Bimastos eiseni (assembly GCA_959347315.1). Lineage (NCBI taxonomy): Eukaryota > Metazoa > Annelida > Clitellata > Crassiclitellata > Lumbricidae > Bimastos > Bimastos eiseni. The sequence continues at coordinate 43,397,757 of OY365807.1, read as the reverse complement.
GATGATGATGATTGATGGTGACGATAGATGATGACGATAGATGATGATAATTGATTGATTGATGATGATTTATTGATGATGATTGATTGATGATGATTGATGATGACGATTGATGATGACGATTGATGATGATGAATGATGATGATGATCGATGATGATGATGAATGATGATGATTGATGATGATGATTGATGATGATTGATGATGATGATGATTGATGATGATTGATGATGATGATTGATTGATGATGATTGATTGACGATGATTGATTGATGATGATTGATTGATGATGATGATTGATTGATGATGATTATTGATGATGATTGATGATGATTGATGATGATGATTGATGATGATGATTGATTATGATGATGATTGATGACGATGATCGATGATGACGATAGATGATGATGATCGATGATGACGATGAATGATGATGATTGATGATGATGATTGATGATGATTGATGATGATGATGATTGATGATGATTGATGATGATGATTGATTGATGATGATTGATTGATGATGATTATTGATGATGATTGATGATGATTGATGATGATGATTGATGATGATGATTGATTATGATGATGATTGATGACGATGATCGATGATGACGATAGATGATGATGATTGATGATGATTGATTGATGATGATTGGTTGATGGTGATTGATTGATGATGATGATTGATGATGATGATTGATTGATGATGATAGATGATGATGATTGATGATTGATGATGATGATGACTGATGATGATGATTGAGGATGATGATGATTGATGATGATGATGATGAATGATGATGATAATGATTGATGATGATGATGACGTCAATGGCTGACGGCGACTACTATGCTACGTCTATGGCTGACGGCAACTTTCACAAATCTACGACGACTATATCCACGAGGATTATATCCACGACGACTATATCAACGACAACTATCGCAAAGCCACGACGACTATTCGTGCATCCTAGGAGCCGAGACTGCAGGTCGAAGGCCAATCGACAAGGCTCCCCGATGACGTTCTCCAGACGACGACAAAGATTCGATTCCGATCATCCCGGCGACGACTACTCTCTACGATCGACTATCCGATCCCTTTTATATTAACTTGCTGTATTAACTTGAAGACAGTAGATAGTAGAGACTACACAGCAGATAAGAGACAGTAGACAGCAGAGACTACGCAGTAGATAGTAGATAATACACAGTAGATAGGATACAGTAGATAGTAGATATCTACATTAGATAATTAGATATCTACAGTAGATAGTAGCTAGACTACAGTAGATAGTAGATAAGCGTATGGGGCCGTTCACATATTATATAACGCTCAAGGGGTAGGAGGATGGGTTCCGGTTTTGTTAGCGTTATATTGTGTAGGGTGGGAGGGGTAGGTTGAAGATTTTGTTATATAACAATTTTTTTTCCAGCTTATGCTATTTTACCTGTTTGCCTGCCAATTGGAAATTCCATGTACCACGGACCTTCATTGTTTAATCGAAGTTCACTATACGTTGTAAACCAAAACTAGCACCATTAGCTGCCATCTGGCATTCTTACTTGTTATTTATAAATCCACTTTTAACAATTTCCTATTCACAATTTTAACAGTTTCCTGTGCTTAGCTTTAAACGCTCTAAAATTCCAATCTGTGTGCTTTGTTTTGATTTTGGCTTAAATTAAAATTAATTCACCTGAAACAATTATTTTGGTAGGTATTATCATAATGTTTGATTTCGTTTTCTATAGTATGTGTACATAGCTTATGTTTGCTTAAATACTCAATTGTAGTTGTAGCATACACTCTGTATACATCATACGCTATTAAATAGGCAGAGTAATGTTGTACCACAAATCTATCGATAAATACCTGACAGTGCAATATTAAACCAATCCATTCTGTGTGATACTGTAATCCTCATATCTAGCGCAGAACAGGAGGGAATCTAAAACGGTGCTTTTAAATAGGATGTACGTCACTACCATGTATTATCGTGATGTATTAATAGGCATACATGTACATACATCCAACTATTTACCCTAATTAATACAAGTGAATTTAGCGCCCTTAAAAGTCCGAGTTTTAAGATGTGGAGGAGCATGGATCCATACATCCGGTCTAATCATCATTGCATGAGAGAGTAAGCAATTTTAAGATAGCTTTTGTCACATAGCTAACTGGGTGTATGATGATTTTTGCTATGGTTCTTGAAATGGATGAAGGCAATTATCACTACTATTGAAGTGCTAACTAACATTGTATTGTTTTAAAAGTTTCAAATTGTGCAATAATTGTGCAATAAAATTGTTTCAAATCATGGAACATAAGCCAACCGGTATCTTCTATAACATTTTTACATCATTTCACTTTTTGCCGGCTAATTCTCAACCTACTCGAATCACCACTTCATCTGCCTCACTGATCGATAATATATTTGTAAATTGTGTTTCCAAAGTTGTTCAACCGACAATTCTAGCAGAAGACTTGTCAGACCACCTTCCTGTTTTAATATGGGCTGATCTTACCCCGCTGCGAATGATAAACTCTCACAATATCCCGACTAGGCAATTTGATTTGGCATCCAAGGAACGCTTTAAGTCACTTTTGACCGAGAGTGACTGGAAAAGTATAATTGAGGCCTGTGAAAACGAGGATGCATTATTAGCTTATGGGCGCTTTATCTCAAAAGTCAAATCTGCCTCTAACTGTGCTTTTCCTATTAAAGTTAAATCAACCAATAAGCCTATCTACAGAAAACCGTGGATGACAGCTGCCCTCTATAAATCTAGTATGACTAAAAATAAGCTCTATCTGATTTATATAAAAAATCCGACAACAATCAACAAAGACAAATATACTATCTATAAAAATAAATTCAAAACTTTATGTAAAAAATCTGAAAAAAGCTTCTACTCGTCTAAATTTACTAGACATAGTAATGACCTAAAAAACACTTGGGCGACAATAATATTCATTCTCAGAACCAAGCCACATGATACAATAATGAAATGTGTGAGTTCCAATGGTACCAAGATTACAGATGGCGCCCAGTTGGCCGACCTGTTTAATTATTATTTCACTAGTATAGCCGATGATATAATTGCTCAAATACCACAGCCAAAGTCTCCAGTTACCTCTTACCTCGGCTCCCCCAGCCTTTCCTCGTTTGCTATATACCCTACCTCGGTTGAAGAGATGCTTGCCTTGAGTACCACTCTGAAATCAACTCACAGTACCGGCACCGATGATTTAAATCCTACAATTATTAAGCCATTGCTGTCTATTATTGCAAAACCCTTGGTCCACATAATAAACTGTTCATTAGCCACTGGCTCGTTACCTGGTCCACTGAAGGAAGCCAAAGTCACTCCTATTTATAAACAAGGTAATACTGAGAAACTTTCTAATTACCGACCTATTTCCATTTTGCCCTATTTTTCCAAATTACTAGAAAAAGTAATGTATGTACGCTTGTATGACTATGTTAAGGCCAAAGGTGTACTCTTTAAGTCTCAACACGGCTTCCAGCATGGCCACTCTACCCTAATGTCTCTTCTCATAGTCCAAGATAACATTGCTTCTGCAATTGACCGGAATGAGTGTGCCATTGGAATCTTTGTGGACGTGGCGAAGGCTTTCGACTCTGTAAATCATGACATATTATTGCTAAAATTGGAAAACTTAGGCATACGTGGAGTCGCACTAACTTGGTTCCGAGACTATCTTACTGGTAGACACCAGCAAGTTAAATGAAATAGTCATTTATCCTCTTTAAATTGCATAAAGCATGGCATCCCCCAGGGTTCAATTTTAGGCCCTCTACTCTTTCTATTATTTATTAACGATCTTCCAAATGCGTCCTCTGTCCTCCAATTCTTTCTATTTGCAGATGACACAAACATTTTTGCATCCCATAAATCGTATGACAAATTAATTCAGCTGCTAAATCTCGAACTAAAATACGTGGAAAAAATTGGTTTGCAGCTAACAAACTATCCCTAAACATAAAAAAACTACACATTATTTTGCTCTCATCGCAAGAAACCACCCCAGATCGAAGACAGTCCACTAATAAATTATACCTCGATACCAAAGGTCACATCAATTAAATTCCTTGGTGTTATGATTGATAGTCATTTAACGTGGAATGATCATATTCACCATATCGCAATAAAAATTGTCAAACATATTGGGATACTATTTAAAGTAGCATATCTATTGTCTCTAAATATACGTACAAACTTATATTTTACGATGATAAACCCCTACTTAAGCTATTGTAACATTGTTTGAACATCGAACTACCCATCCCGACTTAAGCGGCTAACCACTCTCCAAAACCGTGCTGTTCGCTTCAATCACTTGTTGTCCTCCTTTGACTCAGGTTGACCTCACCTATAATCAGTTGGGCATACTAAAACTAAAGCAAATCACGTTATACCAAATATCTCAATTCATGTTTAAATTCAGTCATAATCTACTACCTCCGATCTTCAACAACTACTTTACTCCACTATCTGAGGCCACTCCCTATTGTCTATGCTCCACATCCTCCTCTTATAGGCCTGTATACAGTCGTACGAATACAAGAACATTCACAGTCAAATACTCGGGTGCTAAACTCTGGAACAGCCTTCCAGGAAAATTGAAGGACCTCCCAAATGTTTGTATATTTAAAATAACAATCCGTGAGCATATTACTTTGACTTCGTTGGATTAAATACATACTGCATAACACTAATCTATGTATGACTGATGTAGCCATGATCATTATCAACATTAACATGAAGACTGTAAAGGCAGGCATAGCAAACGTGTAAATTCAACTTGAACAATGCTGCTTATAACCAATAATTAATTAAGCTGCGTTTTTTTCCTTCTTAGTATTATTTAAGTTTCGACCTCTGATCATCACAACTTTTGCCTCTTGATATGTGGGTGGCCCCCCTACAGGACCTCGGTCCTTCTCGGGTCTTATCCTCCCTGTTGAACCTTACATGTCGTATCAATTTATTATCAACTTTGTCATAATGTAAATGCCGAGGTCAATAAAAAAAACAATTATGTCGATTGTATGTCTTTTAACGTGCTTATAGACTGGGGTGGGGTAAGGGGTAGGTAGCATATCTGTTATATAATATAGGAGTGGGGGGTCACGGCTGCTGTTATATAACGTTATTAGGGGTAGATCAAAAATTGGGATTTTATGCGTTATATAATTATGTGAACGGCCCCTATACAGCAGGTACATACGACAGTAGAAAGAACACAGTAGACAGGCATACACAACAGGCAGACACTACTGCATGCCGACACTATAGGTAGGTGTACCCCTGAACCGTTACAATAATAATAATAATAATAATAACAATAATAATAATAATAATAATAATAATAATAATAACAATAATAATAATAATAATAATAATATAATAATAATAATCATATTGATTATAACTACAATGACAGTCATAATACTTTTAGATCCAGAAATTATTGCTATTGTTCTGTGGATTTCATCTTCTTGGGGCGTGGAGAACTTAATTTTCCGAACGATCTTGATCTGAACACTGTTGATCATAATAATAATAATCATCATATCATAATCATAATCATGATGATGATTGTGAGCCGCAATCTTGGGGATCGGCTCTTCCTAACCTCGCGACGCCACCTATTAGCTTTCTGGGCAACGACACTGGCAAAACCCAGGAGAGGAGCTAGAAGGCACAACCTCACCAATAAGATGGAGCTAAGATCAAATGAGTTTTTTCACAGCTGCAAGGGAAGGAAATAGTCTTCAACCAAGAAAACGATGAAGATGGAAGAACCTACAGCGGAGCTGATCGCGAACACACGATCGCGGTGGCGGTGACTTCGAAGCTTGACGACAACAACGTTTGGGCTGCCTATCAAAAGCAACTTTAAACGCAATTTAATTGTTTAATCGCGCGGTAACTGCGATTAATCAGCGGTTGTAGAAGTTCTTTTGGATGGACATAACGAACGGACGGACGGAATGAACCGCTGAACAAAGTATGAATTAAAAGCAATATAAAACGTAACTAAATTACTTACATCTTCAGTCTAAAGTTACTCCGAAGAAAGTTCGATCCATCCTCCGGCCATCATCGCGAAGGTCCTAAACATGAATATGACGCCATTGAATGGTCACCATGGTTACGATTGTCAATTAGCTTTCGATAGTTGGCGCTCCGGCGTGTAAACCAACATAAGGTTGGCTCGATATTTGGCCGCGGTCGAGTTTGGAGCGCATATGAGTAGTCTTATGAGTAGTCTCACTGATCAGTCGAGTTGGTAGCTCATATGAGTAGTCCACTTGGAGAGGCGCTATACAAATTTCATTGTGAATTATGCATAAGGAATGAATGGCATACTGCAGTGACTGTTGATTACGCGGTATATATATATATATATATTAATGGGAATCGCAAAATCGCATATATGCATCAGGTATAGACGTGTGCATATCAATAAGAGTAGGTCATCATGCTAAGCTGCACCACTGCTCGCACTTTGATAGTGTGTGTCCCAAGCACTGAGAAAGAAGGTCGATGCCATTGATCTGAGTTATCACACATCGTCGTTTAACAGCAATTCACTGCCAGGATTACATATGCAACCGAACACGGCCTTGTAGCCTGTTATAGTGTAAATATTTTTTGCACCGAATGGGGGCATATCAGCGTACCAAGTCAATAATGTGGGGAAGAATATTCGATACAGGACAGTAGGTATAACACGCGCTATCTGGGACAATTGACCATAACATAGCTCAAAATCACCCACCTATTAGGTTACAAAACGTATTTTTAACCTATAACCAGGTTAAAAATAACCAATTCCTACACAAACCTAAACTCCTAGGTCAAACATCAACCAACAGACTAAGAAAAACGCCGGGAAATTTCCAATAGTTTCGATGATGAGCCACAATTCATGCACAAAGTCCCTGGTCAAAACGTCCGCCAATAGGTCAAAAGTCACGGGAATTTCCAATAGTTTCGATGTGGAGTCATCACGTGGCCACCAAGTCTTCATTATCAACCCAGGAATTAAATGACTCAGGATGACCCAACCAGCGACTTGTTTCCCCGTTTCCTGATAACTTTTTCTATTCTAAATATTTCTTGAATAGTCTTCTGTAGCTCCTGTTCGTAAAATGAGCCCTGTATTTCCTCACCATATAATCAGTGATCTTATAAGTTGGTGGATCCGTGTATTGAATCTTTGAAATTGTGAAGATCTCTTCCGTCCATCTTGGTGTAAAACCTTTTTCAAAGATATTCTTCCTCTTCGTTATTCTAACTTTATCACCGATCGAAAACCTGGGTATAATAGGTTCCGAGATCTCATCACCGTATAAGTTCATCGAAACTACCTTTTCATTCATTTTCAAACTAGCTTTAGAGGGTGTCATTTTAATGGAAGAATGCCTGGTTTCATTATAATTACTAACCATTTCATCCAGCACATCGATATATCGTCTAGTTGAATTAGCTGTAAAATACTTAAACATTTTTTCACGCATTGTTCTGTTCGAACGCTCAACAACGCACGACTTTTCTTCGTTCTCCATAGAATACAACTCGACTACTTTCTTAACGTCTTTATTATAAAATTCTTTACCTTTATCCGCCCAAACCTTGCATGGTCTTCTACCGAAACCTTGCATATCGACTAAATCAGCAGCCCCATATTTCATCTATTCCACCAACGTACACCTTCCTCTTCCTAAAACGGGTTTCCTACGGGTTTATGCAACTCCTCAGCTAGTTCATTGGTCCATTGTAATTTTAGGCTTTTATTAAACCTAACCTGAGATTGGCTTTGGTAGATAATATAGGTTTGACAAGACTTCTTTCTATACGCTCTCGTAAGCTAGGATTAGGAATAATATTCAACTCATTAACCATCGTTCTTTCGGCGACGGCAGCTTAATACCGCCGGTAACTGAATTTTAAGATCCAACTAAATCGAACAGAGTATAAAATACTCAAGCAAGCATTTGAAGAAAAATTACCGAAAGAATCCATCATCAAGCTATTCAATTGCCAAGACGAGACCATGAGACTAAATGTTCCGCCGGCCCTAGTAGTTGAGGCAATGGCAAAACACTTGTATAAAAAATCTGTTATCTGCTGTAAGTTCTTTGAATCATCGGAAGACGTGCCAGATCCGAGAGACTTGAACCGTGACAAGAAAAACTTGATGATTTTCGATGATTTTCAGTTAGAAAAGCAAAATAAATGTGAGACCTACTACATCCGGGGAAGGCATAGTAACGTTGATTGCTTCTACCTCGCTCAAAATTATTTCAAACTACTTAGACAGACGATCAGAGAGAATGCAAACTTTATCTGCTTGTTTCCTCAAGACCAGAAAAATATTAATCACAGTTACCACGATCACGTAAGTACAGACATGTCTAAGGATGAGTTTAAGGAACTATGTGAAACAGCCTGGGAGCAACCTCATGGATTTGTAGTGATAGATCAGACTAGTAATAAGAATAACGGCAAGTATAGATGCGGTTTCGATGAATTCTACATATCATTATAAAAAAATCTTTTATATTATAAATATGGAATCGCTTCTACAAAAGATTGCAGACAACACCGAAAGGATCGCTCGTTACACAGAGCCAAAGTCATCGTTTTACATATTATTGTATTTTATTGAGTGATAAGAGTTCGCGAATAAGGACTCGATTCAATCCGTTGATTCAGTTCGATAAAGATAAAAAGTACGAGATGGCTCTTGTCAATCTGGAAACATATTTTTCATTCCCAAACATCGACGCGACTAACAACAACTTTTCGTATTCGCCGAATGGTGGAGATATGTGGGTCACTATAACTATTCCCGAAGGTTGCTATGAAATTACAGATATTAACGAATACGTCCAGAGAATCATGAAAGAAAATGAGCATTATGATATGGTTAATGAAGAATACAATATTAAGTTAGAAGCAAACAGCAATACGTTAAAGAATGTTGTACATCTAGCGGATAATTACATGGTTGATTTCTGGGCGTTGAACTCTATCGGAAAAGTCATCGGTTTCGATAGACGGCGTTATTCAGCAGGGTACCAAGAATCGGAGAATATAGTGGACATAATGAGTGTCAGTAATCTGAGAGTAACGAGCGATATCATCGGGGCTTCCTGTAGCAACGGAACGACTGATAATATAATTTATTCCTTTTTCCCGAATGTAGGGCCCGGCTATAAGATTATCGGAACGCCTAGGAATTTGATATATCTTCCAATCACCCTATCCACGATTTCGGCGATGGAAACGTCTCTCACAGACCAAAATGGCCAACTAATTAATCTACGAGGTGAGGAATTAGCGCTGAGGTTTCATATAAGAGAGGCTTAAAAGTTTTTATAGTTTTATATAAAATGAGTCGATACACAAATGTCAAAGTTAATATTTCGGCAGGACAAAAAGACAAAATCAAAAGATCTCTACAAGCGGGAACCGGCGTTAGCATTGGATTAAAGTACAGCGATTTAAATTGAACCCACATTTTAGCTCTTACACAGGCGCAGGTTAACAAGTAAGCTAAGGCATATCAGAGTGGAAAGGGCGCGACTATCAAAATGAGTAAAACGCAATTGCCAAAGTCGAAGGTAGCTTTATCGGCGCTATTTTACCGTTTTTAGCAACTGTAGAAATAATCTGTAAAAAATATCAAAAGAGTGTTAAAGTAGTCGATGCGTTGGGGGTTTGTTTGCCCTTACATCTTCTGGACTCGATGTATTAGGCGTAACTTTTCTAAGTACCGTCGTAGCCGCACCAGCTGCAACAGTCGTGGTAGCTTTATCCGCCGGAGCTGGAGCATTGTGTTTGATAGGAAACCAAATCCGCCGAATATTATCGCTGCGGCAAGAAAAACATGCAAAGATCAGGACTATAGCAAACGGGAAACTCAATTCGATCAGCGACCTTGTTTCGAAAGCTTTAGATGATAATAATATATCAGACTTGGAATATTCTTTTATTTTAAGTGAATTCGAGAAATTTAATGAAATGAAGGAAGAGATTAGAAGTAAAAGCAATGCCAACATAGATGAAGCGACGAAACAATCGTTCATTAGGGAAGAGACATTCAAAAACGTATCGAACACAAAGTGAACGTAAATTTACGTTTTATGTTTTACGTTTAAATATTATGTTTCCAAGTTAAAAATGTCGTTTCTAAAAATCAAAGACCCAGTCAAACTTGATTTTATCGTTGAGAACTTTCTCAAGACGAAGCAAAATATTAGACAGGACTCGTTATCCGAGAAAATAGGGGATATTGGGCTTCAGCGGGAATTGATAAAGGCGTACAAACCGATAATCGACTCTAAGTCTGGAATATCCAAAGAATTAGGTACTATAAAAGAGAACTCTATGGCGACAACTGCCACGCTTCGAGCATTGCCAGCATCGATATTGACATCGTTGAAACCGATTCAATTCCCAAAATATTCCTCAATAGAAGTGTTTGAGGACGATTCCGTTTCAGATATTAGAATTTTGGAATTAGGTGATATAGCAATAAAATATTTAAAAGAATACGCTACAAGCAAGAAGTCGACGGATACGACCTTCGGAATATACTCTATAGATGGTCGATTTCACATAGGGGACAGCCCAATCACGATCGAAGATGACGATATAACTATCGGTGATGTTGCCTATAAGGCAACTCCGGGACTTTGGGAGTTATTGACAAGGGCAAAACCAGACAAGACGATATACGACATAAACGATCTCAAAGACTTGAGTGAGATTTTGACTGTGACAAACGCAATCCGTCAACCTGAGAATCCGAACGAACCGAAGTCGTCTAGAAGCGAAAAATATAGGGAAATCATTAAGCCGATATGGGAAGGGAGGTTCTCAACGGGCGAAGGAGTCGTAGTTCTTCCGCAAGATCCTAATGCGCTAGTGGATATGTTAACTCTTCGATTCCCTAGCTTCAGAGCGGGAAATACAGGATTAAGAAACGAGATAGTCGGTATCTGCGATGAGTTACTTCGACAAAATGCGATAAATGCGTTAGAGTATAAAAATTTAATGATACAATTATAAAGTGATTGTCGTAATTAAGAGAAGATTTACGTGGGAGGCGCTGGAATATTTGATACGATATCAGGATTTCTCAAAAGAATATTATCTTCGAATGCGACGAGACAGATAGCAACAACCGCATTAAGTGCTGAGAAAGACGCTGCAACGGAGATTCGAAAAAAGCCGTAGATGTAGGTAAGACCGTTGCTATCAATGCTGGAAAGCGATTGGTGGATAAAGCAGCGGCAAAGATGTTTAATCCACCACCGCCGCAATTAGCCGTACTCAGCCAACAGAGAGAGGAGACGTTAAAGGTTTAATATCTCCCCATGGAAATATGAATATAAATAATTTACTATCCGGTAACGGCCGCGCGTGTCGATCCAGGATCTGGTGCGTGGATCTGGAATGAAGCTGGCTTAAAATAATTTATTGCTATATTAAAAAATGCAGTCAGATATTCTAAGATTTACTGAAAATACTATTATAGACGAGGGAGTTGAAAGATACAAATGGCACGAGTACGAACCGGTAGCGGGGACGAATCTGAATAGCTATGGGGAAATTCGATAAATATCGAACTTTTCGATCTTTTCAGTCACCCCTCCGAGTCATACCTGCTTTTCGAAGGTAGACTGACTAAAGCAGATGGAACAGATTACGCTAATGCCGATGCTGTGGCTATTACCGACAACGGGCTCGTGCATCTTTTCAGCCAAATATCGTATTCCCTGTCGAATCAAGACATCGAAAGTGTGTTTCATCCGGGGCAATCCACAACTATGCTAGGGTTGCTGAAATATCCCAACGACTTCGCTATCGCACAAGGACTTAACCAATTATGGACAAAAGACACAGCCGCGACTGCCGTTATAGCCGACAACTCTGGATTCGCGATCAGACAGGCATATCTCATTCAGAAACCAACTGCCAAAGGCACATTTAGCTTCATAGTACCTCCGAAGCACATTTTTGGATTCTGTGAGGATTACGATAAGGTAGTCTACGGCATGAAGCAGACTTTGACGTTCGTTCGCAAATCCGACGACGACGCCGTCTTCAGGTTGGCCGCTGCAGCGGCTGGCAAAGTCAACATCAATAAAATTTCGTGGTTTATGCCTCATGTCATTGCGGCCGACATGGAAAAAATGCAGCTGTATAATACGATCGAATCAAAGGCAACATTACCAGTAGCCTATCGAGTTCGTCTTTGCGATACATAGCGGTTACTCACTCTACCACATTCCGTTGGCGACTTAGCGTAAAGACAGATCCAGAAAAACCGAGGTATATTATCGTTGGATTTCAAACGAATCGAAGCCTTAGTCAAGAAGCTAATCCATCAATTTTCGATCATTGCGATATTAAGAACATGTATGTGTTGATGAACCAAGAAAGATACCCAGAAGTCGATTACAACCTATCATTCCGGAATGAGCAATTTACGAGAGCTTACAGAGATGCAGTGAGAAATTCTATGGGATGGACCAACTTGTGACTCAGAGCAACATTACGCCGGCTGATTACAAATATTTTTATCCGCTGTTCGTTTTCGATGTAAGTAAACAATCATGACGGTTACAGTCATCTGTCGTAGATATCCAGATCAAGGCTACTTTCAATGCTGCGTTGCCGCTAGGAACGATAGCTTATGCAGTTGTCATTTCAGATAAATTGTTAAACTTCCAATCAGACGGTCGGAAGTTGAGCGTTGTATATTAAAAAAACATTTTCAATTATAAAAAACATGAAACTCTCACAACTGAAATCGCTAATGAAGGAACACAGTATAAAAGGCACAAGATTTATGAACAAGCCGGATATGTTAAGGATACTCGTTGAGAAAGGTGTTTTACCGGAATTAGAACTGCCAGAAGAGAAGGTGCTGGTTAAGGAGAAAAAGGAAGTACTACCCAGATACGAATATCTAAAAACGATTCGTAATAATCCGATAAGCGTTGAAATCTTTGACAGAGATACGAACGAAACCACCACTTACCCATCGTTGTATAAGGCAAGTATGGCGTTTAAAATCGGTACGAACACGATACAGGATAACAACCATAATTACTAGTGTTCGAAGTTAATCTCGGCACGTAACCGGCGTAACATTTTCTCCTTGTGTGAGATCGGCCAGCGTTGGTTTCCACTGTAGCATGCAGACGGCAGCTGTTTCAGCACCAGGACTCGTAGATATAACACGAAATCTCCACTACGTGTAATTAGACGAAGCGGGCAAATGTAAACTCAATAAAATACGCCAAATGGAGGTTATCCCCGCTTAAAGAGGTTAGAATATCTGTAAATACTATTCCATCGTTACTAGCTTGAACCTTCCAACGAACAATATATTCGGCATAAGAACGGCCTGCAACAATATAAAATCCTGACATTGACAGAGGAATGGGGTACTTCATCTGTATCCAAGCATTAGCGTTGTTTCGGAGACCCAAATGTCGGGGTAGTGAGAAGCGTTTTGAAAAGCCCTCCATGGACCGAACTCATACCCAGGCACACTGTGATAATCGCTAGCACTAGCTTCGTAAGTTAAACCGTTTATTATCGTCACATCAGAAGTCATGGTGGGAGCCGCTGTCACGAACGATCTCAGGTACACGCTGGCAGAATTATTCGTTATCGCTTGGTTGACTAAGGTTTCAACTTGACCAATCGCCTGATTGACTAAGGTTTCAACTTGACCAAAGCTCGCAGCCTGGCTGGCGATGACTGGTGGATGAATGTTAGTCTTATTACCATTCATATTTAAATCACCCTCCATTGCGTTCGTTCCATTTCTTTTTAGAAATCTATTACTCGCTTGAGATAGAGTAACACCTCCAGAAATTATTCTTTGAGTTATTTCAGTATCGGTTCGTCCAAATTTATCAACAGGCATCTTTTATATATATATTATTATTTAATACAATTCGTTTACGACTTCTTGAAATTTACATCCATTGTTGATCGTCTTCTTCAATACATACAAACATAAATGACCGCAAAACACTTGTCCGTCTGGTTGTATTCGTTCGCTGTTGTAGAATAGCGGCCTTTGTAGATAATTTATCAATTCAGTAGGAGGAGGAAGTCCGTAGCTGTCGAGACGAGTTGCCAAAGAGGCCGAGAGACGAGTTGCTGAAGAGGCCGAGAGCGAACGAATGTGGCATCCTTAATCTAGACGATTCTGACGGTAAAGGAACGCCTTGGACGTGTTGGATCAAGCGCGCCAGTGATAAAATTTATTTCGACAGCTACGAAAAACTCCGAAAAACTTTCGAAAAACTCCTCTGAATTCATTTCTATTTAGTTTCCTCGAAGCTTCGATTAGAGCTACGTTCGACAAAGCAATATTAGGTAGCGTTACGCCTTCGACATCGATTAGTCTAGTGTTCATTTTATATTAGTGAATAATGTCCATATGCTAAAGTGTGGATTCCATCTTGCTGAATCACTCGTTTATCATCTTCCACTGAGAGGGCTACCTTGTTGACTTCTTCAGTGTAGATATCGTGAAGATGCGACCGAATGACATTCAGCTTACTCGATTGTTCTCTCTTGGTGAACAAGCAGTCTTTGTAATTTTCGTGAGTGATTGATTTCTTAACGACATTCTTCCTGACACCTTTACATTTCTTGTGGTCTACTCCAGCCATCTTGTACGAATATAAGCGTCACGACGTAATCACATGGATCAAGAATAGTCAAAGAAAAATTGAATATTTACGTCACAGAACGGTGAAATTGATTCAAATTGTGCATGGAACATCCGACGGTAAAAGGGTTTGTCTAAACGTCTTAATGTTCATATACACATCCTGTTGACAACGCTGACATCGTTGCACGCGCTGGATTAATGATGTTCTGATACAGTAGCGTAAATCAGTATCGAATAGTAACGACTTTGTAACTTCGTCCTTTCATTCCGCACCTGCATCGTTCAACCAAAGAAAATGTTCAAGAAAAAGCCGGACGAGAAAAGCCAGAAGACTGAGGACTTAATTACTACCGGCAATGGAAGAAATGTTTGAGCGTTTTGCACAATCGATTAATGTAAAGCTCGACGAAATGGTGGAAAAATCCACACGAAAGCACATTGCCACACACTGCGAAGAAATGGCTAAGAAGATAGTTGTGTTAGAAGAGACGAATAAGGCACTCCAAGATCGTCTTCATTACCTGGAGACAAGAGACAGGCAAGATACTCTAATAATTAACGGCATAAAAGAGGATCCTATTCAGGGCAAGGCAAAGGATGACGCAGAAGCAACAAGGGCCGTACTCGCCTTATGCAACGAACAACTCGGATTGCATATTGCGCACGCTGACATCTCAGCAGCATTTCGTCTAACAAAAGGGTCCAAAGGCGGCAGTCAACCCATCATGGTCAAATTCACCACCCAACACCAGAGAAATGCAGTCTACAAAACCCGTCTACGACTCAAAAATTTGGGTCGGGCGTCCAGTGGCTCAATACATAAATGAATATCTCTCACCACAAAGTGCTCGCATTTTCGCGGCCACAAGAGACATGGTCAAGGGAAAACAAGCGTTCTCGACATGGAAATTTGCAGGGTCGATCGACTGTCCGAGCAGCCGGACTCCAAGCCCATCAAAATCGATTCTCTGATGACCCTGGAAAAGTATGCCACCGTTACCGATCAGTCGCAGCCAGCATCTCACGTGTCGATTGCGCAGTGCCATGGCTTACCGTCTATATAGGCGAACAACAAACTATCTACTCCATAATCTGTGAGTCGAAATTAAGCATATCTAACTCTGTACTCGTTGTCACACATCGTCCAAAGGAACTTGGCCACCAAAAGAACCTACCGAAGTGGATCTGTCTAATCGATAGTTTTTGAGACCTACATTTCTTTGTTTTTTTCATTTTGTAATACTGTACTCACAATTTAACCTTGTTGATAATATTTACGGCTCGACAAGGGTATTGCCATCTAGACCTCTAGTGCTCGATCATCACTTATTGGATAATACTATCTCGAGGTGGGAGCACTACTGCATGATGAGAATCTTATTAGGAAAAAATTATATGTAATGCATATATAAGCATTTGTATACTATAATAATGTGATATATATAAAATTGTGTGATATACATTGTATGTTAAGCCTACGGTATAAAATTAGCTTACATATCGATTCACGATCGTAACGATGCGCATAACATATCTGTAACCTTCGAGTACCTAACGATGTCGTGCCACTCTATAACGTAGCTAAGATGTTGAATGTTTATCTCACCTGTCTTTTTCGTTCTCGCTACTGACCTTGTTGAGACGTTAAATAGCTCCATGATCTTAGATAAATAATCTTAAATAAATAATCTTAGATAGGCCTATCTTTTGTGCGAACCAGACATTAAGTATCAAAACATCCACGATAGACTGGAATATAAACTGAACTTCCCTTTTTTAAAAGAAAGAAAGTACATCTCAGGCGAATCATTCCTTATGCGGTGTGTGTGCCCGGCCGGTGGTGGGACATATTAAATTTGTAATTTGTAAAGTGCGTAATAGCATGTACCACCCTGCCTGTAATCCTTGCCCCACGGAGGAAGGGTGTCTTTGGAAATGCTACCTTTGTACCATGATTATACTCTCCCATCGGGATTATCAAGCTGAGAGTGCATCCTCTGACGATGAAGCGCTAGACGTAATTGAAGAAAATAAAGCAGCGCAACATAATATCAAGGGATTGTTAGACATAGACCTTGAATTAGAAGGTTTTCTAATGAGCAAGATTCGCGTACTCTCCTTAATAATATTGATCCGGACCATAATTACTTCATAAACCCTCAATGGTCAAGCCCGTATACAACTTTAAATATAAGCCAAGTACAGAATGTTGAATCAAATACAGAATTTTCAGTCATTCACATTAACTGTAGAAGTATGATTCACAAATTGCAAGAGATCCAAGAAATCCTGTATTCTTCTCTGCTGCTATTATGGCGCTCTCTGAAACATGGTTAGACTTTTATAACGAGGATACAATATGCATACCTGGATACAAGTTTCAGCATAGATCTAGGATTGGCACGCGAGGTGGAGGTGTCGGGTTCTTAACTAGAGACAATTTATAATACGCGCTTTGTAGCCCCACTGGTTCATGTCACCTACGAAAGCCTACTTATACGTGTTCACTTAAGAAAGCGTTCTCCTCTGCTGGGAGTAGTGTATAGGCCCCAGGGTCTAAGCATGAAAGACTTTAACACGGATACTGAAGAACTACTGACTCAGGCTACTAGAACTGCCAAAGAGGTCACACTTCTAGGTGATTTCAATATAGATCTATTAAAAGTAAATGACCACACAGAGACCAACGAGTTCTATAACTGCTTAACATCCCACCATTTTATACCAACCATTACCAGACCTACTAGAATTACACAAAACTCCTATACCTTAATTGACAACATCTTTGTGAACTGTTGGTCTGAACTTATCAATTCCTCCATCATAGTTTCTGACCTGTCTGACCATTTCAAGCATTCAAGCTCGTTTCTCATTGGGCGCGCCTAACAAAAGTATCTCACCGGCTAGCATAAGTCATTTCCGCATGGTGAATGAGGAACGAAAAGCCCAATTCCAATCCGCTCTTGCGGAGACTAATTGGGACCTGTTGCGAGAAACATGTGGCAGAGGTGATGCAAATGAGGCCTATGAAATATTTATTAAAAAAAGTACAAGGATATTTATGATAAATCCTTTCCAAGCACTCCTCATTCTTATCATGGCAAATATAAATATAAGCAGCCATGGATGACTCCAGGATTATATAAATCGTTAAAAACCAAAAAATAGGCTCTATTGGAAATAATTGAAACTGCCCAGTGAACTTAGTAAGAAGAAATTTATTACATTTCGGAATAAATTTAAGTCTATTAGATTAAATGCAGAAAAGAACTATTACGCCATGGAATTCTGTAAACACAAAGACGATTTTAAAAAGACCTGGAAACTCATTAGAACAATTATGAAGCAGAGGGGAAATGATTCCGTAATTCAATCATTGAAAATTAATGGATCAAGCACGGAGAACGCTGAAATCATGGCAAATGGCCTTAATATGTATTTTGTAAGCATTGTTGACTCCCTTGCCAGAGACCTGCCGGACCCTCCTCTACCTTTTGAGAATTTCCTACAAGCACCAACGCAAAATTCATTGGCAATGGCCACCTATCTGATAGTGCTATTATTACTTATGGTGTTCCGCAGGGCTCCAACTTAGGACCCTCCTTTTCCTTCTGTATATAAACGACTTAGCCAACGTGTCTTCAATTTTATTCTTTATACTGTTTGCAGATGATACTAATATGTTTCTTTCGCATAAATCATTGGATAAGCTTCTTGATAATATGAACTTGGAGCTATCTAAAGTAGCTGATTGGTTTTGCGCCAATGAGCTCACGATCAACCTGGATAAGACAAATTTCATTCTATTCAGTTCTAACAGGAAAATTTTACCAAAGGATCTAATCCTAAGTCTCCACTTAAAAGGCACACCGATTGATCAGGTTGAATCCGCCAAGTTCCTTGGGGTATATGTCGACCACCATCTATCCTGGGCTGTACATATAAATCATATTGCTAATAAAATAGCTAAAATTATAGGTATATTATCCAGAGTTACCCACATTATCCCTAATTCCATTAAACTTCAATTATACCATACCTTGATTTATCCATACTTAACCTATTGTAATTTAATATGGTCCTCAAATTATAAGTCAAGGCTGACTAAACTAGTGGTGCTACAAATAGGGCGATACGTTTGGTTGCGGTGCCCACAAAGTTGCACTTACTGATCCATTATTTAAAGATTTGCAGCTTCTAAAATTAGATAAAATAAGAATTCTTCAAATAGGTATATTTTTTACCGCTGTGACCACGGTCTACTCTCATCAGTGTTCCTAGATTATTTCTCCGTGGGCTCCGACACCCATGCCCCTTTGCACAAGGAACTCCCGCGCTTACCGTTATGATAGAGCCCGAACAAATCTCCGTAAATTCAGTCTCAAACCTTCAGGTCCGCAGGTCTGGAACTCTATTTCGCTTGAAATCCGTTCGTCCATCAACACTTACACGTTTAAAAATAATTTGCGTACTTTTTATAAATGAAATGACTCGATGATATGATTTCCACAACTATCAAACGGGGCAGTTGGTCATTCGCTCGCCATTGGTCTACACCCCTAAGTCCTTTTTGGGGTGCCTTTTGTAGCCTATAGTTTACAATCTGTATTGTTTGTTAGCTGCATATACCGTTTGCTATGGCTGCAATAAACGAGATTGAATTGAATTGAAATTGAAACGTCTGTATACTTTAAAGTCTGAAGTAAAGCATGTGTCATATGTGTCATTTCAAAGTCTGACGCGGTCACTCAAGTATCGTCGTCCAATAGTTAAATAGCAAACAGTTAATTAGTTCCTTGGTCTTTTTGTTGTTAATGCATGATAGGTCTATCTACACTGAAGGCACCACTGTGCGTAAAACAGGCTATCTGTGACACGACTCTTTCAGTCGCGTCAGGCGAGTCTATGCAGAGCGTATGTGTGTTATCTGTGACACGATTTCTTATGTAAGTTAGATCAGAGGCGTCAATCCCCCTCTAACTGATGGAGGTAAACACTCTGGTTCCAAGCGTCAGATAGTCAAGATATCCCCTAAGACAAAAAAAATACCCCCGCCCCCTATCTGGACGCATCTGAGTAAGACCAATGGTCGTACTGAGTGTCCCATGTAATGTTGTGCAAACTTTTTTAGTAGTGTCAGTTATTATGGTATGGCTTCTAATTGCAGAAACTAGTTAGGGCAAGAGGGGGGTTTTGTCCGGGGGTTTATGTCCTGCCTAAAACAGAGGGGTTTATGTCAGAGGGATTCTTGTCAGGGGGATTTTGTCCTACACCCATCTTAGATTGTCATCTATATAGAGGCATTCACTCACTCTCTCTTATTAACGGGAAATGATTATCGCGTGTCACTGACAGTTTGCTAACCAACTGTAGGCCTAGCACCTTACTAGCCGACGACCTTCACCGCTAATTAAGGCTTGTTTTCATATATTTTACAAAATGGCAGTTAAATATATAACTTGTCATCATCCTTTCATACTTCACACAAGGGGGCTTTTGTCCGGGGGGGGAGGCAAATGTCCTACCCAAAATTGGAGGGGCTTTTGTCCGGGGGGCTTTTGTCCGGGGCTTATGTCCGGGGGGGGCTTTTGTCCTAGGGCTTTTGTCCGTTCCCCAAACTCCTTGGTCACCTCCGAAAGCCGACACTGCATCTGATGCGTATGGAAATGCCAGCAGAGGGAATTAGGCACGAGACTAGCCAAGTATAGAGCGTATTCAGACGGACTGGCTTGCATTTGTACATTTAGCCAGGAATAAGCCGAGTCTCTAGGTTGCAAGACTATGATGTTATTTTCAATCAATCGATTATAATTATTCGAGGATTGAAATCAAACGCGATGAAATGTAGGAGCAATTCACCAGCAGCAGCCATTGGTGAATTAGGATTTCATACAACATACTTAATACTTATAGAAGCCGTGCTTTTATTGATTATTGTTGAATATTCCGGTGTCATAGTAATACTAATAGTAAAAAGTTCCCCCCCCCCCGATATAGTCTCCCTCTGGTTGAAATGTCTCCCGCCGGAGACTCTGTATCGGTACAAAGTCTCCCTATCGAAGATAAAATCTCTTCCTCTTTGATACAAATCTCTCCCTTACTAAAATCGCTCCTCTGCAATTATTTTTACTTAGTTGTCTTACCGCATAATTCTCATATTATGAGTATACAGTTTCTGCAATAAATAGGGCCAAACTGTTATGTTTTTTAGTTGAATTGAAAATAAAGCATAATAGTCATACGCAGTGGCGGCTTTAGCTTTTCCAACAGGAAGGCAACAGAGGGGCCGACACAAATTACAGAGGATCAATTGTATACCGGGCTTTGTCGATACCGAGAGTGCTACACTGAATGACATCGACCAGATAAATGTATTATGTATTGGAGGCTTTTGGAGCAACATGAATTCTTATTCACTCGAACAGCCACAAGAAAATAGTATGACAGTATTTAAAAGTAAAGCATGAACCATACACAATATTTACACTTACTGAAGATCAAATCATGTAAAGAGCAAAACTATTCCACAAAGACATCCACTATAAAAGACTGCACGAGCGGATTCAATCGACAACAGTGCCATACTACTTAGACGAATGTCAGACAAAGTGTTTCGTATGTGTGTTTTTTTTATTAATTTCAGGGCAGAAAAGCTTTGCTAAGAGGCGGCTGATGTTACTGATAAGGCACTAGCTATTTTCAACAGTCTGTACATTTCATGAAAAGCAAGCTTGTGTGGTTCCAGAAAAAGCCAGATCCTTGTGGTAAAAATAATTGCACACAAACTTGAACGCGTTAACAGTTCCACTTAAACATTTATTAAACCATGGAAGCCAGAATAAACTTGATTGGTTGCCAGCGATATTTTAAAATATATATATATTTCAGTTATAATTAAGTTCTGTGTTCTTGAATTTAACTTTTAATTCTATGTTTAGTTCACAATAATTTCCTTGTCGCTACTAATTTAGTTCTCAAGTGATTTAGCTCTTATATAGTTAACTTTTATAAATAATTATCAATCTCAGTGCTTTAGATCATAGCGTTGCTGTTAGATGTTGTTTTTATTCAGTTTCATAAACACTCTTATTTCTAGAGATGTTTTCATGCAATTTCTTTATCCATTCGCAAGATTCCACATACAGAAATTTGTTTCCATAACGGCGAATAGGCGATGAATGGGGCTGACAAAAGATCACGTGCGCTGAACTAAGTTGACCTTTCTTTCCAGAAACCAGGAGGTTTCCTAGTATAATTTCTGCTATATCCGCCAAATAACTATCCAAACGACTCGTATCACAGTTTTAGTTGCTGCTGGAAAATTTTTATTTTTTATTTATTTATTCACTTTTATTAAGTTTCATCGTCACATATAGGACCTATTAAAATTACTGATCGGAAAGGCGGGGATCGAATGAGTCAGAATATGACTCATATGAGTTCTTGAGAAGATGAAACTTAAGTTGTTAGTGGAGTTAAGCGCGGGGGTTGTTAAAAATGAGACAGAACAATGATCGGGTAGAATGTGTTGGCTGAATGGTGATGGTTTCGTGAAGATAGTGTGATCGGGGAGTATTTTAGGGAGTTGTAGCGTAGTGATAGTACAATGTAGGTCTACCCCGGTACATCGTCACTTTAGACAGACAGACAGACAGACAGACAGACAGACAGACAGACAGACAGACTGACTGACTGACTGACTGACTGACTGACTGACTGACTGACTGACTGACTGACTGACTGACTGACTGACTGACTGACTGACTGACTGACTGACTGACTGACTGACTGACTGACTGACTGACTGACTGACTGACTGACTGACTGACTGATGACAATCATCTGAAGACTAGGCTTATACGCGATCAAAATCCCGTGGTGGGTCCTCAACAATAGTAGACATTTAGTAGTGATTATGAGCAGTTGATCAAGTGCTGTATTTAATTGCTGTAATTAATTTCAGAAAGAGCAAATATATGCTAACAAATTGCATTAGCTTGGTTAATTGGTAAAAATACGTTTAAACTAATAACATCAACCAATAATCTTAATTAAATAATTAATCTCTAAATTAATATTGTAATTTCTTTTACATAGACCCGACCTGTAACCACGTAATGTTGGTAAACGGATTTCCATAAAATATGTATAGTAGGCCTATAAGATGAATGGAAGAATTGAATACATCGAGTAGCACAACAATTATAGGAATCAGCGAAATTAAATCAGCATGGTTAACTGGTAGGCCTGAGTTTAAATTTAAGCCAACAGTGCTATGATAGGCTCTGAATGATCTTAATTAAGCAATTAATATGGAAGGCAATAATACATACAAGTAGATCCTGACATGGAACCATATAAAATCGATCCAAAATTTGTAGCTCATTCGAAACTGTCCTTTGCAGAGGGGCTGTGCTGCGATCTCGGATTCAACAATGATCTTTTGCCTCCAAATTCATTTTGTTTGTCCAATTTGAGGAAATGTTGATTTGGTCGATAGCGGTTACCATTTTCTTTATTTCATTCTTTTAGAGCTGCAACTACCACAATACGCACTAATCTGATTTCTTAGTCGATGGCCCTTCCATCTGGAACACACTCCCCTTAGATATGCGACTGTTGCCAAGGAGTAACGCGCTTTTGTTTCACAAGATGCTAAAGACTGATTTGTATCGCCGCGGTTGAGCTAGGTTCGCCAGGAGGCGCAACATAAATGTCGGAATGAATGATTGAATGAACATTTGTGATCAATGCGCATAGTCTGTGTAAGACCACAGTCTTACAGTCAACAGTCTTACACAGTCAACAGTCTTACACAGACTATGCGCATTGATCACACACATCGGAATGTCCAATAGAGATCAGATGACAGCCTCCCTCACTACTTCAAAGAAGGATGATCCTCCTATAAAGATCGATAGCTGCGTAGGCCCACTCATAGTGACTGGAAAATCAGCGCAGCGTGGTCCTTTGCCTGCAAATTCATCTTGTTTGTCCAATTTGTAGGTGCTCATGGCTTTTAGGTGATCATTGCTCCTCGGCTTAACAAGAGTTTTAAATTCTGATCCAGAAGGTATTGCAGTCTGTGTTAGAAAAACTGAAGATTAACCTATAGAAGTCTTAAGTGTCCATTTCCCTAGCTTCCTCTTAAAACCAGGACAGTAGCAATATATACCGACCCCATTGAGCTTCGTCTATTCCAAAATTACGGCCTGTTACTGCTTATGTAAATCTTGTTGCGGTTGAGCTCTATGTTCTTTGTGAATTAAACGAATTTAAGTAAGAGACTTTACCATTATCGTTCAAGCCATTCTACGAGTCCGTAACTGAAGAATTCTTCCGTAATATTCGTTCGGCTTTTTAAGTAATTTAAATAATGTCCTCGAAATCCCTTCTATGTTGCTAATTCAAATAATCTCTTCTACTGTAGTGCTTCCAGTAACAATCTTGTAGCTGAAAGCTTCGCGATTAGATCTGCTTCTCAATCCTTCTCTCCAATGCCAGTTTACACCAATTCAACCTTCATAGCAGAAACCCTTGTCGTTCCAAATCCTGTTAGTAGCTCTTCTTTGCACTTTCCCCAGTGTTTCCATATCCTGTTTCAGATATGGATTCCATACCTAGATGATATAAGCTTATAGGCTGTTAGCTTATAAGCTTATAGGATGTTACATAAATGTATATATATATATATATATGATATATTTGTGGACCGGAGACAGAGTAAGGCAGGAGAGAGTTGGTCACGTGGCAGACATGAGGCCCGATTCTTGGAATGAAGGGACGCTGCTATAAAAGTCGTATTTAGAGGTGAAGGTCATTTTGGACAACGCGGCGTGATGAGCTAGGGAAAGAGAGTAGTTAGTCAGTTAACTAGGAGATTTCGTACAAGACAGGTCGAGATTCAGTCGAATTGTAAAAGTTATCCGAAAGTAGTTAAACTCAAGAGATAAGTCAGTCGTCAGGTAACTTGGTAGATAACGACTAGAATATTGAAGTAGACTTAATATACGACAGTTAAAAGTAGGTCGCAGAGTCGTTGGGGTACTACCAAAGAGAAGACGAAGAAGAAGGCTGGTGAAAACAGAAGAATTGAGGAGAACCGAAGACGAGAGGAGACAGACGCTTGAATTGACTGACTCGATAAGTAACTTTATGTTTCAATTCAAATATAAATTCAATCCTTGATATCAGGATTAGTAAAGTTGCTCTGGTCATAAAAATAGACTCGATATTGATGTAATTAATGCTCATATTTTGTTTTAATAAACTGTAGCAAAATGTCTGAAGAAGATATTGTGACAGAGACCGGAGAAATGGGGTCTCGTGCCTCCATGTCTCCATGTAACTTACCCCCTGAAATCACGGAAAATAAGGAAGAGATAGTGGAGCCCGTGGCCCTCAGGACCAACCAAAACCGTGCCACGGCGCCGGTTGCTTATTACAAAAGAGCCGTGGCCTTACCCATCGAGCCTCGGATAGCGGATAGATGGTCGAACCGTGTGATAAGAGGGCCCACGAGGACATGTGCGTCAGCCCCCACAAAAACGCCCTGGATTAGCGACCTTTGGCGAGGGCGGCGGCATCACCACACAATTCAATTTATTAAGACGCTAAGACAGAATACCACGCCTAAAACATTAATTTTAGTGCTGAAGAATACTAATCTTAATAATGGTCCAGAAACAGTTTTCCGGCCAGTCTGAACTTTTGCGGGTTCAGCTCTGGGCTCCGGCCTGAGAATACCACACTATAAATTACTTACATTATAAGATTAGGAAATACTTTAAGACAAGCACATTAACGTTCCGTTTGAATGCTGTAAGCCTACTTGTACTAGGAATTGTAGGTTGATGGTGACTACACGTGGTCGATCACATAATTATTAGATTGTTCCAAACCCTTGAAATCTGTGAAAGCAAATTTTGTAATGGCTGGTTTCGTTGCAAATGCATTTTTCCCCATAGTAACATGTATATATAGATGGTCAACACGTCATAAATCGATAACAATCACGTAGGGCCTAAACACCGGTGTCTCTAATCGAAAATAACCGACAAATATCAAAGAAATTGCTCTGATACGGCAAATGACCAAGAACGCTAACCTAAGACGGAGACCAATCCCAAGGCCGTTCCTTTAAGACCAAGACCGACGCATTCGAGACCAAGACAAAGACCGATGGTCCGAGACCAAGCCCAAGACCAAGACCGATGCTTTCAAGACCAAGACCGCAGTTTTCCGGTCTCGAGACCATCTCGAGACCAAGACCGCGGTCTCGAGACCACGTCCCTGCCAAAGGGCCACAGCATGCAAATGTAGGTCTGAAATGGTCTGTCTCCTAACCATTTTCCGTTTCGCACAGGAATGAAAACACTGTCTAGGATGCCAGCTATGAGGACTGTTATGTTTGAATAAAACATAAATGATAACAAATCTTTATTACTGTTCAGTATAAGTGTCATCCATTGACTTTTGGTCCTCCGTCCTCGCTCTACCGGAAGCGTCCAAAGATCCCGAATCTAATCAGTCATTCATATGTTACATCTCCCCTTTTCCAGACCGGATTAATTGGCTTAATGTCTTAATGTAGTGTATTTAGTTCAACAGATAATAATCACTAAATCTAGTAGGGAGTTTGGTCGGTCTACCACTCCGAGTTTTTGAACTTGAAGCTAGTCCACCCGTTGCAGGTGTTGCAATCTGCTCATCAGGCGCCAAGACTTGACTCTGAGTTTGTTTTACTGGCACACTGATGGTGGCTGGGAACTGTGAGGCTGATGCTGCCATCTGGACGTCACCATAGACCAGCGTTGTGGTGTCCTCCATTGGTGGTCTCTCAACCGGCATCATTTCCTTGGTCTGAATGAGATCTCTTGTGTTTCGTCTAAGGGAAGACCCAGTTTCTGTGTTGACTATATATGAACGCTGACCCGAATGTACCTGACTGACTTGTCCACGGGTCCACGTTCCTTCATGCTGAAAACGGACCACATCACCCTCTGTCGAGGTCGGAAGCGGTCTGGATGTGCGGTCATGGTACATTTTCTGCTTCTGCTGTCGATAAACGATGTCTCTTCTGGCGTCGACAACCTTTGGTTGGAGATTCCGGTTAAGGACTGGGAGTTTCGTTCTTAAGGATCGGCTCATCAGCAACTGAGCTGGGCTTACGTTTAGTCCAGCTAATGGAGCATAACGGTACTGAAGCAATGAAATATGTGGGTCAGTGTGGCTGTCCTGAGCTTTTCGTAGAAGTTGCTTTATCGTTTGGATCATGCGCTCAGCTTGGCCATTAGATGGGGTACTGTGGGCTGGAGGTTGTGATTTTGAAACTCAAGTCCTGTGGAAACAACTGAAACTGTCGGCTGGCGAAGGGCATGTTGTCTGCCATAATTTCATCAGGTAAACCATGTCTGCCAAATATTTCTTTCATTTTGAGAATCACCGAGGCTGCTGTCTTATCGGCCAGCAACACAACTTCCGGATACTTAGAAAAATAATCCACTACTAACAGGTAATCTCGAGCTGCGAACTGAAACAGATCGACTCCGACCTTGGCCCAAGGTCTTTGAGGTACTTCATGTGGCATCATTGGCTCGGGCTGTTGTTTTCGTCTATAGGTATTACACACAGAACATCGGCTGATCATGTCCTCAATCTCAAACGATATCCGAGGCCAATACAAACAGTACCGTGCTGTGGCTTTTGTTTTCTCCATACCCAGGTGTCCTTCATGCAACAAAAACAACATTTCTTTTCTTAGAGTTTGTGGAACAATGATTTGACCATCATGAAACAGCAACCCGTGTAATTCATATAGATCATGTGCTATTGTCTGGAATCGTTTCAGCTCCGTTGAAAACTCTTTCATATTAGCAGTAAATCCATCTTTGATCCAAACTTTCAGCTGACTAAGCTCTGGGTCTCGATCTGTTTCCAATCTGAACTGATCCAGTTTTTTGGTGCTGGCTGGAAAGTCATTTAATATGGTGTGAACCATCACTTCTGTCATCTTGCAATTCCTGATGTGTGACATCATAATTGTCTGTTGTCGCTCGGGAGAGGGCATCAGCCACATGCATCTGAGTACCTGGTATGTATTTAAGTTCTATGTCGAATTTCAGAAGCCTCAACAGTATTCGCAGTAGTCTCGGAGAAGACTTGTCGAGTGGTTTTAACAACACACTTTCTAATGGCTTGTGACCTGTATAAACAAGCGTTTTGAACCCATAAATGTACTGGCCAAATTTTTCACAAGCAAATACAATTGCCAGTAGCTCTTTCTCAATTTCAGCATATCTCGATTCTATTTCACTAAGGGCACGAGATGCATAGGCTATCGGCTGACCATGCTGAAGAAGCACTGAACCTAATCCTGTGGAAGAGGCATCAGTCTGTATACATGATTGCGCTTTGGGATCAAAGAATTTGAGTACTGGAGCCGTGATGATGTAGTTTTTTTAATTCATTAATTGCTATCTGATGTTGATGAGTTCATGTCCAGTCCATGCTTCGCTTCAACAACTGCCTTAAGGGCTCAGTAACCGATGAAAAGTTTGGTATAAACTTTGACATGTAGGTGACCATTCCTAGGAAGCGCTGCAAACTCTTTTTGTCAACAGGCACTGGCATATCAGTAATGGCCGTGACCTTGGCGATATCTGGAGCAACGCCCTCTGCTGAAATGAGGTGCCCTAAGTACGTAACACTTGAAACTTTCAGTTGACCTTTTGCTTTGTTGAAACGCACATTTGCTTCTCTGGCTCTTTCAAGGACTTGTCTCAATATTAAATCATGTTGCTGTTCATCTCGAGCCGCAATATTGAGGTCATCAAAAACAATAAAAACACCATCGATGTCCGCAAAGATCTCGAGACTTCGTTTCTGAAACACTTCCGGAGCCGAGGATATTCCGAACGGAAGTCTGCAAAATAAGAATCGTCCAAAAGGCGTATTAAAAGTGCAGAGTCGAGAACTCTCTGCATCTAACTTCACCTGCCAGAAACCATCTTTCATGTCAATGATGCTGAATAGCTTCTTTCCATGGAGTTTTGGAGGAATGTCTTCACACGTTGGGATACAAAAATGTTCTCGCTTAATTGCCTTGTTCAAGTCTCTAGGATCTAAACATAATCGCAATGACCCATCTTTCTTTTCTACGATAAGCAAACTGTTTACCCAGTCCGTTGGTTCATCTCTTTTTTCGATGATACCACTTGCAACCAAACTTTCGAGCTTGTCTCTTAATTTTGGCTGAAGAGCAAATGGAACGCGTCTGGGTGGATGAATCACTGGGCGAATTGAAGGATCTACAGAGATGTGATGTTCTCTTTGAAACTGTCCGATTTCTTCGGACACATCTTCAAATTCCTCAAGTACTTTATTTACAGTGTTCATGTCAGGTCCAGCAGTACATGAATCAATTCTGCGCAATATATCCATGTAACAACAAGAGGACAACCCTATGATTGTGGGTGCTTTAATCTCGACAATGAAGAACTTTAAAATGTGCTTCTCGTCATTCAGTCTGGCCTCGATTACTGCGGTTCCCAGTGGCCTAATTTTGTTATTACCATATCCTGCCAGTAGCACTTTCGTTTTCTGTAGCATGGGTCTGCCGAGAATCTTTTTATACTCTGCAACAGGCATTACATTCACTTCAGCACCGGTGTCCAGCATGCATCGGATTTTAACGCCTCTGATACAAATGTCTTTCCACCAACCAGTCTGCTGGCGTTGATCCTGAGAACAGGTATTTATTGTGGCTTGTCCTATGTCAAAATCATTATCTTGTTCTAAGGAATTGATGGCTGACCTGTCTTGAGCTTGGTGCTTTACATGCAACCGTCTTGAACCTTTACACATGCTGCCAAAGTGGTTCTGTTTCTGACATTTATAACAACTCTTTCCAAAGGCTGGACACTCTTCGGTTGATGATGGGTTCCACACTTTGTACATGTGCTTATGTCCGGGCTGTGGTCTTTTGTGTTATCTCTTGACCAGGTAGATTTTTTGTCTGATTTAATGGCATGTAGTGCAGTTACTTCATCACCTCTTATGGTTTTCAGTTGTTCTGCTGTGACTTCAGCTGCTCTGCAGATCTGGAGTGCCTTTGTTAAGGTCAGATCCGGCTCTCTGAGTAACCGTTCTTGCAGACGGGAGTCGATACAGCCGAGGACAACCCGATCACGAATTAACGATTCCTCCTGATCACCAAACTCACAGGTTTTAGCACGGAGACGCAAGGTTGTCACAAAGCCATCAATAAACTCTCCCGAAGCCTGGGAGCACTTCCAAAATTGAAAACGTTCAAACACCACATTCTTTCTGGGCGTGCAATATTCGTGAAACTTAGCTTTAGTTGCCTCCAATATACCTTTGTCCTCTTCCCGGTCAAATTTGAAGGTATTGAACACATGCAGTGCGTCGTCACCGATCGCGCTGAGGAACATAGCCACCTGAATCTTTTCCGGAAACTCATCCGATCGAGAAGCAAGAAGGAATAGTTCAAATTTCTGTAGCCACACCTTCCACGCTTCTTCTGTATTTGCACCCTCTAGTTTCAACGCCGCAGACGGTGGAAAGGCTTGGTAGGACGCGTCCGCCGTTGTACAATGTTTGTCCGTTTTTATTTTCGTTTCACAAGAACATAAACGGGCAAAATTCGTATCAGAATTTTAACCAAAATGCGAAGTCGACTGCGCCATGTTATGTTTGAATAAAACATAAATGATAACAAATCTTTATTACTGTTCAGTATAAGTGCCATCCATTGACTTTTGGTCCTCCGTCCTCGTTTTACCGGAAGCGTCCAAAGATCCCGAATCTAATCAGTCATTCATATGTTACAAGGACAATTCGTGCACAATAATTTTAACAATAATTATTTCATATCGCTTAGAATAGTAAATCCTATCTTTTTGCCTTCAATTTATTACATTTGCCTTTAATTTAATAAAGACAGGAAATTGAAGAACATACAATTGCTTTCATGACAACCTCATCGGATGAAACAGATGACAACCACAAGTAGGAGAGTGAGGGTGAAGCTTCTGAACGACGTTTCAGGGTTCCATCAAATAATTATTACCCCGAGCCCAGCAACCACGACCTATAGGTCTATGCCATCTGTTGGTCAGTCAGTCTGTCGGGTGTCTTACGAAACCAATGGTCTGTCTGGCGGCCTATGACTCAGTGCGTCAGGTCATCGGTTTATCGGTATTTATGTAGCACAAAGACCTGCTCATATGTCTGTCTGTCGTCTGTCTAACTGTCTGTCTGTGTGTCTTGCTACTTACACTAAGGCAGGCGTATTCAAAGTTACCTGGAAAGGCCCATCTTGAAATACACCGACTAATTTTCTGTTAACGCTAGAACCGGCCCTCTTCCACCCAGGCTGGGCTTGGGACAACTGCTGACCAAATACCTTGTAGATGCGCCGTGCAATTGCTCTTTATGAAAAGCGAGTTAATGATACCACAATTCAAGTTGTTTGCGAGTATCCCTCGTACTCTTTTCTCCGATAGTTGCACCTCTACCGTTCTCCTTCTGATCGTTTGAGAAATCACTTCCTGCATAATATCTAGCGCCTCCGTAGAGTTCTTGAAAAGCGCCATATGATTGACCATAATTATGTATACTTACACCGTGTGGACGGTTGCATACTCAATGCTTAGAACGTCCTTGGCCTTCAAAGCTCCAAAAATTGCACAAATGTAGAGGATTTAAAAGAACATTCATAGCTTTCGACACTTCAACGACGACAGCATGTATCAGGCTATTTATATATGGGAACTTCTCGAGGGCGACAGTGTACAACAAACGACTGGGAATACAATGCAGCTCGTCGCTAAAGTGTTATAGGTCTAATACAACCATACTTTTCACACAACAAACCGTGATTTGAACTTTGGCTTCGTTGGTATCTTTCAGTTCCACTAATGAGATTTGTTCTTGAAGTTGCGATACACAAGTGTTGCTTAACAAAACAAACGAGTGACCTTTACACTTTGACTAATGGATGTGGCCTAGGGACGGAATTTTTTTAGAAAGTCAACCGATGAGACAGGATTTCGGAAAAACCCACTTCCGCGGAACTCTAAGATCACCACATACCCAGAACGAACGAAAGTATCTACGGGTTGACTCATCGCCCAAATATATCTTCGGATTCCTCCCCCTCCCCCATAAGCAGTGGCTAAATTCAGCCGGATCTCGCCGGATCTGAGATCCGGCACCTCGGTTTTGAGATCCACCACCTCACATACGAGATCCACCACCTAAAAATGAGATTCACCAAAAAAATCTGATTAGCGCTTTCGGTGTTCACTTAATCCTAAGAAACTACTTACGTACTTACTAAAGTTGATGCGGCTGTTTTATTAATTAGACACTACTTGCGGATCATAGCCAACGCATTCATAGTCTCATAAAGCGCACAGCCAACACTCGAAACAGATATATATATATATATACGTTCATATATATGCCTCTATATACATACACACATAATCGAAATGATTACAGCCATGACGAGTCTGCGGCTGGTTGTTGTTTTTAGTAGATCTATATAATAGTAGATCTATATAACATTTAGTAGATCTATATAATATATATATACGCAAATGTATGAACTATAAACATATATAATTGACACTGAGTGCATTCTATGACTAAGCATGGTATACAGGGAGCCAATTCCCAGTCGCAGGACCAGCAAGTCAGCCAGTCACTGGCAGCCAGTTCGAAAACGAGGTACAATAAGTTCAGTAACTGTTTTATACTCATGTTCTCTTGAAAGTGAGCACTGACTATCCACCGCAAAGTCACGTAGTTTAACTATTATCTTATTATTAGTTGGCGCGCCGTAGAAGGATTTCCTGAAAAATTCCTGAAATGAAGCGAATTAGCAGTCAGCAAACGATATCCTCTTTCTTCAAACGTCCTAATGCTATAAGGTAACTTACTCGGTTTATATACTGTAACATAATCTACGAGTTTTAACACGTTTTGTTGGCAGTAATTTAAAATAGAGATCGTTTGCCCAACATGCTAAGTTAACTATATATAGCGTATACTTGTGTGTCAAGGTTTTTTAAATTTTATTATCGCACTAGGCCTATATGTCTAAAATTTTGTGAACATGAAAAACGCTTTTGTATAAAAGCAATAGGAACGCAACAGATTCTTTTTACATCTAGACCTATGTATTGTAGACTGCACGTGGTTGCTTTACATGATTTTACTCTAAAGGTATGCCTAGAGGTAAAATGAGTTTTTATCCAGATTACTGATGTGGCGTTCTGCCGCCCGAGCGCCTGCCTAGCTCTCGGACGGTGTCGACTCCAGCTTGCTGACACGTCTGGAGTCGCCCGAGTCACTTCCTTATCAAATCTCAATGCCAAATGGTTGCTCTCTATATCTACCAGGATGTTCGCTCACACCAGTAAAGATTAAAGATGGGCCTCTTCTCCAAGATAGGTAACACTGTTTGAATTAGTCACGAGGTCTGACTGCCTATTCCGCGGTCGCCGGATGGGCAACGTTCTGAGGATGGCCGTACTCAAAACAGGGTTCATAATCATACCGGCAGGAGTCTTCCTCGCCTTGCATACCTTCCAAGCTACTAGCCTCGTCTTCCTCTACCTGATGTCGTACCGTTCAGCATCTTGTGACTCTGAAACTATCGCCAATAAGGGACACCAAACGTTCTCTTAAGTTACGAGGTTCAGATATACTTGAAACAAGTCCCTAGGTCATATCTGCCTAGACAATTATCGGTAGAAATTGAACGTCTTCTACTCCTAGACATTACTGTTCTCAACTCTCTAAACTCTGTCTTCCTAGACACTACCGGTCTCTCAGCTCTTAGTCATGTCATCTCCAAGGACGTATCTATCACGCCTTCTGCTCAACACGTATCTCTCGGTCTATTTCCGTATATGGCATAAACGGCCGCACACGTATATTTTGTCATGCACCACAATTGACGGAGTAAGTACCCGTCCTCTGTGTTAGCAGTTACCCACCAACACTGATATAATCTGCTTCGATAAAAATGACACTGGCATGGTATTCACGGACTCTGATAGTGAAGGTCTTCTGTCTATAACCTTCGCTATCTGCACACAGATCTTCGATCCGACCTACACACGAGGGGGCCCGACCTCGCACTTCAGTCAGTTCTCAGAACTGTGTGTGACGACAAGCAACCATGTATTCACCTGGGTACCCGATTACCCAAACGTACTCGTATCGATCACTTCGATCAGACACGCAAGTAGATACACTTCGGGAAAACGGGAGGAGTATCTATGGCCAACGCAGATAGCCAACAGTAATATTTACGCATCAATCAATTCTTTGTCTACTGGTCTACTTGTTATCTCTAACCTGGGTTTTCGACTGCCCAGACTTTCACGTGCTTCTTGGTCAATTTCCATGTGCGGCATACTGGCCTCACACGCATAAGTTATCATGCACACGATTGACCGTCCTCTGCGTTGGCAATTGTCCGCCAACACCGTAATATATTCTGATACTCGGGAAATCGGGAGGAGTAACTGTGACCAACGTAGGTAACAAACAAGAGTACTTATCGAACGACCATAAAGCCATCAAGAAGAGTTACTTGACTTGTAACCTGAAGGTATCAATCTGCACCAGTGTTTTCTCTTGTTTGTCACGTGCTCTTCTAACGTGTTCACCCTCCACGTGTAATTCCAGCGGGTCCTTCGGGAATTTCCCCGATATTTCTATTGAACGTATCCAATGGGGAACTTTCCCCTTATGTGCCAACGCTCCACCGGCAGCTCTCTCGGTTTGTACGGCTGCTACTCCGGGAATCTACCCGGCTTGTATCTCTTGCGGACACCCGAATTTTCACGTCTGCGACAAACCGGCAGGAGTAGCTATGACCGAACTACTAGGTAGCCAACAAGTATCTTTCTCGGCCTGCTTGCATCTGTCATATACTTTAGTATCCAATCACCCAGACTCTCACATGTCTGTAACTTCCTTGGACTGCACTTATTCCTCTCATCGTAGGATCATCTAGATACTCGTCACCTAGAGCTCTGACCAACGGTAATGCACCAACTCTCGTTTCTCAGACTCGATTCTCTCAAAGGCACCTGAGGTAAGTGTCACCACGTTACCTCTATGTTTCACACAGACCTGTATTATTATAATCACTTTCTCTGAAGCAATTGTACTCTGTCTCTTATACACTGGAACGAACCACGGGCAGCTCTTTCCTCGAAAAGATTATGTGGGTAGATATACAACAAGAAATTCTGCGACTAGTCGTGCATGTAGAAGCCTCGCTGGGAAACCGCGAGTCAAGATATTGAACTGAATATACTTCGGTAAAACGAGAGGAGTAGCTATGACCGACATAGGTAGCCAAGTAGAATATTTACCGAAAGACCGTAAGACAATAAAGAAGACATACTGCGGGGACACCGCAAGTACAGATATTACGTTTAATAACTCAAGTAAAGATATGCGGGGAAACCGCGAGCAAAGACATTGCGATCAGACACGCAAATCAACAGATTGCTGGTAAACAGGAGGAGTAAGTATGATCACGTTAGGCAGCCAAGTGTAGATGTTTACGGAAAACCGTAGATAGAAAAGAATATGCGGTGACGCCCGCAATTGATCAGGTTTTCGGCACCAAAGGGAACTTTCCCTGTATCGAACGCAACCAATGAGGTCATCCTCCCCGTGTTTATTGAACGTATTTATGTTTCCCAGTATGTGTCACCGGCTTCACCGGTAGCTCTCAGTCTGTTTCCAACGACTTCACGGGACCGCCCTCCCAGTCTTTTAACCAACGTGTACACTGGGGAATTCTTTCCGTAAATTGTCTCAACGGTCGCCATAATCTGTCTCGATGTAACGTTCGGTTGCTCGGGGTTTTACCCGATCTCTATTTCTCACGGCCACCGACGGGGTCACGTATCCGACAACCTGCTGGAAATCGTGAGGAGTAACTATGACCGATCTAGGTAGCCAACAAGAATATTTCTCGGCCACCAGAACTCCCACGGTCTGCACGGTCGCGGATTTTTCCCAGTCTATCTCTCTGTCGGCCGCCGAGGCCTCTCTCGATATATGCGTCTGTCCCTTCTGGGACTCACCCAGTCTGTATCACTCACGGCCACCAACGGGGTCACCATCTTCCCCGTATTCCCGTATAGAACTGTCATTCATTCGTTTATTTATGTCAATCGGGTCTCTACGCACTCTCGAACGGTACCCAGACCTGTGAGCATTTCTCACGATCGGTCTTTCTCTGTCAGCCTGTTGACTCCTACGATCAGGGCACGGTCCGTCTTGCGATCGACGGCAGAGGGGCCCACACCACCAGATCAGCGAAAAGCAGCACCGGCCTGACCGCGAGAGCAGCTGTCACTAGAGGTAGCATTTTTATGGCAACACGATCTCTGGAGCGGTACGAGAACCACTCTACGTATGAAGCAGTACGAACCACTGCTCCACATATATAGCGATGCACCGCATGTCAGGCTATACTCAAGCCAATTCATGCGTCTGAAAGCTATGCACTCAATTAAAAACCGCCGATCGGTCTTTCATCCTATACGCAACACTGTAAAAAAATATTTTATTTAAATAAATCATTCATTCAAGCCTTGTGGCCTGTCTTGCTGAGATGACTTGCTGATTCATGACGACATGAACGTGGAAACCGTGAACATGATGGATGATGGAAAGCCCTTAACCGTTGAGCCATGCACCACAAGCATTGGACCTCCAATCTGCGCAACATGTATAACATGAGCAAGTTTTATATTGATTTCTATTTGTGACGAATAATCGGAAATATTGTGCGTACGGTCAAAGTTAAGACACTGTCTTTTGTGGAGTCCATTACGGCGTTGACTCGTTCCTGCTTTTATCTCTTGCTCCAGTTTGGCTCATGCGAAGTCATGCCCTTTTCGTTAATTAATTGGATTACTGTCCCTCTTGGTACATGTGGACTCCAACAGGTCTGATGTCCCCAGCAGCGCATTCATGGCCAGGCAATCGCCCCTATTGCCTGGCACCGTGTCCTCGACAGTGTGCGTGTTTATCTATTCGCCTTAACTTCGGCCTCCAGAGGTGACTTTCTGATTCCACATGCTCGCACAGAGTCGCACTGCCACTAGACACAATTAATAGAGCCTTCCCAATTTTGACCCAGGGTTTTTGGAAGTCTTCATTTTTACCTGCGTTCTCTTCGGTGGTCTTTCTATAAATTCCTCTTTGAATGGGGCTGGGTGGGAGCACCTCTGAACAGTTCTTACGCGTATAATATCAGACTTAATGTGTACTTCAATTAGGCATATATCGAGAGGTAGACAGATATATATACATGCATACATACATATAATGTAAGCGCCCACGAATCCAAAGTATACCGAATGAAACCGGATGCCTCTTCTCGGGTCTATGCCATTGTTCTGGTTGATTCGAGTGCCTCATTGAAACAGCTAATTGAATGTTACAGACGACTCGGAGTCTCAGACGAGCATGCATGCAAGCACATTACCGCTGTCTTGTTGCCTATTATATGCCTAAAATGCTATATATAGTTAGGATAAGTTGGAAACACCCTTTAAACGTCCTACATGTACCTCAGTATCTTTCTTACGAAAAGCATCTCGTTATATGTATATATATATTATATACATATATACATAATGAACTATCTCTACCAATATCATAAAAGGTAAGAGTAATGGAACCTCAAGAAATTAAATTTATGACGCCGCTGTTCCTCATTACACACGGACGCATCACACTGAGAAGCCTCTTCTTCAGTTGAATACGGTTTCATAACTGCTCTCCCGGAAGCACATCGAAATATTAGTCCACTCTCTGTTTAGACGAAACCAGGCATC
Source organism: Bimastos eiseni (assembly GCA_959347315.1). NCBI lineage: Eukaryota > Metazoa > Annelida > Clitellata > Crassiclitellata > Lumbricidae > Bimastos > Bimastos eiseni. The sequence goes on along the minus strand of OY365807.1, from coordinate 43,360,093 downwards.
TAACTAACCCCTCTGCCAGGTTACTCTGCCCATCCGTGGCCTCTGGAAATGTCCAGAGCGGCTACTGGACTAGAGAATGACAGTCAGGTGACCCAATTGAATAGCGATAAGTTTTGAAATGGTTATTGATTTTAACTATATTATTATATAGTGGCTGACCAGAGTTCACTGCTTTTTATATATACTATGAGCCCTCACTGCAAACATTTCTTGTCACATGAAACCAAGGCATGAGACAAAATATGAATTACTTTGTTTTTAAATGATGCAGTGAATTAGTCGCAAATTTTACAGTGCATATAAATTTAAAACACAGTTTATTTCTTCGTTTAAAAACAGTGCAACTGGAAAATCAGTTTACTACTGCAACAAAAGGCATACAATTGTTACAGCTGTAAAGGCAATTAGAAGCTGATGGAATAATAATAATAATAATAATAATAATAATAATAATAATAATTAATTAATATACGTCATAAATATAACTGACTGAGGTTCCGTCCTCTTACCTTGGATAGCACTGGTAGAGATAGTTCATAAAAATATATATTTATATAGCCTATATATAATAAATTATCAATAAAATAATAAATAATAATAATAATATCGTTGTTTAATGTCAAACTGACAAACCTCGGTATGATTACAAATACAGCAAGAACGGATTACTACAACCTATTACAGGAGTGATATTTCGCTGTGCGGTTGCTTTTCGAGGCGCCATGACTTCAAGTCCTTAATTTAACCAACGCCGCCGCTTTGCGGAAGAAGGACTAGTCGATCGTTGAGTGTTGCGGGAATCAAACTCTGTTCCTCTGTTCTACACGCCAGTATCTTATCCATTACTCTGCTTCAAATCTGGCATAACCCCGACACTGTTCGCGCCCTGACAGTGCGAGTCCCAAGCTTTGATAAAAGAGGATAATACTGAAGGGATCTACCCTTACTTAACACACAAATGGGAAAGCCTGCAAGATGGTCTGAGTGTTTTGTTGCATCAGTAAAATTTAACGTTTGCCCAGAATCCACCAAGTGGTCATAACGACGCTGCTACTGTTATTTTCATGCATTTTAAGGAAATCTCTTGTTTGATATTTCATGATATTGCTCATGATAGAACATTAAAATAAACATTCAGTGACATAATTATTATATCATACTAAAGTCAACGCTCATCGTCGGTTTCATGACAAGGTCAATCTATATTCATCTAAACCAGCGCTTAAAGTATGCTTGATCACTTAGCTATAATTATTCCGCCTCTACATGCGAATGTGGGCCTGCTAGAAATATTTTTTTTAGCTCACATCTTATTTACATACATTATAATAGGTAATGTGACATTTTAATTTGTGCACCATGACTGATAAACCATCATCATCAGTTCCCGAAGCCAGCAATTTGTGAAAGGTATTCGCAGATGTACTAGGTAATTCTATGGAGCCTCAATGATCTCGACCCTGTCAGACCAAAGCAGCTCGTCGCAAGGATGTTAAATAAACTATAATAGGTATGGAAATCGACGTCCTCACGCACATAGGTGCATGAGACGGGAGCTCCAGTAATCGCAGCTATCTAGTCCAGTTGTGAGTTGTTGGTGTTTATAAATATGTACACTTTACATGAACATAATTCGCATCTGTTGCTGTGTCACTTATTTGCTATGCTTTTCAATGCACAATTCTGAGCATAAAGCTTCTGATTGGCAGACTATGGTTATCTTTATAATGATGCCTACGAGCATCACAGACCTAGAAAGCGAAGTCAAAACGCCTTCCACACACGTGTTACTTTGGCCGCACTTACACTCCGATAACCTCAAAGGAAGACCGTTTGTAAACAGATGCAGTACAAAGCCAGAGAGAGTCCGTTTATCTGTTGGTACATGTATTTAGTCTGTTGGTCGGTCTTGGTCTGAACCTGGGTTCTCTAATATCGCTTTGAATAGACCCGTAGGGCCAACCGGATCAAATGTTCGAATGGAGGAATATCATCTGGCAGATAGCGTTGGCGAATCAGTCTGTTCATCACTGACTGTACCCGAACACGCTCCTGCTGCTCCACGTACCCCCACCAGGCCGGGGCCGCATACAGCATGCGGGCCACCCTTTGCTCCTCTGCCAGCGGACTGCTGGTAGTTCCCCGCATGCGCTCTGTTTTGATATTGCTCGATATTGTTTGTTAATAGGCCAATATTTTGTAAATTTTCAAATTTTTTTACATTTACAAAACCTGGATGAGAATTACCAATGTTCCTAAATTCTAGTAAGCAATTATAAAGCATTTGCCAACAAATTTAACATTGAACAAGGACCAATGTGTTTTTTGCTACCTCTTGGGAAAATTTCTGCAGAGGCCCATGATTCGGCGGAGTAAAGGTCCGATGCATACGCGTTCACGCTGTGCCGTGACGAGCTCCAGCCGTCCCTGCCTTTTACTTTGGAGGCCTGAACAGGCAGTGATCAAAATTAATGCGCAAGGGCAACAGACGCAGGACGGAAGTCGATCTCGGGAGTGCTGCATGGCAGTGGCGGATCAAAGGGAGGCGATTGGGGCAAACGCTCCCCCTAAGAGTCTAAATACCGAACTCTTCAATGTGTCCTATCCAGATTCTACTTCTGTGCCATCACAGGACCACCCTCATCAACGACTGCCACCGTAGCATCATGATGTCTCCTCGGCTTGACTCCCTGGATTTCGACCAGGCACCGAAAGGAAACGAGAGGATTGGCTATTACGGACTTGATTTGATATAGCGCAGGTAAATAAGCTGGTCTCCCTGACGTTTGGGGGCGCTGAGAAATGTTCGAGGGTTTACAATACATCGCATTATAAGAAATATTTTTCACAAGTCTGAAAATGACTTACACGCTTCAAGTTCAAGATGACTTTGCATCTAGTTATGAAGCAATTTAACAGGGAACTATGTTTTTGTTGTTAGCGCTTTAAAAAGCCCTATTAATTACGAAATCTACCTCAGAGTAAGCCAACATTTAGTGGCTTTGGTTGTATGTTTATGTCGATAAGGTGCAATGCAAGTAATTAATTAAGTGAAATTTGCTGTTTCAAAACAGTTTTAAGTAAGTAAAGCGTTAGATCTCGTGTTATTGTTAGTAATTGCTTTGACATAGGCACCTTTTGATATGTTTCAATGCAGTTTTCTTTGGAAAAAAAGTAGGTTATATATATAAACATGCAGCTTGAGTCGAATAAAACTGTCGGGGGTCCTGTAGGCCTATGGCTCCACATGGTTAGACTTATACATCTAAACGCCCTAGTAGCAGCATGTAGTAGCGCTCTAGAAATTGTCCATTTTAATATAATAATAATAATAATAATCGAACTAATCGAACAATCGAGCTAATCGAACAATCGAGCTAATCGAACAATCGATTAATCGCCTACTAATCGATTAATCGAACTAGTCGATTAATTGTCGCTAATTAATCGCGATTAGTCCTAATATCTTATTTTATTTTACTAATTGCCCAAGCCTAATTAGATATATGTAATGCAATACAATACGTCATAGTATATGTGCCAGAAGTGTAATAGTTCACTGACTAAGGTCCTGTTAGGTCATGATACTTCATTATTGTACGGTATCGGTAGGCCGGTTCTACTTCTTTTGATCTCCGTCAGTTTATCCCCTAGTCAATTGATCCTCTGCTTATTGAACCCAGCCCAATTGATGCAACATTCATGATCCACTTGCGACCTTCTCCAATTATTAAAAGAACGACGCAACAGAACAAGAAATTTTAAAACGATAATAAATTACAAAAGCGTGATTGAGAGTCATAATATGATTAATTTATGAGCATAAAGTCCTAAGCATGGGATAAATGAGCCATTGCTTGGAGAAATAACAGAATCTCCGACCGGCCGTAAGCGTTTACAGCGCGGTTGACACGAGCCTCGAGCAAGTGATATCGTTTCGTTGCCTGATGTTACAACAACTCCGTACAGAAATACATGTATATAGTTCGTCCTGGATGAGTGACACGAAACCTGGACGAGTGACATTGCTTTGTTATAATCCAAATCTGTAATCAATTTTATTTACTAACGGTCTCAGTGTAACGATGCATATACACATTTCAACATACTGTAACGGTTCAGGGGTACGCCTGCCTGGTGTCGGCCTGCTGTGGTGTATGCCTGTTGTGTACGCCTGTCTACTGTGTTCTTTCTACTGTGGTATCTGCCTGCTGTGCGCGCCTATCTACTATCTGCTGTAGTCTATCTACTATCTACTGTAGATATCTACTATCTACTGTATCCTATCTACTGTGTAGTCTCTACTGTCTACTATCTACTATCTACTATCTACTGTAGTCTATCTACTATCTACTGTAGATATCTACTATCTACTGTATCCTATCTACTGTGTAGTCTCTACTGTCTACTGTCTCCTATCTACTGTGTACCATCTACTATCTACGGCAAATTAGTATAAAGGGAGAGAGTCGTCATCGGAGAGTCGTCGTTGGATCGTCGTCAGAGTTGTCATCGGAGAGTCGTCGTAGGATCGTGGTCGTCGCCGTCGTCTGGAGATCGTCATCGAGGAGCCTAGTAGATTCGGCTTCGGCCTTGCAGTCTCGGCGCCTAGGAAGCACGAATAGTCGTCGTGGCTTGCGATAGTCGTCGTGGATATAGTCTTCGCCGTCAGCCATTGACGTAGCGTTGTAATTACTCGTTAGTTATCGACGTAGGGCGTATTGAGGGAGTGAGAAACGGACTGTTTCCGAATCGGCGCTACAGAAGTATTGTTTTCCGTTGTACATTAAAAGAAGATTATCGAACAAGCGTGTCTTATTCCAAGCGTCATCCAGAAAGGAGCTATTTAAACCTTGAATGGTTAGTCTTCAGCAAACCACTGAAGCCTTACTCAGCGGACTGCAACACGAACTACCCCCATATCGGACGGGGCTGCAAGTCGTCATCCTGGTCATTGTCGAATAGGCCCCGTTCCGTTACAATACTCTGCCTTGTTTTGGCCCTTACGCCTCTTCATATACATATTCATGAGTTCAATTGAGTATTAATTAATCAATAACTACTGCAAACTTTCATCGTCAATTATATTGCAAAAACAGTCAAAATCAGCAAAATATTTAAATAGAATTCTAAGATATAAATTGATTATGAACTAATCTAACTTATGACTACCTAGCCAGCCTAGATTAGCTAATAGCGCTTCTTAGGTTAGATATCTACCTCCCACGGGAATGGAGCAGATCTGCAGTGGATTTCTGTAGTGTTCATTTGGATTCTTTCTTTGTATAAATTCTGTCGATTGCTTCTTCTCGGATGATTGTTGCCTCTAGCTTCTTCACCTCAAATGCTTCTGTGCCGTCCTCCACTCGCACTCGTCACGTCCGAATGATGAATCGGACTTAATGTGATACTTGCGTAGCCTCGATTCCGTTGACAAGTATGTCAGAAGAGACACACTATAGATGCTGATATTAGTTTCTCAGTCCAACTATATTAACGTGAAAAGAGTTTCTGCATTCCACCGCACATGACCGATAGTTCGAGAATAAAATAACTCCTGATTACACACGGAGAATACATCCATCATCACTCGACGATCACAGTACTGTTCGCCACTACACCATTCGCACCCCTCAGCAGCTCTAGACGAACCAGGGTCAAATAACTATCCGAACTCCTAAAACTTCTTTGAGAGTTCGCAACTTGAGAATTACGTGTTGACTTTTTCTCAGCACCAGACACACTGAACATTTTATTGCAAACTCCCGCAGCCCGGATGACGCATTTCCGCCGTACAGTCCCCAGCAGACGACCGATGGCCAAAATCAGACCTTTTAACATTGCCTCCTGAATGTCAAATTGCCAACGACCAGTTCTCCCCAACAACACTGTTACTAAGGACTTAATTTAATCTTATAGCGCCTTTACATTATATTTATAGGCTGGCATTACTTAACTCTGAATTAATTCAAACTAATTAACATTGATTGCATATTATAATGTTAATAATACATAAGAAATGTGGGTTTTAATAGGAACATCGCTACACTCAGCTACAAATCTGTGACGCGCAGCCTAGAGATTCATTTAGGACGAATAGGCAGGAGATCAATTGACGTGGGGATCAATTGACGGAGGATCAACTGACGAAGGATCAATTGACGCGATACCGTGTAGGCCTATTGTTCATCATGTCTAACATCACCATTATTACGTCATAATACAAGCGTGGCTTCATCTTAGACCTGCGCTTGCAGGATACCAAGAACGTTTAACTAAGGTTGAATGGTATGCCAATTTTTCAATTTACTTACAACTGGTTTTCTTTTTGGCTCTATTCTATCGACAATGTGGTTGGTGCTTATGATCTAAACCAGCCGGTTAGTAACAAATTGTTGTAGCATATTTTTGAGTTATTAAAACAATTAATTTTCAGAAGCACAAACATCGTATAGGTGCCTACTTTAACTTGATGTCATCATGTCGTGCTAAATTTATGCTAAATGTTGCAATAAAGCTGTTTTATACTGTTTTTGTGTTGAACAATTAAGTTAGCCTACATAAAGTCCTAAATTAAACTGTTACACCCACGTTTAGCAAACGTTTCCCGCCAACGTTATATAAAGAACGTTTGACCTACATCATCAGACAGAATGCAAACAAAGGCAAAATGTGTAAAACATTTGAACTCAATTTTAAGCTTTAGAAGGCGACTGAGGTTCATGGGCATTTACCTAATAATGACAAACAGAGTTGTCAACGGGTCGAGTCGGCCCACGAGTCAGGTCGGGTCACGAATATTTGCACCACTCGTGTCAAGTCGGGTCAAGTTCGTGATGGATCGGATTGGGTCGGATCTGCAGCCTGGACCCATATCAACTCGCTATTTTTACGCAGAGCCTAATTTCAACTCTATGGAAGTGGGTTCCTCACAGAATTATAGAGAACATCGTTATACCTGTTTGACTGCATGCTGGAGATTGTTGATGTCAGAATCAGATTGAACCGGTTTGCTAATGAGATAGAGGGTTAAAGAATGTGCCCGCCCGCTGAGAAAAACAGACAGTGAGCAATGGAGCGAGACAGGCGACTGAGAGAGTGGTACGGAAAAGTATGGTTCATCATGTCTATAACACGCTGACGTGTTATAGACATGATGTGTATGACGACGATGATGATGCTGATGATGATGATGAAGAATATGATTATGATTATGATGCTGATGCTTCTGATGCTGATGAAGATGGGTCCTCTGCACGAAGGCAGGTACATTGGCTTTATGTCACCCGGGAATGAGGTGGTTTGGTTTCCCGTTGCCTTCCTCACAGACAATTATGTGTGAGCAACTTGTTCCAGGTCGCTACGCAGCGACTTGAGGTGGGTTAGAACCTGCGACCATTCGGTTGCAAGGAACAGAACATTACCGCTACGCCACCGCATTCCATTGTGTATTTATCATAAAATAGTAGATACATTAATATAGTTAATACTATCCAATCGTTTGCATTTGCAGAGGCATACGGACCGGACTCTTTAGCCTAAGTGCTTACTAATATCTGGATTTCTTTTGCATGAAGTTACGGCGAAGGTAAGTTTATACTAAATGTAAGAAACGAATGGTATGTTCGCTCATGCGTTTAATAATTATGAGCTCAAGATATCAAAATTATTATTCTATGTAGCGATCTCACCATGTTGCATCTTACCGACATTAGAATTTTACGATAAATAATATTAGTAGAACCATAACTAAAGGCGACCCTGGTCGGGTTGGGTCAGGTCTCGCACTTCATGAACCAGGTTGGGTCAGAATTTTTTGCCTTCAGAAGTGAAAATAGTGATTTTGACCTACAAATTGGTCTAAGAATGTTTAGTAAAAAATTCTTATCGCCATCTACAGAGCGTTCCGTTGGCGAGCCTTTGCTGGGACAGAAATTTGTTTTCTGCCTTATATATTACACTAGCTGGGGTACCCGGCGTTCACCCAGGTGAAGAAGATTATGGGGCACCTTGATTGAGGACAAAGTAGTGGCGAGGCATTCCTGTTCTTGCAGCATCTGCAGCCTGTCGTTTCTGACTGACTTGAGTGGACTCTGCAGCCCTGGAGGCTGCCTCAGGGCTGCCTGTCTGGCAGAATTCACCTTTCCTCAATCTAATTCCTCCTCCTCATCTATAATTCCTCTTCTCTTTCTCAGTCTTCCCTAATTATGAAGTAGGGGAAAGGACAAGGGTGACGATGAGAAGAGGGTGAGGAGTGTGAAAATGAGGATGGGGTGGGAGGAAGAAGCGGTTAGTATGGGGTGAGAAGTAGAGGAAGGGGAGAAAGTTTGAAAAAGGTGAGTGAGAACAAAGAGTGAATAGAAATTAGGGAAGACTGAGAAAGTGGCCAATGAAAGTCGGTTTACAAAATGTATTTCTGTATGGCTGTGCAAGGTAGGTGGCGCATTTAGTAATGGCTCAGCTGTCAACGAAGCAGTAGTGTGACTGACATGAATAGGTCACCACCACATGACTCACTACTGCGAAAGGAGGAAAAAGCATAACTTTTCTGTATGCTTTCTGTACTCCTTTTGAGTGTCTTTGAAGCAGTTGCGTAACCATGCCCGGGCAATTACGAGCAATGCCCGGGCTGCTCTTAGTTCTGCCCGGTTTGCTGTTATCTAAGTTATCTCGTTATCGAGTTAGCGCATATCTAGTAAGCGGTTATTTAGCGACCATTTCTTTATTCAGCGGTTTATTTATTCATTTAGCGGTTTATTTATTTAGCGGTTATTTAGTTATCGAGTTAGCGGTTATCAAGTTAGCGGTTATTTAAGTTATTTAGTTATCGAGAAATTTAAAAACTGTATTTTGAGTTGTTCATAGAGTCATGCGCAGCCTGTATGACTTATGGAATTTGTCCAAATCCGTTGTGATGCCTATGCTTGGGGAGGGAAGCACCCCCACTTCATCGCATTTATCACCATATTGCAAACTCTTCGTATAGACCTATACATAACTATATGTATATGTACATATATATAGCTACATAACTATATATATATACATATAGATATGCGATGATTGTAGCCCAGCTGCTGTCGTAAATCATATGCTGCGGTGCAGCTGCCTAATTAAGGCCAAAATCTGAAATGATCCTTGACGATACATCTTCACGACTATCGGTTGCTGGGTTCAAATACCTTATCTTGGAGCATGTAACGCAACCTTTCTACCCTGCCTTTAACTGTCTCGTCCGCCCTCTGTGCGGCTCCCACCTCCCTCCTTCTTCATCCTTCTGCATCTCATTCAGTGAATCCATACATCCGGGTCTCCAGTACCTTAATGATCGACGGCATATGAAATTGCGATCCTATGCACATATGTCCTCACAAGAAATTGGCTATATATAGGGCGATGTCTAATATAATGTACATAGACCTACGCATTATAGGCCTATATGTTACACCGGAGTAGGCCTATATCATTAGTTTTCGAACTGAAAAGAATTGTGCACATACCCGTTTTGTCAATTTTGACGCGAGTGACATGAAAGTACGAATTAACTCTTCACATCTCATCGAATGGAAAGAAGACAGAATTATATTGATATTGTTGTGTTTGTGCAACTTAACTTAAACTTCTGCCCTGATTAACCGTAGCTACTATAGAGTCTAGATCAAAGAAAGAAACGAAAAATTGAAGAATTGGCAACAGCATCATCTGGATCGCACAAGTTGTCAGCGCTCGGATTTATCATAAACAGAGAAAGAATACTATACGACTATCTGAAGCTTGGAAATATCGGATGACACAACATCTACATCAAATTCAAGTACGGTACTAATGTGCAAGTCAATCCACCACCAATATATCGGCGTTGTTACATACTCACTAATTTATGTGACGTGACTACGGCGGTTGTTTGTTCTTGTTTCTGGTTCCCTAGCCGCAACGCACTCGGGGACCGTAAGGTGTCGTCGACTTGCTTCCTAACGTGTGATCGGCTCCCGATTTTTGGCAGGGAGTCTTACTGTTAATGTCTGCGCAAACTCAGTCTGTACCGCCCTCTACCGACGACTTGACGAAAACACCACAGAATTTCTAATCTTGTATTGTTAAAGAAAAACAACAGAGTTCGTGAACAACTTACACCTACACTAATCTGCCGCAGCTGTGTCCCTACCGCTAAGTAGAATTCTACACCGGCGCTACTCAAATCGCAACTCCCCTAGTGCTACGAAAAAGACGTGTACGCAACGCTGACAGTTTACCCTTATCACTGTCCCGTAGGCTAGGTAAAGATAATATCGCCGCCTCTGGACTTCTTCTTGTCGAGGAATCGATCGTCAAACTACTTCCATGTTTCCCCTTGCAAGGACCGATGCTCTGGTGCTAACTCAAGATCAACTTGCAAGGCACTCTCCGGCAACGACTACTTTTCCTTGCGTTCTGCTCGCCTTATATAGGACCTCTTTTGTACACGGTACTTCTGCACACGGCCCTTTTGCGCACGGCTCTTTTGTACACTTTTCTGCACACGGCCTTCTTCGCATATTGGTCTAGGCCATGCTTTATAGTCTATGCCATGCTTCATAGTCTATGCCATGGTTTATAGTCTACGCCGTCACTTATAGTCTATACCATGGTTTATAGTCCATGCCATGCTTTATAGTCTATGCCGTCACTTATAGTCTATGCCGCGCTCATTAGTCGATATTAGTGCTTCGAACAATATATGCCTAACAAGAGCTTCTAAAACATCGACTAGTATTAACTAACAAGCACATGCGAAATTGTCAACACTCAGCCTATATGAATGGAATAAACACGCTCGTTCTCTACAAAAGTTTTCAGACGACATTTTCAAATCAACAGTAGAACTACAACATTAAGGCTCTGTTCAACCTAAATTACATGCGTAGGCTACACGTGGGAATATTTTGGATTGATTAAATCAGTCAAACGTCATTTTCAAAGTGTTTTTTTACGGAATTTCCATGGTTGGAATATTCTGTACAGCAGGATGCAGCATATTGCTTTTGCTGTTGTGACTGGGACAAAGACAGTTCACCCTTTTCTGACACTACAGGATTTTCTGACTGGCAGCACACAACAGGTGAAAGTAGGCCTACGGATTAACTCTTCACAGCTCATCTGTTGAGCATTGCGCTGCTTGATGGAACAATTTAAAAGCCGAGAGAAAGAAGTAATAGAAGTTGTTAATTTCATCGGTGGGGCTGCCGTTACACAGCACGAGCAAAACAGGCACGACATACAAACGTTAGCCGAGGTAATTTTATTTTGTGCTAATTATCATTATTATGATTAATGTTTGGTTGGGCAGGTGCCCGGGTTTCATTTTGACTCTGGATACGCCACTGCTTTGAGGGAAGACTATCTTAGACTAACTTCTGAAGAGGGGAACAGAACCTTCAATGTTAAATGTAAAATCACAGACCACTAGGGGTACACCCAGCCTATAAAGGGCATCGGATTTGCACGAATCTCATGACCCAGCCTGGGCATCAGGGTCGTATCCAGCTATAATTGCGCCCTGTGCCTAGCATCAATCTGGCGCCCCAACATTTTTAAAATAGTATTTGCGCCCTGTGCCTAGCATCAATCTGGCGCCCCTTAATTTGAAAATAGTGCATTTGATGGAAAAATAAGTTATTCTATCCTGACATTTGTGCCCTTCCCACATTTGCGCTGTAGGCCGCTGGTCTCTTCCTCGGCACGGTCCTGCTGGGCATGGATGGGGCCCCGTGGCGACACTAATGGTGAAACCGTGAAATGTAATGTCGACAAGAGTGTATTCAGACGATGTTGGCAAAGTAAATGTAGCTAATGCTAGAGTCAAAATTCTTAACGATCCTTAACTGTTGTAACTGAACAAAACCATGTGCCCGACGAAAAAATGAAGGCAGTCAAGACCGTTCTGGAAATTCTTGAAAGAGCCGGGCAAGATTTAGGAGGACCCAGGTAGGCCCCTATCTCATTCAGAACAATGCAGCTGGAATACAATAGAAACAGCTGCTCTCTGGCCATAATGCAAACTGTCTCAAAGAACAATTGAACGACCACGGAAGCCAGTACAACAGGTATATCCTACTCCTCGAACAGTTGGAGACTGAGTGATCTCACCAGCGCTACAGAGGAAGGCTGTTTGTGTTGTGGGACTCAGCGACAGTAGGCCTAAGTCATCGCGTGTCTTTTTGCAAATTTTCATAACCCGTCCCAAGCCGACCCATCCTAAACGGACCCGACCCGGCCCAGCCAGACACCCGATGTCAAATATCTGACCCGACCCATGAGGCGAAACACCCGATCAAACTCGATACGACCCGTTTTAGTTATAATTTTCCTAATATTATTTCTCGTCAAATTCTAATGTCTTTAAAAGGCAACATGGTCAGACCGCTACATAGAATAATAATTTTGACATTTTAAGATCATAATTATTAAACTATCAGAAAAGACACCCTTCGTTTCTTCCATTTAGCCTAAACTTACGTACTGTCTCCGTAAGTTCATGTAAAAGAAATCCAGATATTACGAGGCACTTAAGATTCCGGACCATATAGGGCAGCATTAATCCAATATACTCTTTAAATGATAAATACGCACAATGGAACGCGGTGGCGTAACGGTATGTTCTCTGCATCTCATACCCAGTAGGAATAAAGCCAATAAAGACTTCGGGCAGAGAACTCATCGCCATCAAAAGAAATGTCAGCCAGAGCCGTATAAAGAAAAAAGCTCTGGCTATTAATTTACTATTAATATTTTTATTTTTTATGCCCCGAGGTATACAGGATCCCTCAGGAACTTAGAGATTACTATTTACGCAATTTGTCTGGAAATGGCCCTACTCGTCGTGGTTGTCCTGGTTGGCGAAAGTGCCCCGAAACGCGAGTGTTAAAGCGTTGCATGGTTAACGAGATTCGTTGGTAGAGGAAAGAAGTTTCTCATGGGTCCCCAGAGACCATGCTGAGTATTTGTCCTAAGTCAAATAAAAGACCAGGCCTTCGTTGTTTATCGAGCCCATGGTCTCGTGGGCCAAATGGACGAATAGATGCGTGGTAAAAAGCGGATTGTATTTTTCGTGCTCGAGCACCGCAGCTCTTTCAGCCGCCGCTCCAACTGTCTGAAATGGGTCTGACAAATATGACGCGGCAATGGTGTCAGTCACGGTCGTATCCCAAACTAGGCATCGGCCCACACGCCACGGGATCAGGGTTAAGCCATCTGGCCTTCTACCGTCAGTTCTCATTAAACGTGCTGGCTCTATGGTTGACGGGAAACCAGTGCGGACTAAGCCTCCGTTGACCAAGTCATTCAGAGATGAATGTGTAGGAACATGCCCGGGTCCAGAGCGCAAGAGAGCCCATGCCGACCATCAGAGGCCATCATGGTCCCACGTGGGCATTTGTGTGGTTCCCAAAGAGGGACCCCAGCCGAAGGCCGACCGCAACTCGTACTGCCTCATCATCCAACTGGAGCCCGCAGTTGGCAATGGGCCGTGCCAGCATCCAATCGCTGGCATGTGGGACTGCAGTTGCCCTAAGGCGTGCCCTATGTCCCGGATCCGGGAGTCTCGCCTGATGGTCACATAAAGCTTTGCCAAGAAGGGGCTTGTCCCAGGCCGATTGTCTGTGAGCGATGTCGATTTCTGGACAATTCCCAGCCATGGGGTCCATGCCGTCTCGTATTGTGGGTCTGGAGAGACTGAAGCCGATCGGTGCCCGTGGCCGAACTTAAAAAGACAAGAAGCTATGACACTGATCGACTCCCCAGTGCTCCCAGTTTGATGGCGAGCGTTTCCTGAAGCCATGCATCCTCCGTCAAGGATAGATTTAAGATTCTGCTCAGCCTCGAGCGTCATAGCGCGCTAGTGGTCATTACAGGAGCAGCATCGCAGGGTATGAAGTAGTTCTTGTGGTGCCGAGAGTGTACCTCAGAACAATTAGGGCATCGTACTTTGAAATTCTTGAAAAAGTGCATATACCCATTGACGGAGTTTTGACATGGCGAAATCAGGTCGCCATCATAATAAGCCCGGCCGCTACTGTCCAGTGGGTACCTCTGGAGAGGAGCAGGGACAGGAGAAGAAAAACTCTGATGTCAAACCGCTACCTTGCCTCTGATACTTCACAGCATCAGAGTCAGTTCCTAGACTGAGAGCAAGAGGATGGTCGGTCGAATGGGTGCAGATACGTCGGCCATAAAGAAACAAGACGATAGAAATTCATTACATATCATGACAACTACACAAATACCATGCCGGCTCGGATGTCGCTCGGGTCAAAAAGGTCCGCGTCTCCAACCGAGTAACCAGGGTTGGATCGAAAAATTGTCTACTGGAAATATAGACGGAAATCCAAGATTCAAAGTAGCAGCAAAAGAAATCACTTTTGGGACATGGAGTGTTCGCACATTGTGGTCAAGGAAACTAGAGTTGCTGAGGAAGGAGATGGAAAGATACAGATTTGACATGCTAGGATTATCGGAAATGCGATGGACTGGAACTGGCGAGATCAATGGAGCGGAAGTTATTTTATCCGGAGAAGAAAAAACCATGTGAGAGGAGTAGGTTTTTTCTTAAATAACATAACGAGGAAAGCACTGCTAGAATACAGACCGGTTAATTCAAGAATAATTGCAGCAAGATTTCACAGGAAGCCGATAAATCTAGCAGTCATTCAAGTATATGCACCAACGGCAGATTGCTCAGAAGATGAAATTGAGGAATTCTATGAGAAATTTGAAAAAAACTCTGAAAGAATTACTCCGAAAAGATGTTAAAATTGTCATAGGAGACTGGAATGCAAAGATTGCAACAGACAACACTGGATGGGAACAAATAATGAAGAAATACGGATATGGAGAAAGAAATTAAAGAGGAAAAAACTGCTTGATTTTGCTGCAAAGCAAGACTTTATCTGCTGCAATACAATGTTTAAACAAAAGGAATACAAGAAATGGATGTGGAGATCACCAGATGGCAAGCATACAAACATGATAGGTATAGTATTGATAGATAAAAGATGGAAATCAGTGGTCAAACTGTCAAGCTTTCCAAGGAGCTGACATTTCATCAGATCACAGATCACAGTCAATCGACCCATGACCAATCGTCCTAGATCAGGAGAGATAGCTCCAATGCACATGTTTTATATTTTATGTGCGATGTAACAAGGAGAGCGGAATTCGTATAATGCAATTATACAGAGTATTGTTACAATTTGAAAATGTAGAAATATTACAAATGCGAAAGTGGGTTGCTCGCAAATTGCAAGATTTTCAATTTATGGTTTCGGTTGTAAGTCGGTTTTAAATGTTAGGAGATTGAATAATATTGTTGTTGTGACTGGAATTAGCCTTGCTACAACTATTTTTAATAGCTATGTTAAGAATTGCTTTTTGTATTATCATCTTAAATCTTATTCTTGAAAAGAAAGAAGTTTAGGAACGATTGGTCATAGGTCGATTGATCATAGGGACGATTTTTCATAGGTACTGTTGGTCGTAGGGACGATTTGTCATGTGGATTATTGGTCATATTGTCGATTGGTAATAGGGGCTATCGGTCATATGGACCAGTAGCTGGGGGTACCCAGCGTTGCCTGGGTTAAGAAATATCAAGTACGAAAATGAACTTGACCCATGGATATACGGATGTGCCTGTCTTTTGTTTTTTGCGAGGTTTTGTTGGTTTGTCAAGTGTAATTCCTCGGAACCTGTGAGTACAGTTGGGACTTCTGGCGACTAAGAAGAAAACTTTCCTTTTATGTGGACTCCTTGGGGTAGTTGTTGGACTCCTGGGAGAGGTTTTTGGCTCTGGAGACCAGGAAGACGGCGGCCGCGGGATTTAAGAACCGCTCTACTGGGTGTTCCAGGTGTTCCCCACCCCCGAGCCAACGGCGAAGGTTTCGAGTCAATAGCTGTAAAACTGTGACAATGCATAGCCGGATAGACAGACACACAAAATCTTGTCTTTATTTATATATATATTGGTTGATTATCTTCTTGTAAAATTTGACGCCTATACAATTTGACGCTTTATAAGCGGTTGCCATTGTCGCCTATGCCAGAAGCCGACTCTGTATGTCATTGAGATAAGCTACATGCAGTATAGCAATTATTTTGATATAGTTGGTCAAGATGCATGCTTGCGACCCAGGGGTGCAAAAGACCAAGATTTTTTTGAATCAAAAGTTGTTTTTTGTTTTTTAGGTTTTGTTTGACTTTATTTGGTTTTTTGGTTTTTAATTTTCCAGAATTAGCGTCACACGTGCTAAGAGCGCAAATTAAACCAGCAGCTACTTGCATGTAACTTAGGCCATTCAGCTGCCGAGTGCCGATGACTGCTCACCTCAGCGTGTACGCGTATATATATTCACAGAAAATACGTTCACACGCTCACTGACGAGTGACAACTCACTGCTGGACAACATGAAACAACCAGGTAGGCTTATAATTAACTAGGCCACACAGACAATTATTTTGAAAATCTTCAACTCTTCATATCAAATAAACTCTATTGTTGACTTGTTTTAACGGATCATAGTTGTAAACGATAATCTCCCATTACAAAGTAATAGTAAACCGATTCCCAGACAGATGTTGAACCCAGTGAATCAGTTAATTAAATATTTTGTTCTGAATAAAACTGAACATGACTAGGCCTGATAGAGGTAGCGCAATAATTTCAAAATAAACAATCACATTTACTGAAGTAGTATATGTAGCTCTCATTGTTAAATTTCACGGCATCAGAGTCAGTCCCTAGAGTGATAACAAGAGGAGTGTCGGTCGAATGGGTGCATATACGTCGGCTAGGTCTAATGTTCTGGCATCACATTGACATGTTACATATATATTTATATTATATATATAAATATATATATGATATATAATATATATATACAAGATATATATATATTCTTGAGGTTTGAATTAATCTCTCACAATAGAGGGTGTGATTCTTCTCGATCCGTGACGGTTCGTTTTCTCATCCCCCTAAACACGAACAACAACGCTTCTTGATGTTTAAAGGAATATATTAATATCACATATACGACTATCTATCTACACGTAGCTTAGAAATTAACCGGACAGAGGTTTAAAGAGTTATTAACGTCAAAGGAGATCATCCCCATTCGGGGATTAAATTCCTGCTCCGCCGTCGACCCATTAATATCCTAAGCGTCTCTTTTCCACCCTGCCCTCGGTTCATTACGTCATCGTGGCGATTCGCATGGATGCCCTCGCCGATGCGGTGAATTGACGCCGGTCGCTCCTTAAGTGCATCTCGATAGTCTCTGAAGGTGTATAGGGTAGATGCCCCCACCGTCCTCCCTCCAATTCATCGTTAGCTGTTTTCCATGCAGCCTCTGAGTTCCGATGCATTTCTTTAGCGCCTTTGCAAAAGCTCTAGTAGTGACATCCATCCAACCTCAAAAGAAATACCATCGGCGCTCCATCTCGTATCTTCGTCTGTCGTGCTCGTGAAACAAAAGAAACACACTGTGATTACTGTGCTATACATATATACATGCAACCCTAAGGCTCAGACCCTGCTACTAGTAGTCCAATAGACTACTTTCCTTCGGCTCTAGGCACGAGAAAGGTGGTCAGCAATGATATCCTTAGACCTGGGTCTGAACTTAAATTCTAGCTCGAATTCTTGTAGCGCTAAGGCCCATCTCCTTAGTTTCGAGCTTTTAGGAGCGGCTTCAGCGAGAAAAGATAGAGGATTATGCTCAGAGAAAAGAATTATGTCAGACAGAAAGATCCAACATCTCAAGTGCCCAAATCATGCCTCTCGTTCGATAGTCGACCAGCGAGTCTGGGTGTCACTTAATTTAGCGCTAGCAAAGGCAACGGAGAGTTCCTGCCCTAAGTCAGACCACTGAAATAGGCACGCCCCTACTGCTATGTCACTGATCTTCACAGATAACCCAAATTTTTCAGAGAAGTTGATTGGGTGTAGGTTGACTGTATTACCTCGACCCTTCTCCAGTTCGTCGAGTACCTTCTTATGTCTCGGTTGTCATGGTACCTCAGATGGCACATGCTCCTGCGTCAGCCGTCACGACTGGTGCAGTTCCGGCGCGACTAAGTCTGGCGGTCGGTACGCTCGGAGGCGTTTCGGAGCGAAGCTGGGTCGTATCTCGAGTGCGTGTTGTCCTAGCTCACACACACTCGGCTTCTCCGAACAAACCTCTACAGCTTTGTCTGATAACTCTAGGAGTTGTCTCCTCTCAGCATCCGACAGATGAGTTACTCTCTCTACTTCTAGCAGAGAGCTACGTCGAGGTGCATCCCCTTCTGATGGGTCCATGGCCTCAATCGATCCGACGTCACAGTCGCGATCGTACACAATAGAACAATTGTTAACGCTGGTTGAGTAATGTTCTGCGCATAACGCAGTCCTTTTCAAGTTAGATTTTATCTGTTGCAAATGTTCCTCACGGGGTCGCCCAATGCAGCAGGGTTCCTCACGTTGACCCTCCCCTGATTCTTTCGAGATGCTAGGAGGTCCCTTCAGGGAAGAACAGTCCTGCTGTTCTCGACCAACAGTTTCGGCGTCTGCCGATCGTACGTTTAGTTCAGAAGGCAAAACTTTTACAATGAACAAGTTAGTCCCTTGTCTTCCGAAACTAACTGTTGGTTTGTCCAGAGAGAGTGAGGTGGGAGAGAGCCCTGCTCGCCCCCTCATCTTTCTCTCTCTCTCTCCCTAAACAAAGTAAGCCTCCCCGATCAGCCGGTCAGACAACTCATCATCAGACGTGATTTGACTGGTCTGTCAAATTAGCAGTTTGAACGTCCGTCTGTCCGTCTGTTACATTGCTGTCGACCGTTGACACTGTACATTGTGGGGCATCCCTCAGTAAACTAATAACTTGTGGTGTCAAAATTAACTCTACGGGTAAGTTAGGTACCACTGCTAGCCATGCTCGTATGCTCGGGGCGAGGTTCATTGGGCCTTGTGATTCCTCAACATCCGGTTTCAGTTTCAACCTGACGACGTGCAAAGATCTGAGAAATGCTCTGTATCCCCATAACTTTGACTTGTTTGTAGACTGGAGCCTTGAGTGACTCTACTAGTGACTGCCTAATACAAGCTATTTGTGACCCAGAATCTTCTAGCGCTTTTACACTGACTAGATTTTCGACTCGTACCTTCACGTACGGCCGTGTGTACAGTTCATCCGCGTCTATACAGACGCTCGGATTTTCGACACTAGTTTCAGGTGGAATCTGCCCTACGCTGTCACATACTGGCTCACTTCTGCAGGCATTACTCTGCACTTGGGCAATACTCTCTTTTCCTACCGCATCAGTCGTACAGACGTTGATGTGCACAGGATTACGGTTAGGGCCTCTGCTCTGCGGACAGTCACGTGCTCTGTGCAGCCCAGAGTAGCAGATAAAGCATAGTCTTTTCAGCTTAATCTCTTCTGCTGACGGTTTCATTCCCGCCCCCCTTTACCATGGGTGCCTGTCCTCCAGGCTTGTGAGGCATTTCCCTGGCCTCAGTACTGGCGCTGCCCTCGTTCGAAGGATTAGGTCGAATTGGGCGCGCTTCCTGCCATGACGAGCTCGCGTGACCCTTGGGCGTCTCGCAAATACGGAGGTGGGCCGCTAAGTAGGTGTCTATTGACCCCGCTAACTCATCATGAGCTAGCCACATCTCTTTCTCCTCTGCGAAAACGTAATCTAGACAACTGTTGGATAACATGTCTTTAACCTTATCTGCTACCAGCAAGCTGATCGTCTTCTCATACGACCCTACTGCCTGCTTGCTTCGCAGATAGTACATTAAGGCGCTTTATAACCTGGGCGTCAGAGAGGATTATGTCTCCTCCGTAGCCTTCTTCATTTCCATGAATCTGGGTCGCAGCTGTATGGGATTAATACGATACTCCCGCGGAATACACTTTGTCAGACGCGTGTTACTGATATTTTTGCTTCGGAGAGACGAGATATTAATATCTTTGCTTTTTCACTTAGATTAACAAGTAAGATCTTTGGTTTGAGGTTGGCGTCAACTGCACAAGAATTAAACAGAAGTTCGACAGTGTCAAAGAAGCAAGGTAGGTCAGCAGCTGGAAATTTCGGTAGCATGCCTCTCATCGAATCGTTACATGTCTTCATGCGAGCCATGATAGATCTTTGTGATGCTCCTGCTTCTCCATCCTCTAACTGTCATCCTCCTTCCAATCTTCTCTGCATCGCTTCGTCTTGCAACCGCCTCCTCTCTCTTCTGTCTTCCCGTTCCTCTTCGTATTCTCTGTCCTCTTTTTGTTGTCTTCTTGTCCTCTCTTCTTCCTCTCTCTCATCTCTTCGTTTCTTCTCTGCATTCAATTCTTCTCTTTCCTCCTCCTCTCTCTTCTCCTTTCGCTTCTTCTCTTCTTCCTCCTTCTCCTCTCGCTTCTTCTCTTTCCTCAATTCTTCTCTTTCCTCCTGATCTCTCTCCAGCTTTTCTTGATATTCTCTTTCTTCCCTATTCCTCCTTTCCTTATACTCTCTTTCTTCTCTCTCTCTTAGGTCTCTCAAGCGCACGTATGGCGAGTACGTCGCTTATTTCGATCTCTGAGCCCTAGCTAAGAGTACTCTCGCCAGTCCCTTCGATCACTTCCGGACCTTCGGCCCATGCTCGAATGAGTTGGTCACGGTCCATCGCCGCAATCCCAGCCGCATCGTGACCTGCTCTGGTCAGGCTGGCCACTAGCTGCACGTTCGTCATCTTCCGAGCACTTGCTCGCCGTTGGGGGCCTTGTCTGTCCATTTTACCAGACGTACCATCAACTAACAAAACACTGGCAGTTATAGAGATACAATACACACGCGTAGTGCGAGCTACACCTACTCTTCCGCCTTACATGATGAAGAGAAGCTACAGGTAGGCGCTATAGGATCCAATCATATTTGCCTACATCCGTCTGGGCTTTCACCTCGGGATTTCGCACTATCAGGTACACCTTCACAGTGTCCTACCCGTTCTGTGGCTGCCTCGTGCCGTCAATCCCGCTCGAGCTCGTTGATCTCGATGTCTCGCCGTACTTCCTTCGTCTTCGCTGCGTCTCGATGACCGTCTATTGGCGTCTCGACTCTTTCGGCTGTTGCTCCGGTCTCTAGCGGTGCTGTCTCGTCTTTTCCCGTCGTGTAGTTGTCGTCGCTGTGCTGACGTCTCCAGGCGGCAAAAGTGCTTCTTCGTCCCTGCTTCGGGCGTCTGTTGGAGGATCCTGTTTTGACTGCGCCAGAATGTCACGATCATTCTCGATCCGTGACGGTTCGTTTACTCATCCAAAATTTATGAACAGCGACCCTTCTTGATGTTTAAAGACATATATTAATATCACATATACGACTATCTATCTACAAGTAGCTTAAAAATGAACTGGACAGATGTCGACTTGGTTCTTGAAGATCGTCACGTCCTACGCCCTATTATTGATGGTTCTCCGACGTCTTTCCAAGCCAAGACACTATGCTGTAGCCCTACTTGCTACAGCAGATAAACCCCGTCCCCGTAGCGATTCGCATGGATGACCTTGTCGACGCGGAGAATTGACGCCGGTCGCTCCTTAACTGCATCTCGATAGTCTCTGAAGGTGTATAGGGTAGATGCCCCCACCGTCCTCCCTCCAATTCGTCGTTAGCTGTCCTCCGTGTAGCCTCTGAGTTCCGGTGCATTTTTTTAGCGCCTTTGCAAAAACTCAAGTCGTGACAGAGGGGTTGGCCACACGAATCCTTCTAGGCGGCTAAGCCTAATGTTCTGGCATCACATTGATATGTTTCATATATATGTATTTATATTAGACATTAAAATATATGTATATGTAATATATATATATATACATAGGTATATGTAATATATATACATATATATATATATCTTTGAGGTTTGAATTAATCCATCACAATAGATGGGTTAACCAAACGAATCCTTCTTCTTAACTTTACTCTCTCACGACTGTCTTCATTTTTCATTTTAAAGTTTTCAGGTCCTTTGTATCCTCTTCTGATCCGCTAGAAGCAGAGAGAGTAACTCATCTGTCGGATGGTGAGAAGATACAACTCCTAGAGTTATCAGACAAAGATTTGTTCGGAGAAGCCGAGTGTATGCGAGCTAGGACAACACGCACTCGAGATACGATCACATCTTCCCATTTCTTCTTCCGCTTTCATAATTCAATTAATATAACTTTCGTTGTCACTTCTCATCACATGACCGACCGTACCAACTCATTCTGGCCTCTCATATTTGTTTCGTAATACGTGCCACTCCCAGCGTCTTGCTAATGTCTTCGCTCCATTCTTAATTCCTAAGTGATAATCCAATAAGGGGCCATCCACATATTACGTGCGCAGCGAGGGGAAGGGCTTCGAATTTCGGCGATTTTGCGTACTAGTGCGTACAGTGAGAGGAGGGGGCCCGGAAAATATATACGTGCGCAAATATGATTGTCTAATCATGACGTGCACAATACGGAATATTAAAATAAGAACTGCAAACCTAATCACAGACTATGTTCGGCTTAATAATTTTATGTAGCATTAGATCTTTAAAATGCAAGTATTGTTGGTGTTTTATTTCTTCATAACAGTTAACAAATTTAAGCTGTTAAATATGATGCTTAACAAAAATAAATAGCCTGTGGTAAAGTCAATGTCTTATAGATGTATTTAGTTATTTAACCTTTGCAATGGGGTAGAGCTCAAATGTACGTGCGCATGGGGAGGGGTCCACGAAATGTACGAGGTGCAACAGGGGTCGGGGTCCGAAAATCCGATTTTTGCGTACATAATATATAGATGGGCCCTAAGAGCCATTATTCAATTTGACCAACATAGGTGGCTTTCCTGGCGCATAATTTACACCAGTTTGACATAATTAGGCCTCTGATCACCAAATCGCAATATACAAATGCTTGAACATACTTTCTTCTTGCTGAGTGACTTGCTGCTTCTAATCCAATATAGGCCTATGTTCTTCGTTTACCTCCCTTTCCTTAAGCCATTCTGTCTTTATAGTTCATAGGGCCTATCTGGTCAGTTTTGGGTTGCATTTCATTCACACGTTCTGTAACTGTCAAACTGAATCAACCCAGATATTTATTTTCCCTAGGAAAAGGGTTTAATACTAAATTAATAGTAGAAATTGTAATTGAAATCTTTATGCTAAGTTTATGTGCAATCTTATTGAAAGGTGCGTTTCACATAGGCCTTCATGTATGACAACATATTGCATCGCTTTCTTAATTCTTTTAAACAAATTCTCTGTTTATTCTAGTTTAACGAATTTACTCTTTTATCTACGATGGTTTTTTCTTTTATAGGCCTAACATTGTTAACTATTTGTGATTTTATTCTTCAAGTTCTACCATTTTCTCTGATAAATATTGAGTTTTATGTATTATTTTTCTCGTTACTAGTTCCAGATTAAGTAGCAAACTCGATGGGACTATTCACACGATAGGCCTATGTGATAGGACTAATCTGCAATTTATATAAGAGCCCACAGACCGACCGTTCCCTCTTTAGATTAAACATACCACAAAGATCCCAATAGAAACAATTCTTCAAACAAACTACAAACAATAAGTCATACAATTTTTTGGATGTAAAATGTCAGTCAGTTCTCGTCCTGCAAATATTCTCTATCGAAAAACGCTATTATTGCTCAACACACTGTGTTTACCGAGCGCTGGTTGAGCCTCTGACACCGTCCATAAGAGCACAACGACTCTTGCAAATACTCTTACTAAGCCACCGATGTAGGCCTAGGTTGTCGATATTTCCAAATGCAACCATTAGAGACCCAGACAGTTAACACGATGCCACAACTTCCACCATCTAGTAAGCACTTCTAGGTTAATTTATTTACTTAAACAAGATTACTATTATCCTAGTGTGAAATGGCACACACTAGGCCTATTATTTTAATTGAAATAATCAACCGTCATAAGTACTATATAGAGTACCGGTTCATGGACAATAGAGCCTACAGCCAATCAAAAGCCACAGATTTCTATGCGAATAGATGATGTCACTAGGTAGGCGGAGTCTATCACGATGACAAATGTAAAGGAGGGTGCGAACCCGACGCTGGCACTCCTCTTTGCACACGCATACCGCAATCGACTGTTTCCCTGTTCTACGCGCAGCGGATGCCCATACGGGCCCAGCCTCGATATAAATCAACATACTTACTATCATATCTAGCCCGCACTATACCATCGCAATTATAATGAACTTGGCCATATGGCAGACCACAAATGGGAACCGTAAGCACTTCTAGGCTACTTTGTTTACTTAAACAAGATTACTATTATCCTAGAGTGAAATGGCACACAGTAGGCCTATTGTGCCTGGCAACCGATGGAAGCGCCACAGAGCAGACGAATCAAAACTCGCGGCCCACTTGTGTAATAGCTGGACCCGAGATTAGACCTTCAAACATACCAGTCATCTATTCGACCAATAGATATCCATAAGATGCGTGAAGTGGCGCTACAGAACATTGTAGTTGTAGTATTTGGTTACCTAACGAAGGTTATAGTTACTCCCATCAAATTTGGGTACTTAAAGAAAGTCATAGTTAATCCCTTTGGTTATCTAAAGAGTCATATTTACTCCCATTTGGCTATCTAAAGAAGGTTATAGTTACTCCGATTTGGTTACCTAAGAAAGGACATATTTACTCTCAATTGACTCCCTAAAGAAGGTGATAGTTACTCTCAATTGGCTACCTAAAGAAAGTCATATTCCAATCCTATTTGGCTACCTAAAAAATGTCATACTTACTCACATTTGTTTACCTAAAGAATAATAATGATGCGTCAAGCGGCGCTCAAAATGATCGTACGCGTGACGTGAACTTCCACACAAGCGCCCACACAGCTATTTTGAAAACTCACAACGCTCCTAAAACATACTCTAATATCAAAAAACAGCTATGGTGCAATAGCATATTCGTTAGAGCGCTCAGCCCTTAACGTGAAACGGAGAGAGTTCAAAGCTCATTTCGAATCGCTATTCTACAGACTCTCAAGAATAATTTGTGAACCAAATTGTCAAATTCAATGGGCGCTCTGCAATATTGTACGCAACTCGACTGCAAACTGGGAAAGCCTGTAATGTATCATATTTGTTTATACCTACACGCATCAAACTAGATAGCACACGTCTACAAATAAGGCTACACACGCACAGGTGCAAACACAACAATTCATATAAACATGACTCAAACATCACCGCTTGGTGCACACAGACACATGCATGAGTCTCTTTCTCTCTCTCTCTCTCTCTCTCTCTCTCTCTATATATATATATATATATATATATATATATATATATATATATATATATATATATATATATATATATAGGTATATAACCGTTTGCCTGCCTGGGACTTGTCTGTTTGTTCATATGCCTGCTTCATAATTACAATCGTTTATTGACACGAGCAACGACACAGAAATTAACAAGAAAACGCGTAGACAGGGAGACAGACTCACAGGCGTGTCAAGAACGTCAGTTAAGCGCCCCATCAAGCGATGCATCGTACAGCGTTAGATGAAAACCAACGTGTATTTGTATATTTTATTACAACGATTGGTCAATAAATGAATCTAATTAAAAAACATCAATCAGACGCCGGAAGAAGAACAATCATAGACAAGCAGACAGAGAGTCTCACAGGCGTGTCAACAAAGCAGCAATTAGCGCCCGACCAAGCGATAAATCGTACAGCCTTAGACGAGATTCAATGTGTACTTGGGTATACATATACAAAGAAAGGTCAATAAACGATTGTAATTATGAAGCAGGCATATGAACAAACAAACAAGTCCCAGGCAGGCAAACGGTTATATACATATATATATATATATATATATATATATATAGAGAGAGAGAGAGAGAGAGAGAGAGAGAGAGAGAAAGAGACTCATGCATGTGTCAAGCACAACAACGTGTATAAACACGATGCACTTAGGAAATTAGTAGAGCGATCGCCAAGGCAAGCTAATGGAAGAAAACGATGTGGGTGGTTGAACAGTCAAGTGCATAGACATGCACACAGAAGGACTCACAGCGTGTCAAACACACCCTGTACAAACACGACTCAAATCGCCAACGCTTAGTACAAACACATAAAGGCATGGTCAACGACATGGAAATACGATCAAACATAGAAACGTATAGACAGGGACACAGAGAGACTAACAGACGTGTCAAGAACAGCAATTAGCGCCCCATCAAGCAATGCAGTGTACAGCGTTAGACGACATTTGAATATTTGAATATAACGGGTGGTCAGTAAACAAATATAATTATAAAGTATATATCGCCGCTATGAACATGTATAATTAAATATGTGTATACGTCTCTATTGTATTTACAGCGACTTAACACATCTTCAGATGTAAAGCTAAATTACCCAATTAGCCAATAATATCTACGCAAACATATGAACAAACTCGCACATGCAGGTGGGTGGACAAACAAATATACACATGCCCTCAATATGTCACGACCACGCCGACATCCACAAACAAATATACAGGCACACAGGTTCATTGTCTTCACCTGCCCCAATGTTTACCTTTCAATCGAACGACAAATTATAGCGTATCCAACATGCAATTAATTCGCTAATCCTCGCACGCACACGCACAATATTTGTCCAAAGCATGACTGACCGTCTCGTACTTCCATGTACACATGTATTTAGGCCATCAGTCTGAGAAATACATTAATGTATTAAATCCAAGCCATTTACGTCTTTCTTACGACGATCGCGACTTCGCGATAAAGCTGTGAATGTCTTGCATAGTTAAGGTATTTCAGCGAAAAGTCTACATGCGAACGTTTGGAATGTTTCATATTCTAATACGATGTTGGACAAATGGCGTGAATTCAATCGCTAAGAGCATCCATTCGGTTTATTGTCAAGTATTTACCAATTGTGTATTCGTGGAATACCTATGCAAGACATTCACGGCTTTATCGCGAAGTCGCGATTGTCGTAAGAAAGACGTCTACCTGTGGCGCTTCCATCGGTTGCCAGACAGCGCTTGACACTGGTTGAGTCGCTAAGGTTTGTGGGAATATTGGTTACTACGAGGCCGCGGTGAATTATGGGTCTTACGGTTCCCATCTGTGATCCGTCATATGGCCGAGTTCATTATAATTGCGATGATATAGTGCGGGCTAGGTATGATAGTAAGTATGTTGATTTATATTGAGGCTGTGCCCATACGGGCATCCGCTTTGCGTAGAACAGGGAAACAGTCTACTGCGATATGCGTATGCACAGTGGGGTACCAGCGTAAGGTTTGCAACCTCCTTTACATCCCTCATCGTGTTAGGCTCCGCCTACCTAGTGACATCATCTATTCACATAGGAATCCCTGGCTTCTGATTGGCTGAGGGGCTCTATTGTCCGTGAATAGGTATTCTATATACTACTCATATATAGGCCTAAGCACGTCACAAATGTTACGGAATGTTCCGTGTAAGAGTTGCCCTCGTAAATTTTACAAATATCCGAGATATTGATATTTGAATGCCTAATGTAGGATATGCTGAAGTTTCATTGTTCGTTTGTTTAATTCGTTTTCACCGACCCAGAACTAGCAAGAGATAACGCTCAGCCTAGTTGTCGTTCTTGTTCCAACGCAAAGAGTAGAACAGACATATAGACCTAAGCTGTGTCGGAACAAATTTGTATCACATAAGCCTTCACGTACCTAAGATTGAGCAACATTTCAGTGGTTTTCTTTCGGTTTGACAAAAGTAAGTATTTTCGTCTGTTGCTTTAGGATCATTGCTTTGATTAACGACCGTCTTGAGGCAAAGGTCGAGAAAAACCTAACAGCAACGAATTGCGTCAAGTCGAGGAAACTGTGAGATGAAACACTGGGCTACATAAGTACAACAGACGTTATACTTATACTCTTACCCGCATCAGCACAATGATTTCTCGTTTTCGTGCGGGTGCATTCCGTTCGTCGAAAAATTCGCGTATGACTACAGATTCCCGAATAACTATTTATCGGAAATCCGACGGTAAGAAGTCTGCTTTTGAGTGTTGGCTACCGGATAATTACTGCTATCATAAACAGACTGCAGTAAAGTTGAGATCCACGGCCGGAGTTGGAGTTGGTCCAACCTTATCCGACATAAAATGGAACCGAAACCTAGTTAATTCGGGACGATATCTCGGAGGCGACGTAAGCATATCTGATGTAAACAGGGCTGAAACTGTTAATATAACACGTCAGGCTGAGTCAATCAGTCAAGTGACGAAGTCTATGGGTAGTAGTCAGCCTTCGATTCAAGGTAGGTTTTCAATACACTCTCGAAGCAGCAACAGTCGGCCCTGGGAAGATATAACTTCCAAATCGTCCTCGTCCTCTGCATCATCCTATTGCTCCATGATAGTGAACAGAGACATGCAGAGGAATGTCAACAGCGAAAACAAAAGATGGGAAACCATGAAACCCGCTCGAAGGTTCTCTTTGTTTCGAACGAATAGCATACGAAAGACTGTGCGACTGAGGCCGAATGTTGACGGTGGTCTCTGGCGTTCCCATCCTCCCACCGACTGTACAAGACAGGCAGTCAATTGCGCTAAACTACAGTTTAGTCTGCACAAGGACAAACGCAGAGAATGTAGTCCAGTATACCACAAAGATACTGTTAATACTAACATTCAGGCGGCTATTGCTCATATTGCGACAGCGTCGTTTCAGGCAGGGAATGATGCGGGCGAAGAAATAAGCATGCGTAAGTGTGGAGTTCCTCTGCCAGAAGACCTCCAAGCGACGGAACACACTAATCAGTCTGATGCCGAGTGCTACTGGAACAAACTTTTGAATAACATACCTCCATCTGGCGTCGAGGAAAACCTGTGTACAATCAAGCTGCGACAGATGGCCTGCAAGCTAATTGAAAGTCTCATTTGCAAGATTAAGCTACAGCTAGATACCGGAACTGAAGAACTTGAATGCGAAACGAAGGATAGAACACACAAAGACGTCGAGCGTCGACATTGTACTGGGACAGTTGAACACACAGCACGAAGTAAGTGCACAACAAACGACAACAAACATCTCAAAGAAGACACAAACTGTGAAAGCGGGCATCGACATCGTCAAACGAATGAGAATCGCCACGTCACCAAAGAACAAGCACTGAAAGTCGAGGAGGATGAGGACGAGGAGGAGGGCACGATTCTGGTCAAAGAGGCTTATATGCAGCCGATCATCTGTCAATCAACAAATAAGAAGAATGGCGCTACAAAAGATGAGCAATATGACCAATCAAAACTATCAAGGGCTGAAAAATCGTCGCTGAGAACATTCGACTTTGAAATGGAAAGTTGCGAAAGTAGGCAATCTATGCAGGAGAATCGAAGGGCACACAATGCTAAATCGGGTCAAACCAGGAAGGTACACACGATCAGTTCACCCAGTGTGAATACTGCATCAGACTACGAAGAAAGCAGCGTTGAGTATGACGAAGAGAAAGAAAAAGAAATAGGTAGTCACAAAAATCTTAAAGCCAGACGTTATCACAGTATAAATGATGTCGTATGCGACATGAGAGTGAAAAGACTAGGCATACGTGATCAGCGCAGCAACAATAGCAACAACGATCGTGTTAAGAAGACGAAGGCAGTCAAGTATCGCTACACTCGTTCTCAGACGTCGTCGGCTCCTCGTTCTGAGTCGAGAGTCAGTTCATCATCGGTTACAGAAGAGGAAATGGAGTCCATGTCAGTTGCACCCAGTGCATCGACATTGTCTGTGGAGAGTGAATTGTTATCTATGAAAAAGACATCTGAGCCTACTTCATCGGTACCCAGTAATTTATCATCTATAACAAGGGAATCTGAGCATGCGTCATCAGTACCCAGGACATCATTATCATCTATGAAAAAGAAATCTGAGCCTACGTCATCAGTACCCAGATCGTCATCTATGAAAAAGAAATCTGAGCCTACGTCATCAGTACCCAGATCGTCATCTATGAAAAAGGAATCTGAGCCTAAGTCAGAAGTCATATATAAAGTTTGGGAGGCGAAAGCGCCAGTTGGATATGATGCAGGGAATGGGAACGACCTGGCGACGTCTAGTTTACCTCGGAGGACTCCATCGAATAAGGAAGTCTTCGACGAGACAGTAGAACATGCAACAATGACTGCGGATGCTGAAGCGATGCTGAAGAACTTCGCAACAGAGGTTGTTCATAGTCTATACACGGCCATTCATTACAAGCTTAAAAACCTCGTAGAAAACACCAAAGACGAGGCAAAGAAACAAGAGATTATGCAACGAGGAGACACTGAGCTTAGAAATGAGATCCTCCCAACTATAATTGAGCACATCGTGTGGATCATAAAAGAGGAATTTCGCGGACAGAAAGAGGCCGAATGGAAAACGGCCATGGCACGTGACCCAGGACAATATCTCGACACTATAGTCACCAATGCCGTCATGAAAACACATGCGGATCATATGCGGCAGCGGTCGTTTCTAAGGACCTTTGTCGTTACATCAAACTTCAAACAGTCTGCAAAAAATTGAATCTGTAAGACTATAATATGCCATCATGCCAATACACTAGAAGATTTTGAGTCATCTGCAGGACATTCCTCTACCGATATTGTTGCTTTTGGCGTTGCTTAGGATTCATCGCTCTCCGAACTCCAGATCAGCAGTGAACTTGGTTAATGTTAGCTCCATTATAGGAAATCATATGAAATTATTCACTATCAAGCCAATTCTTAACGACTACGAATCTACGGCTTACGATAATTATCATACACTCACACACATATAGGCCTACACGAATTCAATTTGCAAATAACTTAACTCACAGCATATGCTATTTCGTTGTGTTGTGAATAGTTATGACGAAACTAATAATAGGGTGAGGCTATAAAAACTGGACCAACCCCAGTTACCCCACCAATGACCCTCTCCTTCCCACTCGTCCCATCCCACCCCAACTCCCACTTGTCCCCATCACACCCGTCTTTTGTTTGCCCTTTGTAGTCACACACTCATATTGACTCAGAAACTCACAGCAAAGCACAATATATAGCAAAATATAATTATGACATAGCCACATGTATAGGTCTATGATATAATACTGTATGATAAACGAAAATTGCTCAGTTTCATGCTTGCTAACTAACAGAGGCGTAGCTAGGGTATTTGCGCCCGAGGACAAACTACAGAATTAGCGCCACTTTGAGGTCGTCCATAAATGACGTCACGCAACTAGATGAGGGGGTCACACATTTGTGACGATGTGTGACTAGGGGAGGATCCAAGAAATGTGACATATCATCACATCAAACTGCATAATTTTATTATTTTGATTCAATTAAGCAAGTTCCACTTAATTAACAGTAATTGTTTACCACAATATTTGGATTGTTTCAAGTTATCATTATCAAACTTTTCTATAAATGTAATTAGTCTACCAGGGCTTTTTTTCTTGTGGAATCCATTTTTCATCATTCTACTATACACGCCTATAGTTTTAAGTATTTTTATAGTGATACTTAATCTGTTTGATAATTATTAGAACACGTGCATTGCGCATATTAAAACATTCTGGACAGCTGGGTTTTTGGGGAGGGTGCAGAATGTTGTGAAGTCATTTTTGAGGGGGTTAAGCTTATAACTTATCGCGACATGTGACGAGAATAGGGGGTCAAAATTCGCCCATAAATTGCGTGGCGTCATTTAAGGAATAAGGATGGCCCATTTTCTAAGTTGTTTCACATTTTTCAAATATATCTAAAGGCTATTTATGCACGACTTTCATAGACAGCTTTAAAAAATAATTTCTCTTGATTTTACTGTCGCAAATTGGTCAATAACGTGAGTTTCCAATGTTTCTCGTTTGATGCTACGAAGAGCAAGATCGCTGAGACGATCTTGTCCCATTGAAACCCCAAATACGCCAAAATTAGCTTCAATTTGCTGAAGTATCGCTCACAGATTGCAATTAAAACAGCAATTATTGTTATAAGAATTTTCACTAAAATGCGTAAATTTGTAGATCGCGCATACGTCATGAGCATTATGTCACCCCTTACGGGCCCCTAGTGATCACTGATCAGTGGGGCTCGGAGGCGCAAAAAATCATGTTTGACAACTCATTTGTATTGAGAATATTTTGGGGCCGACAAAATTAAATCCTGCTAACTTAGGTGGGATGAAATTCGTTTGCACTGAATAAAAGAAATAGTTTCCTCATTTTGGCGCACTGCTCTAACTCGGCGCCCTGGGACACATGTCTCCCCATGCCCCCCTAGCTATACGCCCCTGCTAACTAACCAATTAAGTAATTAATCGTCACTGTCAAAAGCAACAGCAATACGACGATGTCACATCAAAGTCCTTTATAATTACGAATTTACGGTTAATACAATACATTACAATAAAACTGTAATTTAATATTGCCCTTCTTACAATTAGTTCAGAAGTGCACACATCTCGACAGCAAAAATGTATAGCCTACTGTCTTGTAATGCAGAGCAATTGTGCGCGAAGAACTTGCTCAAGGTTCCTACACAGTGACGCCTCGGACGAGGGTCGAACCCGCACTCTCCACGTCACAGGTTAACCAATCGGCCACCGGAAAAAGACTAAACACAATTCAGGACTCAGGACAATAAAATTATCAACGTGAACGCACAATGACGTTTAAAAGTCGATTCATAGCACAAAATGTTCACGTCTGTTTGTCATTAACCCATTCCTATAGCTAGAACTGTCAAACTTGTCCAGACCCCTCCCCACTCTGTTGGCATAAATAACGCACAACCCCTTAAAATGAATGAATGAATACGAGATTGATGTGAGCTCAGCGTCAATTTTCAATCAGACGCAAGGCAAATCGCTATGGAGAGGGAAAGATAGGCCTAATTAAAGGAAGGCCGATAGAGCTCATGCAGAAGTCATGATCTATACAAGACGTGCACAAGAATAAGCTAGCCTACTTAAACTACTTTGGACTAGTCTCTCACCATTCGCGCATTTAGCATAACCTCGCCCTCGCTCCATTTGCGAACGTCCGCATCAGAGCACAACTCGTTACAAGACTCCAGATGCACCGAATTGGCAGCATGGACTAAAATGCCGATCAGGCATTAGCCGACATTTCCTTTCAGCTGTTTAGCATGCCAAACTCGTTTTCTACTTTATAACCACACAACCACACAATCTTTTGTCCGTTCGCTTGCTCCGCGGTTCGTTCATTCGTTCGTTCATCGTTCAGTGAACAGCAGCATGAACGGCAGGTAGGGACCGATCCCCACTCCCCTCTCCCTGTCATCGCTATCGACCGTCACAGTTCCTGTGCATTCTGTTCGAAAGGTTAGTTGGTTGTCTGCAATGGAATGTCACTACTATGACGAAACAAAATAGTCTGGTTGTAGCCGACTGGAAATTTAGGACCATTATGAAATTTAGATGCGAACGTCCGCACAGGTCATAACTCCCCCTTATCCGCATGGGGATGCCTATTGACAATGCCACTTTATGGACGACCTCTAAGTTGCCGAAGGATTCGCTAGATAGGTTTAAGGGGTCATTGCACAATTACGTAACGGTGAAAATGGCCCTTTTTGACCCACCCACCCTGTAGCGCATCGTACTGTTTCCATAGACCCACCCCCAGAGCATTAGGTAAGCCCCTATTTATTTTGAACAAAGCTCAGTGTAGTTTAACCTGGGCCTATCCTATAGTCTGCGCCTACAGTCCCAATTAACCTCCATCAATGGTAGATAATAAGTTTTTATTTAATATTATGTTTGAACGTCGATTTCATTGCCGTGTGTAGGCTAAACACTAGTTTAGTGTAAATTTGCGCCGAACCACGGCAATACTGCCATGTATAGAGGGCGCTGTCTTACAATAATCAGCTATATGGTATGCAGCGGCAATTGGCACGGCGCAATGGTAGGGCAGCATCTTGGCGGCAAGACCCGCGAAAGGTTGGCGCCCAAAACGTCGATAAAAGGAGAGCCTTGGCGCAAATTAAGAGTGGGCACGCGGGAAGACAGCGGCTGTGGAAGAAGCTCGTCGCGTGCAGTAAGGTAGACTCGCGGGAAGCAGGCGAAGTGGAGAAACTCGACGTTTGCGGTCGAATGACAGGTGCGAGGAGCTAGCCGCCGAGAAAGGCCGACGAAGCGAGAGCTCGTAAGCAATCAGTCGAGACTAGCGTGCGTCAGCAGTCGTTGCGCTTCAAGTTCAAGTGTCGATTGGTCGTACGTGAAAGGGCATCGTACGAGGATTGCAGGGATCTATTTCTTATTCATGAGTTTTCGATGTTTAATGTGGATTAACTCTGTTTACTTCTGTTGATGTTAATGTAACGCCGAATAGAGGTGAGATGCCCAGATAATTCGTAATTGATGACAATCATAAGTTAGAACTGCTAATTAGGTTTCATTTGTTATTGTATGTGTTTTGTTTGAAGATAGTTGTTAAACTACAATAAGACAAGATAATTTCAGTGATCGATTGCATAGACATCATATATTACTTAGACTGCCGAAGGCCACGGTGGCTTCGATTTAAAACCGACTCAATGACGGTCACGGAATTGTGGGTAAAGATTTGGTAGAAAGCCAGCCACTCGTTCCCTTCCTCTACGATGTTCGTTAATCTTGTAAAGTTCATAGCAACCTCTTGATTAAAATTTTAAGCTTAAATAGGGCCTACTGCTCTTCATAGAATTATTTACGAAGTCTGTTAAGAGGTATTAGGCCGTATTTGTCTGTTTATTAGTTCAGTTGGCGAGTTATATAAATATTATGATTAGGCCAACTTCTGGTCAGATTAGCAGGCGTTGCTGCTTGGCTATTGCAAATTGAGGATCCATCAAGTTCATAGCCCTGGATATTAAATTTAGTAACTTATGGCTAGATTAGCAGAAAAGTCAAATAAGCACCAGGCTCTTTTTGGATTCGTATTTCCATCGTGTGTGTGCACTGATGATTTGTGAACGTGATTTCTCTAGGTTGTTCTGTGAGTGTCAACGGCATCACTCATTAGATTCCTGGCGTCTGACATCTTTCACATTTCCTTCCATTATATATTGAGGAATGGCAAAATTCAGACTTGCATATTCAATACACTTAATTTTCATTAGATTAGCAGAACTATAGGCAGTTTTTTAAGAGGCTCATAGCAGTTCTTTGAGATAGTCTTGAGATGAAGCTTTTGAGCGACACTTTAGAAGATCTTGAAGTTAACGACTGCAATACGAAGTTTTAGGAACTTCCTTTTTCTTGGCTTTGACACATGAAGATAGATGGGCAATTCACTCCCTGATCTTCCAACTTGCAGTCTGTGAACCTGTGAACTTAATACAATTGGGTTAGCTGCCAATTGGTGCAGAAACTTGCATCAACTTTCTACCTTGGTGGGGATTTTAACCTGGTAGCATAACAAACGTTTGACAATACTAATTGTTGGAATATTGTGCAGTGTAAACTTCAAGACCACTGGATTCAACACCAAAGCATCATCATTCTGGCCAGCAAATCATAGGTCATAAACAAAGAGTAATTATTTTATCAATACTTTCTTCAGAGCAAGTTTGTAATCTCAAGATGCCCTTACTGGGCTACAGGCCTACACCATATTGGTCAATAACAAGCGTGTACTATAAGTGGCTGGGAAACCACTGCAGCTTTTCATTAAAGTTTCAATGCAAAAATTTCACTTCTGCCAACTTAAACAATAACTTTTTAACCATGAACAACAAAAATGAAACTGGTTAAAAAGTAAGTGAAACCAATACACATATGCAACAGTAACTTGTGACTACAGTAATTTTATAATAAAATGACAGACTGTGATGGGCATGTCACATAAATCCACATACAGAGAACAATAGATGAACATTGAGTGACCAAGTGAGCTGAAGAACTTCACATAAATGCTATTCATGTGATCTCAAATCACTAGATTAGCAGACAAGAAAGAATAGCATAACATTTGATTGATGAGCAAATAACACACTCATAATGGCGGAAAACATTTTCCCTGCTGAAAAATCTAATGTAAAAGTAAATTAAGGCAGTAAACTTATCTACAAAGATGCTTGACCATAAAAATGATGACAGCCTACTGTACAAAGGTCGAGATTCACATGCTGAAGTGTAAACATAATCCACAGTATGAATAAACACTTCATAGAGCAAATTAAGTACAGTATTCACAATTGTCCCAAATTCCGAGGATGACTTCAGTGGACCAATGCGGGAATTCACCGTGGATCAGTTCCATGAACTGCTCCTCCCGTCACAACGACGCCAATGGCTCTAGCTCGACGTACGATGGCTTCTGACTCCATGCGCGTTCCCCTGGATGGAGTATCGGGTGCAGCTGCAGATTCAGAAAGTTCTATGGCATGGCTCACGTCGAGGCTGCACTCCTTATCGAACATTTCTTCGCCTGAGAAGTTGGCTGCGAAACAAAGGTCGAAACTCAAACCATATAGCTCGTCCATGGCTTTCTCTATGACCAAGCTGCCGCAATAAGCCACCACAATCTGATCCATCAGCATCAGATCTGCTAACATCGAACTCGCAGCTGACGTCGATGAACTCCGATCAACCGAGTCGACTGCACGCACACTCCCCTTCTTCACTGCGGACCCACGGCAGGTATGCTCGTTTCGCCATTTTGATCGTTGAGCATACTTTCCACTGAAGGCATTACCGCAGAGAAAACAAAATCAGGCCTTGTACATTATCAGTTAGCAAATTTATAACGCGCAATAGGTAATTCAAAATGTGAATCTGAAGCACGGATAGTCAGCCAGCAGGTGAAGATGCACTTAGATTTATGAAGATACACTTAGGTTTTTAAACCTCTGAAACTGAATATCATCTGTATACTATTGTAATTGGATTCCAAAATGCTCAGCTATAATGATTTGGGAAGCAAATAATGAAGGGCACTTCAGCAGGATCAACAGTCAATCCATATAAATAATGCATTTTCAGGAAGATCCTCGTACTTCATTTTTATGGTACGGGGTACAATATGACCACGTAGACATGATCTGTCACAGACCCAGAACTAAGTATATTATCCGGTGACACAGCCAAAGCTGATTCAGGGCCTCCAGTTCTGGAACAACATTTAAGGCTTTGAAGAACACTGGCTTCGAGCTTCTTTCTTTAATGCTGTGGATAGCCGAAAATGCTCGGAGCAGATAAAGTCTGTTGATTTTGGCTTCCATTTCAGACATTTAATTGCATCCATCCACTTCTTTGTCAGCTCTAAATTTTCACTGAAAATCTGCAAAAAATTAAATAAGACCATTTATTTATGCCACTACAATTAATTAAATTTGTAACGCGTGCATGATTCACACAGAAATGCCAATATGAGGTGCATATTGTCAGTTGCCAGAAGATGCACTTATATTCCAAAATCCTTCAAAGTCCAAGAAATATTTTGTGCCAGTTTCTGAGGGAAGTGAATATGTGCTATGAAGTCCATTCCATTCTTTGGAGCAGAAGCAAGTTAAGAATGCATGCCCGTATCTGCATTGTTGCTCAGCTAAGACATTAACTTGATGATTGCAATGCGAAGGGATATAGCACCCCTGAAGAAAACTATATAAGGAGTTTGCAGTAATTGAATTCATTCACGCATGCATTCTCACTATAAATTTATACAACGTCCCATCAGGAAACCTACTCAGAGCTGGCCTATTCTACCTACCCTGCACTAGCCAATATGATGCAAAAAGTCATCGTGAATAAATATTTATCTGTCGGCAAAACAATGCATAATAAGCTTAAAGAATCACTAGGGAGGTATAAAATGTTTAACGGCAGTTTAACGACACTGTGCCATAACAAAGATGATCAGGGCTTTGTAGGTCAAACATGCCAATACAATTTTATTCTGCATTGTATACATAATGATGCTCCGGCTGTTGTATTCTGGTCGCAAAACCATAATACGCCTACATTTAAAAGCAATCGTGTCCGATTCACACAAACAACCATGAGAGCAAACACCGATTAAAAGATGAGAATAAGACCGCATAGCACCCTAAAAAATTGCTCACCTATAAAAACGGAGGTCCGAACTCTTGATTAGTGCAGTAAAACGCACAACACGACGCCACCACCGTAAATTGTTGTACTTTTCAGCGATAAAAATCTTAATTTCGTTATCTATTCTATTCAACACATCCTACCAAATGTATGGCGGCTACCGGAAAAAGGAAACTGAGCCAAGTCTGTACAGCGGTGTATTGCCAAATTTGTAACAAAGGGTTCGCAGTTAGTATGTCCCCTTATGCCATATCGGTCACCGCCACAGTCAGTCAAATTACGATTAGGGGGTCTGGCGTCTGGGCCCACGAAGCTCCTTCAGCGGAGTTTCGGGTCCATCCGCCAAGCATTTTTAAAAGTTTGACGTCAAATGGAGCAAGTTTTTCTATTTCTTTTTTGTTTCGTAAGAAGTCTTTAGAATAGTCTTTTTAGTACATAAACAAATAAGCAAGCTTAAATTACATTTTTATTATTGACGCAGCAGTAGTTAGAA
Source organism: Bimastos eiseni (assembly GCA_959347315.1). Lineage (NCBI taxonomy): Eukaryota > Metazoa > Annelida > Clitellata > Crassiclitellata > Lumbricidae > Bimastos > Bimastos eiseni. The sequence goes on along the minus strand of OY365807.1, from coordinate 43,321,486 downwards.
CAGAATTAATTTGAGTGTAAATAAATCGACTACGCTAATTTCCACAATTCCTCTTCGTTTAATGAGTATTTTCTAGGTACGCTATTTTTAACTCGGGTATCATTTGCGTCCCTATGCCCTCTCAACCAGGTTTTTACATAAGGTACCGGATCAAAAGCAGTTACAGGTTTGCCCAAAATTTTTATGCTCATCAGGCACGATAAATTTGTCACCAACAATTTGTTTCTCTCATTCGTCGCAATATCGTTCATTATACTAAAGCCACGTTCAGCCTCTGCACTACTAACAGCAATAGTCTTGATTTTTTTGCTCTCTTAATTGATTCTGGAGGTTCACTATTCCTGTTGTCAATAAAATCTCGAAAATCGTTAGTTGGAATGTAATATTTTAGTTGTTTGCTTAAATCGTTAAGCTGTCTTTCACCATCTAGCCAAGGCGCCGTAATATTGTTTGGCCATGTTTTAGATTCGAGCAAATCAAATAAAGATATTAGATGCGTATATTGTGCTGCATTTGCATCTTTAACTGCTGCTGCCATCTGGTTTGTATGTGCTGTAGACATTAGCCTGGTTTGCATGTTGTCTATCACGCTCTGATAAAGCTGCGCACGTGGTAAAGATTGTTGTCTAGCACTAGTAATATTTTCGAATGGAATATTTGTAAACAGTTCCGACTCAATAGTTTCTTGCACATTGTTTTCAAAATTTCCGCCTTTTTCTTTCATCATACTAAGCGCTGCTATTGTTCTGGTTATCAAACGATCCGCAGCTCCAATGGAAATACTGCGACTTTGTAAACCCTCGCTTAAATATGTTAATTCCTGCAAAATGTCGATCATGATAGCCAGGTCAATTAAAAAGCTCAACTTTTCCATTTTTTTCTGCAAACCTTTCATGTCCGCAACACTTGAAAAATGTTTGTATAAAACCGGATATGCATTCCACACTGCTTTTGCTGCACGTAGGCTGCACGCAACCCAACGAGGTCCAAGAACACGACCGATCCTTTGAATTTCTAAACCGAGATCTTTTGCAATATCGTTAAGCTCCAGTAGATTTTTATTGGATTGGCTATATAGGCAATACAGTTTTTCAAGAAAAATTTAAAAATGATTAATTTGTGAAATGTTTTTGATTGCATCATCCAATGCTAACTGCACTCTGTGGCATAAGCAGTGCCAAATGGTGATGTTTGGATATATATCTGAAAGCCGAGCAGCAACTCCAGCTTTACGTCCCAGCATAGTGCTGGCCCCATCACTACAATAGCCAATCAAATGTTCCTTAAGATATGTGTCATCAAAACTCCATTTCTTCAAACATGCAAGCAACGCATTGACAGTGCTTTCAGCCTTTGTGGATTCTAATTCTACTAAATCAACGAATACATTTACTGGTTCCTCTGCTGTCAACATTTCACACCGCAAATATACGATTAAAGTTGATAGTTTTGAAACTGTTGTAGCCTCATCCAATATGATGCAAATTTTTGACTGATTTGCGATAATTTTACTAAAAATAGTTTTACGCATTTGTTCAGAAATATGATGGACTATTTTAGAGCACTGTATCGAGAATGGAGACAAATTCCACAGTCAACACCGTTTTTCACTTGCAGATCAATTTCGTCAACTATATCAGACATGGGACGATTACGTTTAGCTAAACTGTATACACAATTAAACACACGAGCAGTTGCGTCTATTTGGTTTGAATTAAGTTTGTCAACAATAGTCTCAATTCTGTGGGCTTCTGCTGTTTTCAAAGTTTCAACCGATTTATTATGAGCGATTGATTTGTCATGCTGGTGCAGTTTTTTCCGTAGAGAAGCTTGTTGAACATGTTTTTCTTCACCAGCAGCCTTGACTTGAGTTTGTACCCACTGTGATGCAAGATGACAACCAATCTCTTTCTTAGCACAAATCGAACTAAACTTAGAACAAACATTACATCCTAACAAACCATTTGATATTTTTAACCAAGGATAAAGTTGACTAAAATATTCAAGTTGCTCGGTTTTCCAACAATTTGGCACGTCGATTCGGTAGCCATCTTTTACACAAATACTTTTCTCCTCTAACACGCTAGCATCTGAGACTGATTCTAATAAACGAGGACTTTCAACAAGCTTGCTTGTAGTTTCTTCACACTTTCCTGTTGTAGTTTCAGATTGCGTGGAGTCATTAGTATTAGTATCATTGGTAGATGTTTTGGCTTGCTTGATTTTAAAATTAAAATCGCTAAGAAAAAGTTGGTTGCTACGCTTCATTTCCGGAAATTATTGTTTTATTATTATACTAATAAAAATAAAATTGACACTTTTTAAAATAGTAATTTGTTACTTGTATTTTAATAACGGGAAGTAAATAACAGAAAAAGCACACGTTGGAAGAAGCGGAATGGTTTCCGGTCAGTTATAAACAAAGATTTTCTATAGTAAAGATGAGAAAGTCTGGTAATCAACAAAATTCCTACTAGCGCGACATCTAGCCAGTGACTTGTTGTTCTGAGTTTCACTTTTTTGCTTAGAGCTGAATTTCGCTATATTTTTGCCGAAAGGCTAAACTGTAAAGTAATATTTATGCAATTTATATAAAAATTTGTAGAAACGGACATTTTTTTCAATTAAAAAAATTTTGATTTTTTTGAAATTAGTAGTTGATTTTAGGCATATTTATTATTTTGAACTAACGGTTCGCACGAACCTGACCGAACCGGCTCCAAACCACCGCTGAGTCTGTACCATAGAGCAGGCAGTCTAAGTAATATATGATGTCTATGATCGATTGTCGTTGTCCTTACCAGTACTAGACATGGCGGGAAAGGATAGTGGCAGTCAGTTAGAAGACATTGACACTGATATAGCGCGCTAGTCAAACGTTGAGCTTCCTTTACATGAACCTACTTACAGATCACTGGCTACGATAGGCGGAAGCGGGTTCGAATCTCCCACTGAAGAAGTCGATGACAACGACTTGACGGTAATTGGAGGTTTTACAGATAGCGGCAGTCAAGCGCTAGAAGGACGAACTAAGGCGAGGAATGAAATGGCGGGAACCGACCCAGGTGCCAGATTTGGTGCCACTGCGATCCCAACGGAAGTCGCGGACATATGTCACGGCCTGGTAGGTGTAGAGATCCTGGATGATGCAATGCCTAGTGCGGCTGATGAAGCGGCGCCACGGCGAAGCAGCAGATTGCGCCAACGAGCGATGGTTGACTACAGTCACTCCGACTCTATTAGACATTTTCGCGGGAATAACTCTCCTCCTTCTAGGGCGGGAAGTCGTAGCCGCCAGCTTCTGTCGATGGAGCATGGATGCAGCCAGAGTTCCCGAAGCCGATGCTTCCGCCTATGCGTTTTCCCGCCATGGAATATAAGATGAGGAGGGCGCGTGCAGAACCGCGGGCGCGCGAAATAATCCAAAGCGCAGAGGCGGAGTTTGGCGCCAAGGCGGAGACTAGGCGCGACGCGAGCGGCACAAATTTATATGCTTGGCCTACTAGTTTTATAACCCAGCTTTGCTTGGGATTGAATTTTTAACTCTGCAGGTGTGCCCCGATTGTGTCTTTCTAAGTTCTAACACAGGCATCACCAGGCCTCGTAAGGAAGCGAGTCCGCCAGTTCTACTGTCTACCATGGTTCCCATTACCAGTGTAAAGACTTCAAGTTACCTCCCATTTTAAGTTATCCCCCCTCGGTAGTCTTAAATCGATTTCAGATTATACCCGGGGTAATCTGAAATTGATTTAAGATTCCCCCCTCCGTGTTCAAATTACTCCCTCTCTGAATGAGTCAAATTTAATGTTAAATTGCTATGCTTTCAACCAATAACACTGGCCAACAAATTTTAACTTTTTTTGCTACTGAAGGAACTTCTTCAGTTTACCATTCAGTCACTGTGTTAGCCCTGAGTAGCAAATAGCAAAGCACACATGAGGGGCCCATGCTTTATCCTTGACTGCCAAAGTAATGCTTGCATGTAGTTTTAAGCCTTTGGGAAAGATTCTTTCGCTGGTCGTGTGGATTGAATTGACCATAGGCATAACAGCAACAGTAGGCCTACTGTCAATCCCAGTAACACAACTGCTTCTATTCATAATATAATTGTCAGGGATGTGGTCTCGAGACCGCAGTCTTGGTCTCGAGACGAGAAAACTGCGGTCTTGGTCTCGTTCTCGAATGCATCAGTCTTGGTCTTGAATGCATCGGTCTTGGTCTCGGACCGTCGGTCTTAAAGGAACGGTCTTGGGATTGGTCTCCGTCTTAGGTTAGCATTATTGGTTATTTGCCGTATCAGAGCAATTTCTTTGATATGTGTCGGTTATTTTCGACTATTAGAGACACCGGATGTTTAGGCCCTAAGCGCTAGTTATCGATATATGACGTGTTGACCATACATGTTACTATGGGGAAAAAGTGCATTTGTAACGGAACTAGCCATTTAAAAATTTGCTTTCACAAACGTCAATAATAATTATGTTGTCGGCCACGTGTATTCACTATTAACCTACAATTCCGGGTACAAGTAGGCCTACGTACATAATTCAAACGGAACATTAATCTACTATGGTTCAGATGCCTGAAGGTATTTACCTATCGTATACTGTAAGTAATTTACGTTGTGATATTCTCGGACCGAAGCCAAGGGCTGAACCCGCAAAAGTTCAGACTGGCCGGTAAAACTGTTTTCTGGACCGTTATTAAGATTAGTATTCTTCAGCAATAAAATTAATGCTTTAAGCGTGTTATTCCGTTTTAGCGTCTTAATAAATTGAATTGTTCATAAAAAAAGAGTATTGGTCTTGGTCTCGGACCCTCGGCCTTGGTCTCGGACCACCCGGTCTTGGTTTTGAGGTTTCGGTCTTGTGCCCAACACTGATAATTGTTGAGGGCTAAGAAGTGGGTATGATGCTCTTTTGTAAGGAAGAAATTTGAAAGAATGGTTTAATAAGAATTAATCAACAAGTTGTGCCAATGTTATGTTAAGCAACCACTAGCAACTGACGACTCACTACAGTATTTCTATTTACAATTGCGTAAACATAAACAGCCTCATAACTTAAAAACTGGGCGTGATGGACAAAAACGAACTTCGGATTTGGAATCAGCACACCAAATTTAGTAATGTACAGATGACAGAATCCCAGTAACAAAATGCTTGTTGACCAGTGTAATTATAATCAGTATGTTGAATAAACACGTGACACATATAAGATAGAAGGCTACTTGTAACATGTGAAAAATATATAAAGTCAAAGAAATGTAAATTGTGTGAAATCAGTAATACACGAGCTACTGGCAAAGGTGTACCTGGGCAGGGGGGATATGTGTCCCCGGGCGCCACTTTGAGGTGGTGCCAAAATGAGGAGGATGGACTCAGCCCTAAATTATATAGGGTGACCATTTTCAAACTTAAATATCTCGGTCAAAGTGATTCGGATCTCTTAAATATTTTTCACACGTATACATGACTCACATCTTAAATAATCCTGAAAATTTTAAGTCAAACGTGACAGTGTACAACGTGGTGCGAGAGGTGTGTCTCTGGCGTGTGCCTGGATGTCATATTATGATTATATGTGATTATTTATGCCGCTTATTTGAGTAAAAATAGGACCATCGACACTGGACTGGGGAAGACTGGTCTAATGTTTTGTTTGCCGATGAGTTGTCATTCAAGGCGTTTTACGCACAGAAATCACAAAATGCTACCGTTTGGGGTTGACTGGAGGAGAAAATTTGCTCCACAGATGAGATTTAGTTCGTCATTGATGATGTGGGGTAGGATGACGGCCAGAGGTCTCACACGCCTTCATTTTGTGCCAAATGGTACCAGACTGATTGGCCCCCTTGGATCCGCCTTTGAATACCTAATGCGAACCACACAGCTGAATGAACAAATTACATTCATTAATTTTTTTAATTTATGATCTAAAGTACAGTACAGATTTGACACAAAAGATTCACACGAAATGTCATTTAACAATAAAAGAACATGCTCAGTTGGTTCCAACATCAATGGTTTGTAAAGTAAATACGTTCCTTTATCACAAACACTAAGTAACACGAAAGTATTGCTTAACACTCAAAAATATCAATCCCATGGAAGAAATGCAAGATTTCAAAAACCTTGTATAACATCAAATTTTGTTGTTTTTTTCAACATCATGCTTGCTCAAATAATGTAGAATGGGGTATTTTGTTTCTAGTAGCCCTTGTGTGTCTGTGTGATCCTGGTGGCACTCAAGACATTTCATACAGTGCAATGAAACTAAGCCTTTACGTTTATAAACTTGGTAGCCCATTGCAGATTTAACAATTACCGTGCTTGAAAAAATACTATTAGTGTAGAATATAATGTAAGATGTAGCATGTACAATGTAAGTGCACAGGCTGTAGTTCATGTTATCTTCTAATTAATAACCATGACAGTAAGAATTCATGAACACCCAATAATCATTGCCCATTTGGGTCCATTTTATTGTTACTATCTAGCTTTGAGCTACCTTACTGATTTATGCATTACACCCATACCATACATAATCCCACCAGGAGAAACTTATGAAAATAATCCTAAGTTTTTTATGGAATGCACTGCCACCAGTTTAGAGGGAAACTTCTGTTTTCTTAATTTAATTTTGCAATGATTCAAAGCTGAACTATTCCTGTGCTACAATGCATTAGTGGTGAATTCATAAATTAGCTAGATATAAGTACATGAATCAGATTAATGAGAGTAATAATGCACCACAGAACCTGTTTATATCAAAGTTTAAAAGGTGGAAATGAAAACACAAGTAAGATGAAATTCGGTCAACACGAAATTGTTCATACTAGACTTTCATGTTATGCAATATGTGCTGTACAATCAACAAATCAGAACATAACAATGGTCAATGCTTTGGCAGCAGATCTAGACAAAAGCAACGTATTAGGCAGTTGACATTGCTAGCTGTGGTGACAAGACAAACCTGTTCTGTCTCCCTGATATGAAAACAAATACGAAAACTGTTTATTTAACAAATAGTTACTTACATTTCCGTGAAAAACTTTCGGAACCTAAAGAATTGCCCAGCATGAAGCCTCCCTATGTTAAAAGAATCAGCTGCTGTCTTATTGGCTTTAACCTGAATTACGACCTTGCTATTACAAACTCATCTTTTGAGATGGTTCTGAAGATAGGCACATTGCAGCAGTTGGCCAGTCCTCGCCATTCCTCATCCACCCGTCTTTAAACTGGTTCAGTCAGCAGACACTGAAAACAACCCATACATTAAATATTTATGCAGGGCCAAACAGCAAATAGAACTTAGGTGAAATGCTTGAGCTCTGAACCATTCAGACCATAAATCTTTCAATTCACAAATTCCCATTTTTAGCTGATAAGAAAAGATTGTCATCAGAAAATATAAGAATGGAGCATTTAGGAATTCAATTTACATTTGTTGTCTCATGGAAGAGGCAGAATGAGACAAATTGTTTTCTTTCACAACTTACGCAATCTGAAACAATCCAGAAGGACTCCTCACACAGGTGATGCCCATTCATATAACTCAGTAGTCAGATTTTAAGTAAATTAGCTCAATCACAAACACTGAATATCTATAAAGGCAGAATTAGAATTTCAATGGAACTGTAGAAGTTCTGAGAGTAGGTTATATTACATGTGATGCTCCTTTATGTCGCAGAACAACAGCACAAGACGGACGGACGACGGACAGAATGACAAGAAAAACATCAAAGTCTGATTTTTAAAATATCTCACAATTCTGCGAAATTTGTCTTTAACTGAAGTTGGTGTTGGGTTTGTCATAGCCATCCTGCCTAAAATCTGCAGAAGCAAATTCCAGTGATTCGCTGTCAGATGAAGATGGTCCACTGTTAGGAGGAGCTGGTAAGATTGGGTAACATACCGGAACTGCAAATGACTGGTAACTATCTGACCCTGTGTCCACAGAAATGTTTGCACTGAGCTGGTCATTATTCTGGTTCCCTGCAATACATTGCATCGTTGAGGTGATCAATTCTGATGCAGAGGCATTGATCAAGTAGTCAGATGATTTAACGGATAAGTCTTCCTTCATTTCTAAAGAAATTGATTTGTAATGTCCAGACATTTCTACCATGTGTACTGATTCGCTTGGATCTAGTTCAGTTACTACAGGCAAAGCCATTTCTCTCATAGATGCTCGTTTCATTTCAATTTGTTCTTGAGAGTTAATGGAGACTTTGGCTGTTTCTCCAAGAACTTGTTTGTTTTCCAAACATTTTCCTTTTTCCAACTCTACAGAAGGCTGACAGTGTCCTCTGCATTGTTTAGACATAGCTTCTTCAGAAGGGTGCACCATATAACTTCCTGGTTCTACTTTGACAAGAGAAATAATTGTTTCTGCCATTGGACTCATATGCATCTGTTCAACAGGAGACTCCATTCCTTGAACTGAAATAGACACAGCACTGGTTTTCTGAACATCATCTTCTATCAGTTGTAAAACAGCTCCTGTTGCCTCTTTTCTCTTGTGAGCACTTTTCAGTACCCCAGACGGCTTCAACAAAATCGGCTCAAGAACTGGAGATTCTGAGTCGTGTTGTGCTGGCGCGATCAATGTTGCAGCGGGCAGGGATACTGGTTGTAGTGGTTCAGTGACGGCTGGTCTGATAGATGCTGGTGATGATTCAGTCAATGCTAATGTTGTACATGGCTGATGCAATGGCTGTTCAAAGTGAGTTAAATCAACAAGTGGATCAGCATCCATTGGCAATATAGATTCCTGCACCACAGAAATTGATTGAGTATACTCTGGTTTCAACAAATTCATTGAATCCCTATCAGTGTACCAAGTTTTCACTTCAGAATCAAAGCCTGAAGAACTGGAAAGCAGGTTCATTGGACATCTGATCGGTAGATGTTCATTCATTCCATTAGATTCCGCAGTGGAACTATTTTCATGTGCATCAGTCATTTCCTCTCTTCCACATTTCCCTGCTGCACGAGTTACCTGAAGACTGCTATACATTGGAATGGTTGTAAAGTCAGTCCGACAGAGATCTTTACTTGTTTTTAAACTGTCATCCGGCTTTTCAGCGAATTCTTTATACTCTAAAACGCCAGATGAAAATATAATCATAATAAAACAACTGATTTCATTTGAAATGTCAAGAATAATAATTTTATTTTTCAATCAAAAGTTCTAGCTAGGGCTGTACTGAATGTTTGCCTCATGCTCACCTCGGAGCGAATACGAATAATGGTCACCTGACATCATTCATTCTGTTTCTGCACGTGCGGCTGCTATATCGACTCATTGAGTGGATTGAACTCTCTCGTTAACATAATATATTTGCTGTGGTTGCAGCTAGGCATTGCCTACTGCCTGGACTGCGATATCGCAGTGTTAGTTGTCTGCTAAGGTGGATGTCGTTTAGAATTGAAAGGTGGAGGATCGAATGAGGCGGGGTAGAAATTCTTGAAGAGGCCAGACTTCAGTTCAGAGCGGAAAGTTCGATGGATGATAGAAGAATCTGGAACAGATAGCCTAGCTAACGGTCACTGATTGACAATGACTTAGAGGAACCGAAAAGATACGAGAGGACGATCGTCGTGCGTTTCAGAGACGTGATGAAGTGTGGGATAAACCTCAGTTGGAGAACTTAAGATGAGAAGTGACCGAGCATCGCGAAAGACTGAGACAGGAGGATGATTGGTAGAACGAATTGGAGGATGGTAAAGAGTTCACGAGCATAATGGAACTTGCATTAGGGAGTTGCAGGTTGGTGACATGATTTGGCTGTGGATTCACTCATTTTAAGCCAACGCAGTTATTTTAGAATAGGAGTGGCATGATGCTACCCGTTCATTCTATATAGCTGCTTGGATAAGTAAGCATTGGATAGGGCTTAAGGTGCAGTCAATTGAGGTGTGTGGATTCAAGGTCTAGGTCCTATTTGCATCATGGCCGTAATGCTGCACTCTGCCATTTTAAAGCCCTAATTTTGAAAATGATTAATTTATGTGATCATGTGATATTTGCCTTCTTGAAATTAGAGTTTATAATTAAAAAACTTCAAATAGATGCTTATATAGTTCAAAAATCTTGAAATGGATTTCACCAGGGCATTGCACAAGTATATCGCTCATCCCAAAGAACCCAGCGCCAAATTGAATTTGACTTAGATTGGAGAAAATGTGGTGTCACGGAATGGCAGAGGAGAAATGTGGTCACCCTAAAAACACCAATCGTTCCATGTTCAGTATTAAGGCAGCCTCTCATTTCAGCTGTACTATCGCATTTGGCCCAAATAGTTATTTGGCTTCCACTATTTGGCCTCGAAGTGAATACAAAGTCAATGTTCAGTACAGCCCTAGTATAATGTAATGGGCGCCTTGCACGGCTTCAGCTAGGCTCTTAGCCTGACTCCTTCACTTTCAGAGGTGCATGGTTGGTAATGACTAATGCAGCATTTCCCAATCTGTTTTGGCCGTGGAACCCTTTTGATCAGAATTTTTTGGCAGAACCCCGTCAAAAACTACATATATTATGTTGTAGGTACAAATGCTTGAAAATGCAGACATTTATAGGTTTAGACATCGATTAGATTAATAATTACACAAATATCGATGACAATGACATATGAATTCTCTTTCATGTATAGTTTGGTCTATAAACAGACGTTAAGCAAAAACCCACCATCTATTCACACTGAAAATTTTCCGCTGAACCCTTGTCTTCAGGTCACGGAACCTTAGGGTTCCACGGAACACAGTTTGGGAAACGCTGGACTAATGTATGGGTTTGTATGCTGTGAACAATTTAGTTTGGACATAGCTGATATGGCAATTTGAATTAAAAATTTTTGTTAAACATGCTGAAATGGCCTATAGCACCCAATTATGATGATATCATAAACCATCTTCAGTGTAGAACATTTCAGAGTGACTGACATACCTTTAGAATCATTCACTTCCTGGGTAACAGCCTGCATTGGAGTTGATGTAATACGACATGGAACAAGAGATTCAGACATGTCATGTCTCAAATCAGTCTTACGAGCAGATGCACTTCGTGTTAGACGAGGTGTAGAGTCAGCTGGAAAACACCAGCAATTAGAATAAGAACCAATATTATGTGTATTGTAGGCTCAGTCCTGTCGCCAATCAGTTGTAGTCAGAACCCTAACAGTATAGCAGTAAATAATATCAGAGGTGGGAGAAACAATGCGAGGAACTGGAGACAATACAAGTGAAGGGAAGACACGATATAGTATATGAGAGAATCAAGATACTGATAAAAGATAGAAACAAGGAGGAGAAAGTGCAATAAAGGACAGAGAAAGAAATCTACTAGAGAATGAGGAAGAAATCAGGAGACGATGGAAGGAGTAGGTAGAGCAGTGGTCACCAACCGTGGCTTACGAGCCGCATGTGGCTCTCAAGGAGTTCTGTGGTGGCTCTCCTGAGCCTTCCAGATAATGACATTCTAATGTGACGAAATAAAATAGCAAAGAAAAACTTTTGGATCATTTCTTTTTACTGTTGCCACACATTAAATAAGTTTTCAGAGAGAAAAGGCAGAACTTACCAGAACTTCCTCGCATGGTTGCTGGACATGGCATTTTCAAGTGACATTACAGGATATCTTAACCAACCGAATTTGAAGTTGCTGGATTTTTATAAATGTTATAGTAGTTTATAGTAGTAGTTGCATGGTGGCCGAGCAGTTAGAGTGGTCGGCCCGTAACACTCTGTGCCCTAAGTGAGCGGGTTCAACCCTCGTCCGGGGAGTCACTGTGTAGAGACCTTGAGCAAGTCCTTCGCACACAATTGCTCTGCAGTACAACTGCAATTGTGCCGTCGAGGCGTGTGTGCACTTCTGAACTTAAGTGTAAGAAGGGCGATATCAAATAACAGACGTATTGTATTGCTTTAGTTAATTGCTAGATGGCAAGATTGCTAGATGGTGTTTCTGGTAAGTGCAAGATATGTATCATGCATCATTTCATTTGGTGCATGCCTCTATGCTGGTCATGTTTATTTGATGTTCGGGAACAATAGCCTCTCCCTAACAAACGTTTCTAAGCAACGACTCTTCCTCATTGCTACAATATGCACGATAGACATTTGTCAGCAATAAACTAGGGCAGTTAATGATTAATTTAATTTTAATATTTAACTTTTGAAAAATTAACGATTAATTAATCGTTAACTTCGATTAAATCACAAAAATGTGTATAATAACATTTGTCAAACAAATTAATGACATTTCAATAAAAGTTCTCAGTTACTGAATTTAGTTAGGCTACATACAGAAAATAACACAGGCGGTTTTCTTGATCATACTGTAGTACGCAAACATTTGTCGCAATGAATGCAATACACAATATCAGCATTTTCGATATTTCCGTTAGCCAATAATTTAAATCCAAAATGTTCATGTAATCAACCTGATATGTGTTTATATTTAATCTCTCGATTACTATCCGCTGCCATATTGCAATGTAATCGGCTTATGTTGTCTCTTTCAGACTTCTGGTATAAGTTAGTGATGGGCAGAATAATCGAAACGATTAATTGTAAAAAAAATCTCAGTCGTTAAAATAAATTAACGATTGATCGATTAATTAATCGTTAATTTCCGCAGCTCTACAATAAGCATACCAGAGCCTGTTCTTTACGAATGATGATAACTCTATATTGCATTTTGGCCTACCAGGGTAATATATATATTCTATCATTGTGAGTTTGACGATTATGTACTCACATTGTCCTAAGCTACTCAGCAAACAACCTGCTTTGAAGCTCGGCTGCCAACACCCAGTTGAGCTAGAGATACTCTTTCAGCATCAAATATGGAGACCACAACAACACACCTACTGCTCAAAAGGGAAAGCTCCACCGTCTATTCAGTGTGTACTTTTTGCCAGCATCTCTGATGTCCACTCTTTCTTAGAAACAAATCCTCTTCATTGCAGGATTTAAATGCTTCCTCTGGAGAGAATGTCTTCTGTGCTGATGAGGTTGGGCATGAAGCCAGCCACTTTTCCTGCCAACACCTGATGTTTATCTCTGCATCAACCAGCCATGACTCTTCGTCTGAATAATAACCATCTGTCTATACTCCACCATAAAACTTTCCGCACCACCACACACGAGTTAGGAATTATTAATGGTAGCACTTTTGAACACCTCTCCTTTCTTGCTTGCCACAGGTCTTTGGTTACTTGTCATTGGAATTTACTGGGCACCCTGGCTCACCAGTGAACAACATCTGTGTTATCAGGTGATTTCTCAGAATTCCTACTCATCAACCTGTACATTTTCACCCTGTATATCTACTTGGTGACTTCAAAATACACATTGACAATGCTGATCTTTGCAACAGCACACATACCCTAGATCTGTGTCCACTGCTCGTGCAGAACAGAGGACATACTCTTGATATTATCATCTTCACATCTACAATGGATGCGTCGATCCAAATTGTCCCTATCTCCGCTCTCACCCAGCCGATCAGCTTATGCACCAATGCCTCACAAACTTCAACCTGGATGCATTCACCAATAGCCTTCACATCTCAACCTTTGCCTTCAGCAAGCCCTTTACTCTATGATTCCTCACTCCAAGACCTTGTGGACTATCTTTATGCTCCTGGATAAACCATCAACATATGACCAAGGGCAGGAGGCCGGTGGTTTCATGGAGAAGTCTCGAAATCATAGGTTAATACATAGCTTCTACAATCTAAACCTCACTTCTTGGCCATTATCTTAGCTTTCCATAATAACCTTAATCTTTCTACTGGCACACTTCCTAACTCTCAGAGGAGGTTAGCTATTCATCCATGTCTCAAAAAGAGTGGCCTTGAACCATTCTCTAACCAAAATACAGGCCTATCTCCTACGTCTTCTTCCTGTCTAAGACATTAGAGAGAGAGAGAACTTTGCACTTAGCACTAATCACATCTCTATGCAAACAATCTGATTCATATAATGAACTTGATTTATTGTTATTTCACTTTAGAAAGCAAGAAAATAGACAGAAAGTCTGAATTTAGCTATACGATAATCTAATTAATATGCAGACAAAGTACATTTTGGTGGATGTATTGATGTGTAGTGATATTTCAATTCTAAAAATAATTCCCAATTTTTTTCCAATTCAATTTTAAGGGTTTAATTTCAGTTCTAATTCTATTCCTATTTGTAAAATAATTTCCAATTAAGTTCTTAAATAATTTCAGTTTCAATTCAAGTTATGAAGCAATTTCAGTTCTAATTATGGTGACCACATTTCTTTTCTGCCATTCTGGGACACCACAGTTTCTCCAATCTAAATCAAATTCAATTGGGAGCTAGGTTATTTGGGATGAGCGCTGTAACTCAACTAAAATCCATTTCAAGATTTTTCACCTACAAGCATCTATTTGAAGTTTTTTAATTATAAACTCTAATTTCACAAAGGAAAATGGCACATGATCACGAAATTTAATCATTTTGAAAATTAGGGCCTTAATAAAGGCAGAGTGCAGCACTATGGCGATGATGTAAATAGGACCTAGACCTTGAATCCACACACCTCAAGCGTCTGCAACTTATCCAAGACTTACTAAACCAAGACATCATATGTCACTATCATGTCACTCCTATCCTAAAATCAAAATGTTTCCCAAAAATCCCATAGTGAATACACTACAAAATCCCATCACCAACCAAGACTTACTAAGTTGTAAGAAGTTGCTATTCATCCATGTCTCGAAAAGAGCCAATTCTCTAACCAAAATACAGGCCTATCTCCTACGTCTCCAACAACTTCCTAATACTGCAAGTTCAAATGTGTTCATGAAATTTTCACCATTTAGCCAACTTTTTCTACCCGATCAACCTAGCTCTTGTCTCAGAGTATCTCAACCCCCGGCCACTTCTCACCTCAAGTTTTCCAAACAAGCCACATCCCACACTGCACCACTTATCTCAAACTCACGTTGATCTTCCTCTTGAATTTGTTCAGTTCCTCCAATGTCGCTGTCATTCAGCGACCGTATCAACCACAAACTCTTCTATCATTTCTTGAACTTTTCACTCACAACTTAAGTCTGACCTCTTCAAGAATTCCTACTCTGCCTCATTTGATCCTCCACCTTCAAATTCTTAACGACATCCACATTAGCACCTACTATGCATCCTCTCATCCTCTGGCAGCCGGACTTGGACCACATTCAGATTTCCGATTACCTTCATGGACAACCCCTCCGAATTGACGTGGCGCTCCTTAATAATTGGTGCCCTGCGCTTGGCTTTCGCGTGGCACTCTATTATAAGTTTGGAGTTGACAATTATGATTATGATTAGACATAAAATTATTAGCATCTATTGGAGAATGTATGTCAATATCGTTTTAGAGGGAGCCAAATGAGTTGGCTACATAGAATCAACATGTTTTATTAATTTTCTCATTTTAAAAGGTGCTCTGAAAAACTAAGCACTAAGTTCAGCAGTGGACGTTAAATCTACTCTCAAATAATTCGAAAATTAAAATGGCAACTTCTACATGTTTGATCATATAGACACCATTCCGGGACGCTACATTGTCCTGGAATGGACTTGCCTGGGATGCAAGACATTTTTGATCAATTCCGGGACTGTCCCGGCTAATTCAGGACATGTGGTCACCCTAGTTCTAATTCAAATTCTGAAATAATTTAAGTTCTAATTTCAAATTCTGAAATGATTTCAGTTCACAATTCTAGTTCAAGTTCTGAAATTATTTAAGTTCTAATTCAAGTTCTGAAATAATCTGTTCCAAATATGGTTATGAAGAAGTATTTGTTCAAGTATTATCTGTTCAGCAATCAATAAAGTGCAAAAACACAATGTTCAACTATTTAAATAACACACAATGTTTAAACATTGAACATTGAGCTATTTAAACATTACATCTCACACAGATCTTAAAGAATTACTTTCATTCCACATAAGAGAAATTTATAAATATTAAAGATATCTACTCAGAGGTGCTCCTGGTCTGACTACAATTAAAGAGAGCAGTTTTGAGTAATGGATAGAATGCAGATGAGGAGACTTTTAGCAGAAGGTGAATCTCTTCTTCGGGTAGTCCATTCTATGTGGTTGACCCACCACTGCAAAGGATCTGGGAGCACCACCAAGTAGGCTCCTTTAAAGAACTCTGTATAAAGTTTCAAACTGAACAAAATGTTATTAGATGAAATTCTGTGAAAAAAGTGAAAGAGAATTTAAATAAACTTCTTCACAAGCACAACCGAATGAAAACTCAAACAAATGCTATGATAATATGTAAGGCATAACCGGAAATTGCCTCGGGCATTCGCCTCGGCCGAATATTGGACTATTCGGAAGTATTCGCCTCGGCGAATATTATACCCGCAAATAACTAAAAAAAACTTTTTTGAAAAAATTATTTTTTTGATAAAATAATATTTTTTCCTCAAATAAATTTAGGATTAATGGACTTACTTATAAGTTATTGATTTATTAAACAAAAACCTAACATTCCATTAAATTTTCTTTAAAATAATGATGTTAATTTATATATTTTAATTTCTTTTGGTTGCATTTCCCAAATCAGTAAGTTTCTCCATTAAATTGGCTCCACCCACTTTCCGTTAAACATTAGAGAGTAAGACGTCGTTGATAACTTCATATTTCAAATTTTATAACAAGGTTTTAAATATTTTTAATAAGTAAAGTCATTAAATAATAAATATATTGCTAGAGCCTGGAGTACGACAATATGCTATATGAAGGATATTGCTATCGACTCTGCACTGACTATAGATAGTTCTCCATAGCTGTGCAGGTGGCAGGTTAACTACGCTTTGCCTACGGCTGGTACTCGCTGAGTCGCTGGCCAGATTTGTCGCTACTATCCCGGGTCCGGCAAATAGTGCATCCAAATACTCGGATTCGGTACTCGGTGGAAATTGTCTCGGTTATGCCCTAATAATATGATAACATAAGCAGGGCATGATTTATTTTTGAAAAATCATCATAGGCTCCATGATGTCTCCATCATCATGTAATATTCAACCTTATTTGATAGATATTTTGATTTGCACATGGCGTACTCATGCAAAAAAATCACCTTGTGCCAGTTATGCAAATTATATGCAAATCATCAGTAAAACTGATAAAAAAGAAGCTTCTTATGTGACACCTGTTGTCAAATACATTATTAGACAAAAATTAAAATTGTTATTGTCTTATATCACACTTTGAATATTTTCAATCATCTTGTATTATGCAAATTTAATCAATAATTCTCTTGTATATCTGTTATCAATAGCATAAACTTACAGGGTAAATGGAATTGTTTGTCCATTGTTTTTATAATTTCACGAAAAAGAGGCTGGGCTAGAAGCAATGGAGGATAGAGGGTACCAATAAACAGAGTGATTTATAGTAATGGTAGAGCTACTTCCAAAATTCTTCATCTATCTTAGTTCCAGATATCCATCTCATCCAAATGCAAGAGATAAAACTTCATCCGTGCATAACCCTATCTATCGTAACTGAATTCACTAGTCCTGAGACTCTGGTCATATTTATTGATCATCAGCAGATGCTTTGTCCATTGCAAGTAAGTACCGGAAAATAATGAGTTCAGATTCCTATAAACAATACATTACCTGCACTCATTTGATTGACCATACAGCGAGTCACAACAGGCAAAAATGTTGTCTTGTGCTCGATGCAAGATGTAAAGCAATTTGACTGTGGTGCAACAAGTAGCTTACGAACTTTTGCAATTTCCTTCTTTAAATGGCATAAAATGCGAGAATGGCGACCTAAAAAATTTACATATAAACTCATAGATCTTATAATTTCCTGAGGCTAGAAGTTTTTAATATGGTTTCAACCCAATCAAGTTTGAATTAATTTTAAAGCACTGTGTGTAAGTCCAGTTTAATTCATGTCAAGATGTCAAAAGGGTAACAGGACAATTACCCTTGCACAAATTACCCACTGGACAATTACCCCTGGACAATTACCCCCAATGCAAATAACCCCCCAGACAATAACCCCCAAATAGTATAAGGGTAAGATGCAACACACATACATACATACATACATACGTACATATATGCATGCATACATGTATGCAAGTATGTATGCATGCTTGTAGGTATGTCTGTATGTATGTATCTACGCCTGTATGTATGTATGTATGTTGTATGTATGTATGTTTGCATGCATGCATGCACGCATCTATGTATGGATGCATGCATACATACATATATATTTATATATATACATACATGCATATATACAAGCATACATACATACATACATAAATACATACATATATGCATGCATGCATCTATGTATGTATGCATGCATACATGCATATATATATTTATATATATACATATATACATAAATACATGCATACATACATACATACATACATACATACATGGATGCATGCATACATGTATGCATGTATGTATGTATATATATGTATGTATGTATGTATGTATGTCGCGTCTTATCCTTATACTATTCGGGGGTTATTGTCCGGGGGGGGGTTATTTGCATCGAGGTAATTGCCCGGGGGGGGTAATTGTCCGGGGGTAATTTGTACAGGGGTAATTGTCCGGGAGGTAATTGTCCGGAAGGGGGGAGGTAATTGTCCTAGATCTGTCGAAAGACTCAATTATTTAAAATTTTATCCTAAACATCGTCATGTAATTCCATAACTTGTCCAATATTTAAGCTGTGAAAACATAGAAAAGATTGTTAACAAATGTGAGAAATGTACTGTGATAGGGATGTTGAGATCACTTTGTAAACTTTTTGCTAGGTAATTCTGTAACTTTCCTGTCAAGTATTCATCTAACATCAATCCAGATGATGACCCTGCAAGGATTGCTATGCCTTAGCAGAAAGCTATTTGCTTCAAAGGCCTTTAACATTTTTAGTCCCAAATGTTGCGTTGGTTTGGTTGGATGAACCGCCCACCGCAGTCGACCAATTCTTCTTCAACACTCACAAGTCTGTCTTTAAGCAAGTACAACTGGGTGTAACAACTAACGCCCTCACAACAGCCATAAACAGCTGCTCTGAAAAAGTATCTGCTGTCTGGGCTGGTTTCAAAATCAGCTATGTGTTGTTTAGCACCTGCTCAAACTTGGCCATGTTGATTGAGCGATATGAAAATGTAACTGCATTGAAGATACAACCACCTTCACTGTTCCAGCTGATGTTACTAAGCATTGCATAATCAAAGAGCAGCAGAGCAGCACAGAATTTTCATTGTGGTAGGTCCAACTTTCCAGAACTGTTTATCTAACACTTCACAATATGAGCTCCTTCATCTTTCTTTACCTCTAGTCCATGAGTGCTTTAAAACAATTCTGCACGACCCAGGTTTCCATTCATTAGGTCACGATTGCCTCTAATGAGTCTCTCTGAAGAGGCGCTACATAAATAATAAATACGTGTTACAATCATAATCAATGAGTGATCAATCAGTCACCTCTTACTACAATCTTAACTTGAAAATCAACAATCACTGTAGAATCCAGTTACAGAAGTAAGCTGATGATACTCAACCTTATATTGCTCTGTCGCCAACAATGGGGCAAAACAATATCTGAAGAGTTCTTATCTTCAGTGCATGCATGGTTTTGCTTCACTGTATAGCTGTACCGATTAATCGGCTGGCCGATTACAGAGCTATCAGCAATATCGGCAAGATAATCGGAGCCGATATTGAAAATTATTTTTTTATTTTGTAATATTATTTTCAGTCTATAAAAGCAAAATGACGACAGCAACCTCACTGGGTCTGTGAAGGACGGCATTTCGTTCCGTTCCCATTTCGTGTCACTGAGCCAATGGCTTCTTCAGACCATTGGTGAGACCACCCAGTGTACTAGTATAGACCGTGAGAATGTGTCAACATAGGTGTTGGGCAGAATGAGTCATAGTGCCTGCTTGAAGACCAAGAAATGGCTGGCCAATTCAAGCCAAGGAACGGCTGGTCAATTCAACAGAGAAACCGATGAATATACATCGTGGAGGCATGCCTAATGAATACATGCTAGCTGCCAATCAGATCTCCCCAAAACATTTCAGTCACCTGAGACTAGATGGGTGACTGAATTGGCCAGCCGTTCCTTGGCCGTTAATTATCCTGGGCACAGTTCGACGGCGGGCGTCTGTCTAATCTGTATTGCCCGCCTAGGATTAGTCCCCAACTACATGCATATGTCTCCTATGGAGCAAGTGTTTTGCTTGTATCACAACAATAGGCAGTAGCAGTAGGTCTATCTTTTGGAACCGGACATCTTGGGAAACACAATGAAGTAATCTGCAAAATAATCTGCAAAATAAAACGGCTAAATAATTGGGTATCGGCAAATCAATAATCGGCAATAATTGGTATTGGCATAATCGGCAAAAAGTGATATCGGTACAGCTCTACTTCAATGGATTGATGACAAACCTAGAAAAATCTGAGACAATCATGTCTTGCTCATGCCATTGCCTGTGCTCTTTCCCTTCTCACTTTAGCATCAACCTCGCTGGCACTGTTGTTCCACTATCAAAATCTGTCAAAACACTTTCACTTTAGGTGATTCTGGGGTAAAGCAATCTCACTTTCCAATCCCATAAAACAACCCTTTGCAAATCTTGTTTCTATCATAATAGAGTCAATTGAGTCACATAAGGTCTGCTCTTACCAAAGGAAAGTCACTCATAGCCGGTGTACAGACTTCCAAGTTACCCCCATCAGGTTACCCCCTGGTAATCTGAGATTACCCCCTTTGAGTTCACATTAACCCCTCTCTGAATGAGTCTAAATGTTAAATTGTTATGATTTGAACTAATGAAAATAAGTCTGCTGAATAAAACACTTGACGCATATAAGATAGAAGGCTAGTTTTAACGTGTGAAAAATAAAAAAAAGTCAAAGAAATGTAAATTGTATGAAATCAGTAATACATGTGATCAAAGTGCATATGATATAGGATGATATGATCTCAGAAGTCATCGATAATAACGAATTCTC
This sequence comes from Bimastos eiseni, assembly GCA_959347315.1. NCBI lineage: Eukaryota > Metazoa > Annelida > Clitellata > Crassiclitellata > Lumbricidae > Bimastos > Bimastos eiseni. Next base: position 43,300,434 of record OY365807.1, on the reverse strand, counting down.
TGTAGGTATATTTCTAGACCTAGCAAAAGCATTCGATACTGTGAATCACAATGTCCTCCTTAAAACATAGAGAACTAAGAATTGAGAGGTGTCCAATTAAATTGGTTTGTTAAGTCATTTTGATAATCGCTTCCAACGAGTTCGCTGCAATGGCACTATATCTGATAGGCTATTATTACCTATAGAATTCCACAAGGTTATTATCGTGTGCCACTCCTATTCCTTTTTTTATATAAAGGACCTAGCTCATGTGTCCTCTACAATATATGTTGTATAAATAAACTCACGATCGGCCTGGATAAGACCAATTTTATTATATTCAGTTCCCATAGGAAAATTGTACCAAAGGATATAAGTATCCACTTAAAAGTCACACCCATCAGCCAGGTAAAGTCCGTCAAGTTCCTTGGGGTGTATGTTGACCACTATCTATTCTGGGTCGTACAAATATGTACGTGTGGCACGGTGGCCGATTGGTTAGAGCGGTCGGCCCATAACGCTCAGTGTGCGCTGAGTGAGCGGGTTCGATCCACGTCCGAAAAGTCACTGTGCAGGGACTTGAGCAAGTCCTTCGCACACAATTACTCTGCAGTACAATTGTAGTTGCGTCGTCGAGGTGTGTGCACTTCTGACCAAAATATGTTGGAAGAAGGCCGATATCAAATTTAAGAATTAAAAATAATATTGATCTCATTGCCAATAAAATAACTGAAAACATCGGGTTACTATCCATAGTTTTTCACATTAACCCATATATCGATCAGACCTCAACTATATAATACTACACTTTGATTTAATTTGATTTGATTTACCAGTATTTGGTGTTCCAATTACACATCAATGCTTACAAAACTTCTAGTTCTACAAAAGGCGATAGAAATCATCATAGCCTAAGATCATAGGTCTTATATGGCAGTAGTGTCTATAGAAGTGAACACACTGACCTAATATTTGAGGATCTCAATTAATAAAATTAGATTACTAAAAATACTTCAAATCGGTAAATTTTTTACCGTTATGAGCACTGTCTCCTACTATTTATCCACGGGTTCAGACATCCAAACCTATTGCATCAGAAATTCGAACCCGGAAAACCACGTAAAATTTATTGCAGGTATTGTATTTACATATCTCTAGAGTGCTTCTAGTAGGGGGAACCGTTCAGAAGCGCTGCCAGTGCGCAAGTACCCGCGAGAAGTAGGTTTTGAGAAAAGCAAAAGAGAATGAGAGACTATCAGATAGAATTTTGGAGCGAAAAGATGGAGACAGCCATTCCACAGAGAGGGACGAATTGAAGCAAAAGATGGAGACTGAGCCATTTGTTGTTCTAGTTCGAGGATAAAATTTTGTCTTAGATCTTCGGGCCCGTTGATCTGGAACGCTCTTCGGCTGGTTCTTCTATTACCCCTCAGTCACTTAAAAACAAGTTGCATCCTTTTTAATGACCATGTCGGATTCCCACAGGGATCGATCTATGACATATCAGATTTTATCACTTTGGCTTTTGATTCCACACGGGTCGCCCATGCACACCTCCCAAATAGTTAAATTAGTTAACGAATCAATTTAAGAATTCCCTTTGTTTCTGAGAAACGATTGATTTCTCCCAGTGTGCCTAGAATAAAAACAATGTGAAATTGTTAATACGGCGGATTTAATTTCTGTTGGCAATTCTGCTACTTCGATGTCCCCTCTAGCAGGATTTCAATCCCATTCGGGGCTCCCTCTATAGCCTTTAGTTTTATGATTGGAGTTCTTTATTTTTGCTGCCTGTTGGGGCTACAAATAAGCAAATAAATTACTGGTGATGAGGGCTGTGAAGGTCAAAAGAGCCAACTTATATGTTATTCTGAATTGATTGATCGAATGATTGAACATAGGTAGGTATAGGCCTACTGATGATGACGGCTGTGTAGGTCAAAAGAACCAACTTAAATGTTATTCTGAATTGATTGATCGATTGATTGAACATAGGTAGGTATAGGCCTACTGGTGATGAGGGTTGTGTAGGTCAAAAGAGCCAACTGAAATGTTATTCTGAATTCAACAGAAGGAAAATGCAGCTGGCGGAGTAGGACATGTACGTAGTGGGACACTCAGCGCTACTCGAGCTAAGGTGTTTTGGATACGTTGTAGTCTTTTGATTTCCAGGTCTGACAGACAGAAAAAAGTGAATTAGCATAACAAGGGCAAGATGAGACAAGTGAGCAGGCTATGGTTTCCAACATATCTTTAGTTACAGCCGACCTAATGTGACAAATTGCCCTGATGTAATTGAAACAAGATTTACAAAGGCTTGTTATGTGAAGTCGAAATGTGAGTTTGCTGTTGAGCATAACCCCCAGTGTTTTGACAGTTTCAGATATATCACTTGATGAATGCATAGACCTGATTGTTAAGTATTGTTGTATAGCAAAAATCTCAACCTCATTGCCCCAGGTTCCAAGGTGGGCCATATTACTTGCGTTTATATATTCAACAATACCAGAACAGCTGCCCAATTTTAGGTTGTTAATTAAAACGAATATAAGCACTAATGGCAAATGTATTATCTCGCTAAATAATCAATCATATGCATCTAAATGAGCAAAAGCAAATAGCTACTGTTTTGAGTGGTAATTTGAGGTGGGACGAATGGCCTTTAAGCCACCACCGTCTAGGGTAGCTTGCAGCTGATTTCATATTACCCCTGGAGTAGGCCTAATCTGAAATCGAAGGGGGTAACTTGAAATCGATTTCAAGTTACCGGGGGTAAGATGAATTATGAATGGGGGTAATCTGAAATCGCCCATGTAAAGATTTCAGGTTACCCCAGAGGTAATATGAAATTGATTTCATACTACCTCCTCCGTGTTCACATTATTCCCTCCGTGAAAGAGACAAAATGTTAAATTGTTCTGCTTACAAGTGAGTTACAATTAATGATAATATGTAGGCCCTATATAGAATAAAACATGTGACACAAACAAATGGGAAAGCTCTTTTAATATCTGAAAAATATATAAAAGTCAAATTGTATGAAACCAGTAATACACTAGATCAATGTGCATCACATATTACATACACACAAAGGATATAATAAAGATTCAGTCAAACTAGTGAAGAAATTAGTGCAATTACAAAAATAATGGGACACAGAACTTCTGACTTGATAACACAATCCTCTACTTATCTCGTTAAAAGTAAAAAAAATATTTAGCAAATTACGGGTTCAAAGTGATGCGACAGATTGCTATTCATAAGAACTTCGTAAGCGTGAATGTCTTTGACACAGAATAAGCATCTGCTACTCAGACGGAGCCACGCATGAAAGAGAAGTGGGCATAATGGTCGGCCAAAAACGATATCAGCTAACTGGATGGGAACTAGTAAGTGAAAGAATAGTTACCACCAGACCACAAACAGGGCATACCAAGATGACCCTGATACAAGTGTATGCACCAACAAGTACAGCCACGAACAAAGAAAAAATGAGTTCTCTGAACAACTGCAGGATGTCATGGAGGCAATACCAGAATATGATCATAGGCGACCTCAACGCATAAATAGGCAAGGACAGGATAGGATGGCTGGATGTCATGGGAACAGAGGTCGCTGGAAAGAGAGATGACATTGGAGAAAGAATGCTTAGCTACTGCAGCAACAACAAACTGAAAGTACTGTTGGTGGCAGCATGTTCAAACACAAAAACATACACATGGATACCTGGAGATCTCCAGATGGTGAAACCACACACAAAATCTATTATATATGTCTCTTCAGAAGATGGGCATCACCACTACAAGATGTAGGCGCATACAGACGAGCTGACGTCGCCTCGGATCACTACCTGGCTATCGCAACAATAAGACTGAAATTGAAAAATCAGGTAAATAGAACTGATGTAAGACTATGGATATTGCAAAGCTGAATAAAAAAGATACCAAACAGAAGCTCCAACAACAGCTAGAAACCGATTCAGTATGCTGGAAGAATAGGAATGCGAGACAGCAGAGGAGAACTGAATGAAAATTATAGATGCAGTTGAGGGCGTGGCGCAAGATGTCATCGGACCCAGACGTGACCACGAGGAAGGAGAGATGAATTAGTGACAACACATGGAAAGCAATCGATGAACGTAAAAAGGAAAGAAAGAGCAGGGCTTGAGTACGAACATGGGCATAGAGGATGTTAGTTACAACAGAATACAAAATGAAGGAAAAAGTGGTTAAGAAACGATGTAGGGTGGACAAAAAGACATGGACAGAAACAAGTGGACCAGAAGTGGCAGCAAATAAAGGTGACTCCAAAACGTTACATAAAATAGCAAAGAAGCTGTCTGTTGAGGGGCACAGAAAATGTCTGTTAGAGATAAGAGCGGAAACACATTTCGAACCCATGAAGAACAAGAAATGAGATGGAGGGAACATTATAATAGTGTCCTTAACTGCTCAGTACCAATACTATAAAAAACAAATTCAGTTTAGACATGGATCCCCAAACAATTGATGAAGAAATCGGAGAATGGCTTTTAATTGTATCCAGAGTACGCCAGGGATGTGTACTGTCACCAATATTATTCCTACTACGTTTTGATAATGGATAATGAGAAGAAGCACACTGCGATCCATGTAATAGAATACAAAGACGCTAAGAGGTTTGTCGATTTGGATTTGCGTATGACATTGCACTCCTTAAAAATTGCCACCGCAGCTCCATCGCATCTCATTCAGCCCCAATATTTCTAGTCTGTATTCTTACAGCTCCCTTACCCCTTGCACCAGCTTCCCTGTAACATTCTTACATTTCAGTATCCAATTCTTGCCATGGATATGGTCGCTAAGATTTGAGACTTCTGAGTCTTGGCTTCCTTTCAGCTTTCACCACTACCCTTCATAGATGAGTCCATGATCTTCTCATCTCCCGACCGCCGACGACAATGAGGTTGAGCTTTTCATGTGTCTTTTCTTTTGCGAGATATGGTTTTATCTGGGAGGCCCGCAAGCTTTCCGCAGAACCTTCCTCCTTTTTCCAGGCTTGGGACTGGCACTGCTGAACTGCAAAGCAGGGGAGTAGTTAGTTGCCTGGTAACTTGAAAAAATTTCAAGTTACCAGGGGTAGCCTGAATCTGATTTTATATTACCCATGGGGGTAATCTGAAAACGTAGGGGGTAACTTGAAATCGACTTCAAGTTACTAACCCGGGGGTAACTTGAAGACGATTTCAAGTCTCATCTACATTTGAATTGATATTGCAACATCATGCACTTTGCTGCAATATATGATGGTGTTAAAAATGCGTAGAATCCATTCTTCCCATAATCTGAAGTCAACAGATTTTTGGTCTGCATCATTGTATGTAAAACCAACTGATCAAAACCCATAGGTCATTCTTTGTAGTGAGGGGCATAGAAATTTGCTCGGAGAAACTTGTTCCACTATCATCATTGCCTTTATTGTAACTGTGCTGCCGAATTAATTACTCCAATTGCATGGGACGATTGACACATGTAAACAGTGCAAGTGATGGATGTCAACTGTGGCCTTTGCCGACTTACAGACTGCTCTGAAGTGGACAAAATTGGTCATCCAGTCTCTATGAATATCTGGCAGCATGACTATGCAGCCTCTGTTGGAATTGACAATTGAAAGCACAAATGGCAGAGAGAAACAAGTTCAACTTAGAATGACTTCACCAAAACAGAGCCTAGTTTTTCTATCAATGCACTGTCGTTTAAACATCCAAATATGCAGTATATGCTGCTTAGTAGTTTCCCTTGAAGAAGCACTATATAAATTATCAGTCATCAGATCAACTCGGTTTTAAGATCCTGTTTTTATCCCATGCGTCAACTTTGTTCCCATTGCAGTTCTCTCTCAATTCATGATATCATTACTTTAGTCCATGCCATGATATGCACTCGGATAGACTTAGGAAGTGTTGTATACATTGGTCTTTCTTCCTCCAATTCTCTCAAACTTCAGTCTGTTCTTAAATCCGCTCTTCTGATAGGTCGCATTCCAAAGTTTGCCAATATTTCCTGCTTTACTCGGGACACACTTCATTGGCTCTGTATATGCTGTTGAATAAACAGCATATACAATTTAAAACCATTTCCCTTATGCACAGCTGCCTAGTTGGGGTGGCCTACCAAAAATCCCATGTTTTTTATATCAATTGTGCAGTGTATTAAACTACTGCAGTTCTGTTTAATAGTGGTATATAAGAATAAAGTACAAGTTCAATCATGCCTGTCAATCAGACCTGTCACAACTTTCTCAGACTATCATTTTCTACTTGGGTTTCAAAATAATCTGGCCTATGAACAGTTGAAAACCTTTACAATGCCAAAGAGGCAGAAACAACAACCAAAACAGATACACAAATGAAAATCCACAGAGCGTCAACAGATCCAGTCCACTGTACACATGTCATCCAACTTGTATTAATACAACATTAATCCATTAATGCAAAGCAAGGCAATCATCTTTAAACTGAGTCTTATCTATTAAGTATGCCCACAATAGACTTTTGAGACTAACAGTCTCTAGTTTGGCCTAGACGAGATCTGAACTTACTGAATTTAGTATTTTCCACTGTTTCCAATTCATCTAGCAGCAATTTTAGTTGGTCTTCCAGAGGCAAATTCATCTGAGTTTCAGACATGATAAATTCTGAATCTGAAAACACAAACATCCCATGCACTAAAATGGTCCCATTTGTTCATACCTCACGGACTGCAATGCTAGGCCCTCCCTCGTCTTGATCACCGTAATGCCATTTTCACTGGCCTCTAAGGCTCTCACTCTTGGCAACTACAATCAGTTCCCAACTCAGCTGCTTGTCTGCTGCTGGTCAATTTACCTCATTTTGCACATATATCAGATAACATACAAAATAACCTATAGTTTTCTGATCGCAAACACCACAAGAAACTCATGATTGTGCGATATTCCATGACTGGTACAACTAAAGAATACATTACTGAGCTGTGCATTCATGGCCCAGTAGCTGGATTTTGCTTTTCAGTAATATGGAATGATATTTTAGAATTGGGACCAAAATCTGTAAAACAACCAGTCAAAATCCAATTTATAAATTGCATATTTAAAATATAACTTCTACTTCTTCTTTGGTTCTCTGCCTTCAGGCAGGTTCATATGTCTAATGATGCCACTCATCCCTGTGTTGAGCTTCTTCTTTCATTTTTCCGTACCCACCTTTCTCCATCATCCAGTCTAAAAGCATTGTTCTTGGTCTTCCTCTTGTTTTTTTCCCTTCCATTCTCCCCTCTATGATGTTTTTAATAGTGAATCTCCTCTCATTATGTGTCCCATCCATCTTCTCTGTCGTTCTCAAATTGTCTTTATCATTGATCTCTTTTCTGTTACCCTCCTCAAGTTAAAAAAATTTCTATAGAGAATTTAACCCCAAATCATTCCTTGTTAGTGCTTTTTAGCTGCTGTGGAGTAACATTTATCAAGGTGATTTGCAAGCAAAATACCTTTTACACATATGAATCCTTGGTAAACTCTACAAATGAGTCTGGTACACAAACCTAGCACCAGAAAACTCCAACATGTCCATATAGTTACTGAAGAAATTCTGTATTTTGATGAAAATAAATGACACAGCAGTCGATCGACACGGCCGATGACATGTGCAGAAACAACATTTTGACAATCGCGCTACAGGAGTCATTAGATTGGATTTGTAGATCTATAATAAGGTCTAAAACATAGCAGGAATTCATGAGACATGTGCCATTGTGCCTATATATAGTACTGGGCAATATTAATCAAAATCTTACATGGTGAGATGGTTTGGTTAAATTGACAAGGAATTACACAGAACCACAATTATTCATGTGCTTGAAATTTCTTTATTTTCAATACCTTCGAGAGGTTCTAATAAGGTGCTATATAAATAGCCAGATACATACATACATGATACCATGAAATCATGTTCAGATACTCAATCTCTTATATAACTCTTGACAGAATGACACATCAAAAAAATAAAAGATTTAAGTATCACAGCCTACTTTGACTTTCAGATATTGTTAAACCATTTTGTTGAGGTCGATCTAAGAGATGAAGTCGCGTATCTGGATCATATCCAACATCTGCTTCAGTCTTTTGTGCATCCTCCATGATGGACTGGCCCTATAAAATAATCAACCAAATGAATAAATTCCATTCTAATACTAACAAACATGCTAGATAAACCATTTATATACATAAGCTCATATTATAATAATTGAGAATGGGTTTAGGTTTCCTCTCAAACACTTTCCATGTAGGGATCTTCCAAGGCAAGTCCTTAATTCACAATTGCTCAATGCCATCCACCAATAGTCATTAAATAGCATTGTTGAATAAATGCATAATAAATAAAATACAAAGTAATCAGGTTTGTGTGGGACTGCTTCAAAAGAGATGCTGCAGAATTCCCAATTTGGAAATAGTAGGTGAGTGGAAAATCGCTTGTGCAGAACGAAAAGATGAGTGATGCGTAAGTGAATTTCAGGAGCTTTTGTGTACAGTCTATGTTCTGTGTCGTATTTGTATAGCTGCATATAGACTGATATAGAACGAATCTACTATTAGGCCTATCTCAATTCAGTTCATTTATTCATCTCTCATCAGAGTAGTATTAAGTTTTAGCATGCTACTTCCAAGGGTATAACTAACAACTATGTACAGTAACAGTTTTCCAAACAGAAGTTTAACCCATTGCAAAACTCATCCCTGTATCATTTGTAATTCCTGAGCAATGGCTGATTGACCATTTTAGCCAGGTGACATTGACCTCCAAGGTCATGTGATGCACAGGCATACTGGAAATACATTTATTGAATTCCCTGTCTCTAAAAATCATATCCTATACACTAAACTAATCCCTGTATCAGTTATGATTACTGAGAAATGAAATGGCTGATTGACCATCTAAGCAATGTGGCCTTGATCTCCAAGGTCACATGATGTTCAGATATATTGAAAAAAATTTCTATATGTAAAATGTTCTCTTATATTACTCGATTTTCAAAATAGTTAATAGAGTAGAATTTGGAATATAGTGTCAAATAATTTAGCAAATTTCTGTCTTTGATTCAATATCTCAATCAACAGCTTCAAGCAGCCGCATTCTAAAGTGAGTCTATGTATCATCATTTGGAGTTGGTTTCTCACTTTCTGCCTGCTGAAGCCCACCAGGCGGGGACATACAGCATCCTGGCCATGGCACATACATAATGATGATGTCCGAGCCTACTTGCATTGCATGGCTTCTAATGCCTCTACTGCTGCCCTGGCAATGAGTCGAATGCTGGATGCCCTCGAGACTTGGATGACAACAAACCGCCTGCGACTCAACCCCAAAAAAACAATTTATCTGGCTGGGCACTCACCAGCAGCTTATGAAGCTAGATGTAACTGCCATTAATAATAATAATAATAAGACAATTCATATAGCGCCGTAGCACAGCCGAGGCCGAAAGAAAGGGCACCATTACTGCAGACTTCCCCCTCTTTGCATTTTCCTCTGTTGTTCAGGACCTTGGAGTCACGTTGGACCAAGAGCTCACCATTGCTTCTCATATTCACCGTCTTTGCCGTGATTCATACTACCAGCTGCGTCAGCTTCGCACTGTTTCCCGCTCAATAACTCCAGACATCACAGCAACTCTTGTTCATGCTTTCATCACAGCCCAACTGGATTACTGATGCTGACTCTATGCAGGCCTTCCAGCTGGGTGTTTGCGGTGCCGGGAGCGGGTCCTGAGTTCTGTTGCACATCTTTCCGGATGCATTCCGAAATTTGGCCATGTCTCCGGCTATATGCTGGATGCGCTTCACTGACTCCCCTCCAACAGCGAATCTCGTACCGTATCATGTCTTTGGTATGGCGGTGCTTGCTGGGTCTTGTCCCTGCCTATCTTCGAGATCTCTGTTATTCTATTTTGAGTGTACCGGGTCGTCGCTCTCTCCACTCTACTGAGCAAGGCCTGCTCATTGTCCCATTGCCCATACAACTACCAAACAGAATCGTGCCTTCTCAGTGGTTGGAACATGCTCCCATTGGTGTTGCGGTTGTTGCGAATGGTCCACTAAGATTCCTTTTATACTCGCCGGGGTTGGGAGCACTCCTGAGTAGTAGCCTTGAAGGGTGCTATATAAATCTTTGTAATGAGTGAATGAATGAATATGTACCTACAACACCATGGAGCTGTGGGCCAATAAGGCGATGTACCAGAAGCATAAGTAATGGAATAAAAGGACTGAGGCACCTGACAACAAGTGCAGTCGATATGAGAACTGAAATTACAAGAGCCTGATAGAGTAACTCTCAACATAGTTAAATAGTTAATTGGGGGATCTTGGTTAGGTCAGGAGAGGCATTTGGTATGATAGTCTAGTAAATAATATTAATCTTTATTAATAAATTAACAAGTGAGCAGTACGATCATAGTATGAACTATGAACTGATGATCACAAATTATTGCAGGAATTGAATTGAACTGCAGCCATACATGTAGGTCTGCCAGGTAAGGCTGATCATCTGCTCTTCACACCAGAGTGTTACCAATGCTCCATCACCCCTCCAGAAGTCTCATTCTAGGTCGATGAATTATTAACTCACATGACTTCCTTTTAAAGTTATATGTGGTAGTCCATTGGGAGACATGGTTCAGCTCTGCTCTCACCATGGCACTATTCAATGATGGGATAAGTAGCAAAACGTAGTATGAGAAAGATTATCCTTAGGGCAATATTAATGTGATCAGGAATCATTTTGGTAATAACTGATTTGTTCACTTTATCAGCTTCATGATAAATAGTAGTAGATCATTAATGCTCCTTTCTCCAGGCCAGGGATGGGCATCGTCAGAGTACAAGCAGTGACAGAGTTTATTTCGTCATAAGGTAATAAATTAAAGCTGAAATGCACTGACATGGGATTGGACCCAAGCTTTAATTTCACACCGAGTGAATTTCATCCTATCCATTTTCATCTTAATTGCTATGCTCAGTTCTTCAAAGATTTCAATCACAAGATGTCATCTTAATTATTTGGCAGGCTGAATGGTATCTGAAGTGTGTATGCCATACATTCATCTTCGTTGCTTTGGACATTGGAAAGGTGACTGAAATGCTACTTTCTTCCAGACTGTGCCTATCCAATTCATGCGTTGCAACTGGTACAACTGTTGCCATAACAGAGACAACCTTTGTCGCAGAAAATGCAGCTCACCTGGTCACGAAGTCTAGAAGCAGCAGAATAGTAGATGGTCCCTTTGGCATTGTATGTCATGCAGTTGCTGATGATGAGCTCAAAGTCCGATTTGAAGTCAACAATAGTCTGATACTGATGAGAATCTATTTTAAGTCTCATTGTAGAGAAATCCATTGGATGATGAATGTGATCCAAATAGTCAGGAACCTGAAATCAAATCGTCATATAAACAACTTCATTATGCAACACATGGCAAATTTGTAGAATTTGGTTGTTCCCACAATCACATACATCCACAATGCAACATGAAAGATTTGCATGGAAATAGCCAGCCCCTCCTTCTTGGAACAGGCTTCCATGCAATCAGCAATATATGAGGTTCTTCTACACTCATTGCCTCTATTTGCAAGTGGTCGATGACTTGTGGTGAGGATTATGAGACTTTGAAGAGGTGCTATATGAATAAGGGGCACTTACAATTACAATTTGAATCAAATAAGTACTCACAATATCAATTTTTATAGCAAGACATGTGCCTGATCAGAGCTGTAACCTTAACCCATTGTATACCAGATATTTATAGCTCCAGATACAGTAGTCATAAAAAGCAACATAGCTGAAAACATCATCGTGGTGTATCAAACAGCACCAATGTTGTAAAGAATATAATAAAAGTTCAATTACATTACATTACCTGTTGCACACAAAGGATTAACACAGAATGAATATGATGGTGTTTAATAGCTTCTGACCACTTCTACCACTAAAACCTAAAACAAATCACTTCATAAAAAGGTCTAAATTTGGCTGGAAAGACCCATGACTTACATCTTCAATGGATACTGGTTTGGCAAAGAAGCAACGCGTGTCCTTCTGTTGGAGTCGGTCAAGTGTCAGATGCAGCAGTTGAGCGAATGGCATCAGCCGTAGCCTCACAATCTTCTCAAGCAACTGCAACTGTACAAATAGAAAAGTGCGTCATGTGCAAAATGGACAAATTTGTTTCTAGAGAAAGCCAACAAGTTTTAAGTGACCTACACAAGTGCCTGGAATTTTCAAAGAAATTATTGCAGCACAACTGTTAGAACATCTATTCTGCATTACAGTACAATCTCTATAAAAAGAAGAAAAGTATGTATGTAACTATCTTCCACAAAATCTCTTGATTCACTCGACCAATTGCTCCCAAATTTTGCACGCTTCCACAAAATACTTCTTAGCACCCGAGGAAAACATAGGTGGGTTCAAGATCCCAAAATGTTATCCTTCCCCATGTTCTAGGCATGTATTCAGAAAGTCCCTGTGTTGGAAAAGTGCCATGCTCCACATTTCATTGGCACCGCCTGTCAAGTGCTCTGTGGCGAGTATACTCTTGGACACCTTTCTTAAAGTGCATTCGGCATTCATATATGAGAACTATGAGGATGATGAGGAGGAAACACCTCCACTGTTCACAGCCTGACAGGGCCAATTCCAAGCCTAGATAAAAGAGGAGGGCGACGCTAATGATCTTTGTTATCACACAGTGTTGTTAAACTGCAACTACTGTGAAAGAAAGGAAACAGAGACATAGTCAGAGAGAGACAGACAGACAGAAAGACAAAAAGAGGGACATAGAGGCATAGGAGAGAAAGGTAGAAAAACAGAGACTGAGAGAAGAGAATGGAGATGGAGATTAGAACAGATACATAGACAGACACTGGGTTTACTTGAGAATGACCAAAACTGGGAAATGACACTTTCTGAAGCAGCTTTAACGTCTTTTCACAAATTAGAAACACCTTCACCATTAGTTCAACCAGGGTGAAGCCGGGTAATTGAGCGGGTTTTATATATTAGAAACTGGTCTACTCCAACAACTAGGATTACCTCTTAATATTAAATATTAAACCATATAAACCAGAGGTTATTAACCTTTTTTGGAGCGGGACAAACCTGAACTCGCCGAAAAATTTGGCCACACACCATGCAATCATCAATTGTGAATACCGTCAAAACAAAAATTTTTTAGCTGCTTATTTTATGAAAATTTTTAATTGTTCATATTTTTATGAAACATTTTTTATATTGAATGCTTCATAGTTTCTAATGATTTTAATTCCTAAACTTTTGTGCATCATTTAGAAAGCTGCAATTGTGTAATCTTCATAATCTGTATTTTTTTACAATATTCAGGTACACCTACATCATTAACAGATTTTGCATGCATACAATCAACAGTTAAATGGTAGTCTATGAAATAACAGAATGGCACATCAGTCTGCAAGAACACATGTAGGCCTAAATATCAGTACATAAAAGTATTAAGGCAAGGTGCTCATTTTTTCAGGACATTCAGTAGATCTGAAAGATGCTTAAGCAATGCCATATCAGCATTTCAAATATACATATACGTTGCACATCTACATAATGCGAAGTAGCCGTAATGTTGCAATGTTGCTTGTCAGTAAAATATTCATCATCACAGATACACGACCAAAGCTCTAAGATCTGCAAGAAATTAAAGCATATAGTCAAGACCCAAGTGGCAGCACAACACAAACTAGCTTTAGAAACTGACCTGATATGAATTTTATGTAATGTCCACGAATGTAATTATTTCTTTATCTCCAATCTATATGTCCTTAACCAGAAGAGCAGTAATTTATATGCTCCTGCTAACAGTTTATTACAATACATGTTGGTGACTGTCTCAAAGCCACCTTACACACCTCTGTAGCAATTTATAAAATTTCTCTTACTTTCACTTGTAGTTGGATCTTCATAACTGGGAGATGGGTGAAGGAAATAATCACCTGTAGCCTGTGGCCAAAATATAGGTAGCAAGTATTACTTAGCATAAAATAAATTATCATAGAAAGAGGTTGGCCTCAAGTAGTCTCAGCGGTAAATTATCAAATAGGCAAAAAATTACCAAATTAGTTTTAAAGTTAATCATGTATTTTACAATATTTTTACATACCTCTAACAGTTTCATTTTCTCCCTTTTCTGGATTAGCTCCACAAGTAAGCGAACTCGTTCAAGGTTCTGCCTGAGTCGCTGCAGTTGTTTTAGTTCTTCATGGCTTTCCATTTCAGATTCTGTAAAGTCATCCTTCTCTTTATTCTTTGTAGCATTAATTATACAGTCAGCGGTGATCAATGATTTCATATTCACTCCATCATTTCCATCCTTTCGTTTTTTCTTGACAACTAGGTCACTAGTATCCTCTTTACATCTCTTTGGTGCTCTCTTCTCAGTGCTTTTCCCGGGTGATTCTCTTTGCACCTCAAACGACTCTAAGGCTGAACTCACATTTACAGTTCTTACCATTCGCTTCTTTTTTGCATGCAGACTCTTTCCTAGGACCTCATTATCAAAAATATTAATCCTCTCTTTTGCCTGTTCAACTTCTAGTACAGATGTATTTTCAACACCAATAAGAAGTTCTTCTTCTAAAACATTAGCACAGTCATCATTTAATTTTCTCTTCTTCCGCAGCTTTCGTTCTCCTTTCAGCACTGTTTCTGCATTCTTTTCTTCACTATTTGCAGTCTGACTCATATCATCCATTGGAGAGCCTGATCGTTTTCTTTTCCATCTGACACCCTTTGGAATTTTAATCTTAAGCGAGATCATATTTTTTTCTTTGTTCTGTTTTTCTTCCACAACATCTTTTTCACAAACTATTTGTTTGTAAGAATCTTCTTCCACTTTAACTTTCCCATCAAAAATCGTATGGCTGAATTTCATCTACAAATTACAAGAAAAGAAGATCAGTTAATGTGTTAATGTGTCACCAATTTCCCAACTGATTGCACGTAATACAAAGTGGAGTAAAGTTCCCGAAGCCATTAATTTAGCGCATTTGAGCTGAGGTGCTGCACAAAGAACCAGAGGATTTCGATTAAAATTGTTTAATTGCGATTAATCGAATGATTAAAATTTTTAATTATAGTTAATTGCATGTAAGGAAAATGAACAATCCCAGTTGGATTGCAGTTTCAAAGTACTTGATTTTTCTAATGTATATGTAGCATCCAAATGACAAAAGTAGCATTAAAAAATGCTTATTCTAACAAGTGCAGCCAATTGTTCAAGCAAGTTTATCTAAATTACTAGGATTCTCCGAAACCCATTTCGTATTGACAATGTGTCCCGACAAATAAAATGGGACAGCACAAGGGACATTCGTTGTTCGTAGTTCGCGACCAGATCGGCAGGGAGGGTCATGACAGGTACTGTTCAGCCTACCTTTTATTCTAAAGTACAGATTTAAATTTATAAAAAATCCTGGAAATAAACTTTAGGCCCTCTTTAACTGGGAGGATAAACAAATGTCATCTTGGGCGCAATGCATGGCTTCTGTGGACGACGGAGAGCATGCAAAGATCCTGCACAGATGCCCAGCACACGGTCAACATGAGGCGTTGCTCGCAGGTCCCCTGTGATGATGGCTCTAAAGATGTTCAACTGCTGCACCTGCTCCACTCCCTCCAGTAAAGGGGGATCAGGTGTGGCAGCCCGTCTTCTTACAACCAGCCTCTCCCTGGTCTTTGACGAGTTGAGGCCAAGATTATTCCGCTCTGCCCACTTCTGTACCGCTGTGAGTTCTTCCTTTATGTTGTCTCTCAATGAACCTGCAATAAGGAGGTAGGTGTCGCCGGCAAATTTGACAATTTTGCTTTTCTGAATTTGAACTACAAAGAGAGAGTGGCAGTTGATTCCATTCCATAGGAGCAGAGGCATGAAATGTATGAGAGCAGATTACTGTTGTGCATCGTGGCTCAGCTAAAGGCCTGTACTCGTTGATCGCAGACAACGAGGAGGGATAAAAGGAATTAGTAGAGCACGAATATGCATAGGTGTACTGGTGCTAATGGCTCTGTAGGTCAAACAAGCCAACTTAAATTTGGTTTGAATACAACAGGAAACCAATGTAGCTGGTGGAGTAGAACTGAGGAGTCCTGAGGCCTGAGGAGTAGGACAGTTCGTAGTGCGACATACAGCACAACGTTTGGATGTGTTACAGCCTTTTGAGTTCAAGGTCTGAGAGACCAAAAAAAATGGTATTAGCATAATCAAGGCAAGAGGAGACAAGTGAACAGGTTATGGTTTCTGACATATACTTAGTTATAGCCGACCTAATGTGACATATTGCCCTGATGTGATAGAAACAAGATTTACAAAGGCTTATTATGTGAGGTTTGAAATGGGAGCTTGCTGTCCCAAAGTGTTTTGACTGTCTGTAAGTGGCACAGCAGTGACCGCTAGGTTGATGCTAGAATTCAAAAGGAAAGGACACAGGGACTGTCAGGTACCCAACAGAATTGCCTCAGACTTGTCTGGGTTTACGGCTAAAACCATTGAAACAGAACCATGCATATGTGGATGAGAGCCACTCTTCCAGTTTCAGTTTACCACACTGATCAGCATGTGACAGAGTAATAAGGAGCTGAGTATCATCCGCATACTTTTGTAATTGGATTCCAAAGCAAAGTGCTTAGCTATATGACTGATTGGAGAAGTTAAGACTGAAAATATAAAAGGGCAGAAGACAGATCCCTAGGATTAGGATAGATAACACACTGTGGCACTCCAGCAGCGCAGTGTGATCAGACCAAGCGGTACCAATGCCCGCCCACCAGGCCCCACCTGTTAATTATGGTCAACCAGGTAAGAAGCTAACCAGTTTAAGGCAGTCCCGGAGATACAAAAGCTTTTGGCAAGTCTTGAAAGGAGTAACTTCTGGCCTACAGCGTCGAAGGCTGCACTGAGGTCAAGGCAAACTGAGAGGCAGTCTTTACCACCGTCCATAGACGAGAAGATGTTGTCCAGAGTAGATGACTGATAGGGACTGAAGCTGGGAGGGGAAAAGATGTTCAAGGATCTTGGAAATGTTATTGAGGTTAGAGATATGGCTGAATTTCTAAAGGTTGATGGTGTCAAGGTCAAGCTTTTTAAGTATAGGAGTGACTAGAGCAGAGTTGAAGCCAATGACGTTCCTTCTTTGCATGGGATGCTTCAGATAGTCATCTGTAGCAGGTCTGAATCGAAGCAATTTTTTTCAAGGACAAATTTAAATTCTCGCACTCAGCTTGAGAAAAACTGTTTCATTTACCGATTGATTAACAGAGATCCAGTTAGTAATGATATAAATCGATAATACGACACACAATAAACTCGAAAACATAGAAGAAAAAACGTGTTGTAAATACGTGTACAGTTTGTTTGCGTCCATCTTAATCACCTGATGACTAACATATAAGCAATTTCTATCACCACCATTGCTAATAACCCACTATCATCTGCATTATTCATTCATTATGAGAATTTGTGTATAGTGCCTCTTCAAGGTGACTACCCCAGTGCGGTCAAATAAATGTTCAGTTTTAAGATGAGAGAGGAATGCCTGAGAAGGGATTCTAGGAAGGGAGCAGAGTGTCAAAGAGAGGCCATTCCAAATCAAGGAGCCCATCACTTAGAATGCATGGCTCGGCCTGGTGGTGGTGTGAGCATGAGGAACACAGAAGCCCTGTTCAACCGATCGGAGGGACCGTGGACACCGAGCACTACGGGTGGGGCTGCAAAGTTCCATCAGGTAGGTAGGAGCGAGGCAGCTATTCGATACTCGATTCGCTGCCTGAGGAGAGCCAGTGAACGACGTCACACATGTAGCTGGAGACATGGTCGAATTTGGGTATATGACCAATGAGCCGGGCTGCAGAGCGCAGGATGCATAGAGAGAACAGCAGTAGTCGAGTCTGGTGGTCACAAAAGAATGGACAAGGGTAGCAGTAGCGGTAGGAGTGAGTGAGCGACTGTGCGTAGTTGACGCAGTTGGCAATAGCAAGCACGGTTAAGTGAGTGAACGTGAGGAGCGAAAGGGAGCTCCTGGTCTAGAGTAACACCAAGGTCACGGACGGCAGAGGCGAAGACAAAATGAGGAAAGGTGGCAGCACAGGCAGGAATATCTAACTTAGCCAGCAGTTGGTGGGTGCCAAGCCAAATGAGTTAAGTTGGAGCAGGTTGGATGACATCCAGGCCCCTAAGGCCCCCATGGCCAAGTTCATAGCCTGGACAGTCGCAGCAGTGCTAGAAGTGAGGCAGTGATGATAGGCCTGGACGTTGTCTGCATACAGCTTGGCGAGCAGAGCATGGGAGGCAAGAAGAGAGGCGAGGTCAGAGGTATAGATTATATACAGGAGGGCCCAAGATCACGGTGTGCAGAGGCCCAAAAGCAGCGCTCACTAAGAAAGGATCTTAGCCAGAGGAGCATGGTACCTGAGAGGCCAAGGGATGTATGTAACCATTCTAGCAAACTCTCATTGTCCACTGTATCAAATGCTACATGATATCAAAGAGTGCTAATAGTGTCAGTTGGGAGCGATCGATAGCCCCGTAGATATCGGACAGAAGACGAAGGAGTAATGTCTCGGTGGAATGACCCTTCCGGAAGCCAGATTGGATCGCAGGTAGCAGATTGTTTGTCTCAAGATACAATGTGAGTTGGAAGGAGATAACCTTCTTAACCACTTTCAAGATGAATTAGACATTGGTGATGGGTCGGAAGTTGACTGGGTTGTTTGTATACACTTGAGAGTGGGGACTAGAATGGATCTCTTCTGAGACGCCGGCAAGACGCCTTCCTGGATGGAACAGTTGCAAAGCTCCTCTATCACTTCATCGGCTTTCCACAAAAAGCCTCTTCAAGAATTTCTACACCCCACACTCGATCCTCCACCATCCAATTCTCGAGATGAACGACATGGTCATTGTCAACACCCACCCACCTTAACAGCTATCTTACTTTCTTACTTTCACTTACAGTTGGATCTTCATAACTGGGAGATGGGTGAAGGAAATAATCACCTCCCATGTGACCTGTATATAGGTAGCTTACAGCTATCATGCCCCCTAACCCTCTGGCAGCAGGACTCAGACCTCCTTCAATCTAACTTTTGTATAACCTTCTTGACTCGTCCTTTTCCAACAGCGCTTTAAAAGTTTTGAGCTTACGAATAGACATAACATTATCAGCCTCTGGTGGAGAATGTAGACCCATAGTTTGATATACTCATAAGTTTACATTGTGCAGATTTGCAAATTATTTGCAGTGCCACATATTTGTTTTGGTGATGCTGTTTTTACTTATAATTATTACTAAATTCAAAGTAGCAAATTCAATAGAGTAAACTATTGCAAATATCATTCAGGGATGTTGCATTGTCCTGGAAAGGATCTGCCCAGGATGCGGATATTTTTATCAATTCCGAGACTGTTCCAGCCGATGTGGTCACCCTACTGCACATATGTTGAGCCCAACAGACTTACAGAGTCCAGCATTGGTTCCTACTAGCTTTACATTGGACACAAGTTTGAATGCAAAATGCGTGGATCTGGGCCATCACAACCTCTCTGTTCCTTCACTGAAGCTCATGTACCAATCACCAGTGCTGTCATCAGCCAACCACGATCAATATTTGCCCAGGATTTTACAGTACTTTTTCAAACATGTTAATCTATAAAATCCAGCTGGTTATGTAGTGTAATCTTCAAACATTTCTCATCGCCCACAAAAGACACATCGGGGAGACCAGTTTATTCACCAGCACTATACCAAATCAAGTCCACGACAGTCAGGCTTTTGTTCTGGTGCCAAGTTAAAATTTGGGGAGATCAAATCAGGACATCCACATAAATATCTTTGAAGTGTTGTCTAAGGTAGCAGAGCAGCTTTTGGTTGCTGACAGCACAGGCGATTGGGCCATATGCATCAGTTTACATGAATATCTTTGAATGAAGGATCCAGGCAAGCAGAGCAGCTTTGGTTTGAAGCACCATGTGACTATGCCTACCCATACCAACTGTGGTTGAAGCCTATTTACAGTTAGTCTAGAGTCTCTATAAGTGTCTGATTATGATCTGCTGGCTTACAACACTTCATACCTCCTCTCATGCCTCTTCAGCAAAGAGGCTGAGATCAGCTGAATGGGACACTTTCCACCATAGCTGGCTAGATAATCCACTATGGCTGCTTTCTGCACCATTTCCATCAACTGCCTGCTTCTATCACATTCTGATTGCTGGATTGAGACTCACGAATGACATTGATCGCGTGAACTTTCTTTTTTTCCTTATTAGTGGCTAACTCATTTATGTGAGATGTATGTAGGTGTCATAACTTCCAACCGCTTTAGTAGGTTTTTGCATTTGTGGTACTTGTGAAAACCGTAACAATGTTGTAATTTTGACTCTGTGGCATATGACAAATAGTTAACAGTTTTGATAAATACACACATC
This sequence comes from Bimastos eiseni, assembly GCA_959347315.1. NCBI lineage: Eukaryota > Metazoa > Annelida > Clitellata > Crassiclitellata > Lumbricidae > Bimastos > Bimastos eiseni. Next base: position 43,279,936 of record OY365807.1, on the reverse strand, counting down.
ACGAGCAACAACAAAAAGGTTTGTCTGCAGAGAAATGTAAATACAGCATACATATAATAATAATAATTATAATCTTATTTACCAGCTGGAATGGACTTTCTTTGCCTCCAGAGAAAACCCTTGTTGATCGACGTACACTTACACAGTTATCACTGGATGGCAATGCAGCAGTTGCATCTGAACCAACTTCTGATGGCAAAATTACCATAGGCTTCACCTCCATTTTTAACTCCTTCAATTCTTTGAGATTTGTATCAAGCTTACTGTCAACAGGTTTAGCAGTAAAGCCTTTGCTATCAGAATCGCTCTCCTCAGAATTGCTAAAAGTCTCATCGCTCAGACCAGTATCGTACAGACTCTTCTTAACACCATCGCAATTTGTGAGAGACTTTTTCTTTGACATTTCAGCATTCTCTTTACTGATTAGAAACAACTGCAATATACATAAAACTACTAAACAAATACAAGTTCAGCAGCAAAATGTAAAGGTCTCTTTCTTCATTCCTATGGCTAAGATTCAATTGAAAAAATGTAAAATGTAGTCCATCACTGGTAATAAACCAGAACTTGCTTTCTAAGAATGCAGAATTGTAAAATCTAAAGATTCATAATCAGTGTACTACTTAGAATTTGTATTTCTTCAGTGCAGACATTTTATAATAATGTGACCAAGTAATTAAGAAATTCACTATAATAGCAAAGAAAAATGTATACTTATACAAGTTACAAAATATGCAAATTATATAAAATTTTAATATAATCTAAACACCATTTTGACAATAAAGAAATTGCACCTATTACGATTTTACCTTGATATACAGGACATGGTGAAATTGGAGACAAATGTGTCAAAGTTTGTAGAATAAACCATTTAGCAGAACATTGTGGGTTGAATCATTTACTTTAGTGCAGTGCCAAAACAATCAAATGAGCTGCTATTTTGAGCACAGAATGGCACACCAAAAATTCATCTTCTAGACAAATCTATGCGGTATTTCTGGCTCAACCCAAAATCTTCATAAATAAGAAATAAAAGACCATCAATGATGACAAGATAGCTCATTATAAATGCAAGTACATGAAATAAACAAAGATTATATTTAAGGCCATTTATGTTACCAGTGGAAGCCAAAAATAAATACCATTTTGCAGCAATTAATTAAACATTTAGTCACCAATTCAGAAGTCTTTCATTTGAATTTCACCTTGGACGCACAAGATAAAACTAAATAAATCAGTGCAATTTGCAAGACAAAACTCTAATCATATTGTCACCTCTTAGAAAGTGAGAAGAGTGTAGCCTCCAACTCAATTTAGGATACAGATAACAGATAAGATGACAAATCAAGACCAATTTATTCCAAGAGCAAACCTGGTCCTTGTTCTTTGTAAGATGATTTGCCTGTAGTCTCCGTAATAGTGGCACTCCATTTCTTGACTGCCGCTTCAACGTCCAATAGGCTTTCAGGCGACTCAAAAAATCTTCCTTATTATTAATATTTACTCGACCAGCAATTTGCATCAACCTATAGAAACAATAAATGGTTACCATTTGTTCTTCTTTTCAGGTATAACCATACGCTACATTTCTAACAAATCCAAAGCAATAATACATGGTCCGTAAAAGACACTACTTGCATTTTAAGCGCACACACATGTGCATATATGCTTACACATGTGTGACACATCTTCTTCAGTCTCCTGTTTATCTCTTGCTGTCCAAATCTTCACTTAAGTCCTGCCTTGGAAATAACCATTACCAAAACTTCTCCCTCTTTATTCACCTTGATCATGCCTTCATATATTGTCACCATCTCTTCTGTCTCATCCATTAGAAGATATTTTGCTCCAACTTGCACAATCACGTGTCCTCTATTCTCAATTTCTTGAAGAATCCGTTCTACTCTTGCTCCTGGTTCATGAACAGTGTTAAATCTCACACATTGTTTCTGCAGATTCCTTTTAACTTTCCTCCTCACTAGAACAAATCTCCAACAAACACTCTGTCCTACCTCTGATTGGCTACCATCTTTTCTGGTTTCTGTTCCTTCCACGTTCTAATTACCCTCCCATTTTTCCATGCACCGTGACCTCTGGGTCTTTCAATGCAGCTCCCTTCTGTTGCCACTAGATCTCCATCCTTCTTTTGGCTACTGGTTCCCTTCTAAGCACTCAGACAATTCATTACTGACTCCAAGCTCCTTGTCACTGCTTCTGAATGGTAAAGGTCAGCTGCTTTTTGTCTCTGCCTCTAAGCACTTGGCCGTGAAATCGTCTTTCTACCAACCATTCCACAGCCAACGCACGCTAAACGATCACCAATCTTAACAGACATTATTAATTTAACTTTTTTATCAATCTCAGGAAAATTTTTGCATCCAGGTCATTATACAAAAACATTTACTAGTTTGTTATTAATTCTAGATTATTGTTCACTGTCACTCATGTAAGCATTTCTGCTAGAGATCAGCTGCCATACAGGATATGTAATGTCAACAACCCAGACAGCCTGGTACCCTTGGCATCTGCAGCAGGCTATTCATGCTGAAAAGAAAAGTCTGGAAACAGGAGACCTGAAAAATCATAGATTGCCTGGTTCCAAATCACTATTATTTTAACTCTAAACACATTTGAACATGACCTCTTTAAAAATCACCTGGAAAAAATCATCTGTGATAGAAAATATAACACAGATAATCTCAGTTGTACACTTCAAGAAAAGTCTATTGTGGCTGAGGCAATTTTAAATAAAACACAGTGCAGTCCTTGGTAGACAAATCCCACAATCAACCATCCCAAACCAGACACCAGCATTTTGTTAGATAAAGAAGCAACTTACGTGTCATTTGATAACACAGGAATAGAAATAGCTGGAGCAGATCTACGTTTTTCAGCCAGAATTTTTCGTGCTTGCTTCATTTTCTCCCTAGAGATGGCTTTTGCTTCAGCTGGTGTTGTGGCAGACTTTGAGTCCTCACCATTCAAGTCATCACTTCCAAATGAGTGATTAATCATTGGCTGATAAGGACTTATGTTCAATGGAGAGTGAACATCACAGAAAGCAGTTTTACACACATTTGTAATGGAAACTCCATTCACATCTGTTTCAGTCACTGGAATGATCTTCATGTATAGCCCTGCTTGCTGAGCACAGGTCACATGAAAGGCCGTGTAACAGCTTGGACGATGACACTGGATACTGGCTCCTGTCTGACGCTGCCTACAGATATAACACATCAAGCGCCAACGAGCCGATGGAATACTTTCAATGCTGTCAATAGGTTCCAAAAATACAGTGTTGGCAAAACAGACTTCTGGAATCCAGAGAGCACAGACAACATGCGCCCATCGACCATCAGTCGTCTGTTTGAAAGCTCCTCCCTTGTTGGGACAAAGGCAACAGTCTACAGCCCTTGATGGTGACTGTAGACAGCGTCGACAGAGCCATTGTCCCTCAGGAATGTATGGAACCCCATAGCACTCTTGATGCACTGCCAAATTGCACATATCGCAGAACAAAATGACGTTGCTATTCTGGCATTCACCATCCATACAAATGATGCAAACAGCATCTTCATCAACAGATGATGAAGAGAGACGATCTTTCTTACTAGGTGACTGTGATAAAAAGAAAGCTTCTTTCTCAAACCGATCCATTACCAGCTCAAACGTCGCATTTGATACTTCACAGATGCTCTGATCTTTGCGATCCTCATTCATTAGCTGCAGCCAGGCATAATCCTAAAATAAAAGCAGTGGCGAAGGTCACACTAGCATATCAACATAACTGAGGCACCAGGACTTGATATAAAAAATTCCTCAGCAGGTGGCATGGGCTTAGGGCATAGATTGAGATCTGTTACTGAATTGCACTAAATTATAACCAATGATGCCTGATGATGAACCACAAGTATTCACATACTTTGAATTGTTATGTTCTTGCATTTTTACCAATTTTCCAAAATGCCTATTCGTGTCTTCATAAAATAATATTACAATCTCTTTAAGATGTCTCTTATATTATTACTACAAAGTCTCTAAATAAAAGAGGTGACTTTTTGGTATGTATTATGCTAATTTTCTAGTTATATTTTTATCAATTTTTCAGTTATGTATGTAAAAATTTCATACATTGCATTGTCATGCAACCTTAAAATGTGTGCAAAATTTCAGCTCTCTAGGTCGACAACAAACATATCTGAAAGAGTTGAAAGATGTCCAACGGAGGGTACTACCAACCGTGACAAACTTTACGCAAGCCAAGTTAAATAAAAGAGGGTACACATTTTCTGAGTGAATAAACAGCTATGGAACAGAAAATCATTCACAAAACCTACACAATACAGTCCTGATTACTCTGGGCATGCTCTGAGACCACTGCTAAGAAACATATGTTTGAAGCCTACTTCTAGTAAAGCAGAAGTTCATAACAGATCTTGCCATTACTTGAAACGCATTCCTCAAGTTAATCAGTTATTCCATGTCTCTGATTTACACTCTGGAGAGACTTTGCCTGTGCTACCACAAGTTTAAATAATAAACCATTTAAAATAATACATAAGATCAACTGACTATTTGAGTACAGAGAAGATAATCACCTCTTCATCCATATCATATTCGACTTCCTCGTTTAGTTCCTCCGCTGTCTTTTCTACATATCTGAAATAAGCCGTTTGTTGTGAAGTGGGTTGCTTGGCTGGTCTCACATACTCTTCCAGAATCCTGAAGTCTGCCACAGGCATTTTAAGTGCATTGCCATCCTTTGACCCACCTCTATCCACATGCAGCAAGCATGAATGAGAAACGGACTGCGAACGTTTATCTATAATATCCAATGGTTGACATCGACTGATTTGATACAGTTTTCCATTTATGTTAAACTCAACGACTTGTTTCGACTCAGTGGGAGATAAGGCATCCTTAGCACAGGACTGAAGAAATTCTGGCAACACAAGTGAGCCATGAATCTGATTATGATGCCACTGGTCCTTTACATGCTGCTCGCCATCTGAGGCCTGTGGAGATGAAGGATGAGCAAGAGTGGACAACTGGCCATCAACCATTTGTTCATGGTCAAAATGATATAGATGATACCGTATTCCAGCATATGACATATAACGCTTTCCACAGTTCTTCACAGGACAATTGTAAGGTGGCTTTGTTGCTTTCAAGTTCTCACAGAACAATCGAAGACTCAAGTTCATTACCATTGCTGCAAACTTCAAATGCGACCACTCTCGAATTCTTGTTTCAAATAGCGTCTCTGTCAATCATATCAAATGCATCGACTTAAGGAAAAACATCTGAAATTAGAAAGACATCATGAATTATAAAAAAATACATTCTGGTAAAAATTTGTCTACAAATGAACAGTGATCTGTATTGAGCAACATGGTCGCCCCAGACTCCAATAGAACAGACTGAGCACTGCTAACAATCAGCAACATCCCACAATACAATTTACCAAAGTAAGTCACAAACACACTATATTTACAAAGGTGAAAAGTTAATTTTTAAGTTGTTGAAAATCATGTCTAATGCCATCTTATTTGAGACCCATCTGCAAAAAACCAGTTGTAAGTCGGTCTTGACTTACGACTGGTTTGTGCAGATCGGTTACATATGTGAGGAGAAGGGTTAAAACCCATCACTTGTCGTGTTTGACGCTTTTATCAAATCATATTCTACAATGCATCTGCTTCAAAATACTATTTACAGAATCCAAATAGCTTTTATCTATCTTAAGTTATACTCGTTTGAGTATTTCATTAGTATAATCTTAAAAACTGAGAAAATCGAAGTCAAAGTTTCAGAATATTTGTGTCATCAAATATCTTAGCAACCATTACTTGATTACTCTGCAACTCTGCTGGGCAATAAAGTGTTATATTCTGTATGAGATAAAACATGCGGCATCAAAATCTGCTTGCTACTTTGCAAATTATGGCAGGTCGGCGTATGAAATCTGGATCGTTCACCTCTGAAAAAATGCATATTTTAGCAATGCAAATCTTGACACCACAAGCATTAGGTCATTTTTCTCCAACTAAATATTTGAATTCAACATCATTTTTGATTTCAGATATTGAAAGAAGACACATGTATTTGTAACAATATACCATAAAATAAGTGTCTGTGTTTTGACCCCTCTGACCTGTTTCAGCTTTTATCTCAATAACTAGGAGCCGACAAACGGTTGGTTTTGACCCCTAGCTTCACGTTATAGTCCATCAAGAAAAAAATTTGAAATTATTCCTTGTCAGTGGGAGGGAGCCCATGTTTGAAATTAAGAAAAATTCTCCTCTTATCCTTTTTAGTCTTTGGGCCGTCCACATATTACGTACACAGCAAAGGGAGGTTTCGAATTTCGGCAATTTTGCATACGGGTGCGTACGATGGGGGAGGGATCCCGAAAATATGTACGTACGCAAATATAATTTTCAAACTATGACGTACACAATACGGAACATTCAAATCAGAACTGTAAACCTAATCACAGACTATATTCCTGCTTAATCAATTTTATGTAGCATTAAAACTTTAAAATGCAAGTATTTTTAATGTTTTATTTGTTCATAACAATCAACAAATTTAAGCTGTTAAATATGATGCTTAACATAAACAAATAGCCTGTGGTCAAATCAATGTCTTATAGATGTCTTTAGCTATTTAACCTTTGCAATGGGGAAAGCTCAAATGTACGTACGCATGGGGGAGGGGTTAAACGAAATGTACGCAGTGCAACAGTGGGGGAGAGGGTCTGAAAATCCTATTTTTTGCATACGTAATATATGGATGGGCGCTATATTTAAAAGACACTTCATGCCATATGAACTGCTACTGACATGTATGTCCGAGTAGTTTAATGATGCCGAAGGTTCTTGTGCTACACAAGTTAAGGGTTCTAGACGGCATTTTTTTAAATAAATTGCCAATATTGACCCAGTGGTCATTTTCTTGAGTCAATGTACACATTAATGTAACTCTTCATAACGATTTGTTTACTTATTGATTCTTATAAATGTTGATGAGTGTTTGCTTACTGCGAAAGAGATGTCAGATTTGTAATGGGACTATTGTTCTTTCTGGGACCCTATTGTTGCTAATTAATGGAAACTATTTTTTTCATCTTGGTTTCAATGGTGCAATAAAATGAATTTAATTGAATAAAGTAAACTGAATTTCAGATTGCCTTAGGCCTAAACCTACCAAACTCAAATATCAGGAAGTTTAAAAGCAGAATTTACCAAGATCCGTTACTCAGGTTTGAGATGTCAAACTTGTTTCTGATTTGACTGAAAAACAGAAGATTGGCTTGCATCTGGAAAAGTTGTTTTTCAACTGCTAACTGCTGTTTCACTTCTATCTGTAACAGAAGTTCAAACAATTCCTGTCTTTGAGGCAAATAAATACTGGGGCACAGTGAACACTACCTGAGCCAATTTTTTTGCCACCCCTATTGCAAAAAAAAAGGTCACATTGCTATGACTTGTGCTCAGTCGATGCAAAAGCTTGGCAAAACGCTTCTATCAATGGTGTGCAGACATCGCATCATGGAACTAATCATTCGTAAAGTCGTCAAAGTATACACGGGATCAAAGTTATTGCCAAGTCTCCAAGCGCTGTCAAAAATTAGGAGGATTCAGAAAAACTGAGAAATACGAAAAGGAATTGCAACAGGTTATGCGACAAGTTTCGTGATGGTCAGGTTAGGGTCAGGTTTGGCGTCGTGCGGGTTGCTTAGGGTCAAGGTTAGTGTCGTTTTTAGACATATGCGAAGAACTTTCGACCGAAAAAATTATTTTTCCGTGCATTGAGAGGCCGAAGTTTTGGCCGCTGAAGCTCCACACATTCTGGAAAGCATAACCGCGTACTCAAGGACTAGGGTCTGCACAAAATATAACTACAAAATTGAATTGCAAAATTGAAAAACTCACAGCACAATAAACCGTCTATAAATGACTCAAACGAATTAGAATGTTGATTGCAGCCTGGTTATTCAGACCGAATTCATACTCATATTCCTATTATCGCTCAGCGTCCTAACTTGTACACAGGCAAACTTATTACTTGTCGTCCCATGCTATTCTTAAGATTGTTTGGCAATTTTGTACTCACTAATTACTACCTCGCGCATTTATAATTGCTAGAAACACTTTAAAAAATATTCTGCAACCCCAAACAATACAACCACATAAACAGAAATGTAAATAACACATCGCGCAGAAAACCATACGATGTCCATAGATATATTATATCTTGGTCATATTATGTATGCAATAGAAATAATGTCTTGAATATTATTGACAATTAGAGATTGCAATTCCGGACAATATTCATTTTTCCGGAATTTCGAGATTTTTCGGTAAAATTCCGGAATTATTCTGGAATTCTCATTATGAACGTATTGGCCGCCTATTGCTGTCAATTTCCAACAAATTCCTAACAAATTCAAATACTAATTTTATATCTTCTTGACTAGTATAATACCAAATTGCACATGGAAGTATATAGCGTCGAATGTATCACAAAGTTAATAGGGCCTATTCACTGACAATGGTCAAAGAAATAGATAAAAATTTACAAATTTAAAGAACACGTACGGCTAAAGCCTATAATCCAGGTGTTAATGAACCCATAATGCAGCAGGCATGGCATGCTTCTGAAAAAATGAACGATGGAAGCACAATGAGTCCTAAGTATCTTCACCGAGTCTGAAAGCTTGAGCAGATAGGCCTAACAGGTGTTCAATCAAAAAACCCTGTTCGTTCGACTTCGGACGCTTGCCAGGCAGCAGCAGGATACGGCAACACGCCCCGGGGAAGACTCCAATACCTCCTTTTATTCTCTGGTACCACCCAGGAGGCCGAATTCGAAGCTTTCCCTCTTGCTAAATGTCCGCGTAGTAAGGCCTGGCTTTTTGGCACGCGGGTCTTCGCAACAGTTTCAACAGCCACAGCTCTCTTGACAGTCGATTGCAGGATCAGACGGTGAGGAAGTATATTTTGGTAGAAGAAGAAACACGTCCGAAGGGTTTAACAACGTTTCCTCTCAACAACAGCGAACAGAATACACGGAATGTTCGTACATCATCGACTATTCTACAATATAACTCGAGCAGATCTCCCGACTGAATTCCAAACTCAGACTGACTACCGACAGAACTAGATTGAACTGTCAGACAACTCGAACCAGACTGAACTCGTACTAAACTAACTATACAGAAATGCGCTCTTATTTATAGCCAAGGACCTTCCCATAGAGTCCCCTCGGACCCTACAGAGTCCCCCCAGACTCTACAGCCCCGGACCCTGCGGAGTCCTCCTGGACCCTATAGAGTCCCCGAACCCTACAGCCCATAGGGTCCCCCCGGACCCTGCAGCCCATAGAGTCCCCTCTGGTCGGCGGAAAGCAGCCAACGGCCGTTGCACCAAGGGACCCATAGCGGCGATCAGATCAAAGAGCCCACTGCGGCAGACAGACCCCATAACCCTTAGCGGCAAACCGGTTTAGCAGGCAGATCAAATGGCCCATGGCGGTATGGGAAAAACGCCACATTACCATCATTATATAGTCTTTCTGTCGTGGCGTTTGTATCTTTGTAGAGAGTTAACTCTCTACAAACTTTGGAGTAATTCTGAGGGCTTTAATCAACGTTCGAGAAAAACGGTAGAAATACATACAACGCGGAGTTTTTCGCGCACAGTTTATAAACCTAATAGCGCAGTTATTCAAAGTCATACCTCACATTAAACATAGATCCTAATAGGCTATATATATTCATATATATCATGATTATGTAAATAAAATATAGTTCTGCATCTTGCGCTCCATGACTAATGATGTTAGTGATGATAATAACTGCTAATTAAACCCATAATTTCACTTCCGAAATTCCGGATTTCGTGCTTGAAATATTCCAGAATTCCGGTATTTATAAAAGACCGGAATTTCCGGAATTCGGAATTTCCGGAATTGCAATCTCTGTTGACAATTATTGGTTAGTTAGTCAAGTGAGAATATTAGTCATTATGATGTCACTATACGTATATTTCTATTAATCCTGTACTCTGTCGCACGCTGGAGAAAATAATTGTGAGGAATTACTTCTATCCTATATTCACAGATCCTAGCCGAGAGGCCTGTGACCACGGTGTAAGAGATAGATGGTGTGTGCACTTCCTATGCTTATCATATGTCACTTTTGGCTAGGATTATTTGATCCAACAGGCGGCGCTCCAATCGCCATTTGACGATGGCTTTCCGTAATGCTATTATTCGGAATATGCAAGACGAATGTTCTTGTAGGCCTAAGTGAATTTATATTAACATTTTGACAATGAACCGATGTTGAATTGATATTTACGTAACACTACGTCATCATTCAGTGTAGCTTATTCCCAATGTTATTGTTGTTTGAAATGATATCTGAGATGTCTTGACCACGTCATGGAATGGGATGGTGTAAGCCTATGTAGCCAGAATATGTTTGCAAGACTTCGCCAATATTGCTCTTCAAAATTTAAATTAAGATTCTTTCGAGATCTATTATTATTATTATTATTATTATTATTATTATTATTATTATTATTATTATTATTATTATTATTATTATTATTATTATTATTATTATTATATATGTTTCACATTATGCTGTTATCACCCATGATGAGCTAAGTGAGTGTTGGCAATGTCCCGAAGAGGCACAACGAACTCCCAGACCACCATCTCTCACCGGCAAAGAAGCCTGGAGCCAGCGGTCATTGTCAATGTCCACATTTAAAATGGTTGACAGTCCTTCTCTCAGCAGTTGATCAAACCGAGCCAAGCCCGGGCAATCAGCGCAGACAGCTGTGCGCAGACTGTACAGGAGCTTCGGTGCACTTAGACTGTTTCTCAGCAGAACCAGAGCGTCATGTGTATAAAGCAAGGACAATCTTCCGATTGCCCTCTCGAGGTCATTGGCCTTTGAATTAACGACCATGTTCACTGCTGGACCTGAAATTAGAGGTGCACCCAACAAGGTCATGTCCTCGAGGGCTATGCTCGTGAACTCTTGGAACGGAGGGTCATTGTTCGGCATCTGGGTGTTGTGACACGCGATTTCGCATTTGCTGCGGTTCAATAGCAATCCCAGATTCTTTGATTCCTGCTCGATTAATTGAACGTCGTCGGCCACTGTTTCCTTGTTACCTCCCAATGTCAGGTCATCCAGATATCCGATACGCAGATCCGATCTAAGCTTCATCAGAATCGGTTGCAGCACAAGACAGAATTCTAGAGGTCCCAAAGGATCGCCTTGCTGCGTTCCTTCTTCGGATCGAATTGTGTTTGAGCCATAGCGCAACAGTGGACGGTTTGAATAGGCAGCGTGAGCAAAGTTGTAGAGCTCTGGGATCTCTCTAGCAACTGCCTCTAGAAGACAATCTCTGCGCAGAGTGTTAAAGGCATTGGCGAAGTCGAGCTTCACTAGGATGCTGTCCTCAGGCATTGTGGAAATCCAACGACGTGTCGCATGGACAGCTGCCTCAGCGCCTCCTGGAATGCCTACCCCAAGCTGAATGGGGGCGAGCAGTTGAGACAGCCTTGTTACCGCATGTGAATTAGCGCACTTTGCCGCCAGACCACGCCATGTATAGCCCACGGCGATCGGTCTTACGCCTCCGTCCTTCTTGCTCAGGGCTAAAAGGTTTGCCCCATAGATGACCTCATTCACCTCTTCGGATAGACCTCCCTTTAGGAGCAGATTGACAAGGTCAGATAGATGTTGCACGATGTTGTCATCTACTCCATAGGCTATCAGATCCTTTAAGTGTTGTGGAGTTATGCCATCTGGACCACCAGCCGAACCCGCAGGGAAAGAGGAGATTGCCCTAGCGACATCTTCTTCAGAAACTTGAAGCGGGATGAAGCGATCCGAACTGTCTGGATCACACGGTGTTCTCCTGTCCACTGGCGCAGGCGGGTGCTTTTTCTTAAGCGCGGCCAGAGTTTCCGGTGTGTCCAGCGCCGGCTTATCCTCGCTACAGATGAGACGGCTGGCTGCTTTGAAATTGCCTTCCTCCAGCTTGCTTGCAACTGCTGAGGCTAAATACCTGGCGTGGTCGCATTTAGCGAACTTGAGCTTACGACTTGACGTCGATGGCAATTCATCGCTAGTCGACTGGTCTGGCCCCTGCAGTCCCCATTCAGTAATGCGGGACAAAATCATCTTGGTCATGTTGTGCTTTCGTCCTCCTCTTCTTGGCTTCACCAATTGAGTTCCACCGAAGGCCAGCATATCGAACCATTTTGGTTCTCTTACAATTGCTTGGATTATATCGGCCAGGAGAACAGCACAAGATGGCCTTGCTGCTTTTGGAATGGACAAGGGGCGGTTCGAGGGCCGTGTCGGTGCATCGTGCCATTTGAGGCATGGGTTTTGAAGGACAACTAACACACCCCGCAAACCCTCTGGCCCTTACATGATTTTTGACTCATCTGAGTTTCAATTCAATTTGTTTTCAAATGCGCCGCCATTTCAACAGTAATCGTTGCCATTGGCAACGTTGACGTCGCTGGCCTTAAAACGTGACAAGCGGCCATCAATTCAAATGCACGGCTACATATAAGTTGAAACGAAAGTTTGACAAACCAATCGTGTTGTGGTCTTGGCGAATAAGTTGTGGTGAACATAATCAATCGGGTCACGAGTTGTTAATTCATTAGACGATGCTAAAAACCAACTCTGACGTTTACTCGTTTACGCGGTATTTTTGCTAAATAGTCGGACATTAAAAATTTTCCGCCCACCATGTCCGCTGCCTGTATTATGCCAATTATATTATTATTATTATTACTATTATTATTATTATTATTATTATTATTATTATTATTATTATTATTATTATTATTATTATTATTATTACTACTACTACTACTACTACTACTACTACTACTACTATTATTCATTGGCATTGCCAACGGATCTGTTATCAGGCTATTTGGGTCGCCGCTTGTCAGTGGATTGTAATCTTGACATAGTGCCCTGAAAAGCCACCGCCTTGAAACGTTGGATCAATGCCGCCAAGTTCTGGAAAAGGAAGTTTGTCTCTCGGGTGTCACCGGTAGTTGTCGAAAGTCGGCATCCATTCTCAGACAGAAAGGCGAGGCCCTCACTATTGAGGGGACCGAAGGTTTCTATAGCGATTGGAACAAAAGTATATTTCTTTTCCAGCTCAGAATATTTTGTGTGTTTCCTTGTGGCTGCTATCTCCACCGCTCCTTCGGCTGTGGAAGCTGTCTCGTGGATATAAGAAGCGGCCACTGTGCCCCCCACCGTCGCGTCCCAAAGTAAGGCCCGCCCCCCCACTCAACGGTATCAGGGTCTGCCCGTCCGGTCTCTTTCCATCTAATCTAGAAAGACCTGACGGTTCCTTGACCGCTAGAATACCGGCTCTGTTGAGGCTGCGATGGATAAGGTCGTTGATATTACAGTGTCTTGCTTGACGGCCAAAACCCAATGAACAGGACAGGCCATGTGCGCCTCTGGCTGAGACGAAGGCGCCGCATGCGCAGGTGTGCGGCTCGCAGATGGCCACCCCTAATCGTAGGCCGACCGCCACCCTCACGGTATCGTCCTTCAGTCTGAGATCGCGAGAAACGAGCGGGAGAGCGTATAGCCAGTCCGAGGCGTGCGGTGACTGCAAGACCACAAGAAAGCCCGTGTGCTCCTTCCGCATTGACTCGTGACCTGCGCGGGCATATGTGTGGCTCACAAATGCGTGTCCCCAGCCGGAGACCCACCGCAATTCTGACAGCTTCGCCGTCTAGCCGAAGTCAACATGAAGTGATTTGTAGGACAAAGAGCCAGTCTCCGGCATGCGGTGCTGCGGCTGCCTTGAATCGCGCCTGATGGTATGGGTCGGTTTGGGCAGTGCTCGTCTTGGCAGCTGCCTTTTGCATTAGCGGCTTGTCCCAGTTTGATTGCTTGTGTGCTGCATCAGTGTCCGGACGCATCATTTGGCTCTCGGTGCACCACAGATGTTCCATCTTTTCAAGCAGTCCGTCGACGTCGGACCAGGTGCTGCCTAACATGGAGGACTGCAGTGGTCGGGTGCTCGCAGCGGAAGCCAAAAAGGCGGGAAGCGCAAGCGAGGTCACTCGACCAATTCATAATCCTCCCATCTTTACTGGTAATGAAGCTTGAAGCCATTGGTCGCTCGATAGGGTGATGTTGAGGCCTGCCTCTAAACCGCTTCGAAGAAGGTCGTCGAATTTGTGTAGCAAAGAGTGAGCTGCATCTTAATGTATATATCAGTTTCTGGGAACTGAGCGAATATCTGAGGAGCACCAGAGCGTTGTGTTTGGCTACAGTCTCTAGTCTGGTAACTGCTAAAGGCCAGTTCCTTGCATCTGCCTTCCAGGCATGTCGTAAAGGCCTCGCTGGTGGACAATGGCGCGCCCAGCAAACAGGCTCTTTCCGGAGAAATTGAAATATAGTGCCTGAAGACATGGTCGGAAACTAGTCTGTCTTGGCGATGGATGATCTCGCATTTGTCTTGGTTGAGTCGAAGCCCTAGTTCCTCTCCTCGCAGTTTCAGCATTCTCACATCTACCGCCACCGTCGCCTCCTCTTCTCCTCTTCTCTGTAGAGACTGTTGAAGGCATTCTTGAAGTCTAGCTTCATAAGGATTGACCTGTCGGCAATGCTTCCAGGAAGCGTCTCGCCGCATGGACCGCTGCCTCTCCTCCCCCGGAATGCCAACCCCAACCTGTCTCGGTGCGAGGTATGCCGTATACTATTATTATTATAATTATTATAATTATTATAATTATTATTACTATTATTATTATTATTATTATTATTATTATTATTATTATTACAACTGTTATAGGTTTTCGTCCCCATCGGGCTGAACAAAAGAGCCCCAGAATGCCACTGCATTAAAACGTTGTGTACAAATAGATAGACGTTGAAAAGATGAGTTGTTTCGCGAGGGTCTCCCGATGCCTGTTTCATACGGTGGCCCAGCTCTTGTAGAAACTCCATTCCAGTACGGTTTATGGGGCCCAGTGATTCGATGGCCACTGGCACAAAATCATGCGTGGTAGCGAGGGATGAGTACTTGATGCACTTTCGTTCTGCGGCATGTTCTGCTGCTCCACCGGCTGTTGATGCTCTCAGATGTACATAAGAGGATGCGCATGTGAGAATGGCTGTTGCGTCCCATGCTAGGTGTCTGCCTCTCGCCCATGGGATTAATTTGGCGCCATCTGGTCTCTTGCCATCGGTGCGGATCAGTTCCGATGGTTCTCTTGAGCTCGGAAGGTCCGCTTTCAAGAGAGCTCTCCAGATTATTTCATTTATGGCAGAGTGTCGTGCTGCTCTTCCCATTGATCTTCTGCAGACCAGAACGTGATGTCCACCCTGATCGACCGCTCTCCCCGAATTGACATGGATGCGGTGCACAGAGTACTAGTCCTAGGCGAAGTCCTGCCGCAACCCTGACAGCCTTATTGTTTATTCCCAACCCGCAGGAAGCCAAAGGGATAGTCCAAAGCCAGTCTCCGGCGTGTGGGGCAGTTAATGCTCGCATTCTGGCTTGACTAAGTGGGTTGTCGCATCCGGACCAGACTTTCGCTTTATCTTCGTTTATCAAAGATCTGTCCCAGGTCTTCTCTTGGATCGGAACCGGTATCATCGTCACTGGAAGGGAATCCCTACGAACGTTGAACATTTCCTCCTGGTACACGTCGTTCCACTCTTTCACGGCTAAGATGGCGCCCACGAGCGAGACGGTCGACGCAGCTGACGCCAAATAGGCTGAAGTTGCCAGCATCGATACCCGCCTGGTCCCGAGTCCTCCATCTCTAATCGGGAGCGAAGCCTGTAACCACTGAATGTCATTGAGCTCCGTGCTGAGGATCTTCTCCAGCCCTGTTTTAGTCTGATGGTCTATTGTCTCCAGTAACGGGTGGTTCCAGCACGGAGAAGTCCGCAGCAGGTAAGTCATCTTTGCCGCCCCGAAACAGGATCTCAGCATTATGAGGGCTGCTTGTGACTGGAGGTCCATAAGGTCTTTCAATATTCGATCAAATTGTTCGCTGTGTTCTTGCAAGGCTTCATCAAGGGCCTTACCTCTGAAAAGTTGAGAACCCAGAAGGGTCAGTTCCTCTGGTTCTCGTCTTCTGAAGTCCTCAAAACCCTCTCCAGTCAACTCTGCCTTCGAGTAGTATTCACATTTAAGTCTGCTCAGGAAAATTCCGAGCGTTGTCTCAAGTTCTTTTATCTTTGTCAAATCTTGCTGAACGTCATCCACATTTCCACCTAGGGAAAGATCATCGAGGTACCCAAGCCTGAACGGAGATCGCAACTCCCTTAACGTCGGCTGCAGGGTCAGGCAAAACAGCAGAGGCCCTTGCGGGTCTCCCTGCTGTGGTCCCATCCTAGACCTCACTACAAATCGACCGAGTTGTAGGTTGGCCTCAATTGAATATGCCTGCGCCATACATATTCGATGACAATAGGTCTGAGACCCTCTGATTTCTTGGAAAGAGCGATAAGAGAGCCTCCAAATATCAGTTCATGTAACGCGAGTGGACAATCACCACGCGGCAGTACATTCATGAAGTCCGTCGTAGACTGGAGTAATGTACCAGCTAATTCCCTGGTGTTTATTAGGTCGAGAAGATGCTGGGGTTGGAACCCATCCGGACCCCCCGCTGAACCCGCCGGGAACGATCTAATCGCATCTTCCACTTCTCTCACAGTGACCTGGAAAGAACACGTTTGTGACCACTCAGGCAAGTCTGACATTCGGTCCGTCCATCCATTTGCTGGGTGTCTTTCCTGCATAGCGTTAAGTGATTCGGTCGCCACCTCGACTGGGCGGTCCTGACTGCAGAGTATACGTGATGCGGCCCTGATGTTGCCCTCCTCCACCTTGGCATTCGCGGCTGCCAAAAACATCTCTCGAGCATCTACCCTCCTTCGTGTCCCTGACGCACAATCTGCTTCCACATCATCCTCTCTCGCGTAGTCCTTATTCTCGAGGCGTCTTTTAGCCACATTTGCCGGGTTACGTCTGCGGCTTGTCCGCTGTGGCTATGCAAGAACGCTGGAGGCAAAGCGAAGCAGCTGATGCCATATCTCAATGTTACTTGGGTCGTTGTTAATGGAAGCCAGAATTCTCTCGAGGGGCCTGTGAACAGGCGAATCGAGCAGCCTTTGGGACATGCTTCATGACGCCTCCACTTCTTTTTCTCGGGTGGTTGATATTTCCTGTTCCTTGATGCAGAACCGACATGCCTCGCTGGGTCAGCATCTCTGGCTCTTGCTGAGCACCGTCTGTCAATGATTGCCTGTCCGTCACCGATTTGTCCTGCCGCAGCTGGGTCAGTGGAGGCTTCCTCGAGCCTGGGCACGGGCTGATACGCGGGCCATGTAGGTGAACTGTGCGGTCTTTCAGGTGCAACTGTCTAACTGAAAGGTAGTGACTGCATACCCCGCTCGCTTTTTTAAAGCCTGGTCCATCAATCTGTGATTGGTCAGACTGTGATCGTATTGTCATGGATCTACACTCTACAGACTACACTCAATCATATCAAACCCAGTCTTAATTGTAGTTTTAGATTAATTCGGGAATAAGATTCTCCTTCACTTTGTTTTCAAATGCACCGCCATTTAAATTACGAACGTTACCATGATGACTGTGACGTCGTTCGACAAAAATCATGGTGGACGGCCATCGACGTTAAAAGTGTGGCGAAATCTGAGGGGGGTCTCTACTACAAGGATGTCACGCGCGAATTTCGGCCTCTCCGGTCCGGCAGAGGACTTAACCACGACAATTCTGCAATATTTCTGTATTTCTTGACAGACGCCAAATCTCGCCCTGGCCGGTCGTCCTCTCAACGAACGAGTGGCCACCTCCTCACAATCTCACTGCCGTACTCTTTTTCAGGTAGCCTACTGTTGACCGGCAGACCCCCGTGTCGCTATGTCGGACTTATTCGAACTGTTCCCCTCGGCTGGCGGAGATCAGACTGTTCTCTTCAGTTCGATCAGGCCGTGCTTCGACTGCTCCTTCTGACGGTCTTCCTCGGACTCTCTTTTCGACTAAAACCGGGCCCCCTTTTATAGCGCTGAAACCGCCCTCGACCGTGGGAAAGAGAACACCTGGCGAAGATTTTAGGAAACAAATTCCCACCAAAAACGGCCACACAAAGGAATCGCCGACAGGCGAAGAGCAGGCTGACCACAGAAAGCGAGGGAGGAAAGAACAAACAAGAGCAGTGCCAACAGATAAAGCGTGAGAAAGAGAGAGCATTGAGAAGAGAGCTGGCGACAGAAAAGCGAGGGGAAGGAGCGAAGCTTGAGTGGGAGGGTGCACGATCAGGGAAACCGAGGAGCGCTGACCGTGGGAACAAGACCGAATAGAAAGAGAGGGGGTCCCCTAGTGCGACAATTTCTCAACACCTTCCCTCCCCTGCATGATAGGGATTCCCACATCCCTTGGAGAGTACAGCAGTGGAGAAAGTGAACAGTAACAGTTAACATAACGAAGCATAATAAATGCGAAACGCCTAAAAGTCTTCAAGCTGATAATCGCAAATAACTTCCTTAATGTTCGCAAAAGTACCAATCCAACGCTATCCTATTCATTAGCCATAGAACACAAAACAAGAACTGAAACGACCAAGCAATTCAGCAAAACAGACGAATAACTAAAGCCTCATTTATCAAATTAAATGAATTGCCCTAATTGGGGTCGATATAAGTCTTTACACCGTCAGTTATTTCAGTGTCGGTAATACTAATCCGACTCGGTGGCATCACTGTCAGAGTCCACGGTGATCACTTCAATTTTCACACCAGGGTCGGACGCGCTATTCATTCCAGCGACGAAAGAGGATCTGGCAGTCTCAGGGCTGGCAGGTGGTTCACTGAAGTGGGAGACCGAAGGGCTTCCGGCGTCGCCATCCATGGATGAATGAGAAGAAGGCGGGTGGGAACCCGTCCGCCGAAGTGCAGAGTCAAGACGACATCCCCAATAAATTCCGTCGCTCAACCACCGAGGACAGTGGGGAGCGCGTCGGTTAACGGCGTCACGGAACTGTCCTTCGCTGGATCTCAGAGCCAGCCTACGTCCGTCCAGGACAAGAAGCGCCACTTGCCCGACAGTCATTCCGACCAGAGAATCGTCGATCGGCAAGGGATCGTCCGCAGCAGAACCCGAAGCGTACGACCCACGGACGACAGCAGCGCCGCACGTAAAACTCTGAGCAGGGGAAGGACCAGTGTAGTCCCGACCCAAGGCCACATCGGTGTCTTCGACGCGACGACAGTAAATTCGATGAACCAAGCGTCGATGGCGCTCCAAGGCCCACTGCGGGTCACTGCCTATAAAAACGGTCGGGCACAGTTCACAACTGCGAGTGTGTCTTCCAGCCATGATTCAAACAACAGACCTTTGCCTCTCAGTCCAACTATGACAATGCAACATAATGACCGTCGATTGCATATTTTAGTAATTGTCGATTAGTGCGGCGTATCAATGCCACGCCCCTTTCTTTATTCCTCCTCCCTTCAACCGTAGAAACATAGACGCCAAAGTTGATCGTCGACCACCTAAGCGACGGCTCTCCTCCAGTCTTCCGTCCTTCGGCCGTGTGAAAATTGACGCTAATACTGATCGCCGACAGTCCAAGCGACGACTCTCCTCCAGTCTTCCTTCCTTCGACCGTGTGAAAGTTGATCCATGCCGCAACAGGCCTTTGATCTGCTCAGAAACAGACCTTAGTTTTCTGGGCCGCAACGGACAATCAGTATAGGCCGATCAAATAATCTCTTTCGCCTTTCTTGCATGCGGCCTTTCAATATAGCTTCTTCGTGTGTACTTCCTCGATAGCGAATCCTTTTAAAACGCCCCCTCGTGTCTTTGACAGGACAGTCGATTATCACAGGTGGATCAGAAAATTTCTTCGGACTTCCGCTCCACGCAAGTAGCCGACGAAGAAATACCCGATAATGCTGATTGTCATAGGCTTTTCCACGAATATCATTTCCTGATTTCTTTAAAAGCGAACTACTTCACTATCGCCTTTTAAACTAGGCTTCCATCGCAGTCTCACTAAAAACACTCCTGTTGCATCTTTCCCACGAAGTTTCACAACATTTTCTTCGTAATGGTTCCTCTTTCTATTCCAATTCCGATCGTCGCAAAATTTCAAGTGTTGGAGAATTTTCCCGTCCAATCTCGACTCAAGCTTGGATCTTGCGGCAGCAAAATTCCTCCAACACTTCGCGCTGAAGCCTACTGGAACCGGAACGGCCGTCGTATAGAACGCCTCGGTCGTCGGCTGTCTGTCCAGTTTACAGGCGTCGGTTCAATCGCGGCTTCGTCCAACTCAGTAGTCGTCGCGTCGTAGCATGGACGCAACTTATCCACGTGTACTACGAGAGGTCGAGAGTTGGCCGTTTTCCGAATGCGGAAGTTCACTGTTCCGCACTGCTCCGCGACGACGTAGGGTCCAGTGTACATTCGTTGCCACTTATGACTCCTTCCGCGGAAACGCCTCGGAGTGTAGTACCAAACACGATCCCCTATCGAAAATTGGACCGGGCGGACGCGCATATCGTAGGTTTGCTTCCTCCGCTGCCGCTGCCACCCGTAGTTGTTCGCGTACAATACGATATGCTGACTCCATCCTTTCGGCTAGGTCGTCGACGTAACTCGAGTACGTAGCGGGGCCCGAGTCTGAGTCTGGCGGCCTTCCATAGACGAGATCCAGAGGAGCCCTTAGTTCGCGACCGAACATCAAACGGTTAGGCGTAAAACCGGTCGTCTCATGTAGAGAGGAGCGATAGGCAGCGAGCGTCAGAGGCAGCATCTCGTCCCAGTTCCTTTGATGGTCGCAAATAGTTTTCCCCAACATGGCATTAAGGGTCCTGTGAAATCGTTCGATTAACCCATTTCCGCTCGGATGGTAACTCGAAGTTCTGACCTTATCAATGCCGCACAGCTTGCAGAGTTCACGGAACAAGTTTCCATCAAAATTGGTTCCTTGGTCTGTTAAAATTTGCAATGGGGCTCCATAGCGTACAATGACGTTCTCCACCAAGGCCTTAGCAACGGTCGAAGCTTCCTGGTTCACGATGGGTATCGCCTCAACGAACTTCGTAAAATAGTCCATGACGGTTAATATGTAGACATGCCCGCGACTACTTCGGGGATGGGGCCCAGTCAAATCCACACCAAGTCGCTCCCATGGCTCTCCACATGGCAATGGTTGCAACGGTCCTTGACGCGGAGGCTTACCACGATGATATTGGTTGCATTGCGAGCAACACCGACAAAATCTCTTCACTTCCTCCGACCATCCTACCCAATACGCTCGTTGCCTAACTTTCCATCTAGTTCTTCGGACGCCCAAATGACCTCCAGTTATTCCGGTGTGAGCAAGCCTCAAATACTCCTCCTGAAGGGCCTTGGGCAGTAGTAGTTGCTCTAACCCGTCCGGTTTCTTCCGATACATCACGCCGTCGCGCAAGTACAACCCCTCGCGCTGATGCCAGTAGGTCTTCACAATCGCACTCTCGAATAGAATGTCCACCAACTCCGGAACCAGCGCTCCTTCCTCTAACCAGGGACGCACCTTTGAGAGATCAGGGTCTTCGGCCTGAGCCATTTTCAAGCGTTCCAGCGTTTCAGCTTCCATGCTCAACGAAAAACCCTGAGCAATCGTAGTTACAGCTGCTACTAAACTCCGCTCCTCCTGGCCACACTGAGGACATGGCCTACGAGAAAGAGCATTCGCGTTCCCATGCCTCTGACCCGGCCGATGGACTATCTGGAAGTCAAATTCCGCAAGACGTTCCAGCCATCGTGACTGCTGTCCAATAGGTTCTGGAGTGCGCTGCAACCACTGCAAAGCAGCATGGTCGGTTCTCAAGACAAACTGCTTCCCCAACAAATACTGCCGATATAACTTCGTAAAGTAGACGACCGATAACATTTCCTTCCGGGTGACGCAGTAATTGCGTTCGGCGTTGGATAACAGACGGCTACCGTAGGCAATCACTCTCTCTTCTCCGTCTATTCGTTGCGACAAAACAGCACCGAGTCCCACATCGCAGGCGTCGCAATCTAACAAGTAGACACCTTCAACAGTCGGTAACGCAAGAATCGGAACTGTCGTCAACAAAACCTTCAGGCGAGCAAATGCATCCTGGCAAGTGTCGTCCCAGGTGAAAGCACGTCCCTTCTTAGTAAGTGCGAATAGCGGTGCCGCTAAAACCGAAAAATTACGTATGAACCTCCGGTAGTACGAACACAAACCCAGAAAAGCACGCACGTCCCTTAGCCTTTCCGGAATAGGCCATTCGACAACGTCTCTTATCTTGAAAGGATCAACCGCAACTCCATCCGGGGTAACAACATGGCCCAAGAACGTTACGGTCCGACGAAGCAACTTGCACTTGCTTGGCTTCAACTTAAGGTTGGCCTCTCGTAATCGCTGGAACACTTGCTCCAGTCTGTCTAGATGTTCTTCCGGTGTGCTTCCGAAGATGATAACGTCGTCGAGGTAGACCAAGCAGACTTCGAAATTCAGACCCGACAAAACGATATCCATCAGTCTCTGAAAAGTGGCCGGGGCGTTACAGAGCCCAAAGGGCATTACTTTCCAACGAAAAATGCCTTTCCTCGTGACAAAAGCAGTCTTGTCAGCGTCCCGTGGATCCATAGCCACCTGATGGTAGCCGCTTCTCAAATCTAAAGTACTAAACCAGCCTCCGCCTGCGAGAGCGTCTAGACATTCGTCGATTCTTGGGAGTGGGTAAGAATCCTTCTTCGTCTTATCGTTGAGTTGCCGATAATCGATACAAAATCTCAACGTGCCATCCTTTTTTCGTGCTAGAACCACATTCGCGGCCCATTCGCTCACCGCTGGTTCTACAATTCCTTCTGCCAACATCCTATTCAGATGTTCGTCAATGGCAGTTCGGTGAGGAAGAGGTTGCCGTCTCAATGGCTGTCGTATTGGCCGTTCATCTCCTGTTTCAATTTTATGCATACTAATTGAGGTACGTCCCAAATCTTCCTCTGTCACCGAAAAGACGTCTCGATAATCTTTCAACAATCGCTCCAGTCGTACTCTGATTTCTTGAGGTACCTCTTCAGGTAAGTCGGCCAGCAACGTCTCACATGGCAACACCGTCCCAACTTTCCTGTTGTCCTGTTCAACACACCTGTCGACTTCAACTGGGTGTAAACCTCCTAGCAGCTGATCCTTATCCAACGTTACTGCTTCCTCCGTCAGATTCATCACTCGGATCTGGGCGTCGTTCTGCTTATCCCCTAACACTACCCGCGCAACATGAACTCCTGGTCGGACCTCACAAGCTTCTGTCATCCAGGCCGATGAAACGGCAGATAAACTCCCATAAAGAGTTCTAACGGAGACGTCCTGCTGGCTTTTGGGCGACACTATGACCTGTTCGGCGACGATCACGCGGCGACACCACGCGGAACCATTTCCCCGCACCAAGGAGATACGTCTACGACCTACGTACAAAAATCCAGTCCCAAAACTCAATCTGACTCGATGCCCTCTCAACCAATCCATACCTAACATGGGTTCTGTGACCTGGTCGGACACCAAAAAGTCGGTAGGTAGCACAAACCCATTGCGGACCTTAATCGGGACAGTAATTTCCCCTAAAACACGAATTTCGGTCCCATTGGCAGCCATCAACACCCGGTGACAAGGGCGTAAGTCTACCCCCCCCCCCCCCGACAATATGAGCAGGTACCAAACTCACCTCAGACCCGGTGTCGATTAAACAGGTCTGCGGCTGGCCGTTGATCGAGCCTCGAATGTAAATGGCGTTGTTACTTGCGCGATTCGGCTGCCCTGGCCTCGTGGTGTGATTTCTTGCAACAGGCTCTGGCTCTTCGGACCCGGAGACGGCTGTCTCGTTGCTGCGGCGTGGCTGGCCACAATTTCGGGCGATATGGCCGGCCCGGCCGCAGTTGTAGCAGGTAACCATTCGTCTGGCGGTCCCTTCGTGACTTCCTCCTGGATGGGCGTTCGAACCCGGTCCGTCGTTCGGCAAGGCGTGAGCACGCTGCAGATCCTGCAAGTGTCTATCGATGCGGCTTTCCATTGAGCGCTGCCATTTCTCCTGTTCCTGACGTTGCGTCGCAAGGAATCGGTCCAGTTGCGACTGTATCTGTGCGCTTACGTCTGCCTCTTGCGTAGCCCTCACTCGGTTAGGTGGACGTCGTCGGTCGTCGGAGTCCGTTGTGCGCTGGTACGCTTCTAGACGCAGTGCCATACGGTAGGCTTCATCGAGAGTCTTCGGTTCTCTTTCACGAACTTTAAGCGACAGATCGCGATCCCGCATGGCCTCAAGGAACGCGTCTCGAGCAATTATCTGCGTCGTTTCATTTGAGGGAACCGGATAAGCAAGAACGACAAGCCTGCGAATCTCGTGCAAGAGATCGCTCAGATTCTCCTCGGTGCGTTGACGACGATAGTACAATTGGGCTCCGAACGTCTCTGCTTGGCCCTCTGCACCATACCTTTGCCGTAACCGCTCAACCAACTCTTCATACGTAACATCTTGACGAGCTCCGAAGTCCCATAGGAGCTGCGTTGCGGCTTTTTCCAGTGCGCATCTCAAAAAGTCGACGCTGTCCACAGCCGTCCAACGATTGTGTCTCGCACACACTTCAAACTGGGCGAGGAACGACTCCAGAGATCCCGTCCCGTCGAACTTTCCGGGTTTCATGGGTGTCGGTCGGTTAACCAGGTGGACGCCGACACATTCCGGTTGTTTCGACATCGTTGTCGCCTCTTTCTTTTTCTCATGGTCGTCCAACAATATCGACCTCGGTCCGTCAAAGTCAATACTCTCAAGCAGACAATTTCTGCTTCTGGGCGTCTCGGCAGTCGGTTTCCGAACAGCAGGCGTAGAGCTACTCGTCGGTGGATCGGCGAGGTCCAGCAGGGTGTAGATTATGGTGCTCTGTTCGGCCTCCATCAGATCTAGTCGTCGCGAATGAATATAGACCCAACGCGCACCCCATTTCTGGTACCAATGTGGCGAAATCTGAGGGGGGTCTCTACTACAAGGATGTCACGCGCGAATTTCGGCCTCTCCGGTCCGGCAGAGGACTTAACCACGACAATTCTGCAATATTTCTGTATTTCTTGACAGACGCCAAATCTCGCCCTGGCCGGTCGTCCTCTCAACGAACGAGTGGCACCTCCTCACAATCTCACTGCCGTACTCTTTTTCAGGTAGCCTACTGTTGACCGGCAGACCCCCGTGTCGCTATGTCGGACTTATTCGAACTGTTCCCCTCGGCTGGCGGAGATCAGACTGTTCTCTTCAGTTCGATCAGGCCGTGCTTCGACTGCTCCTTCTGACGGTCTTCCTCGGACTCTCTTTTCGACTAAAACCGGGCCCCCTTTTATAGCGCTGAAACCGCCCTCGACCGTGGGAAAGAGAACACCTGGCGAAGATTTTAGGAAACAAATTCCCACCAAAAACGGCCACACAAAGGAATCGCCGACAGGCGAAGAGCAGGCTGACCACAGAAAGCGAGGGAGGAAAGAACAAACAAGAGCAGTGCCAACAGATAAAGCGTGAGAAAGAGAGAGCATTGAGAAGAGAGCTGGCGACAGAAAAGCGAGGGGAAGGAGCGAAGCTTGAGTGGGAGGGTGCACGATCAGGGAAACCGAGGAGCGCTGACCGTGGGAACAAGACCGACTAGAAAGAGAGGGGGTCCCCTAGTGCGACAATTTCTCAACAAAAGTTCAAAATTGTGTATGAAATCCATGATGGTAGAAAG